>CM021102.1:139958570-140328458 GCA_007115665.2 Sequoiadendron giganteum | reverse complement strand
TCTTTCTACCTCCGCCCTCTCCCTCCCTCTCTCCCTTCCTCCCTCCCTCTCCCTCCATCCCTCCCTCCCTTCCCCCCTCTCCCTCTTTCTCTTCCACTCTCTCTTTCTCTCCCTCTCCCATCCTCCCTCCCTCCCTCTCACCCTCCCTCTCTCTCCCTCTTTCTCTCCCACTCTCTCTTTCTCTCCCACTCTCCCTCTCTCTCTCTCTTACACACACACACTCACCTTTATCTCCTCTACTATAAGGGTGCAGGGGAGAGATATAGAATTAGGATAAAGGGTATAGATTAAGAGGGAGAAAAAAAATATATTAAGAAAACCATATTTCATATAACACGTGCGCATTTTGAAGAAGTAGATATGTTACTGTTTTAGGAAGAAATAACGCGCTCGCATTATAATGCGAGCGCATTTTTTGTTCCACTAAAAATGGTAAAAAAACTCAATTTACCCGTGGTGTCAAGGCCCAAAATTTGCATATTCTCCTAGTTCTGTGCATGCTCTAACAAAAAGTAGCTTTTTGATGATGTTGTGAAGTATGTAAGCATTTTTTTCACATTCCATCACCTTTTCCATGATCTTTCTACCACCTTTGCATGAAATAGAAGATTTTCCACATTGAAAGACATAATATCAATTAAGGTTTGAATTCCATTGAAAACTAATATACAATTGAAGTTTGGAGGGGAACAAGCTTTTGAACAAGTCAAATTGTTGTGGATTTTGAAGAAAGAAGAAGCTAAGCCTACATAATTGGGTTGAACTCCTCCATTTGAAAGTTTGGTTTTTTAGGTATGTGAAGTCTTTACACATTTTCTTTCATTCTATTATGGCTTGCTTTCTTTTTTTTTTGTCATTATAACCTTACATTGTCAATGCACATTTTAAATTACACAATTATACACACTTTCCAATTACCATTTTAAATGCAGAGCATCTACCAGGATCCAAAAATCATCAAGGGTACTTCTGACCCTAACTTAAATTGAAGAAGATCAACGAACAAAACTCAATCATCTTTTCATCAAAATCCTTCAATTTCACTTGATTTCATATTTCCACAAAACATTATAACTTGGTTTCAACTCTTTGTCAGACTCAAAAAGTAGATTAACCATCATAAAATTGATTGTAACATAGCATAAATCTGATTAGAAACTCAGAACCATTCAATTCGTTCATGATTCACTAATTCAAGAACTCAATGCTGCAACTTACATGGAAAAATAACAACAAATCATGGAAGGTAACTACCAAAATTTATCCAGACATCCAAGACACTATAATCAAAATTTTATTGATTGAAATAAACCAAATAAACATTCCAAATATCTCACCAAAATTCATCCTTTGAGCATGCTTCCCCTTGCAGTATTCGAAACCCGTGGTGTAGGGGCACCTACAACCATGTTTCAAAATATACTTTGGTGACAATATGTCTTAAGGTCGTTGGGTGAGTTCAAGAGTTTTTAGATGCTTTGTCATAGATTTTATTGAAAATAAAGTCTAAATAGACCAATATTTCATGTATTTAGGGATTTTGTGAGTTTGGTGATCAAATGTGCAAGTATGCACTCTTGCTTCAAAAAATTGTCAATTTTGCCATATAATCTTTGAAGGCAAATTATTCAAATTGTAAATGGAAGTGAAAGAAACGAGTCTAGAATTTGTATTAGGGATGAAATAAAGGTGGTTGAGTGGTCTTAGGTGTCTTGGACAACAAATTTGCATAATGTTGCTTATTTAGCAAAATTTGTCAATGTTAGCAATTTTTAAGACAAATGAAGGTCTTGGTAGTTAACAAGTGGTTATAGGTTGGTTATAGGGTGGTTATAGGTTTTTTATAGGGTGGTTATAGGTTGGTAGTTAACAGGTGGTTATAGGTTGGTAGTTAAAAGGTGGTTATAGGTTGGACCTTCAAAACACCTTGAAAATCTTGAAAATAACCGATTACAATCAACTAGGTTCCTTAAAATATCAACCAATGATTATGTCATTCACAAGTTATCTTAAATCTTCCATAATGACACCATTGTTTACAAACACAAAATATAATTCTTAAGGCACAACCAAACCATTATTTTCTTAAGAAATATTTGTTTGAGTTAGTACAACAAAAATGAAACCTTTCAGAAGTCTTCCCCTACACACAAACTCAGTTCCTTTGTTGACTGTCCACATTACTAGTAGCCAAGCATCTGAAAACTATCACATATTTATCCAAAACCATGCACACACTTCAGACTGTGATACTCATTTTGGATACCCATTTCCCTCATACAAAACATATGACAAGATGGATATTAAGTCCTTCAGGGAAAATGCTTGTAGAATAAGCCTAACTAAGCCTTAGTGCAAACGGGGGTTATTGGTTTTGCTACCCCCAACACAAAAAACTGATAAAAAATACATAAAATACTTTTCATTTGACTTGACCAAGCTCATAAGTCCATTAGAAGTTCATTTCCAAACACATTTCCATAAACCCTAAGCTCTAAGCTTCATAATTCCCTATTTTACCAGTCTGAACACAGTTTTACAATCAAGAAAAATTATTTTCTTCACACCTTAGTCCTCACCATATGATTGGTAACCTTTGAAATATGAAATTACATGATACAAGGAGTTTTTAAACCAAAATTGAGAACTTTCACTGAGTAGAATGGGAGAAACACAATTTCTCAAGTTCACTGTTTACCCTAATAGAGGGTTTGGCAATTTCAGAGAAAAATTGCTATATCTGACTCAAATGTTAAGAAGAATGCATGATTTTTTTTTAATGTGGGAGGTGATTGAGTGTGAAAACACTTAAAAACATCCAACCAATCATTCCTTCCCATAAAAATTCGTACAAGAGCCTGAAATAGTGAAATTCTAAAGAAAATACAGAAAATTAGTGTGTTTATTCATTCAAAATCAGATATTCAATCACCCACAACTTTCCAAACGTACATGAGGCCTTATAAATTCATTAAATACATTTATTATTGAAATACAAGTGCCTCCAAGAGAAAAATAAGCCCATATGACTTTTCACCTTCCCTATTTCACAGTTTTTGTAACTTTTCAGAATTTTGTATTTGTGCAACTTTTGCAAATAGTGACAACTTTACAAAATACACATAGGGCTTAAAAATTAAACCTCCTAATGATTCCCATACATGGAAAATGTCTTTAATGAACCTCTTACAACATGTATATACCCAAAATTGAATCAAATTTCAAAATGGAAGCATAGATTGTCAAGGTGCTCCTGGACCACAAACTTATCAAACACTCACAATGCCATTACACTCATTATGATAGTAACTTAAATGATATTTATCTTATTTCACTTCAAACTCAACTCCCCCAACGTATCTAACTATTTTTGTAACTTCTTAACTAACTTATCTCTTCACAACTTTTCCCAAAAAGTGCAATTTTTTGCAAATGTCCATGCTTCCATTTTGAGCCTATCTTGCAATCATGCCATGCCATGCTGCCAATTTTCTTTAAGGAATTCTGGATTGAAAAAAATCATGTCACATTTGTCTATGCTAGGTTAAATTTTGTACAGGATGATTGTAAGTATTATTTAAATGAAGCCTTGAATGACATATATTTTTCAATTAACTTGAACGGATACATTTTTTAGGAACTAATATTCGTCTCATTGCCATGGTACATATAAAATTATCCGCCATGCTGAAGAAAAATACAAAGAGGAAACTAACAGACGAAGAGAATGAAACCTTCGAAGAAAAGGAGAGACTTCGGGTGGCGGCATATCGTGAAAAGAAGAAATTGGAAACAATTGACAAAAACAAGCCAATTGAAGAGGAACCTCAACCGTAAAAAAAAGAATGGGAATTGGCAACACAAAAGGCACGAATGCGAAAGAATCATCGTAACATAGATTCAAATACCGTAGTTAGAGACACACCCTCTACGACAAGTGAATATGAAGGGACACCATTAAGAAAAAGAAAATATGGAGGGACACCATCTAGTAGAAATGAATATGGACAAACACCATCTACTGCAAGTGAATATGGAGGGACACCATCTACCTCAAGTGAATATTGTTGGACACCATCCAACACATCTCAAGTTGAGAGTACATCATCACTCGGATCTGACAAAGAAGGTATGTCATCATCCCCATGTGAACCACAAGGTATGTCTTCTTCTCCACCCTCGATTGAAGGTACGCATTCTATCCCACCTCAATTAAATATTGGTGAAATTCCTAATGTTGAGATGTATGTACCTAGGAGAACACCTCCTAGAATTTTGTGTAGAAAGCCAAAGTATTTGATTAATATTGATGATGATATTTTGAATCAAATGGAAGGTAAGATATCAACACACACTTGTAGAAGATATGCTGATAAGATTTGGGAACGATTCTTTGAAAGGCTAAATGAGACTGAAAGATGTCAACTATTTGTTGAAATGATGCGGGGTGTAAAGTATAGGAACATCATGAAGACTCTTGGGTTGAGAACATCGAATGCATCAAGTGAAGACACTACTGTGAAGAATCTAATGGATTCTTATGAGAGTGTGGGTAAGACCTCATGGTCAAAGGATAGTATTGTCACTCAACGTGTCATTACATCGACTTTGGTAAGCTGTCAAACAAAGAGATCTCGTCTCATTAAAAAGACGACTGAACACACAAGAATTAGTATAATTTTTTTATCAAGAGCCATTCAAAGGCAACAAAGAATTGAGGGCAATGATTCAAATGAATTATGGGAATTCTCGGGGAGACTGTCACGAAAAGATAAAGAATTTGTTGAAGCCTTGAGAACACTAATTGAAGAGTATTGGAAGAATAACACAAGGCCATCTCCGAATCAAATGGATGTGGTAAGAAGGAGAATCGGTAGTTGGAATCATGAGCCACATCCAAAGCATTTTTTGGATATGACTCAAACCCAATTTTTTTGAAAATTTGAAAATGATTATTCTCAAATTAGTATTTCTCAAAGATTTTTTGAAATTCTTAAACCTTTTTATGTCAAGATAAATCACACACACACTACTTTTTATTGTAAACTAAATATTGAATTTTCTAACCATTATGATGCTTATCGTTCTATATGTGTAGATTTGCATACTAATGAAGTTTTGCAGGATTGTGGCATAGAAACCCCACCAAAATCTTAAAGAGAGTTCTTATCAAAAAAATTATGTGAAATAGAGGATGGCCAGATATTCTACAAAACAACATGCTTGGATGGTTCATGCAAGCGTTGTGGTGGCTTCCAGCATATGCCAGTATGTCAACATATGGAAAGAACAAACGAGGTGGGACAAAAACTAGTAGAGTTTGGGAAGTATAAAAAAGTGGCATATGCTACAAAAGATGGGTCTCAAGTAAAAATGTGTGATTTGGTTATTGAGAAGATTCTAGTGTACCAGTTTATGTCCATGTTTTGTGACAATATACTGTCTGAGTATGCAATGCATACCCATAGAGCTCGATGGTTGGACACATAATTCAAGCTATGCAAGGACACCTTTCTAGTTGGAAGCATAGTATCAGTGGTTGAATTTGCGAAGAACTACACTTTACAACCACAACATGACATGCAGTCATAATATTACAACTCCATACATGTTTTGATATTTGTGCACATAGCATTCATTCATGCATCTGATAGTACAAATGACCAAATGAAGGTATTGAGGGAGTATCGCTTTTACATTAGTGATGATCGCACACATTCTCCAAAGTTCATGCAAGGTTGCTTCCAGATGTTCTACAGTGGTTTGGCTCAGAGGGGCATAAAATACAACCAACATATAATATGGTCTGATTACTATGTAACATAGTTCAAGAACTCGCGCATGTTCTATTGGTTGTGCAAGATGCATGTAATTACAAGTGTTCAACATATGTGGAACTTTTGTGAGGCTGGACATGGAAAGGGGGAGCATGATGGTGGAATTGATCCGACTTGCGTTCAACCGGCTTGATCCCTTATGATGGCATGCAAAACACTAGAAAAGAGAAACATACAAACGATGGTTGAGAAGTTTGAGTATTCCACCAAAAAAGTGTATGATCATTGGTGTAGAGCACCTTATTGCTCCATTTGATGAAGAAGGTCTAGTTCAGTGGTTTTAGTGATTATTTGATGGTGAATAGGTTGGTAAATAGGTTGTTGTGGGTATTTTGATCATTCTTTGTCTTGAATAAGGTCAATTAAGACCATTAGGTATGTTTTAGGGTGACTTTTGTGTCTAGTGATAAAAAATGTGAAAATTTCAATCTTGCACTAGAAGTTGTCTTTGTAGACTTTGAAGGAAAATTTGTGAATTTGTATATGATTGTGAAAGAATGGAGTTTTGTGGATGTAATAAGGCTATTTGTGTGGTTTTAGAGGTCATTATATGTACTCATTAGGTTGGAGAAGTCTAAAGTTGCAAATTTGTAAGTTGCTTAAAGCAACAAATTTGAAATGCAACGGTTACTTATTTTGAAAGTTGGTTTTTAGTTAGTTGAGGGCATGTACCGGTTAGAGAAGGGTGTAAAACACTATGTAAATCCTTGAGAGGCTCGAATGGAGGTTTTTGATGAACTTTTGGATAAGATCTAATAAGAATTATTCACACTGTTCTCTTTTTTTTGGATTTTGATACAAACTTGTTGATCTCGTACTTGGTATGACCTCCAACTTTCCTGTACGGTCCCAAGGCTGACATGGATTGAAAGAGGTCTGAGTTGGATTTCTTTTGGTAGTGGTTTGGTGCAAAACCATAAAGGAATAGGATAGTTCTTATCATTGAGTCAAGTGAGTGTTGGTGTCTTAGTGGGCATATTTGAGAGAAGTTGTGTCAAATCACAACTTGGCTTAGCCACTCTGCATCACCAAGGCTTCTTTGCAATTCAAAGAGTGATTGAGAGCGTGTTGCTTTGTTAAATATACCTATTCAAGGGTCTAGGACAATGTTGAGTCCATTTCTTATTTGTATTATAAATTATAACTTGCTTTCTCTTGAGTCCATTTTGTATACATGAAATAATATTGCAAAAAGTTGACATATAAATCTTTCGATAGTGACACATCAAGAACATATTGGAATCTTTTTATGAATCATTTCATGGAATGCCAATTGTATATGTGTTTTTTTCTTTTAGAGAAAGTTGTTTAGCATCAATCAATTAATATTCAAGACAAATCATGAAGGAAAACAATGATCAATGCTAGGGCTAACCAATTAATAATTATACATGTGAATAATTCAAGCATGTACATTTCAATAAGGGAAGCACAAGTACTCAAAAAAACATAATCCTAAAAAAGTATACACACGAATACATAGTATACACAAATTAATACAAAGTATATGCACGAATACAAGGTATACGCATGAAAACATGTAAGCCACACAGTATACATTCGAACACACATAAGTCACAAAGTATACACATAAGTTGTAAAGTATACACTTAAATACACAGAACTCATATCTATTGAACCATCAATTTAGAATGCAAATATGGACAGGCATTGATAAAATATATTTGTATTAACCAAATAGCCATGTAGGCATACATCAATATATGTTAGTATAAGTATGAAATATATGTACAAAATATCCATATAGGCTTATGAGAATCCCATATAGGCATACAATGTCAAATATGTCCAACAAAAATATGTACAAAACTGCCATGTAGGCATACAACAAAGGGCTCTGGAATCAAAATTCATTGCTCTCCATGCCCTGGAAATAAATTATTTCCCTTTCCTTTTCGATTGGATGGTGATATGTCTATCACTCATTTTTTCTACGCTTGAGGAGTACTCCTGCTCTTCCTCCTAGTGTTTAGTTCATGTTGAAGTTTTAACTATTACAATAAGAAGTAAAGACATGAATATATAGAAATTACATTATAAAAAATGATATATTTGAAAAAATAATCACTTATCACCATCTCATGATCTCTCTCCATGGGGGAAATATTCTCACGCCATGTTCAGGCATGCTCAAGCCCTGTATAAACCATTCAAATATAAATTAAACTACGTGAATCAATAATGGTTTGATTTTTCACTAACTAACATCTATAACAACAAATGTAAATGTAAATTTACTAATTTGCCTCATACCTCTCCTATCAGAGCCATCGAGGATTATATAGCAGATGACACACCAATATCCATTCCCCTCATCACATTCATAGGTGTTTCTACTTGCATCATCTGAAAATAAAACAAATTATTCAACGTAATCAACCATGTGCATATAAACTACACAAATATATTAAGTACTTGATTCATTAGTTAAAATCTTTATTCTATTACCTCTGTGTAGGTTTGAGTAAATCCACCGCCACTGGGAAGTGTTCCATCAAAAAATCCAATATTAGTCTGTTCAACATCCAAAATCGCATATTAAATTACCATTCATAAAACAATACTATTAACATGCAATAAATTTATAATTGTTTACTAGTTACATACCCCAACAATAGGTGTACTACAAAAATAAGTTGGTGGGGGGCCGGTGTATCCAATCTAAACACTGTGACCCTGCAATTTTATTAAAATCATAAAAAAAAATTAGTTAATCTTGCATTTCAAAATTGAAATTTAATAAATTAAATTCAATGAAAATGCACTAACTTTTACCTGACTATCAATGCCATATGCCTAATGAAATTTTTTAGCTTCCCTCTCCATCTCCATAGCTATAGATGGATCCTACGTACTAGTCTCTTGAGTGTCGGTGGGTTCATATGAACAAGTAGCCCCGCAAGATTGACACACATGTGTTCGAAGGCCACCACTTGAAGACTCCCCTAGATGGTGCTATATAATAGGGCTAGTATGATGGATCACACTTTGGATCAAAGTTTTGATCACTTGCAATGTCTCTACGTCAACACTTTCCTTCATGACGGAAGGCATAACAACATGCTCATGAGGTGACCTAGTGAGAGCCCATCTACCTTGCCGCGTAGGATCTGACTGTGCACCGGGTCTATCCTGAGCTAAACCCCCACCTCTCCCTTGGAAATCCCTCATATAAAAATAATTTGGGATTTTGTTCAATATGAACTCACTATATAGTTTCCTAAGGAAATATTGCGGGACCTCGCAATTGTTGCACGATGGATAATCAAATACCATGTACCACCTATCATAAAATTGGTCCCTAATTTGTTGGTGGTGGCACCAATGGATAGGAAAACTCTTCACATTGAGGGAAAGATTTTGATTTGTACGTGGGTCGGTGAATAATGAGCACAAATCACCTTTTGTAATTTTTAAATCCTTTACATCTTTGTATGATAGTTTATTTGCATAATAATCCCTAGCTACCTGCCTCCTATCTTTCCATCCAGTTATTTGTTTTCTAATTGAATCTAAATTTTTTAACATATCTTTCAATGAATTTGCTAGGGTCATTCTTTATGCAGTTGAACTATTTGGATCACTCAACTTACTGATCGAATCCTCAATTTGTTTTTTGTTGTTCTCAATTTCACTCATTAAATTTTGTTGAGTGCCAAGAGGGGGTTGAGTGATTGGTGGAGAAGGTTGTTGTTGTGGTTGATTTTGATCTTGAGGGTTTGCGGGTTGATTTGGATCTCCTAAAAATTCAAACAAATATATATCAAATTCAACCTAAAACTAACAAATTCAAAAGAAAAACCACAAAATCCTTACCTCTCACACCTCCTCCTCGTCGTGGCGCCATCCTTGTGAAGAAATAGAAATTGTTGGTGAAAAAAATTGTTGAATTTCTCCTCCTAGAACGCGAGCGCAAAAGTATGGGGGTTTTGGCCGCGACTACAAGAAAAAAATAGTCGAAATAACAATGATAGGTTTTCACTTTTTTTTTGCTTTTAACAAGAAATAACGCAAGCGCGTTATAACATGCTCGTGTTATTTCTTTTAAAAAGTTATTTTGAAAGGTGTCCACAAAATTGCTACCCATTTCCATTCACCTGCCCCTTTGTCATCTTCTATATATTTCCATATAGGATAAAGGCATTCATCTACTACATGTAAAACCTATTTTCATCCCATTGCATTTAAAGAAAATTAAAAAACTTCAACAATTAGTGACAACACTAGAAGTGGTTGATATTTTGCATTGCATTATTTTATTGCTCTACTACTCACATTGAGATATGAATTTTTGTTCTTACTACCTCCATATATGATGTGAAAACCAACATTGAAAATATTAAAGGGTTAAAAAAATCGCATCCAGTCTTTACAATGTGGTTTATGCATATGCTTATAGAGGTGTGAAATCCTTATTTTAAATAATCCAACACCTATGTACCAAGTGACAACATGAATAGAATTTACATATGAATTATGTATGGTTTCTCTCAAGGTCCAATCACTCATTGTATCTATGTAGTCATCTTGAGAAAAACATCTCAAGGAACAAACGCACATGCATAGAAAAATCTAATTCATGTGAAGGAGCTACACATCCTTATCAATTGGTTCATTGTTGTTCCAACCTAATCATAAGTTGTAATTCATTTGTCCTAATTTTGAAACCACTAGTACTTAGGCATAACTTCATATTAAGAATTTGGATTCCATAACTTTGAGAGGCAATACAATCCTTCTCCATATTCCTTCTAGCCAATATTACATAAACAACCCTTAAGAATTTCCATGAAAACTAGGGTTTGAAAAAATATTTTCCATACACTTGAAAAAAACAAAATGTGTTTTTTTCACTTGGTTTGCAACATATCATATTTTTCCATAAGTTTTATGTCAATTTTTTTGGAAAACTTTAATCACGTGGTTGTAGAGCTTCCCCTATGTTCAATCAATTGATTTAAACAACATAAATACAAATTAATGAACATACAAATCCTAAATTAAGCAATTCATTGTCCTAAAGGTGCTTCATTTAAATTTTCAACCAAGGAATCACAATGTTGAGATGATGTTGGCACTATATATGTAGTTAAGAATCCTAAACCTTCTTAATCGATTGATTACAAAAATAATAAAAAAATAATTTTGATTAAAGCAACTTAACTGAAACATATTAAATGAATACTAATTGTTGTAAGTAATTGTAATAACTACTACTAGTAGCTATTCCTGCATAGACTGTAACTAATGACACTTTATGCTACAACATGATTCAATATCATTTAATTATCTACTAGTAGCTCAACATAATGTGAATAAGAAAACATAACTCAGAAATTACAATTCAAAAATTAATTAATAATTTAAACTAACATGGAATTTGCAGTACCTCAAGTGGCCCTTGCTTGAGCTAATGCAATCCACAATGTCTTCCTTCCAATCCAAACTCAAAGATTCATGAAAATTGATGCATCCTTCTTTATTACAGTTCAAACATAGAAAAAATCAAGAAAAATGTATCTAATAACCAGAAATTATATTCAATCTATTTTGTACCAAAAATCTAGCTACTTGGTCTCTCACAAGATCATACATATACATAGGATTTGTGAGAGTCCTCTTATTCCATAACTAAAAAAAACTATGAGAAATTTCCAACTCTTCCAAAAGCATAGGAAGAGGACCAGGTCTTATCTTAATAAGAAATGAAAGCAAGTGGAAGTAAAAGCGTAAGAATTTGATAATGACTCTCCATCAATTGAGAATATTTTTATAATTGAAATCATGCCTAATAGGACAAAATTTATTACAAATCACTATCCACTATTAGAACATACCTCTACTTTTCCTCCATAATTTATTAATAACAAAAAGTGAAAAGATGGAGTGATCCATGAATAATCGTATTCACATCCTTTGACCATAACCCACATTAGCTTCGAGAAAAATGCACATGTTGTAGTTGATCATGTCCTCTGACTATGGTAGACCAACATCCTTCTACCGTGGGTTGAAAATCCTTTTGTTGTGCATTGACAGATTCTTCGCTGCAAGGGTTAGTTTTATTCCAAAGACATTTTCATTATTAACAACTATAATTAATCATAAAAATCTACTAAATTTAAGATCACATAATCATTTATCAATATATATTATATCATCTTCAAATGATTTTAAATACTTAAATATATGAAAAGGTTTGGAAATGTCTTTGAAACTTAGTAGAAATAAGATAAAAAGTATGAAATTAGAGCAAGGAAATTGGAAATTTCTAGGGCTCATCAATGGTCAACTTCAAATTATCACATCTCCCTTGGTATTTATTCATTTATTTAATAATAAAACATTTTGAAAATCTCTCAAAATCTTCTTTCTAATGAATTGAAAATAATATTTTTTGAAGATATATAAGGAAAACACACTTCTGCAAGAAATTTGACCTTGAATGAAAAAATAACAACAAAATATTCTTCTAATTTTCCATACAAAGAGCTCTTCTATGAGATATTAATAACTCACATAAAATAAAATTAATATCTAAATATAATAATAAATTATCATATCCTTAAACTAGTGCAACACTATACAATAGCCACTTTGAGGTGGAAAACCCCTATAGAGCATAAAAGTATTCAAGATTAATGTTCTACACTTGGTTATCCCTTCCAATCATTAGTCCTACTAAAGATAACTACTACTATCAAACACGTGGGATAAATACTTTTATTCTAATTAACTAGTGAGTTTAATTACAAAGCATATGCACCCATTCCTTTATTTATTACTACCACATTTATATAATACTACCTTATACACTAGGCTAAACCCACAATAGTGAGTCTCAAAATTGGGAGATTATATTTCTCAATTTGGGTAGGATGAAAATTAGGAAACATCTTTGTTTGAAGACACCTTTGTTGGAAGAAATTTCTTCAAATGAAGGCAACTTTCATCAAAGTTTTTACAAAAACCATGTTCAAATAAAGGTTTTATTCATTCAAATATTGTCTTTATTCAAAGGAATTCTTTTATTGATTTGGGAACAATAAAATAACAACTTTGAACAAAGATATGATTTTATTAGATTAAAAAATAGTATATTGCAATTAAAAAATTAGTATATTGTGGCCAAAAGGATCTTCAAATAAAGGCATTTACAAATGAAGGTACCTTCAAACGAAGGTCTCAAATTTTTTCAAAAGACCTTCAAACATAGGACCTTGGATGACCTCACATTATATGTATCAAATTTTTCTCAAAATTTTCATTTTCAAACCTCTAGTTGGACCTTCAAATAGAATCAACTCAACAAGATTATTTGTAGTATTGTAATACTTGAAATAACTTTTCCAACAAGTATTATTTTGAATATATTTAATTTGATTATTATATTTATTTTCTATTTTCTAGTGAACATAAGTTTTTCAACAACCTTCGCAGTCTCTATTTCGCACATGAAAAAATAGAAAAATACACTTTTTTTTTTTTTGAAAAATATCTATGCAGTAGGTATTGATGTCCTTGTTTCAACATTTAAAAAAATTAAAATGGATACACATAGAAAATTTATGTTGTATCATATAAACCTACATGCCAAAATTATAATTAATCTCACTTCAAAAGTTAATAAAAAATATGCAACAAAAAATATGAAAAAAAAAACTATGCACTAGATATTGATGTTACAAATCTTTTTTTTTTAAATTTATAATTTTGTCCATTCTATTTTTTTTTTTTTTTAATGTTGTATGGTATAAATGACACATTTAAAAAAATATTATTAACTATATAAAAAACAAGTTATTAAAATTACATGAAAAAATTCATAAATTATTTCTTAATTTAAAAAATACAAATAAAATCTCAAAAATCATTAGTTCACATCATCTTCAAATTCTTCAGTTTAGTTACTATATATGTTAGAAAGTGAAAATTTGATTTTAAATATTGATTTCAATGTCTCACTTTGATTGAAAAATTGGGACACACTATTGTGAGATCACCCACCATAATACCTTATCTTGACATACATTATGAAATCTTAGAAAAAAAATTGAAGGAAAAAATGGCTCTTTCATTCTAGCAAGCTCTAGTAGAAGAGGTAAGCCTTCTTCCTCCTTTGTTTCACTCTTTTCTTGAATATGTGTTGTATGTGAATATGAATGTTGTTATGTGTATTGCTTAAGTAAATTTATCAAAGTGGCATTTTATCTTGTATATTTTTAGTGACTTTATTTCTTTTTTGTGTTATGTGTAAATAAATGATCTCGAGTATTCTCATTGGAAGATGAGGTTTGAGTTGGAGACTACATGTTTATTCCATTTGACATGTTGTTTGTTATAAAATTTTCATTGATTTTTTCTTTAGATATTCAAAGCAACCCATGTGCTTGGGATTGAGAAATAGTGGAGGTCTCTCCATGAAGAGCTTAATGATTGTGTTCTTATTTTAAAAATTGTGCAAATTTCATTTACATTTAGATGTATGGTATTTGTGAAATTTGGCGGAGTGTGGAGAGTGATATTTATGGTTTGGGTATGAAATGGTTGTGAAATTTTGAAAGAGAAATTTAATTATGGTTTGATATCAAAATGGCGTATTAGTACCCATCTTATAGAGCTTCCCCTAGGTATTGAATCCCTCTTAGGTTTCATAATTCTTGAATCTGTAGTGCCTCTCATGTTACTGATACATTATGATGTTGTTTTGTGTGTGCGTTTGATTCTGTTTGGTTTCTGGTTATGTTCTCAGGCATACTTGATACTTTGATAGACATCTATTTCGCCATGTGGTTTGGATTGGCAGACAGTTTTGTTTATTTGCTTATGATATTTAGACATATGTGTTTAATACTTATGCTTATGATGATGTTACTGATTGTGTTATGATGATGATGTTGTGTTTAGATCTGGATTACTATATATGATTCAGGTGAAGGAGATGGTGTTGCATCACTCATTCGTGAGTGTCCTGCCTCACCGCAATTCTCTTTCACAATGTGTTTGATTATGAGTTTGTATGCATATGTATATGTGGTTTGACATTTGGTGTTATGCAGGAATGCAGGTACCGGGTGCCGACTCCACCCGCATTGTCGGGTCTGAGCGTGCCCTACATATCCAATGGTTTGATGTGGTTAGGGAGTTGATAAGAAAGTACCCCCATCTATGCTAGTGTTTGGGTCAGTGTTTGCTCATGTCTTATATCAGTATTTCATTCGTATGAGTATGATTTTAATTTAAGTTATTTACTTTCTTGGGTTTTGTAATGTTAGCAAAGGTTAAGTTTATGACTTTGATTAATGAATAATCGTTTTAAATTAAATGTTATCATTTGATGTGGTTAATAAGTAATTAAATTTTCATTGTTAGTAAATGACATCAATTCATTTAGAAAATAAATGTGTACATTAGCATTACTTATTTTAGTCATTAAGGGTGTTATTAATATTTAAGATTTAAATTATTATGAGATTATTATTTAATTTAAATAAATAAAAGTTAATCAATTATTTTATTTGTTGTTTAAATATAAGACATTAAAATTATTTTTATGATTAATTTTATCATCCAGTAATTAATTTAATATTATATTTTAAATTTAAATGTTGTTTGAAATTAAAGTGCTTATTTATTTAATTTTAATAATAATTATTGGTCTTCAAAAGTTAATTATATTGTAAAGGAAATATAAGGTTTTAATTTTGGGAAGAAATAGTTAGTTTAGCATTTTTGGAAGAAAATGCCTATTCGAAAATTAGTTAAAACTAAAATAAAGGCAAGTGACTAATTTTGCTGTTCAGTGAAATTCTGAAATAATTAGTAATGTTTGAATTTTGCCATCTTGGAATTTTATATCCAACTTGGTCTTTTTCAAAAAATAAAAAAAGAGAAAAGAAAAGTAAAATTTATCTACAATTCAAAAACTTTGAAGTTTTTCAGAGAATTGAAATCTATGTGCTTTCTTTTGAAATTTTGTTTTAGAAGAATCTAGAATTATACATTTTGCTGGGTATTGTACTTCAATTTTTTCTTTTGGAGGTTGCGGATCTCTGAATTGATGAAGATCGTGGTTGGTTGGACTCACACTCACAACAATTTGTCTTCAAATCCACTTCAGGCGAAGGACTCTAAGTATTTATGAAATCTTTGAATGTCCTTTGTAATTTCCAGCTGAAAAGAAAAGGATTGTAAATTGTGAATTTTTATTATGTTTGCTTTGAGTCTTGTAAGTATTTTTTTGGTGAATCATTGCTCTATAATGACTGTCTTCAACCTTTAGTTTCTGCTTCCCTTCGTTTCTTGTCTAGTATGTATTCATTATTTTGATACAAGTTTGGCTGGCTAGAAACTCATTCTTTTTACCTTTGAATAAATTTATTTCCACTTCGATTTGTCCTTTGTTATTTTCCAGTCAAGTACTCTGTAAATTTTCTTTTTCCAGAGATCCTCCATTTTATTTTGCGTATTGTCTTTCGCACTTCACCATTCTTGTGATTTTTTACCTCCTCTGCTATGTGGCTCTGTAAGTAATTTAATCTTTGGAGATTTGATAGATTAAATATATATATATATGTATGTATGTATTTATTGCCGTATGTCTTCGTCATGTTTCATTAGAGAATTTTGTGGTGTTGGTTGTAACTGTCGTTAACCAGACTGTATTTATTTTTTTGTTTAGCTCCCTACTTGTTGAGCGCCTTGGGCGCTTGCTCCCCATTCGGTCGGCCTTAGCGCACAACCATCCATGGAGGGGGTTGCATCCATTTATGGTTGTCGTGTATTTTAATTAGTCCTTATATATATATATAATTAATGGTTTTTGAAAATGATAGATTTAATATTTTTATTGGTTTTGGAATTTCAGTTATATAATATATATATTTGTAGCTTTAATTTTGTTTTGTTGTACAATAGTAACTTTTAAATTTATTATTCTTTTAATGCAGGCGCGCACACACACACACACACACATACTTGGATAGGAATATATTATTGAAATGAGAAAGTAATTTAATTCTGAAAAAGAAATTGGAAAACAAAATTATTGTAATTAGATCCAAATTCAATTATTATTTTATTAAATCTCTATTTGGAAATGATTTTTTTTTTTTAAATTAGATTTTTACAATCTTGAAAAAAGCTGATTTAGAAAATAATTTGTTTGGAAAAAAAGACAAAACCAGAGAATTGACATTGTTTGAGATTAAAATATAAACTTTGATTTATAATTGTAATTATAGCTTAAGTTTAAATGTTTCAATTCTGAAGTTTATTTCGTGTTTAAATAATTGTAGAAAATGTAGTTGCCTTTATTTAATTTGTTTCTCAGACAATCCAAGAGACATAGATTTTCTAATTTGGTAAAATTAATTTGGTGAGATAACTCATATTAGATAAATGATTATTTCCATAGATTAGATTTGAAATATTTAGTGAACTTTATGTTTTAGAATGGATTTTAAATGATGAAATATTTACTTGATATGCAATATGTTAATTTGTTTTAAGTAACTAAAAAGGTGGAGATAATCATTACTAGCTTTACTTTCTTACTTTTTATTCTTTTAAGGAAATAAATTATATAATAATGAATGGATAAAAGGATGTTTTTATATAATCTCTATTATTTATTATGTGGTTGTATATTTGTAAAGAAAAGTGGGTTAGTTAATATCACTCCACTATTTAAGATAAATTTTTGTGTTTTTACTTTTTTAAGGAAATCTTTAAAGGTTAGAGATAAGTGAGAAATAATTGTTTTATTTATTTTTATTATTTAGAATTTAAAAGAAGAATATTATTTAGAATGTATAGGTAAATGAGTATGTTGTTTATATAAAATTTTTAATTGGATAGTTATTGTTTGGCATTTGAAATAGATAGTAACTCTTTTAATTTAGAGATAATATTGGCGGAAGAATTTCAGAATTGGGAATTAAGAGTTTTAGTATTATTATAGGTGTTTGTTGCAAGAGTAATTTCATCCTTGAATATTATTGTCTTCAATAGATAATTAAGTAAAGGAGTTCAATAGTGAAACTGATTGATTCATAATTAAGTCAAGTTGTTTTATGGTCGTTCATAATCGGTCAAGACATTAATGTGAAACTCACTAGAGTGGAAAGTTTTTAGTTCTTAATTTATTTATATGCTATCCATATAGTGGACTAAGGAATAATCAGAAGAATATTATTATAAAGTAATTTCAATGGATTAAGCATGTTTTCAATGTAGATTCTATGCTAACCATAGATGCCTTATCCCTTACTCGATAATATGCCATTTTCCTTTATGGTTTATGAGTTGTGAATGTCTTCATGGGCATGTTTAAGTTGATTTGATTTGTCGGTTGGGTCTTAGTAGTATAATTGTGAATGTGATAATCCTTTTCTTTTCTAAGATGAATTAAATGATGTTTTGTTTTGGATTGGTTCACTTTTGTATTTTTTTTGAGTTACGAGAATCCGTGTTTTAAGTCTCGTCTTTGGGTAGATGTTTACGTACTTCCAGAGGTTAGGGGAAATCATGTGTTTGTGCATTTGTTGTTGCACTTTTATCTATCTTTTTGCCTTGAGAATATGTGTTTGGTGGTACCTCCTATTTCATGATTTGATATTTTTGTAGTCACGAGATGGGAATGCCTCGTGTGTGATGTTTAAAAAGGTCCTTTATGTTTTGAGGATTGAGGTACACTTTTACTTGTCTTTGGTTTTGGGGTAACTGTAAGGGAGAGTGGCTCTTTTCTTGGGGCCAGTGTACAAGTGGTTACCCATGAAAGAGTTTCCTTAAATAAGTGATAACCTAATTAATGTATCTAGTGGTTTGGGTTCATTTCGAGTAGTGCACCATGTTACTCCATGGGATTAGGTGAATGCTATATGATATAGTTATGTTGTTTACTTAATTATATATGTTTAATGTTATTGTTGTTATTTAAAAAAATTGTTATGTTATTGCTATTGGTTTGTCCTATGGGGTTTATGTGGCGGGGCGTTACAACATGGTATCGGAGCTTAGTTTCATACACTGGGCACTTTGGATATGTGTGAGGCCATTACGTTGACCTAGGTGTTGTACTCTTGAGTTATATTTTTCCTTTTTGGTGGTCTCGCTTGTCTCCCGAGAATTGTCTTTAGGCATTGTTGGTCTGATGGTGTAGAAACCAGAAGAAAGGATAGGAACCTTGGTGTAGTGCACAATGCACTGATATCCTTTCTACTAGGGAATGCATTATGGACATTGGTGTAGTGTGTTAACATATGTTAAGTTAGGGTTTTTGTGATTTAAAATTTATTTTGAGTCTAATGTTTACCCTTGTGTGCAGGGATGGGTAGGTCAAAGTTTGAAAAGAAGAAAGGAAAGGAAAGAAAGGTTGCCAAAAAAGGGGTGGTCATCAAAGAGAATCCTACACCATTAGTCCCACCTTGCACCCCTGATGACGAGACCTTGGCTTAGGCCCTCGCTCAGCTTAAGGTAGAAAAAGGGAAAAAGGTAGAAGAGCCAAAGCACACAACTAAAGGGAAGAAGCCATCCACAATCTGAGATTTTCCAGCTGGGTGCAAACCCAATGCTCCCCTATTATCCAAGGAAGAGAAGGAGAGCCTTTGTGCTCAACCTTCCACTTCCAGGAAAGTGGTAGTGGACTCTGATGAGGACCCAGAGGAGTGTCCTCTTTCGGGCAGTGAGTAGCTTGATAGTTGTAGGAGGGTGTAGAACCTTCTATGTTGCTTAGCTAGATTGCTACTTTTATGTTATGATTATGTACCTTGATACTCTTTGGTGGTTGTTTCACCATGTTGGTTTGGTTTGGTTGATAGTTCAGATGACTCAGATGATTATGAAATTGTTTACTATTGTTTATTCTATGTTGAGATATGGAGTTATTTGCGTTTGGAACAATTTGTTTAGGTGTGATCATATGGATTTTGTACTCTGCTTGTTATGATAAGCTATTGCCTTATGATGTTGTGGGTTTGGGATGAAATTTCATTTGATTTTGTTGAGTGTTCAACAACATGGGAGGATGCATCCTACATCCGAGAATCTTTTCCTTATTTGTTTTCTAACTTCCAGGAGTAAGCCTAGTTCTAGGGGGGAGGATGTAGTGCCTCTCATGTTACCGATACATTATGATACTTCTTTGTGTGTGTGTTTGATTTTTTTTGGTTGCTGGTTATGTTCTAAGGCATACTTGATACTTTGATAGACATCTATTTTGCCATGTGGTTTGGATTGGTGGACAGTTCTGTTTATTTTCTTATGATATTTAAACATATGTGTTGGATACTTATGCTTATGATGATGTAAATGATTGTGTTATGATGATGATGTTGTGTTTAGATTTGGATTACTATATATGATTCGAGTGAAGGAGACGATGTTGCATCACTCATCCGTGAGCATCCCGCCTCACTGTAATTATTTTTCACAATGTGTTTGATTATGAGTTTATATGCATATTGTACTGACCCTCCCGATGACACATTTATTTTAGTTATTTTGAGACATTGTTAGCAGTTAGATGTTTGACATTATGTTGTTTTGATGCTTTATGTCATGGTTTAAATGACCAATTGTGAAACTCAGTTGATGATACACTTTACCTTATGTTGTGATTTTTATTTTCATGAGATGACATTATATGATGATTATCTATGTTGTGTTGTTGTATACATGATGATATTTTGTTAAGTTATATGTTTACGTCAGTTGGTGAAGGAGACGATTTAGCAGTACTCATCAGTGAGTGCCCTGCTACATCCCGACTCTTTTTCACGGTGTGTTTTCATATTTATACATGTTGTTGGATTAATCGTGCAATGTTATACAGCTTTCAAATACAAGTATCGATTCCACCTGCTTTTTAGGTCTAAGTGTACCATGATCCAATGGAATCATTAATGGGAGATAGACTTGTCCTTTGTCCTGAACCATCGTTCTAAAATAATGAGTATTTGTCATCACCCTTATGTCTTGTCACGTTTTTGTCGTGTGTTTGTAGTTGTTGTGTAATGTTGCACCTATTATGTTTCATAATGTTAATTTAGATTATTTTAATGTCTTAATGAACATAGTAATGTTGCTTTATTGATTTAATGAAATATTTATGTTAGAAAACGCTATTCTTAGTTTACTAAGTGATTAAAGTGAAATATTAAAATATCTTGTTTGCGAAAAGGTTATTTAATTGTAAATTGATTTGATTATGCATCTTGATATTTTCAAAAAATAAAACAGATAGTCATGATCTAAAGTTGTAAATATCTCGTTTTGATCATATAGTTGTTTAAAAGTTTAGCTAATGCATGCTAAACAAGGAGTTAAATTTTTGTTCGCTTTGAAAATTGAAAAAAGAAAGAATATAACTTAGGAAAAGATCATTCTTTAGATAGATGGGTTTAATTTTCAAAAAAAAGGAAGAAAATTTTTGCTTCACAAGAAAGATATTGTCTGGGTATTTTATTGGGGTTTGATTGTAAAAGCTAGAAATTTGATTGTCTGAGATGGTGTACACATGGTGAAAGTTGCACGAGCTGAATCTTGGGGCTTCCACTTCACTGTTTCTCGATTTCAAAGAACATACCAGGTTTTTTCTCTTTTAGAATTCTTTGAGTTTTGTTGAAAGTTTGTCAGATTTCTTCTTGAAAAAAAACTTTGTCTGGAATTTTATGAATTTCTCTCTCTCAAACCCTGCATGCACAATAGGAAAATGGAAACATTAATAATCAATATTAATTAAGTTAATCTGAAAGGGGTATTAATGACGACGTTGCTGAATTTAGTTTTGTATATCTGTAATAGTTCAGTAATAGGAATTTTATGATACTCTTGTTGGAGGATTTATTTCCTTTTTTCTATTTTGGCTCCATGCGCATATAGTTTATGTATGAAAATACCTCCGCTCACCCTTGGGTTGTGATTAGGTAACTGATAGAATCACAGTTTACATTTGACCTTTTCTTTTGTTACGGTGGAGGTCTGGTTTGAAAATTGTTGTTGATGATCCTTCTGTTTAGATCTGATCTTTTTATTCGAGACTAGGGAGACCTGTGAATTTGTATTCTCTAGACTGGCTTAATATTTTATCTCTGCTCTTGGAATATCTGTATCTATTGACCCTAGTTGTTATATTTTGTTTGTCTTTCCGGATAGGCTTCACTTTGCGATTTTATCTCTTCTTTCTTTTTGTGAGTGGTGGGCATACTGTTATCCCCTCTCCCGACATACGCAGGTTATTATCTATTATATTTTTTGACTCTAGGTATTACCTTGACTGCATGCTATGCTTGGTACATGCTCGATTCATGGAAACTATCTTAATTTCCTTCTTTTGGACTGTTTCGGTAATGGGTGAATAACATGCATGACCAGCATGTTTGACTTCCGCCATGTCTTTTGCAACTTGTTACTCCGACTATTTCTCCTACCTTCATAAGCTAGGTTCCAATTTCCTGAAGCTTTAACTTCGATATTATCTGTATTCGCTTAGACATAATTCTTTCGTGCACGACTTAAGGAACTTGTCTATGTTTTGGTCGGTCGAACTTACTTTTGTGGATTGGTTTAAAGAATGTTTTACCTGTAAATGAAAATAGATGTGGTTGTTGTCGCTTGAAATCCACATACTTAGGTGCAGGTTGTTTGTATCCCCTGGTAGTCAATACGTTGTGCTTGGCTTGTCGTCGGCTATGCTTGGAGTTGTCTTTTATTTGCAGTTTCTTCTGATCTTTGTTAGTTTACTCTTTATGCCATATGAGATTGGCCTTTGCATATTATTGGTTCACTGTGTTTGGTTATTTATTTCATCTATCTTTACCTTTTTGTTCTTCCATGGATTCCTTAACCATCTACGTATCTGAGATATTTTGTTCTGTCGCAAATTGTTATGTGATAGCTTTTGGATTACATGTGTTTTCATTACCACCGTGGTTTGAGATACTGACGGCTGCGTCAGTTGTAACATAAGATTAGTTTGCATGATAATGATTTAGGCGGTGGCACTGTCAGTTGAGGGTGTCGGGTGTTTAAGTCTAAAATTTGTGTTCAGTTTATCTTTTGTGTGAACTCCCACTCATCAACCCCTTTGAGAACATAGATTTTCATTTCACTATTTCAGTCACCTTGACATATAGGGCGATCTTTCTTGATTTTTTTGAATATCACTGTCAAACCTTTCGACCTGCTGTGATTGGATTAGTCTCCATGCCATGAGTTTTTGTGACTCTTAGTCATTGAATAAGTAGCCTCTACTGATTGGTTGCATGTATTCTTAATGACATCTTGGATAGTCGAAATTTCTTATTTATACCAATTTCCTTTCATGAAGTAAAATAGGATTTAAGAATCGGGTTTGATGATAGAATAGAAAGTAGAAATCTTCATTTATTTATGAATTTGGCATGATAGGTATCGATTGTGCTGGAATTTAGTAATTATAACTATTGGATATATTCTTTTGTATAAATATTGACACTTAGATGGATATGTAATTCTAATAGTTAATAGTTGTTATTAATAAAATTTCTTTTATGATTTATTTATTGATTAACCACAAATGCATTAGTCATAATTTTGATATGATTAATTGAATGTAGTTAGTTTAAATATGAAATGATTGAATTATTAAATGTCTATGACAACATTAAAGATGAGATGTTGAAATAATATTTGTAATAAATAGTATGTTTGAATACTCCTTAGTTGGCCAGAATAAAGTAGTATGTGAATATGAATTATGATCTTATTTAAATTCTGTGGAAAATACTTAATAATTTTAGTAAACGTTGGTGTGTGTAAATAGACAAAAGAATTCGTTCTTGATTCATTTTTAATGTGAGGAGATTATCTCGTTATGTATATCATTTGTACGAAGCTTAAATGTTAAGTTGGAAATGTGTTATTGAAATTCTTGAGTAAGATTTGTGTATTATGTTTAAAAATTCCTTCTTGTTAATATTCTTTGTATTAGGGTTTGGTGTTCAATGTATTGTTCCCCAGAGGAGTTGAATTGTTGTTTACGAGAATGAGTTATGTCTAAATTATTATGGATACTTTATCTTGTTTATCGAGTTGAAACGTGGTCCACACACGTTATGTCAATGTGTTACTATTTTGAGCATTTGTATTCCATGTTATGAGAGTACACATTTGCGAAAGTTTTGCCATGCATATTTTCTCATTATGGTTATTTATTAGGATGGTTGACTATAAGTCCTTGTGTAAGAAGTTCATTTTGCATGTATGTTGTCTTTTGTTTTAATCTTTATGAGGAGTTGTACCTTAGGAGGAGTGGCTTCTGATAGGGGCTGGACCCAGAAGTGGTTGCAGGGGTAACCTTTTAGAAGTGTATTAACAAGTGATAATTAAAACAAGTTTGTAGGGGTTTGGGTAGTTAAATTAACCTTACAAGATAATGTTTACCTCACATTGGTCTTTAACACTCGTTTAGGTTAAAGCGGGTTGAGAAGGCTTGGAATGGCATCTTGAACACTTCGTCTTCTTGAGAAGTGATTCGAGGCCACATAGTACGTATAGGGGTCAAAATTCGTAAGAGGTTGCCAGGGTAACTCTGGTAGAGGGCCGATAACCTAGGAAGACTATCCAGGGTAACCTATTACATATATGTGACGACACTCTTATCCTAGTACACTTATTAGTTCACTTGTGTTGTGAGTCGCCTCTAGGAGTTTGTCATTTGTTTGGTATTGTGATGTCATGTGAGTCAACCATGTATGTGTGATGTACTTTGTGATGTCAATTTGACTTGAGGGCTTTTTCTATCTCCTAGCATGGGAGGTGGGCTTTCGAGCTCCACACGGTTGGGAGGAACGTGCCACACTCTCCATTGGGTCCCCTGCAGGTGTGTTGTTCATGACATATTATTTTTGGTAGGATCCGAGATGCACGGTGGTTGTAGAGCTTAGTTTCTTGGATGAGTTTGTGGACGTGGTCGTCTTCTTTTCTTGATCTCATTCTTTATTGTATCACTCATGATGTACATGAGATGCTTTGTAATGATACTTGTATTATCTCGAGATTTGTCACAATCTCAATTATTGTATGTAACTCTTAATGTATATATACATGGACATGACTATTCTCACGAGTTTATTTGTATATATATGGTTATTGTGGCATTATGATGTTATTGTACTTAGTAGCATAGTTGTGGAACCCTAAAACAATTATGATTGTGTTGTCACATGTTATTTGTTTTAAAAATAAAAGAATATTATGTTGTTTTGTGTGAAAGACATAACATTTTTCGGGTTCCATGGCGGGGCGTTACACATATGTATATGTGGTTTGATATTTGGTGTTATGCAGGAATGCAGGTATCGGGTGCCGAATCTACCCACATTGTCGGGTCTAAGCATGCCCTACATACCCAATAGTTTGATGTGGTTAGGGAGTTGATAAGAAAGTACCCCCGTCTGTGTCAGTGTTTTCTCATATCTTATATCCGTACTTTATTCGTATGGGTATGATTTTAATTTAAGTTATTTACTTTCTTGGGTTTTGTAATGTTAGCAAAGGTTGTGTTTATGGCTTTGATTAAAGAATAATCGTTTTAAATTAAATGCTATCCTTTGGTGTGGTTAATAAGTAATTAAATTTTCAATGTTAGTAAATGACATCAATTCTTTTAGAAAATGAATGTGCGCATTAGCGTTACTTATTTTAGTCATTAAGGGTGTTACTAATATTTCAAGATTTAAATTATCATGAGATTATTATTTAATTTAAATAAATAAAAGTTAATAAATTATTTTATTTGTTATTTAAATTTAAGACATTGAAATTATTTTTATTATTAATTTTATCATCCAATAATTAATTTAATATTATATTTTAAATTTAAATGTTG
This sequence comes from Sequoiadendron giganteum, assembly GCA_007115665.2. NCBI lineage: Eukaryota > Viridiplantae > Streptophyta > Pinopsida > Cupressales > Cupressaceae > Sequoiadendron > Sequoiadendron giganteum. The sequence continues at coordinate 140,302,730 of CM021102.1, read as the reverse complement.
TTTGAAATTAAATTGCTTATTTATTTAATTTTAATAATAATTATTGGTCTTCAAAAGTTAATTATATTGTAAAGGAAATATAAGGTTTTAATTTTGGGAAGAAATAGTTAGTTTAGCATTTTTGGAAGAAAATGCCTATTCGAAAATTAGTTAAAACTGAAATGAAGGCAAGTGACTAATTTCGATGTTCAGTGAAATTCTGAAATAATTAGTAATGTCTGAATTTTGCCATCTTGGAATTTTATATCCAATCTGGTTTTTTTCGAAAAATAAAAAAAGAGAAAAGAAAAGTAAAATTTGTCTGCAATTTGAAAACTTTGAAGTTTTTCTGAGAATTGAAATCTCTATGCTTTCTTTTGAAATTTTGTTTTAGAAGAATCTAGAATTATACATTTTGTTGGGTATTGTACTTCAAATTTTTCTTCTAGAGGTTGCAGATCTCTGAATTGCTGAAGATCATGGTTGGTTGGACTCGCACTTGCAACAATTTGTCTTCAAATCCACTGCAGGCAAATGACTCTAGGTAGTTATGAAATCTTTGAATGTCCTTTGTACTTTTCAGTTGAAAAAGAAAAGGACTGTAAATTGTGAAATTTCATTATGTTTTCTTTGAGTCTTGTAAGTATTTTTTTGGTGAGTCATTGCTCTATAATGGCTGTCTTCAGCCTTTAGTTTTTGCTTCCCTTCATTTGCTATCCAACATGTATTGATTATTTTGATACAAGTTTGGCTGGCTGGAAACTCATTCTTTTTACCTTTGAATAAATTTATTTCCACTTCAATCTGTCCTTTTTTATTTTCTAGTCAAGTACTCTGTAAATTTTCTTTTGCTAGAGATCCTCCATTTTATTTTGCGTATTGGCTTTCATAATTTGCTGGATTCTTGTGATTTTTCACCTTGTAACACCCCTTCGTTTTTCTATCTGGATTGGACAGTGTGTCCTTGTTTTGCTTTGATTTATGTTTCTGGATATTCAGATACTTTATCTTGTGTGTGTAATTGAGCGCTATTTATAGAGCGACAAACTATTTTATGTGATGTGATGTGGTTTATCTGATGATTTATTTTACATGCTTTAATTGGTGTAATGATGTTAGTTGATATAACATGTGATTGCATATGAGATTTTTGGATTATGATGGAAGTGTCAGTTTTGATGAGTGTATTGGTGAAGGGGATGGGTTCACATCACTCGCTTGCAAGCGCCCTGCGATTCCGTGATTTCCTCTTCATGGTGTGTATTTTATGTTGCTTAAATATATATGATGTTGGTTACAATGTTTTCAAGATTGCAGGTACATGAGATCGACTCCACCTGGTTCCACAAGTTTGAGTGTGTCGATCCAACAGTTAAGTTGAATGAGAGATAGTAGCTAGGTAACTTGTGTCAAGTCTATGCCCTAGTCTTAGAGTGTCGTTAGTCATGTTTGTTGAGTCATGGTTTACCTTGTTTTAATGATATTTGATTCTGGAAGGTGCTTGTTCATTAAATTAATTTTTAGAATAATTGCATTGTTTAAAATTTTTTATTAATTAAAATTGTGGACAAAAGTTATATTTAAATTTATTATTAAAATTTAATTTAATTAAATAAATTTAATCCCAAAAAGGTTGAATTTAATTATTAAATAATTAAAATTAATTAATTAAGTTTTATGTTGTGTAAATTAAATAAAAGCAAATAATGTAATATATTTGGAATTAAGTTTAATTAGGGAAATTGGTTTCAAATTTTGGAGTTAATTTAATATTTCAAATATATAAATTAAATGCAAAATTAGATTTGGTTGTTGAAGATATTTTCAATTATACCAACATGTGTAAGTTTAATTAATTAGAAGAGTTTGTTGCAAATTCATTCACAGAGAAAATTTTGGAGAGGAAAAGCTTCTTCAGGTTTGAGAAGATATTTTTTGAAAAAAAAGTGGCACAAAGGATTGTTGGGAAGAAATTTGGCTGTTGAATTGAAATTGAAAAATTCTATTGATGTTGGTTGTGCTTTTGGATTGTTTTCTTGCTTGGATTTATTGCACAGTTGAAGAGAAATTGTGAGATCTTTAAAGGAGGCTCTGCATCAAAAATCTTCTTTTCCTGTAGCTTCAACACCAGGTTTTATTCTATGGTTTCTTGTTTTTGATTTTTTTAAATTAAAATGGTAGTGATTAAAGAATTGCTTGTTTAAATTCATTTAGGAAAAGAGATTGTTGTTTGAGGATAGAAATTTATTAATTAAGTTTTTGGAAGCTTTTGTTATTCCCGTGAAATTTCTTCAGGGAAATTGTAAAACCTCTGTAGAATTTAATTTCATTTGACGTAATTGTTAGTTTCATTATTAAATCAAACTTATGGGTAAAAAAACACATTTAGATTTTTATAGAAAATTTAAATCTCTGTAGAAAACAAATTGGTTTCAAAAAAACCTCTGTAGAAAATTTACAGTGAAGAAACCTAGAAGATTTGAGTATTTCTGGTTATAAACTAGATTCCTTTTAATTTTTTTCATTCTTAAATTGTAGGAATCTTAGAAAATTGATAGAAAGAATCCATTTCAACCTCTTTGAAGTTTAGGAATTATCTCTATAAAATTTTATTTCCTCTTCCTGTAGATGGTTATTTTTGTTTAATTTGCCCAATTTTACCAGTAAAGAAATTTTTGTGTATATATATATATATACATTATATGTATTATAATTATGTATATATACATATAATGTATATATATATTCATTATTAGTGTTGAAGATTTAATTTATTTTAAGTTTATTAAATCGTCGTATGACCGACGGATTCCTGTGTGAAAGGAATAAAAGTTCGTATGAAAAATAAAATAAAATTTTGGAATAAAAATCTTTTGAGTATTCGGTGGTTGGTGGGGAGGTCAACCCCCACCACCCACATACCTATGGTGGGGAAAGCGCTGCCCCCTTCGTCCCTTATAGGGGTGGCCGGTTGTACTAAGTACAGACCGACACCCAGGGTACTGAGGCCGGTTGTACTTAGTATAGTATGATGACACCCTTCTTGCTTATGGTTTCTTTTTAAATTTCGGTTTTCGTGCTTGGAACAGTCCGTGGATGGATGGAAGGAATCCGCAGATGAAGAAAATGGGCCTGTTCTTTTATTTCAGATTTTTGTCATTTGTTATAATATATAAATAACATATTATATATAATATATATATATATATATTATGTATATATATTATTTTGTGTATATGTTTTATATTTGGTATTTTGTAAATAATTGTGGATATATCTAATGTATATATATAAGGTATATATAGTTAAATATATTAACATATATTTAATATATATACAATATAGCATATATATATGTATATAGATATTTTAAGGGTATATTTAATATTGTATTTTATTTTAATAGGATGCATGTAATCTAGTTTTGAGTGGAGTTTTTTTTTAAAAAGATAAGATTTGAATGCATGGTCAAATAGATATGGAAAAAGATATTTTTATACATTGAAGAAATTGCATGCTTTTAAATGGAAAATTAATAGAGATATAGAATTTGGTTAGGGAAGTTGAAAGGATTTCTTTGCATAGATCTATGTTGTTTTTAAAAGTAAATTTAGGAATTGATTATATTGAAGAGGCAATTAATTACTTTAATTTATTTATTTTCTATTAGAGCAATTATATTATTGTGAATAGAATATGTAAGGGATATGGATTTAGAGTATCCAAAAATAGTAATTTCCTCATGATTGCCTTAAATGTTTTATTTTCTTTGTATATTGTAAAGGGAAGTGAGTTTAATTGTTTTAGACGTTCCAATAATGAAAGAGGAAATTTGATTATATGATTATTTTAGATAATCCAGTTATCGTGTCTTTGACTTTGTGTAACACCCCTCTATTTTGCTCTGTTATTTTATCATTTCTTATTTAGCAATATGAACTATGTGTGTTATGAGATGTAATACTTGTCATGCTTTGATTAAAATAATGTTGGTTTATTATGACATGATTATTGCTTATGAGTTTTATTAATGATGGAAGTGTCAGTTTGGTGATATTGTATTGGGGAAGGGGACATGATTGCATCACTCGCTTGCGAGCACCCTGCGATTATGTGATTTCCTCTTCACGGTGTATTTTATAATGATTTTATATGCATGTACTAATGATGCCTTGGATACAGATTTGTAGGTACATGACATCGACTCCGCCTGGCTTCACAGGTTTGAGCTTGTCAACCCAATGGTATGATGATTGAGAGATAGTAGCTAGGTTACCTATGTCAAGTCTACACCCTAGCCATAGTGTGTCATCAGTTGAGTCTGTTGTGTCTTTGGTGCTTGTTTTAATATTATTTAATTCGGAAGGTCTCTTGTTTATGGAAATTTTTTTTTAGAATTATTGCTTTAAATAGTGTTGATATTTATTTAAATTAAAATTATACATTGTGATAGAAATTTTTATTTAAGTTGATTAATTAAATTTGATTTATTTAATTAATTGAATTTAATCCTATGGGTTGAATTTATTTATTAAATAATTAAAATTAATTAATTAATTAAGTTGTTGAGAAAATTAAAAGAAAAGGGGAAATTAATTTAATTGTAAATTGTAAATTTCAATTAGTGTTAATTTCCCCTTTTCTTTTAATTTTCTCAACAACTTAATTAATTAATTAATTTTAATTATTTAATAAATAAATTCAACCCATATGATTAAATTCAATTAATTAAATAAATCAAATTTAATTAATCAACTTAAATAAAAACTTCTATCACATTGTATAATTTTTTTAAATAAATATCAACACTATTTAAAGCAATAACTCTAAGCATTTATTTCCATAAACAAGAGCCCTTCCGAATTAAATAATATTAAAACAAGCACCAAAGACACAACAGACTCAACTGACGACACACTATGGCTAGGGTGTAGATTTGACATAGGTAACCTAGCTACTATCTCTCAATCATCATACCATTGGGTCGACACGCTCAAACCTATGAAGCCAGGTGGAGTCGATGTCATGTACCTGCAAACCTGTATCCAAGGCATCAATAGCACATGCTTATAAAATCATTATAAAATAAACTGTGAAGAGGAAATCACATAATCGCAGGGCGCTTGCAAGCGAGTGATGCAATCATGTCCCCTTCCCCAATAAAATATCACCAAACTGACACTTCCATCATTAATAAAACTCATAAGCAATAATCATGTCATAATAAACCAACATTATTTTAATCAAAGCATGACAAGTATTACATCAAAGAAATTACATCTCATAACACACATAGTTCGTATTGCTCAATAAGAAATGATAAAATAACAAAGCATCTTAATCTAACATAAGAGCAAAACAGAGGGGTGTTACACTTTGTCAACGTGACCTATTGAATGAGTATGGATTTAAGAAATCCAAATATTAGATTTGAATTATGACTTGAATGCTTTTTGTAACTATTTCATCAAGTTGCAATTTGGGAAATGGGATTAAGTGTTAGGCCAAAATTTGTAAGTCTTCCAGAGGATCTTAGAGGATGAGGGTTGTCGATTCATTATGTCAACCAGTCATTTTTCCCTTGGGTAGTGCATGGTGTATTATTCAGTAATTTACCCGATTTCCACGAATGGGGATGATTTGTACCTCCTTTGGAACGAGTGGACTATGTGTTTTGTTTCCTCCAATTGTTGGAGTGAGTTTCATTATTTGTTTCCTCCTTGAGATGGAGTGGTTATGATGCCTAGGTTGTATGCACTTGTGATTCCCTTGGTGATTAGTTTGTTTGTGTGTTGTCCATTAGAAGAGTGGCTTTTGTTAGGCGCCAGAGCCCAAAGAGGTAAACCGGGTAACCTTCAGAAGTGATTTAATTAAGTGATAACTAAATTAATGTACTTAGATGATTAGGATGCCTTTCACACTAATCAAGATAATTTAGCCTAACTCATAGACACAAGGGCTCGTTTAGACTTGGGATGAGTGGGAAGGCCTGAGATGGCATAGTCATCTATCTTGTCCTTACAAGAGGTATTTGATTCCGCATGAGTGAGCATGGGGGCTGGGGTTTGGTTGAGGTCACCAGGATATTTGGAGCCTATGAAGAATGCCCAGAGGAGATTTCATGACTAACTATGCGATGACACTCTATCTAGGACAATAGTTATTAATTGTTTAGTATGTATGGTTCTCTGAACATAATTGATCTATTTTATGTCTGGAAGCAATGTGACCTATGTCAATGATGTGAAAGTTGTACTTGAGTTGTACTTGTGTTGAGCATTTATTTGATTATGTCAGTATGAGTCAGCCTTTGGTTAGAGGTTGTAGATCTTTGTCCATGTTACATTGTTACTATCTCCTAGCATGGGGGGTGGGCCTTTGGGTACCACTTGGTTGGGTGGAACATGCACCATACACTGTTGGGTCCCCCTTGATATTCAGTACTTGGTGGCGAGACATCCAATTGGACAACTCGTGGTTCTTGTTATATTTCTTACATTGTTGTATTTCCAAATGTAATAAGTTTTATACCCCTCTTGTATTTACAAGGTGGAATTTTGTAAATGTAACACTTTTGTAATAATGCCTCATTCTGGGAATGAGTGATGTAATCAGATGTTCAAGTAATGATTTAATGTTTTGGATGTTTATTTTCTTATCATATGTTGTTTATGTATGTTGAATTAATGCTTACTTCATGAGTAAATAAATGCAATGGTTTTTAAATGATGTATGTTATTTGGGTTCAAGTAATCTTAGTTACGTAGCCTTAGGGGATGTTATCAATTGTAGATGAACATGTATGTTTAATTCACTTTAATAAAAAAAAATTAGTACGCTTTTATTGTGAATTGAAACTTCCTCTAGGGTTGTGTGGCGAGGAATTACACATGGTATCAGAGCCTAGGTTTAAACACTAGGTGCTCCAGGATTATGATGTAACCATTAAGCTTAGTTGCATAGGTTTCCAAATGTACCTTGTCTAATACCTTTTTGTGTCTATGTAGGAGTATGCCTCCTAGACGAGGACGAGGGAGAGGTCGAGGAAGATCTGGTTGGTAAGGTCATTGCCTTGTCTCCACGAAAGGTAAGTGGCTTCGCATGAGTCACCCTATGGGGTGATGCCTTGAGATAGGTTGTTTGGTTAACCATAGATTTAGGCGACTCCTAGTGTTAGGTATTATGGTTAATCCACATTGATGGAGACATATCCTAATGTTAGGTAGTCTAGTTAATCCATGTGAGGCCATGCGATGACACTCTCCCACTATGCCCCTTTGTTTTCCCTTGTTCTTCTTGCCTCTAGAGTGTTGTTATTATGGTTGTTGTTTATGTTGTTATGTGTTCTTGAGTCATGTGGTGTTAGTCCTTTATGTTTTGATTTTGTGTTTGAGGTTTCTTTCTAATCGACTCCTTGAACGAGGGGTGTTCCTTCGAGTTCACAAGGTCGGGTGGAAACATGCAATGCACCCATTTGGTTCCTAGGTGGTGATCATGGTGTGGTTGCAGTTGTAGTTATCTCAAAGATTCGCACGAAGAAGATTGTACCTTTTATGTATTCAACTCTTCATTATTGTACTCCTTGTATTATGTTGTACTCTTCCCAATGTTATAAGGGAAGCAACTTTGTAATGTAATTTTTTGGTTTCACGTCGTGTTGTATGTGTAGAAATATGTTCCACGAGTGTAACCTTGAACTTTGAAGTTGAATGTAATAATATGTTAATTATTTTTTTATTATCTATCTTGTTCCTGTTGGATGAATGTTATATCTATATTATGTGTTATTCACGCTTCTATCATTTGTCTAGTTTAGTATCATTTAACATTGTAGTTGGTTTGGGTTCATTTTGAGTAGTGCACCATGTTACCCCATGGGACTAGGTGAATGCTAAATGATATAGTTATTTTGTTTACTTAATTATTTATGTTTAATGTTATTGTTGTTATTTAAAAAAAAAAATTATGTTATTGGTAGTAGTTTGTCCTATGGGGTTTGTGTGGCGGGGCATTACAGAACATATGAGTAGGTTGATTGTTCTACCTTCACAAATGTGTGTGTCTATAATTTCCTTAATTATAGTATGTGGGTGTTTCCTTCCACTCTTGGATGGTTCTCCTAACTTGGAGTGTCGAATTACATTATGCAAGTCCAATGGTTGGGAGGTGAGAACTCCCTTTGGAAAAGTCCACTGAATTTGAAACCTCTATAAATGTACACTTGTAAATCACTAAGAAAGTAGTGCAATTATGATAATTTCTTGTAAATGGTTTATGTTTATTGATGAGTAAGAGCTCTAATCCTCTTCTAATATTCCTATTTTAAAGTTCAAAAATAAATTATCCTTTAATGGTGGATATATTGAGTTACAAATATTATTGAAATTTTAGTCTTTTGTAGTTTGGAAGATGAAATAAAAAATTTCACATATACATTTAGATGGAATTTGTTGAGTTTGCGAGTTATAGATACCACACTTACACTATCCCATTTAACCTATCAGATATAAATCTATATAAATAAATTAAATTAACTAGTGCATAAAATATAATTGGATATATATACTATGGATATACTTATAAGTGAAAAGAAACATGTAATACTACTATATACACATATATGTACATGCATATAAGGATATTTTTTTCCACACATGAAAACATCCTTTAAGAAAGCCATGTCAAAAGGGTCATTGAATCAACACATAGTCATTGCATTCCCAATAAATAAATAAATAAAATTTGAAGGATGTTTCTTTAAAGAAATAAACCCTTGATCATTTTATTCCAAAATATCATATGAAATAGGGGTAGGACAACCACCTCAAGAAATAAAAAAATAATAATAATCAATATCATCTACATCTTAAAGCCATTCAAAACTTAAAAAAAAAACTTTTGAGATATCAAATAAAAATAATAGTCAATCTCGGGTACTATACTGAACAACATCATACTTAGCTTATAACCAAAAACTCTAAAAATTATTCTTTTTACTCTCTCACAAAATATGTCATCTCTCTTGTAACAATTATCTCATAATCCTTCTTATAACAATGAACTAATATTGTAAACATAGCCTTGCCTTAAACACAAAAGCAATCATATTTTTATCCTTTATTTTTAACTCTATATTGATGCTTCTGTTTTTAATATTCATTAAATTGAGTTCAATGTTTTTCAATCATTTGTCCTTTTCTAATAGGTAGAATCGTTGCTCCTACTTTTAGCACCTAGTGTTAGAAAAATACTGTCCCACATTTTGGTCTAAGTGGGATGATCAAAATCAAGATTTTTTAAAAATTTTAAATTTGTGTCAATTGGACACAAACAAACAAGAATTTAAGGATGATGTAAACTAAATAACTATGATATTTTCTATGTAGATACAAGATAATTTTTTATTTAAAAGTATTTCAATCAATTTTTATTATTTCTTATTGAGTGAAACTATTATATAACTCATAAATTTCACTTCAAATACAAAATTTCTATGATTTATTGCAATTAGATGATTAAATCAAATATTTGGTGCATGAATTTTTTCATAATTATTTATTATTAATTTTTGAATTTGTACTAAAGAAAAATTGGAACCTATATTATTTTGTAACACATTTATCTTACCATATATATAAAAAATAATGAAAAATCATTGAAACAATGACATCTAAGTGGAAATAATGCATTTTTTGAGATTTGTTAATAATATTATAGTTCCTAGTGCCTTGAATAGATTCCACCTTTTTTTGGAACAAACCTACAGTCATTAAAAAATATATAATATAACAAAATATATAATACATAGTATAATTTTTGTGAAGCTAATACTAAGGGCTACATCCTTACAAAATTCTATTCCCAAATGACTTCATTTCATCCTCCAAAAGGTGAATTCAAATTAATTGTTTAGTCAACATTTTAATAGGCGTAAAGGGGACTTCATCGAGGTTTTGATTTAAGCATAGGGGATCTATCTAAGGGGTTTGATCTAAATCCATTCAATCAAATCCTCTTACACGGAACTTGTTTAGGCTTAAATCATTATTTTTTCATGCAATTTCAAGAAAAAAAATAGGTTATCCCACAAGTGGGACATAGTATTGAGTTGTCACCCCATCACTAGCAACAATTTTGGATAATGATTTACAAAATGGAAACAACTATGATAGCAAGGCTTGAGGCTGTTGAAACAAGTCAGAGGAGAGGTATGGTCATGTGTGATGAGAGTGACCATGAAGAAGAAGGGGAAGAGGATAATCCCCATAAAGAAGAAGAGAAAGAGTTGGATCTTGATGAGTAGAGGATGGCCAAGTTACTGACAAAATTCAAGGCAAATAAACACAAGGTAAAGATGGATGTACCTATGTATGGAGGTAATTTGAATGAGGAAGAGATTTTGGATTGGATTTCAACACTTGATAATTACTTTGAATGTGAGGATGTTCCAGAGGAACAAAGGGTAAAGATAGCAAAACAAAAATTGAAGGGTCATGCCTTATTATGGTGGGATTATGAGAAAAATGAAAGGAGGAAGAAAGGTAAGTCAAAGATTGTTACTTGGGCTAGAATGGTGGAAAAGTTTAAGGGTAAGTTCTTACCAAGTGATTATGCAATTCAAATGTATAAGAAACTTCAAAGTCTGAAACAGAGAGAAAAGGATGTTAAAGCCCACATTGATGAGTTTTATAAACTGAGTATAAAGGTAGGTCACATGGAGGATGATGTGGAGAAGGTGGCTAGATACCTTAGTGGGTTAATATTCAACATTCAAGATGAGTTAACTTTGAAAAATCCAAGAACAGTTGAGGAATGCTATCAAATGGCAATTAGGGCAGAAGAAAAGCTAAAGAGAAGGAAAGACAAACAAACCAAGGGTAGAGGTAGAAATTCCAAAGGAAGAGGTTCATTTTCTAATGCAAAGCATTCATATGAGAGCTAAGAATATGCAAGAAAAGTCCAAGACCAAGTTGCTGATCAAAGAGGTGGATTTAGAGGAGGAAGATCAAGCTTTAGAGGTAGATTTGGAGGTCAAGGGAGAGGTTCACAAGGATTCTAAGGAAGGTGTTATCAATGCAAAATGTTTGGGCATCAAGCATGGTAATGCAATGAAGGTCAAGCCTCTACTTGAGCTGGAGGAGAAAGAAGATCTCAATTGGTGCAAGAAGATGACAATGAGAGTGTAAACTCTCCAGAAGGACTCTCATGAAGGCATTGGTAGAGAAGGAGCTACCACAAAGGATAACTCTCTTCAAGACAACTTATAAGTGCTTGGGTAAGGTATGCAAAGTTGTAATTGATTCAGGAAGCATAGATAATATGGTTTCGATTGAGATGGTTGAAAAGCTTAAGTTGCCTAAGATACCACATGCCATTCCTTACAAAGTCTCTTGGTTGAATGAGGGTCAATATGTTTTGGTAAATGAACAAAGTTGGGTGGTTCAATTTAGGAGGGTATAAGGAAAAAAAATTATGTGACATATTGCCTATGGATGTATGCCATTTGCTGCTAGGGAGGCCTTGGCAATTTGATAGGCATGCTATGTATGATGGGAGAAGGAATACCTATGAGATAGACAAAGATGGAGTTTCCTATACTTTGACACCATTGAAAGAGGAGGAAAAAGGATAGAATAAGGGAGCTAATGTGATGATGGTGGGAAGAAAGGAGTTCATAAAGGTAGAGGAAGAAAATCACATTGAGTTTGCTTCTTGTAATGTCCCTTGCTATTTCAGGTGTAAATTTTCTGATTTTTTGCACTAGGAAATTTTGTCAAACAGTTCGCTTGTAATCTCTTTCAGCTTGAGGAACAAGTTATTCCCTTGTGTTTGGAATTATATAGTGTTTCATATGCACAAGAAGATCTATTTGAAATATACCAATAACCGAGATGAAAGAAAATGCAAGTATTTTTAATATTTTAAGATAATATGATGGCCTATATGCATCTACAACCAGTGAGAGTTTATGCAAACACTTATCATGTAAACTGCCCACTACCTCATTTATTGGGATGCAATCATATTTCACCAATTACAATTTCTCTACTACTAACCAGAGATGATCTTACAATGAAATACAATTACATGATACTGCAGACCAACTTACAATAGAAAGATGTTGAACTAACCCAGACTAGCAACTAAAAAGTACAGATGCAAATAATTTAAGAAACCTAGAAATGACTTGCAATGGCAAAGATTGGCTCCTTGTAAGATCTTTCTTAAATCCTTTGAATTCTTCAATGCATTGATGCGCCTTCTTTTCCAATTTTGAATAATATTTCTGCCATCTTGGACTTAGCAGAATATTTTCTTTGCCACACTCTTCCAAAATTCGTCTGACTAACTTTATCATAAGCGACTGAGATTGATATGCTTTGTTTTTAGGTATTTGTCTTTAGCGAGAAATCCCACTTTGAATGCCTGGGATTATTAATAGTTGATGACTTGTTGAGGCCACATCTTCTATGTCTATTTCTCTATGATGTGTGATTCTCTCTCAAATGTTTTCTCCCTTTTTCCTAACCTCTCCCCCCCAAGAAAGACTATCAATTTATTTTTTATAGCTTTGGTTGAGAGGGGTCGTGTCTTCTCCTATCTTTCTTTCCAATAATCGTATTTCCTCAATTGTTTCTTTTAATGGATATCAACCCTTTCATGGTCGGTTAATTATTTCCTTGTATTAATAATATTATTTTAGTGTATTTATAATATTATAATATTGTCTTTAATGATCATAGTCATTATATTTATAATTTTGTATTGGATAATAATATTATTATTTTATCTCTGACTATTATAATTATAATATTAGTGATAATGATAATTATAATGACTTTTTTAAATTGTATTTCTTTATACTTGATTATTATAATAATGATATTTAAATTACCTTCCTTTTATATTTATATTTTTGATATGAGTATTCGATCTGAATGTGTATAAAAAATATATATATATTAAGAGTATACTTATCTCAGATGCCCCTTTGTGATGGGAACATCACAAGTCTCCCCTGCTTGATTTTTCTTGTCCTCAAGCAAAAGAAACACCTTAGTTTCTCCTAGGATCTCTTCCTCTCATCTATCACTAACGACACATAGGTTAGTCATTTTTTTAAACGAGAATGTTCTATAATGATTATTCTATTTGAATGTGTAACGCATGTTATTTTATATCCATTGAAACATAAATATATGAAATATATACTTATCTTTGATATTCTTGGGTGATGGGGACATCACAAGTCTCTCTTATTTTTTCTTTTCCTCAAGCAACACGGGGTCTTCTTCCCTTCAGGTTTTTCATCTCTTGATTCTCTTGTCTGGAATGCATGTCTTATCTTGGGAAAGGATTGTAACATATCGTTACATCTAATCCATTCCTAGGCCTTCTGGACACCTTATTCTTAGGTCTATTCAACCTTATAACCTTGGAAAGAGTTTGTTACATCTAACCTCTTTCAGGTCTTTTGGACACCTTTAGGTCTATCCAGCCTTATAATCCTAGAAAGAGATTGTAAAATTTCATTACATCTAACCTCTTCTAGGTCTTCTGGACACCTTTAGGTCTATCCAAACCATAGAAAGAGATTGTAACATTTTGTTACATCTAACCTCTTCCAAGTCTTTTGGACACCTTTAGGTCTATCCAACCTTATAATCCTGGAAAGAGATTGTAAAATTTCATTACATCTAACCTCTTCTAGGTCTTCTAGACACCTTTAGGTCTATCCAAACCCTAGAAAGAGATTGTAACATTTTGTTACATCTAACCTCTTCCAGGTCTTTTGGACACCTTTAGGTCTATCCAGCCTTATAATCCTGGAAAGAGATTGTAACATTTCATTACATCTAACCTCTTCCAGGTCTTCTGGACACCTTTAGGTCTATCTAGCCTTATAAACTTGGAAAGTGATTGTAACATTTTGTTACATCTAACCTCTTCCAAGTCTTCTGGACACCTATTCGTAGGTCTATCTAGCCTTATAACCTTGGAAAGAGATTGTAACATTTCGTTATATCTAATCTCTTCCCAGATTTAGGGATACCCTATACCTAATCCATTCCTAGGCCTTCTGGACACCTTATTCTTAGGTCTATCCAACCTTATAACCTTGGAAAGAGTTTGTTACATCTAATCTCTTCCAGGTCTTTTGGACACCTTTAGGTCTATCCAGCCTTATAATCCTGGAAAGAGATTGTAAAATTTCATTGCATCTAACCTCTTCTAGGTCTTCTGGACACCTTTAGGTCTATCCAAACCTAATCCATTCCTAGGCCTTCTAGACACCTTATTCTTAGGTCTATCCAACTTTATAACCTTGGAAAGAGTTTGTTACATCTAACCTCTTCCAGGTCTTTTGGACACCTTTAGGTCTATCCAGCCTTATAATCCTGGAAAGAGATTGTAAAATTTCATTACATCTAACCTCTTCTAGGTCTTCTGGACACCTTTAGGTCTATCCAAACCCTAGAAAGAGATTGTAAAATTTTGTTACATCTAACCTCTTCCAGTTCTTTTGGACACCTTTAGGTCTATCCAGCCTTATAATCCTGGAAAGAGATTGTAACATTTCATTACATCTAACCTCTTCCAGGTCTTTTGGACACCTTTAGGTCTATCCAAACCCTAGAAAGAGATTGTAACATTTTGTTACATCTAACCTCTTCCAGGTTTTCTAGACACCTTTAGGTCTATCTAGCCTTATAACCCTGGAAAGAGATTGTAAAATTTTGTTACAACTAACCTCTTCTAGGTCTTCTGGACACCTTTAGGTCTATCCAAACCATGGAAAGAGATTGTAACATTTCACTACATCTAACCTCTTCTAGGTCTTCTGGACATGTTTAGGTCTATCTAGCCTTATAACCTTGGAAAGAGATTGTAACATTTCGTTACATCTAACCTCTTCCAGGTCTTCTGGACACATATTCGTAGGTATATCCAACCTTATAATCTTGGAAAGAGATTGTAACATTTCGTTACATCTAATCTCTTCCAAGCCTTCTGGACACCTTTGTGTAGGTCTATCCAATCTCTTTATCTTGGGAAAAGAATGTAACATTTTGTTACATCTAATCTCTTCCTGGATTTAGGGATACCCTATATCTTGGTGTATCCATTCTTAAGATCCTTGGAAGAACCTGGATTCAACTCCTTTCAATAATGAGGTTCCTTGCATTCTTCATGAAGGTGCTCCTTCCCTCTTTGCTTGGGTGATGTCCCATTATTGATAGCCTTTGAAATTGAGATATGTAATATTCATTGGATCCTTCTTGTTTAGTTTCCTTCCAAAGGATGGGAGGATTATGTTTTGATACCACTGTAATGTCCCTTGCTATTTCAGGTGTAAATTTTCTATTTTTTTGCACTAGGACATTTTGCCAAACAATTCGCTTGTAATATCTTTCAGCTTGAGGAACAAGTTATTCCCTTGTGTTTGGAATTATATAGTGTTTCATATGCATAAGAAGCTCTATTTGAAACATACCAATGACTGAGATGAAAGAAAATGCAAGTACTTTTAATCTTTTAAGATATATGATGATCAATATACATCTACAAACAGTAACCGTTTATGCAAACACTTATCATGTAAACTAACCACTACCTCATTTATTGGGATGCAATCATATTTTACCAATTACAATTGCTCTACTACTGACCAAAGATGATCTTACAATAAAATACAATTACATGATATTGTAGACTAGCTTACAATAGAAAGATGTTGATAACCTAGACCAACAACTAAAAAGTACAAATGCAATTAAATTAAGAAACCTTGAAATGACTTGCAATGGCAACAATTGACCCCCTGTAAGCTCTTTCTTGAATCCTTTGAATTATTCAATGCATTGATGCCCTAGCTTCTTTGCCAATTTTGAATAATATTTCTACTAGCCTCGACTTAATAGAATATTTTATTTGCCACATACTCCTCGAGAATTTGACTCAGTAACTTTATCATAAGCGGCTAAGATTGATATGATTTTTTTTCAAGTATTTTTCTTTAGCGATAAAGCCAACTTCGAGTGCTTGGGATTATTAATATTTGATGACTTGTTGAGGCCACGTCTATTTCTGTATGATGTGTGATTCTCTCTCAAATGTTTTCTCCCTTTTTCCTAACCCCCCCAAGAAAGAATATCAATTTCTTTTTTATAGATTTGGCTAAGAGGGGTCATGTCTTCTCCTATCTTTCTTTCCAATAATCGTATTTCTTTAATTGTTTATTTTAATGGATATTGACCCTTTCATGATCGGTTAATTATTTCCTTGTATTTATAATATTATTTTAGTGTATTTATAATAGTATAATATTATCTTTAATGATCATAGTCATTATATTTATAATTTTGTATTGGATAATAATAATATTATTTTATATATATTATTATAATAATATTATATTATATTTTATCTCAGATTATTATAATTATATTATTATCAATGATAATTATAATTATAATGACATTTTTAAAATGTATTTCTTTATACTTGATTATTATAATAATGATATTTAAATTTCCTTATTTTATATTTATATTTTTGATGAGTATTGGATCTAAATGTGTATAAAAAATATAAATATATTAAGCATATATTTATCTCAGATGCCCCTCTGTGATGGGGACATCACACAACCACTCCTAAACTTGGAGGTACTAAGACAATAGACTTGAAGAATGATTTGAATTTGGAGGGAAATGATATTGAGTTGGTGTCAAGATCTGCTTTGTTGAAGGTTTAGGAGGAATTGATTCTTGGGATTCAAGATTGGCTTAAGGGGTATGTTGATATGATGATAGAAAGGGTGTTTCATTCATTGTTTTTAGAGGGGGGTAGTGGTCATTCTATTTCTGTCAAATCAGAAGTTAGTATGCATGATCAAGCAACATTCATAGGGGCAGAACATCAGATGGAAGAGATGGAAAGAAAAGGTGAAGAGTTCAAGGATGTGTTTCAAAGGGATGTGGACAATTCCAAGTACACCATTGAAGTAAAGAGGAAGGAAGTGCATTACAAGGAAGAAGGAGATGTGGTTGTAGGTGAAGAATCAGATTTGACAACATTCTCAGATGAGGGAGGAATCAAAGATCATCCATCAAGTGAAGAACAGGTCAAAGACAAGGGATGATTCTTTTTCCTAGTAATTAGTTCATTAGAAGGGGTTTCCAAATGGACATGTAATGCTCCGCCAAGTAACCTTAAAGGAAGTTGCAATTAACATCTTAAATGAACTAATTTTTTTTTATAAAATGCATTTAACATACACATTACTTACTACTTAACAACAACCTCTAAGGCTACAAGGTCAGGATTACTTAAACCCACACATACATATTACATATAACCATAGCATTATGAACTTTATGAAATAACCATCATACATCATAAAAGTATCACATAACATAATAAGATAATCAACCAAGATACAATCTCATAATCATTATCTTTATCTAATAGTTACATCACTCATTTTCAGAATGAGGCAATAATACATAAAATTACAATTACAAAATTTCACCTCATAAACATAAGAGGGATAAATTAACTTATACAAGTTAAAATATTACAATGCAAGTAATTACAACAAGAACCGCGAACTGTCCATATGGATGTCTCACCTCCAAGTACTGAAGGTAGATGGGGACCCAACGGTTTTGGTGCATGTTCCACCCAACCAATATGGTATCCGAAGGCCCACCCCCCATGCTAGGAGATATTAAGAAAGTAACATGGACAAAGATTCTACTACCTCTAACCAAAGGCAGACTCATACCGACTCATACTGTTATAACCAAATAAATGTCATACATAAGTACAAATCCAGCTCAACTCAAGTACAAATCACATCACTGACATAGGTCACATTGCTTCTAGACATAATAATAATCAAGTATGTTCAAAGAACCATACACATAAAACAATTAACAACAGTTGTCCTAGATAGAGTGTCATCGCAGGGTTTGTCATGAGATCTCCTCTGGGCATTCTTCATAGGCTCCGGAAATCCTAGTGGCCTCAACCGAATCCTGGCACTCATATTCACTCATGCGGAATCAACTACCTCTTGTAAGGACAAGATAGTTGATCTTGCCATTCCAGACCTTCTCACTCATCCCAAGTCTAAACAAGTCTTTGTGTCTATGAATGAGGATTAAATTATCTTGATTAGTGTGAACTACATCCTAATCATCTAAGTACATTAATTTAATTATCACTTGATTAACTCACTTCTAAAAGTTACCCGGTGTACCACTTTGGGATCCGGCCCCTATCAAAAGCCACTCTTCTAATGGACAACGCACTCACAACCAATCACCAAGGGAAACACAATTGCATACAAACTAGGCATCATAACCACTCCAACACAAGGATGATACAAATAAAAGAAATCACTCCAAACATCTTGGAGACAACAACACATAGTCTACTCCTTTCATAGGAGGAAACAAATAAAAGAACTCACTCCAAACATCTTGGAGGCAACAACACATAGTCCACTCCTTTCATAGGAGGAAACAAATAAAAGAATTCATTCCAAACATCTTGGAGGCAACAACACATAGTCCACTCCTTTCACAGGAGGAAACAAAACATTCCCGTTCATGGATAAAATTGAAAAGATGCCATGCACTACCCAAGGGAAAACAATTGGATGACATAAAATTCAACAACCCTTATCTTCTAGGTTCTTCTGGAAGACTTATAATTTAGGACTAACACTAAATCCCAAAACCAACAATGCAACTTGACGACATAGCAACAAAAGAATTCAAGTCATTAATCAAATCTAATATTCGGATTTTCTAAATCCATACTCATTCAATAGGTAGTGTTGACAAAGTCAAAGACACGATAACTAGATCATCTAAAATAATCATAACCCCTATTTCCCCTTTTATTATTGAAAATCTAAAACAATTAAACTTACTTCCCTTTACTGAATACAGAGAATTAAATCCTTTAAGATAATCATGAGGAAGATACTACTTTTGGATATACTAAATCCATATCTCTTTCATAATCCAATCACAATGATTCAATTAATTTAAATAGAAATTAATAAATAACATAATTGATTGCCTCATCAATAAAACAACTTCTTAATTTACTTTTAAATTCACAAAAATCCATGCAAGTAAACTCTTTCCATTTCCTAACCAAATCTTACATTTCATTCAATTTCCTATTTAGAACATGCAATCACTTTAATATAATAAAATATCGTTTCTCTATCCATTTTCCATATATACTAATCAATCCATTTTTAAATTTCTATTCAATAATATATTGCATGCATCTCATTAAAATAAAATACGATAATGAATTTTACACTTAATATATATATATATGCTCCATATTATATAGACACCAAATATATATATTAATAAATTTAATTACATATATTCTTTAATATTCCATTCACAATGACTAGATTACTCTATGGAACTAAATAAAACATAATAACTATTTGCCTTTTTCAATATAGTTAGTTCTTAAATTTACTTCTAATGCAACCTAACACTATTGCAAACAATCTTTTCAATTTTCTATCTGGAGTCTATGTCTCTTCAAGTATCCATTTAAAAACATGCAATTTCATCAATGTATAAAAATATTTTTTGGCTTATCTATTTGACCACGCATTCATATTGTTTCTAATTAAATCTCATTAATTAAAACAAACATTTAAATATAAATATTTCTATAATTTTTCAATATATTTAAATATCTCTTTCCTTATCAATTTTGACCATACATTCAAAACTTATCATTTAAATTCTTCATGCAAAGCTAAATTACAATCACTTAAATAAAACAAGGTAAATACTGATTGAAAATACTCATGGATATATATACATTTCAATATATTTTCTTCAATCATATTAACAAAATAAATATTTCCTTTTAAATCAAGGTATTACTTCTATTAAAAAAAATATCTTTATCTATACATTTTCTACACATACTAATCATTTCTTTTAGAACACTAATAATACCCAATTTGCAAACAACAGAATAAAATAAGATAAAATATTATTTATTCTCTCAAATGGATATATACCTTCAATATATATATACTAAATATAAATTAATATATTTAAATATATTTAATCATTAACATATTTTCTATTCTTTACAGAATATCAAATTGATTAATTCAAAATAAAATATCCTTTATCATCAATTTTCCAAAATATATATATATTTTTCCAATTAAATCAAATTAATAATTGGACCTTTTACACATGAATTTAAATTCCACAATTAAATTTTAAATTATGCATTCTTTAAATCAAATATTTAACTCCTTCAATTAAACTTTAACATGTCATTTTAAAATAAACAATAATTTCCCCATATGTTTATAATTTTAATTCCACTAATCTAATATACAAATTTTATTTAAAATAATATAAATAAATATAATACTTTAATATTATAAATTATAATATAAAATATTATTAAATAATATTTTAATATTATAATAACAATACATAAAATATTAATATTTATAAATATCAATTTATTATTATTTTATTTTCAGAGCAGCCATGGGAAAATAACTTAATAGCAGTCTCATGTTTCAAGCATAACTCAAAAACTACGATCTGAGTATTTGTGATTTTTTGACAGAGATAAGAAAATTTCAAAATGCAAAAACCGTTTAAATTTCCTGACAACCTAGTTTTTGTAAGTGGAGTTATAGGTGACACAACCAGACCATTTTACCATGAAAAAATATAACTATCCTGCAGATTTTAAAATCCAATTTTTAATAATAAACAGAGGGTTTCATTTTCTAAAACATTCTAAATGCATTGTTCAATCTCTATGTTTGATTTCAATAACAACATAATCGATTTCCCCAAATAATTTAAATTCAACTGAGGTTTTCACAATTTTCACTCAAGAATTTTCAAAAGCAAAGGCTGTAAATTTATTTAATTCTTTTCTTCTAATATCAAATTTGTTTTCTAAAACAGATTTAACAAACAAATCTTTAATCACTACTATTTAAAAAAAAACAATCAAGAACAATAAAATACAAAGAGGAAAACCTGGTACAAGAAGCTACAGGAAGAGATGAATTTCTGATGCAAGCCTCCTCCAAAGAATCCAATCCAAAACTCAACAAATGCAAACAATCTTTCCTTCAATCAATTCTACAATCAAACTTTCTTCAAATCCTTCTTGTGCAATTTTCCAAAATTTCTTCTCTGCTGTAAAAATGTATTTTTTTCTAAATCTCTTTCCCCTGCCCTAAAATTAAAACATGTATTCTTTATAAATCAAAAATACTTAATACAACCCTAATTCACATTACATGCAAATTAGATATTTCAATTTCAATTTCAATTTCAATTTCAGAAAACCCACTTTCAATTTAAAATGCAATTTCAAATAATAAATTAATTTCCAAAGTTGAAACTCATTTCCCAAGTAAACATTTAATTACAATTTCTAATTTAATTCCCACACGTTGAAATTAAATTCCAAAATTAATTTTAATTCTTTTATTTCCTTTCATTCTCTTGCATCACGTTTAATTAATTAATTTAATTATTTAATAACTAAATTCAACCCCCTTGGATTAAATTTAATTAATTAAATAATTTAAATATAATTAATTAATTTAAATATAAACTTTTATCCACATTGCATTATTTAAATTAAATAACCATTAACATGATTTAAATGCAATTATTCTAAATATCTATTTCCAAATCAAGAATCCTTCAGAGTTAAATAATATTAAAGCAAGACAGACAATGACTCGACACACACAATTGATGACACACTAAGGCTAGGGTGTAAACTTGACACATGTTACCTAGCTACTATCTCCTGTTCAACTTAACCGTTGGATCGACACGCTCAAACCTGTGAAACCAGGTGGAGTCGATGTCATATACCTGCAATCCTGCAACCGAGTAAACAACATCATACAATATATCCAGCATATAATACACACCGTGAAGAAGGAATTACGGATTTGTAGGGCGTTCGCAAGTGAGTGATGTGAAACCGTCCTCTTCACCAATACACTCATTGAAACTGACACTTCCATCATAATTCCAATAATCTCATAATAACATCTCATGCTAACTCTACAACATCATTAATCCATACTGCATGTGAAACAATAATCAGATAACCACATCCCACAATAATAGTTGTCACTCAATAGTAGCGATCAAAACATCATAACAAAATGTATCCAAAAGCAAGGTAACTGCAACCAAACATAGTATAAATCAAACCGAACAAGAAGCAAAACGAAGGGGTATTACATTCTCCCCCCCAAAGATTAGGCTTACTCCTGGAAGCCTGCAAAAACTCATAGAGCAAACTCCATACAATCATACGTAACCAAAGATTCCAAACTGAACCACTCCATACCTCAACACATACACAATAGTAACCCGTGCCATAAACAACTCAGCCAAGTACACTATAAATCCAGCCAAGACAACATGGTGAAACGACCATCAACCAATTCTAAAAAACACAAAACTATGGATTATCATACACAATACACATATGTACCAATACACAACACCAACAACCATCACAAGACTACACAAGGGTCCACTTGGACACCAGAAAGCAACATACCAATCCATGATAGAAGAGTCCATGAATCAAGAACATAAACCATCGCAACTAAATCTAACATCAAACCAGTGGCTTGATAGAGCTAGGTCATAAATAAAGTGAGACCATCCAAACAAGACCACAATGACCTGTCTCTTGTTGTGTAAGGTGATCAGCCTCCAAGAGATAGTCATCACATAAAGGTGAGTAGTGGGTTCTAGCTGCGTCCAACCTCACATACCCCCATTCTCAATGTTTCCTACATCTACTTCCTCGTACACACTCACCAAGTTTGCCTCAAACAACCTTGGAGAGGAATCACAATACGACACATAGTCGACATTGAAAACAAAAAAGATAACTAGCTTAGCCACCAAGTTCATAAAGAAGATTAAAGTTCCATTTCAACAATAAAGAAATAAATACGCGTAATTTCAACACTAAATCAAATTCATAACCACTAGGGTTATAAGAAAATAAGATCACAAATTGTGGCTAAACCTTCACAATCAAATATAAACAAAGTGTTGACCATCACAATCAACTGAAAAGAATCATCAATAACCGAAAAAAAAAGTTCACAATCTTTAAATTCCACTATACAACAACTATGTGACTAGATACTAGTCACAAAATGAGAAAGGAGGAAACAACATCCAACAAGAATGATAAATACCCTCATGTGATGCGGAATGTGTATAATTTTGATGAGTATTGGATCTGAATGTGTATAAAAAATATAAATATATTAAGCGTATATTTATCTCAGATGTCCCTCTGTGATGGGGACATCACACAACCACTCCTAAACTTGGAGGCACTAAGACAATAGACTTGAAGAATGATTTGAATTTGGAGGGAAATGATATTGAGTTGGTGTCAAGATCTGCTTTTTTGAAGGTTTAGGAGGAATTGATTCTTGGGATTCAGGATTGGCTTAAGGGGTATGTTGATATGATGATAGAAAGGGTGTTTCATTCATTGTTTTTAGAGGGGGGTAGTGGTCATTCTATTTCTGTCAAATCAGAAGTTAGTGTGCATGATCAAGCAACAGTCATAGGGGCAGAACATCAGATGGAAGAGATGGAAAGAAAAGGTGAAGAGGTCAAGGATATGTTGCAAAGGGATGTGGACAATTCCAATTACACCATTGAAGTAAAGAGGAAGGAAGTGCATTACAAGGAAGAAGGAGATGTGGTTGTAGGTGAAGAATCAGATTTGACAACATTCTCAGATGAGGGAGGAATCAAAGATCATCCATCAAGTGAAGAACAGGTCAAAGACAAGGGATGATTCTTTTTTCTAGTAATTGGTTCATTAGAAGGGGTTTCCAAATGGACAAGCCACTTGGAGCTTAGGGAATTAAATGGACAAGCATGAGTTTATTGTTGCAACACAGTCCTCAAGGGGACTTGAGTCAATTTTGCCCGTGGAGTATAGTGCAGGGCACCATAGGTCTTTATGCACAAATGTTACAAAGTGTTAGGTTTTCATTTGGTTTTGAGTTCTCATGTTGTAATTAGGTCTCTTAAGACCATTCTTCATGTTTTTGGGTGATTTATGTCATGTGGGATCAATTTAGGAAAAGTTGTCAAAATTGTGTAAAAAGTTGAAAAGTTGCTGAAGCAATTTTGTATTTTTGGGTTGTTAAGGGAAGTTGAATAGTCAGAAATTAGAAAGTTAGTTGTATTTGGTTGGTTTGGGGTGGTAAAGGTTTAAAAATCAGGTGTATATGTTGGAACAAGGTTGTAAGTTGAAAATTTGAATTTGAATAACAAAGATACTTTGTTTTCTACATTCTAAGAGCTTAATTTATTGCTACAAAAATTTGTACGACCTTGTACAACTTGGAAGTGATTAAATTGTGGTTGGACTTGATGGAGATTTGAATTTTCGTTCTTTTGCAACTTTTTTCATCTGATACCATCAAGATTTGAGTGAGAGCATTTTTTCTTAAAACTGCTTTGAAACCCTCGGTTTTAGTGTTTTGAGTGAGTTTTGAGCCATTCCACAGGTGAAATGGACTAAGAACCGATGGAATAGAAGTAGTTAGGTTGTTTTTTGTGTGTTTGGTGTCTACAAGAGTAGGGGATAAGATTTGGTGAATATTTGTTGCTGCCCTAGGTTGGGAACCTCATGTTTTGGGCAAGATAGAAGCATATCAGTTAGAGTTTGTAGGACAACCCTTGAGAAATGGGTTGGGGTGATTGGGAATGTTGAGGCAGGTCATATTTGACATTTTTAAGGTGTTGGTTTGAAGAGTGGAGGTTGGGAGATTGTAAAACCAATAGATGCCTAGTTGAACAAGCCTAATTAGGCCTCTTGACAAACGAGATAGTCAATTTTAAGGCCTTGTGATACAAAATAACCACCCTTAAATTTTGAGTATGTTTTAGAAATCCATAATGGGTATCCAAAATACTTTTTGATTGTGGGATTGATTTTTTCTCTGCAAATTATGTCAAAAGGGGTGTTTGTTGTCCTACATGGCCTAGTGGAAGATCGTGAAGAAATTCACTTTGTTGTTGTGTAAAGACTTTGGAAAAGAGTTGTTTGAGTTAGTTTGAAGAAAACCACCCTTCTCTGCATCATTTTCCTAGATCTTTCAAAACTCTTTTAAACTAAATTATTTGTGTATATATGTTATTAATGCAACATAATATGCTTATGTACTTTAATGAAATTGTATTATACTTCTTTTAAATCTACCACCAACCTACTTCCTACTAAAAAATGTTGTTAGTTAATGTGTTGTATTATCTGATAATCCTCAATCTAAGTGGGGATAACCTAACTTTTAATCTTAAATTGAATAAAATTGGATTATACAATCATTTATTCCTTTCACATACTTGAGTACTCATTTTTCTACTTGCAAATTCCTTTCTATAGGTCCATTCATATAGCTTGGAAATAATAGTATTGTAAACATATTATTTAGCCTTTTAGTTTTCAAATACATTAAGCTTAAAACACTACTTTGTATTTCCTTTCATCTACTTTTATTGTTTTAATATTTTTGAACCCTAAGTGCAATTGATGCATTAAATCCAAGTTACAATCTAGCATATAAAGCTCCATAAAGTTATCTTGTAGATAATTAGCTTGATAAACAAAGAGTTTACCATTATATTGATATACCTACATGCTAAGAAAATATTACATAAGTCCTAAATCAATCATTTCATGTCATGCCCAAAATTTTATCTAAGAAAACCTCACTAACTTATTTTTTTTTAACACATTAATTAAGTTAATTGTCTCACTAAGTGTTTGAGGTGTACACTAAAAATGATATGAGTTGTATACCTTTGTGTAGTCTCTTCTTAAGTTAGGTGCAAAACTTAACCATACAAGATTTGTATACCAATTTTAGCTAGGGTTCACCCACAACACGTTTCCTTATACATTCCTTGGGTCGTCTAGGTTAACATGAGTCTTGGTTTGGATATGGCGAGTATTGTAGACTAAATTCTACACCATCAATCAACCAACCATTAAGTGTATTAGGTTCAATCAGGTTGATAAAGGTTGAACACCCATTGAGACCTAATGAAGAATAAAGTTATTAGATTATATCACAATCAAGATGTTTAGTTTAAACATGATCTAAATCTGCACAAATTCTATTTGAGGAGTTAAAATGTTATCACCTTTCATCTCATACTTGTGCAACATCTGGAATTAGATTAATCCTACCTCCACTAGGTGAGTCAATTTAATTTATTATATCTTATTACCAGGGGTTAGCCCAATCTCCCATAATTATCCATTTGATGCATAAGGTATAATTTAATATTTCTCATTGACCCTTCTGAGTCCTAAGGGAATAATCATTTATTTGGATTTACCAAGTTGATCTAATCTAATCATTATATAATTAATAAACATGCTTATTTCATTCTTTAGAATGAGATGTCACCTTCATATTTCTAGGTTGATTAAATTAAACTTACTAGTTATTGGGTTTATAACCTTCTTATTTGAGAACTAAATTGAACATTAGTAACCTTTATGGTTATTCAATTTTCATTTTCAAATACTACTTAATCTAAGATCACATTACCTATTTGATTCACCAAGGATTAAATCCTTAAGTTTTACCTTCTACATTAATTGATTTATTTAACATTAATAATTAAGACTAAACTGTCTCAAATTTCAAGGAGAAACATCACAATATTAGCACATGACCTCTTGATTTATTTGTAACAATGCTTTAATTTATAATCTTACATCATAAAGTAATTGGTCCACCTTCTAATTATACTGAGTTACTTTAATATATCAATTTAATTACTTGATATTATATAGGCTTAAATTTCAATCCAGTTGGATGGGTTAGCCCCTTACTTAAATCTCATAAAATAACTACTTAATATACAAAATTTTGATTACGAGGCTCAATCATGCTAGATTATCCTCAGAATATTGAACCCAAGTATATTTAATTATATAATTGACTTTACAAAGGTTTTATATTCTAAATGCCTTAAGAATACCTTTGACCTTAATCAAATATAAAAGGGTTATTTTATTTCATAAAGTTTCCCTTAAATTTGAATTTTAAATTCAAAGTTTCTTTATTAAATATTTCAAAAAATGACTTTAAGTCACAACTTAAAGTGAGGGTACCTAGTTCTATAGGCCCCCACAATGAGTTTAATTAGAGATAAAAGAAATTAAAGTAAACCAAAATGAGTACTAATAGAATGTGCACTCAACCTCCACCCTTAGATTAGATCAAAAAGTAGCCCTTGGATCTTAGGGAAACTAATATAACCCTAAACCATAAAGATGTTTTTATAAAAATTGTCTTCCTCACATTTTACTCTTCATTTGTGTGTGTAGGTTTGATAAAAAGGATGCAAGAGAGCTATAATCCCATGGAAGGGGATTTTTCCAAGCTTGCTTTCTTGCTTATTGTTTCATATGTGCATAAAAAAATCCTTCCAAATAATTTTCTTATTTATCTACTAATTTATATTATAATTATGCTACTATTTTGTATACCCATTCCAAATATTTGTATAACACCATATGTATGTGTGCATAATAATAAATATACACATAATATGTATATACATACACATATATTTTGCATATGTTGTATAGAGATCATTATTTATTAGTTTTTAAATATGTGAAACTATAAAACACAAATATTTATAATAGCTTACTGTTAAAATAATAATAGCTGAAATATAAAAAAAATGGACAAATTTTAATTCATAAAAATCACTTAAAAATACAATTTTTGGGGATTTTTTTTTTGTGTATTGTCAAAGGAATGTGGGTAGGGTGCCTCCATTATGGAATTCACCTCCCTTGTGGGGGCGACAACTCCCCATATGGGGGTAATGACTCCCTTAGGGGAGTCACCTCCCCATATTGGGGCAACAACTCCCTTCAAGAGTCACCTCCCCTAAATTGAGGGGGGAGGTTGTGACCTCTTCCATGCACTTAATATATATATATATATATATATATAATTTTCATTTTAATCTGAATGCTTTATAATTTATTCTATATAATATAATAAAATAATATTATATAATATATTTAAATGTATTATATATATAAATCATGTATATATATTTAAATTTTTTATATATAAATATAGTAAATATATACCCTATGTAAAATGAAATATACAAAGGTATATTTATATTTGAACTTATATATACATCTATAAAAAATATATCTATGAGTAAATAAATCAATCACTTCTATTTACTCAAATAAACATGTGAAAATTTATTAATTTTCTTTAAAACAAGAATTTGGAATAATTTTTATTGTAAAACAACATTTTACTCATCAAACATAAGATTATATTTCTTACCCTTAAAAATATAGGAACTAGATTTGTTTCATAATGTTCAACTATATTTCTCAAATTTATGAAAAGGATACATGTTTTTAGATGTGTATTTTGCTACCCTTATATAAATGATTGTAGTTTGAAAACTATTGAAAGAGTTGTAAATATTCATTTTGTATTCTTATTGGTAACTTAAACATTTGAATATTTCGACAATAGTAAATTAAAATATTTGAAAGGATTAAATCAACTACAAGGTCTTCAAAGATCATTTACTATTAGTTGATGAGAAATACATTCTTTATATTCAACATACATAATAACTTAACAATAATCCAACTTTTCATCTTTGTAAGATTGAATAAAAATCTTACATTGGCTACCAAGGAAGATATAATTTTCATTTATACCTACTTTATCCTTCAAAAAATATTTCCTAATCCTTTATTACACTCTAAGAATGATGCAACTTCATACATATCCATGAGAGAAAATACAATTTTAGGGTCTTAACATCCCTTCACAATGCATGCTATACAATATAAAGATCTTCAAGGAGGCTTTAGCTCCAAAATTTCTACCATGAAAAATTTAAGTATTGAAAAAAAATATCATGCCAATGAATGTGAACTGTCTCTATTCCATCTTAAAAAAAATATAAATATAAAACTTCAAAGAAACATATCCATAGACACAACTTTCTCTCCACCCTACCGTAAATGACATCATCAAGCTATTTCAAGGCTCTAACAAATCCTCTAAGAAAGGAGAAATTATATTAGACCCAAGATATTTTATGTAAATGCAACATTTCCCAAATCCAAATCATCCCATTTTTCACCTAATACACTAATGCATTCCCACAACCCATGTTACCTTCAACATACCCTAATCATTAAATGAACTCTTTCAAACATTAAATATAATAAACAAGATTTAACTAACACATGAAAAGAAAGGTGAATAGAAAACTTATCTCTCTACATGAGGTTGTAGGGATAAGCCTTCTATTCATTCTAAATCCAAGCCATGAGCTCCCGTTCAACGATGAAATCTCTCCTCTTTCTCCACATATCTCTTCTCAAACTCCAAGCCAAAAAATGAAAAATATTAAATGAAAGAATCCACAAAACCTTCCTCACATGAGAAATATACAGGATTTTAACAATATAATTCCTTGAATGGAGAGGTGACTCTTGTCACCTTCCTATTCCTTTCTCACTACACACTCTCCCACAAGTGCTCATACATGTGATACTTTGGGAGGTGTGGAGTGTACTTGTACATTCCACCCAACATCTCTTACAAAGTGGATTCACAAATGTTAAATTCTTAATACTCTTCACAAGTTCATTAATGAAATTTGGGGAGTGGGGTGGGAGAGTGACAAGACATGTTTCCCAACTCCCAAAGACTCGTATTCGCCACCTTGATTCATGTAAATTTTTGAAGGGTCAAGTCAAGCCCTAAGGACAATGTCACATGTCCAAGGAGTCCCCCTTCCATAGGCATAGACCCTAGGGGTCTATTTTTGCACCAAGATATATGAAATTAACCAAACAACACCCTTTTCAGACCAAAATAAAACAAATATGAAATTCAAGACTCAATCAAGGGTTCCAAAACCCTAATCCCACTTACCCCTTTAGTCACATGAATTTACACATTAAAATTGCACAAAACATAATTACACACAACTCACCAACATTAGACCCCAAAACATAATTGTACTTAACATAAAATCCTAATTAATTCTAGGTCATAGGGTTGAAATTAAAAATTTACAATGAGTATTCAATAATCTATTCTAGATGTTTCTCCCTTTTTTCCATTAGGCGCTTATCTCATATGTATTTTTTCAAATACCTATTTGGTTAGAAATCATAATAATCAGCTATTCAAAATCTTCATATGATCAAATTTATTAATTAGTGGATAAAAATACACATATCTACTTATTTATTTTCTCTATGCAAGATAGGAATTTGAGCATGCCTTTAATAATAATGAAAATCTAACCTTAATATTTGATTAGCGTTAAATAGTTTTGATGGGACCAGAAACCCATTACAACATGGTTTTGAAGGGACTTGAAGCCCTATCCAAGAGAGTCAAGCGACAAAAAAGATAATCCATAAACCAACAGTAGCCCCTTAGCAACCACGTCAAGAATAAAGCAAGACAACACAAGCTTCACAAAAAATGCAAGTGCCTAAAGCTTGTTAACCTATTACAACCAATATTTAATTGGGCCCTTAAACCCAAAGGTTTTACAAGGACCTTAAACCCTTAACCAGGTTTTTTAGGGCCCTTTAACCCAAAAAGATACCATGATCAACTAGGTACATACACAACCTAGTAGAAATAATCCAACTGTATATAAGCAAAAGACGCTTGTCAAGCTAGAAACCCAACTCACACTCCACCTCTAAAGGAGGGAACTCCCCTCTATTGGAGAGGAAGATACACCCATCTTTTCCACTGAAGCCAGAAATCTCCAACAACCTCAACCTCCACCTCCATAGGAGAAGTGTCCACCTCAAAAGGATATGTAGCTGAGGAAACCAAAAAAATTCATTCCACAAATCCACCTTAATAGGATTCAAGGAGAAAGAAAAGACTCCAACAGAAAAGGTACCCGCACCATCCCTTGGGAAACCCAACAACCAGAATAAAAGGTGGAACAAAAAATAAAGTTTGAACAACCAAACCACCATAATAATTTAAGCATTAAAATCAGCTGGGTGTTCAAATAAAGTATGAAGAGGAACCCAGCTACTAACCAAGAAATAACAATAGGGGACAACCAACACAAAGCTCCCCAAAACTTAACAAAAATTTGGGTATTCAAAAAAAAGAAATAAAATTAACCTAGCCAACATCCAAGAAATAGGAACAAGGGCAGCCACTACCTTGGACAATAAAAGCAGCCGCCCAAACATATGCAGAGTGATAAAAGAAGAGGAAACCTCCACTCCCAAAATCCTCCTCAACAGGAACCAAAATTTCCTCCAAAATAGAGCCTCATGTGAGATGTAATGCCCTGCCACATAACCCTAGAGGAAGATGCAACTACAACGGAAGCGTTAACAATTTTTTTTTAAGAGAGTAATTAATAACAAGTAAAGTGAACTACACTAACACATACAACCTCTAAGGTACGTGACAATGCTTACAACTGAATCCCATAACATATAAAAATACTCATGCAATAAAGAACATACATCCAAGGTATTAAATGCATTCCATAAGATAACAAAGTATATAATAAAACCATTCAAAGATTGTATTCAATCCATAAAGTAGTTACAAAGCTCATTTCCAAAATGAGGAAGATCATACCATAATGTTATAATTACAATAATACAAGAATCCTCCTCAAATACAGATGGGGAGTAGTAAATATACAAAGTACCCAACTGATACAATAAATTATATGATGTGATACAAAGCAATAAGAACACGCGAGCTCCCCAAACTGGAAGATCTCGCCATTACGAACATGAAAACGAAAATCAACGGTGAAAGGTGCATGTTCCACCCAACCAAGTGGTACTGGAAGGCCCAACCCCTGTGCTAGGAGATAGTAAAAAGGATTCCTAGACAAAACCATCAACCTCTAGACACAGGAAAAACACAAGACTAAAATTAAACAAGTACAATACTTAACATTAAGGTTACATTTAAAATAACCAAGTACATCACTAAACCAAACAAATTGTTGTCATAGGAGGAGCATCATCACAAAGCCACATGGGTTACCCTGGTCGACCTTCCTAGGACCCAACCCCGATCAAGAGCCACTCCCCTATAGACAACACATGGAACTAATCCATAACTCGAGGGTAAACTCAGTGCACAAAATCGGATAATAAATCCCAATCCAAAATATAAGAGGAAACACATCCCATTCGTAGTAACTGTGTAGTGACCCTCTTGATGACACATTTATTTTAGTTGTTTTGTGACATTGTTAGCTATTAGACCTTTGATATTATGTTATTTCCATGTTTTATGTCATGATTTACATGACTAGTTGTGAAACTCATTTGATGATACACTATATTATTTGATCCGATGTTTACTTTCATGAGATGACATTTTATGATGATTATCTATGCTGTTATATTTTACACATTATAATGTTATGTTAGTTAGATGTTTATGTCAGTTGATGAAGAAGAGGATTTAGTAGTACTCATCAGTGAGTGCCCTGCTATGTCGTGACTATTCTTCAGGATGTGCTTTCATATTTTACATGTTGGATTAATCGTGCAGTGTTACACAACTTTCAGGTACAGGCATTGACTCCGCCTGCTTGTCGGGTCTGAGCGTGCCATGACCCAATGCAATAATCGATGGGAGATAGACTTGTCCTTTGTCATTAACCTTCGTTCTATAAAAAATGAGTATCTTTCGTCACCCTTTTGTCTTGTTACCTGTTTTTCGCATGCTTGCAGTTGTTTGTTAATGATTGAT
The DNA here is from genome assembly GCA_007115665.2 of Sequoiadendron giganteum. Taxonomy (NCBI): domain Eukaryota; kingdom Viridiplantae; phylum Streptophyta; class Pinopsida; order Cupressales; family Cupressaceae; genus Sequoiadendron; species Sequoiadendron giganteum. The sequence continues at coordinate 140,269,834 of CM021102.1, read as the reverse complement.
TCTGTAATGCATTTATTATGTTAATTTAGATTATTTTAATATTTTTAAATTAATATTGCTTTATTGATTTGATGAAATAATTAACTAGGAAAGCTATTTTTAGTTTATTAACTGATTAAATTAAAATGTTAAAATATCTTGTTTCGAAAAGAGCATTTAATTGTAAATTGATTTCATTATTCAATTTTACGTTTTCGAAAATATAACTTTTAGCTGAGATCTAAAGTTGAAATACCTTGTTATCTTTTAGTGTCTATTGAGTTTAATTGATGCATGTGTTGCATGCTATAACTGAAAGTTAAAGTTGAGGCTTTGGAATAATGGAAAAATAATATAATCTGGAAAAAAGATCATTCTTGGGGACAGGTTTTGTTTTTTGAAAAGTTGGAAGCAAAAATATAGTTTTCACAAAAGATATTTTCTGGAACTTTGAATTTGGGATTGATTATAGAAGAGCTACAAGTTGTTGTTAAAGTCAGCGTTCATATTGTGAAAGTTGAAGGTTTGAATTTGTTGGGATTTGCTGTGATCGTTCTCCATTTTCGGGAAACACACTCAGGTTCTTTTCTTGTTAAATTTCTAATGTATATTTTGATATGAACATGTTAAATTCTGTTGTGAAGATTTCGTCTTCAAACCCTGTATACACCATAGAAAATTAAAATATGTTAGTATCTGAATAATTGCAATGATATCACGATTGATTAGGAAACGAAAATAATATAATGAAATTGATTGTGTTTACAAAAATAATAAAGAAGAAAACATTGTTAATACTTTTATGGAAAGTTAGATTTGTTGGTGGTATCAGATTCATTGATATATTGAATCCCTTTCTCCTTTTTATTGATAGCTTCCTTCTTTCAAGAAATTTGCATCTGAATCAATATCTATTCCACTCTTCTTTGAGCGAGTATCATCTTTCTTTTTATTTTATCTTTGTCAAGCCATCAAAATATATTGCAATCTGATAAATGAATCTTTTGTTCTTTCACGCGTCCATGGTCTTTCTTCATCCTTATCCCATTTGAATGTATTTGAGACTGCTTACCGTAATATTTCCTTGGTCACATGGGTCGAAAAACCGAATGCCTTTTAATTTACAAGTCTTTGTTTGTGTCTTGTTTTTACTTGCTCCGATTTTGGTTTACGTTTTGTTACCCTTGTACTCCATCGTTGCAATTTTTTTTACCCTATGTTGGTCGTTGCACGTATTCTGGTTGGGTGTACCGTGTTGGTTGTGAGAAATAAGTCTGATGGTTCTGAGTGTGTCACTGGGCTCGGGTGCGCAAGTTTCTTATTAACCTCCTTTGAACTTTAGCGATGGTTTCACCTTCGTCTTCATATCTTATTTTGGTTCTTTGTTGAATCATGTGTTTGTGGGGGGAAACAGGCTCTGTGTCTCTTGATCCATGTGCTCGCTTTGAAACTCTCCTCGGCCTGTTAACTTCATGTTGATATTATCCTCTTTGTCAGTGATCTGTATTTCTCTTTCTTGCGTTGTCTTTAGGTTCTTTCATTCTCCTTACCTTTGTTTTAGTGAGGCCGTTATTATACCTGAGATGACGATTCAAAGAATTTACCAGTCGAAAACTTGACTGTTTAGTCATTTTGGGGTCGGCTACGTACTTCTGGTGGAGCCGAGTTTCACCCTACTCTATCTTCGTTTGTACCCTGCATGTGGAGCTGTCGACGTTAATAACTAAGCTAACATCGAGTTCTTCACTCCACTCCGCGGAAATGGTTGCATGTCCTTTGCAACCATTGACGTTAAGTCTAACGTGTAGTTACTTTGATGGTATCGGCTGATTGGAGTCGTTCGGTTACTAGGTCAGACTTAGGTAAAGGTCGATGTAGGTTTCTTTCTTGAAATTCGACACCTACAATATATTGCAAGGTTCTAAATATAGATTTTCCTTTGTATATTGTTGTTGAGGAAATTAAACATTATAAGTAATGGTTACTTTAAAGTAAACTCTTATTAAATATAATGTGTCTATAAATATAGATATGGAGGTAGTTGCATAAATTAGACTATAATTACTACTTTATTAAGATTTGTATAAAGAATTTTTAACGTGGATGTCAATGCATATCTAAGGAGAATTCGATTAAAATTTAATGAGTATATATATATATATTTTTTTTCATTTAAAGTTAAATATAATTTTATTAGTATTCTTGTTCGTTTAGGATTCACTTATTAGTTATATGTTAAGTCATATAGTTAGTGAATATGATGAATGCATTCCTTTTCAACGATAAAATGGTAAAGGATAATTGATATGTTGAATTATTTTAATAAATGTTTAGAGATGATTCTTTGATTTGTTCTTTTAATGATCAATTATATTAAGTTCGGATAATGGTTATATCAATATACTAACTAGGAGTTGGTATTTAAAATGTCTATAGTGAAGGAAGGATTATTTTGGTTATATGTATTATTTTTAATTGAATGTTTAGTTAATGAGACATCATTAATTCTTGTGGAAAAATTGGTGTAAATTTTTTAAACAAAGTGATTTTTATTATTTCTCTTAATTGAGGTTAAGTGTTCTAGTATATTGTTTTCCCAGAAGAGTTGATTGGTCGTTTTTGAAATACGCTATGTCTATAGTACGCAGACCTTGTTTAGATATTTGTGTGGTAACGTGAATCTCTCACGTTATGTCATTGTGTTACTATTTTGAGCATTTATCTTCCATGTTATGGGAGTACGCATTTGCAGAAGTTTCGCCATACATGTTATGTCATTATGGTTATTTATTGGATCAGTTGACTATAGGTCCTTGTGTAAGAAGTTCATGTTGCATGCATGTTGTCTTATTGTTTTAATCTTTTTGAGGATTTGTACCTTAGGATAAGTGGCTTCCATTAGGGGACGAATCTGAAAGTGGTTACATGGGTAACCTCTCAAAAGTTGGTATTTATGTGAAAACCTTAACTAAGGTACTGGGAGTTTTCAGTTTGTAGTTTATAGTTTGTCTTTGATTGATTCTTGAGTTGTCATGTGAGTCAACCTTGTAATTGTATTTGATTCTTTGTGAGGTCAATTTGATTTGAGGACTTTTTCTATCTCCTAGCACGGGGGTGGGCTTTTGAGCTCCATACGGTTGGGAGGAACGTGCCACAACTCCATTGGGTCCCCATCAGGTATTTTGTTTGTGATAGGTTTTCTTGGTTGGATCCAGATTGCATAGTGGTTGCGGAGTTTAGTTCCTTTGGCGAGTTCGTGGCATGGACGTCTTCTTTTCCTTATCTCATTCTTTATTGAATTACACTCATGATGTGCATGAGACGCCTTGTATCTATTTGTATTAATCTGAGATTTGATATAATCTTGATTGTTGTATGTAAACTCTTATTGATATATTTATCTGGACAAGACTTCTCTTGAGTAAATTAATTATGGCTATTGTATTAAATTTCTTTTATTCTTAGTAATGTAGTTGTCACATGTTATCTGTTTTTAAGAAGAAAAAAAATGTATTTTGTTGTTTATGTGAATGTCATAACGTTTTTTGGGTTCCACGGCGGGGTGTTACAACTTGGTATCAAAGTCCCAGGTTCATACACTGGGTACTTGGGTTATGTTGAGTTCACTATGTTATCCTTGTGAATCTATTAGTGGAATTGTTAAGTGATCATGTTTTCATGGATTTTACCTTAGCATGAGGTACTCTGTAGAGAAGAGTAGCGTGATGGAACCTGATATAAGGTTAAAAATGGAAATTTATGATATGTATTCCATGGTTATGGAAAATTGATGTTCCTATGGAATTATGTATGTAGTTGTACCCCTGTAAATGTAAGAAACCAATAATTGTATCTTGTTTGAGTGTTGTGAAAACCCAGACTTGCTTTGTGTGTCCATGTGATGGTGACACTTGGTACCCATCCATGGGAAAAGTTACACTTTTGTGTGGGATTTACCATACCATTGTGTGTGTTTGTGTGTATGTTACCTGATTGAGGTCCAACCCATGTGTGGTTGAAACTTATATATACAAGATTAACCAAAAGTAGTTCTTTTTCTTTTGGTTCTCTAGCCCCTCAATCTGTGAAGGGATAGTAGAAGCCATAAGTTCCTTGGGTGGAGTGTGTAGTGTACGCATATTGCATCGAGAAGCATCTCAGCTCAACCAATCCTGAGGAAATATACCCACTACTTTCCCTTATGATAGATCAGGATAATTGATCCATAAGTGTTAACCTAATCCCCATAGATTTGAGCACAACAACATTGGTATGTTAGTTATGCCTGGATGTCCGTAGAGGCGTTGATCTGGCATTTTTGAGTTAACCTCGTCTGTATGAGAGGTGAAGCTTGGTAGCCCCATAGTGATATTATCATATTTCATTATGTATTTAGTGTATCTGCACATGCTCTGACATGATGTGATAGATACGACGCCATACCACATTGATGTTCCGACATAGTGTTGGTGATGATGCTTTGATATACTGTATTTGCACATATTCCAATATGATGCAGTACGATACCACACCCCACTCATGTTCCAACATAGTGATGGTGATGATGTTGTGTTACACGATGCCACATGCCTAGACACGTGAATGCGCATTATGATATTGTCTTTTTTAGCCTACTTGTGCGATGAGCGTTATGGGGCCTCGAACACTTGTAGAGGGATCCTCATGGTTGCCTGATCATGTTGGTTGAGTAGCATATGAGTAGATCCTAGCCACGCATAACTATGGCTATAGTGAGTTCCTACGCGTGTCTTCTCCATGAGGTATCACGATGTGGGATGTGTTATGCGCATGCCTACCTTCACGAACCCATAGACAAATTACCACGCGGCATATGACAAGTATGTGCCTTTTTCGACTAGCGTATGACCAGGTAGAGTGACGACATTTTGATAAGTCGTGGATACACTCTGGGTCATGTGGACAACATGTTCATTCCACACCACTTTAGGGATATTATCATTCTAGCCGGACATTGTTTCCTCTTTTCTCGTTTGGTGGCTAGTATTCAGTCACATAGTGTTGTACAGTGAAATTTAAGGATTGTGAATTTTCTTTTGGTTATTGATGATTTTTCGGTTGATTGTGAGGGTCGACACTTTGTTTATACTTGATTGTGAAGGTTTAGCCACGACTTGTGATCTTATCTTCTTATAACCTTAGTGGTTATATATTTGATTTAATGTTGATATTGTGCACATTTATTGTCTTACTGTTGAAATTGAACTTTAATTTTCTCTTCTTTATGAACTTGGTGGCTAAAATTGTTATCTTTGTTGTTTTCAATGTTGGCTATGTGTCATAATGTGATTCCTCTCCAAGGATGTATGAGGCGGACTTGGTGAGTGTGTACGAGGAAGTAGACACAGGAAACATAGAGGATGGGGGTATGTGAGGCTGTTATACAGCTAGGATCCACTACTTGCCTTTGTGTGATGACTATCTCTTGGAGGCTAATCACCTTATACAACAAGGGATAGGTCATAGTGGTCTTGTTTGGATGGTCTCACTTTATATATGACCTAACACCATCAAACCACTGTTTTGATGTTTAATCTTTATAAGATGTTTATTTGCTCTTGGTTCATGGATACTTCTATCATGGATGGTATGCTAATTTTTGGTGTCCAAATGGACCCTTGTTTGGCCTTATGTTGTGATTTATAGTACTATTCATTGGTATGTATATGTACTATGCATGTATAATTATGGGTATGGCGTTTTATTTTTGAATATCTGTAAGTTAATTCTCACCTTTTAGGTTGTGACTCCTTTCTTGGTTGGTGTGTATAGGATGCCTAGAAGAGGTAGTCATAGCATCGATCTTCGAAACCCTACTTTGTTGAGTTCCCATGAGAATGATCATGAGGATCACCTGGGTCCACGGTTACGTTCTACGCTTGGGGAGATTCTTACCCTGCTTGGCTCTAGATAGGATGGTGGACATTAGGTATTTTGGGAAAGGGAAAGGATCCCTAGGAGAAATATTTTTGCGTTAACAAGACTTATGTTGGATATTTTGAGAGCACGTTCTTCGGCCACCTATTGTTCTTATGGAAGTTTGGGGTCTGAGAATTGGATGATTGGTGTTCCATTTGTTAGTGAATACCTAATAATCTTTGGCTTCTGAGGTGATCGTCTTATGCATAGGTGGATTCGGAGTTGGATGTACAAGCACAACTCCATCATTCCATCCAGTCAACTTTGAGCACACAGGTTGCATCATGTAGAAGTACAAGATGTTACAATTGTGGCCAGTGGGACCACTTGGTGAGACAGTGTTCTCAGAGGAACACACCTGGAACCAGTCAAAGATTGACAGTTATGGAGCCTACAAGTAATTATGTAGAGAGGAATCGTGGAATGGGTTGATCAGTTGATCATCGTTGAAAAAATCACCAAGTTAGAAATGTGGAAATTGCTAGAAGTAGATAAGCAACTGATTTGGGAGCTCATGAAAATCTTGTGGTACTGGAGGTTGTGGAGGTTCCTTCAGTGTTGTTTCCTCTCCTTTGATTCTTGTTATGTTTGGATATGTGTTTGGAGACTTGGATGGTGGTTGCTTCACCATGTTGCTTTGTTTGGATTGACAGTGCACTTGGTTGGGTTGTTGTTGTTTTTTATGTTAAGGCATGGAGTGGTTCAGTTTTGGAACCTTTGATTATGTGTGTTTGTATGGAATTTGTACTAGGGGCATTTGTAGGCTTCCAGGAGTAAGCCTCACCCTAGGGGGGAGGATGTAGTGACCTTCCAGATGACACATTTATTTTAGCTATTTTGTGACACTGTTAGCTGTTAGACCTTTGATATTATGTTATTTCCATGTTTTATGTCATGATTTACATGATTGGTTGTGAAACTCATTTGATGATACACTATATTATTTGATGCAATGTTTACTTTCATGATGATTATCTATGTTGTTATGTTTTACACATTATGATGTTATGTTAGTTAGATGTTTACGTCAGTCGGTGAAGAAGACGATTTAGCGGTACTCATCAGTGAGTGCCCTACTATGTTGCAACTATTCTTCACGGTGTGCTTTCATATTTTACATGTTGGATTAATCGTGCAGTGTTACACAACCTTCAGGTACAAGCATTGACTCCACTTGTTTGCCAAGTCTAAGCATGCCATGACCCAATGGAATCATTGATGGGAGATAGAATTGTCCTCTATCCTTAGACTTTGTTCTGTAAAGAAAGAGTATCTCTCATCGCCCTTTTTGTCTTGTTACTTGTTCGTCGCATGCTTGCAGTCATTTGTTAATGATTGATTCTGTAATGCATTTATTATGTTAATTTAGATTAATTTAAGGTTTTAAATTAATATTAATGTTGCTTTATTGATTTGATGAAATAATTAATTGGGAAAGCTATTTTTAGTTTATTGATTGATTAAATTAAAATGTTAAAATATCTTGTTTCGAAAAGAGCATTTAATTGTAAATTGATTTCATTATTCAATTTTATGTTTTCAAAAATAAAACTTTTAGTTGAGATCTAAAGTTGAAATATCTTGTTATCTTTTAGTGTCTATTGAGTTTAATTGATGCATGCATTGCATGTTATAACTGAAAGTTAAAGTTGAGGTTTTGGAATAATGGAGAAATAATATAATCTGGAAAAAAGATCATTCTTGGGGACAGGTTTTGTTTTTTGAAAAGTTGGAAGCAAAAAGATTGTTTTCACAAAAGATATTTTCTGGAATTTTGGATTTGGGATTGATTATAGAAGCTACAAACTGTTGTTGAAGGCAGCGTTCATATTGTGAAAGTTGAAGGTTTAAATTTTTTGGGATTTGCTGTGATCGTTCTCCGCTTTGGGAAACACTCCCAGGTTCTTTTCTTGTTAAATTTCCAATGAATATTTTGATATGAACATGTTAAATTTTTTTGTGAATATTTCATCATCAAACCCTATATACACCATAGAAAATTGAAATATTTTAGTATTTGAATAATTGCAATGATATCACGATTGATTAGGAAACAAAAATAATATAATGAAATTGATTGTGTTTACAAAAATAATAAAGAAGAAAAAAATGTTAATACTTTTACGGAAAGCTAGATTTGTTGGTGGTATCAGATTCATTGATATACTGAATCCATTTCTCCTTTTTATTGATGGCTTCATTCTTTTGAGAAATCTGCATCTAAATCAATATCTATTCCACTCTTCTTTGAGCGAGTATAATCTTTCTTTTTCTTTTATTCCTGTCAAGCCATCAAAATATATTGAAATCTGATAAATGAATCTTTTGTTCTTTCACATGTCTATGGTCTTTCTTCATGCTTATCACATTTGAATTTATTTGAGACTGTTTACCGTGTTATTTCCTTGGTCACATGGGTTGACAGACCAAATGCCTTTTTATTTACAAGTATTTGTTTGTGTCTTTTTTTTACTTGCTTCGATTTTGTTTTACATTTTGTTACCCTTGTAATCCATCGTTGCAATTACTTTTACCCTGTGTTGGTCGTTGCATGTATTCTGGTTGGGTGTACTGTGTTGGCTACCAGAAATAAGTCTCATGGTTCTAAGTGTGTCACTGGGCGCGGGTGCACAAGTTTCTTATTAACCTCCTTTGACCTTTAGCGATGGTTTCACCTCCATCTTCATATCTTATTTTGGTTCTCTGTTGAATCATGTGTTTGTGGGGGAAAATGGGCTTTGTGTCTCTTGATCCATGTGTTCACTTTGAAACTCTCCTCGGCCTATTAACTTCATGTTGATATTATCCTCTCTGTCAGTGATCTGTATTTCTCTTTCTTGCGTTCTCTTTAGGTTCTTTCATTCTCCTTACCTTTGTTTTAGTGAGGCCGTTATCATACCTGAGACGATGATTCAAAGACTTTACCATTCAAAAACTTGACTGTTTAGTCATTTTGGGGTCGGCTGCGTACTTCTGGTGGAGCCGAGTTTCACCCTACTCTATCTTCGTTTGTTTGTTAACCCTACATGTGGAGCTGTCGACGTTAATAACTAAGCTAACGTCGAGTTCTTCACCCCACTCGGTGGAAATGGTTTCATGTCCTTTGCAATCATTGATCTTAAGTCTAATGTGTAGTTACTTTGACGGTAGCGGTTGATCTGGAGTCATTCGGTTACTAGGTCAGACTTAGGTAAATGTCGATGTAGGTTTCTTTCTTGAAATTCGACACCTAGAATATATGGTAAGGTTCTAAATATAGATCTTCCTTTGTATATTGTTGTTGAGGAAATTAAACATTATAAGTAATGGTTACTTTAAAATAAACTCTTATGAAATATAATGTGTTTATAAATATAGATATGGAGGTAGTTGCATAAATTAGAATATAATTACTACTTTATTAAGATTTGTATAAATAAATTTTAACGTGAATGTCAATGCATATCTAAGGAAAATTCGATTAAAATTTAATGAGTATGTAATATATATATCTTTTCATTTAGAGTTAAATATAATTTTATTAGTATTCTTGTTCATTTAGGATTCACTTATTAGTTATATGTTAAGTCATATAGTTAGTGAATATGATGAATGCGTTCCTTTTCAACGATAAAATGGTAAAGGATAATTGATATGTTGAATTATTTTAATAAATATTTAGAGATGATTCTTTGATTTTTGATTTGTTCTTTTAATGATCAATTATATTAAGTTCGGATAATGGTTATATCAATATACTAACTAGGAGTTAGTATTTAAAATATCTATAGTGAAGGAAGGATTATTTTGGTTATATGTATTATTTTTAATTGAATGTTTAGTTAATGAGACATCATTAATTCTTGTGGAAAAATTGGTGTACATGTTTTAAACAAAGTGATTTTTATTATTTCTCGTAATTGAGGTTAAGTGTTCTAGTATTTTGTTTTCCCAGAAGATTTGATTGGTCATTTTTGAAATATGTTATGTCTATAGTACGAAGACCTTGTTTAGATATTTGTGTGGAAACATGAATCTCTCATGTTATGTCATTGTGTTACTATTTTGAGCATTTATCTTCCATGTTATGGGAGTACACATTTGTGGAAGTTTTGCCATACATGTTATGTCATTATGGTTATTTATTGGATCGGTTGACTATAGGTCCTTGTGTAAGAATTTCATGTTGCGTGCATGTTGTCTTATTGTTTTAATCTTTTTTAGGAGTTGTACCTTAGGAGAAGTGGCTTCCATTAGGGGATGGATCTGAAAGTGGTTGCATGGGTAACCTCTTGGAAGTTGGTATTTATGTGAAAAACTTAACTAAGCTACTGGGAGTTTTTAGTTTTTACTTTGCAGTTTATAGTTTGTCCTTGACTGATTCTTGAGTTGTCATGTGAGTCAACCTTGTAATTGTAGTTGATTATTTGTGAGGTCAATTTGATTTGAGGACTTTTTCTATCTCCTAGCACGGGGGTGGGATTTTGAGCTCCACACGGTTGAGAGGAACGTGCCACAACTCCATTGGGTCCCCATCAGGTATTTTGTTTCTGATAGGTTTTCTTGGTTGGATCTAGATTGCACAGTGGTTGCGGAGTTTATTTCCTTTGGTGAGTTCGTGGCATGGACGTCTTATTTTCCTTATCTCATTCTTTATTGCATTACACTCATGATGTGCATGAGATGCCTTGTATCTATTTGTATTAATCTGAGATTTGATATAATCTCGATTGTTGTATGTAAACTCTTATTGATATATTTATTTGGACATGACTTCTCTTGATTAAATTAATTATGGTTATTGTATTGATTTTTTGTTGTTCTTAGTAACGTAGTTGTGGAACCCTGAAACATTTATGGTTGTTTTTGTCACATGTTATCTATTTTTAAGAAGAAAAACAAATTATTCTGTTGTTTATGTGAATGTCATTAACTGGATTACAACCAAGTGCACTACCCAAGGGAAATATAGGGTTGAACCAAAACTTACAACAAGCCCCAATAAAATATCATCATCTGGAAGACTTACATACCCAACTAACAGATTTTCCCAACAATGAGAACAAAAGAAATCATCATTCAATAAGAAATTTAGGCAATTAATGAAAAACCTATCATTAGGAACTCCTAAATCCAATTTCCAATGCAAGAGGTCCAATAATACATTGCTCCAATAATTCTAACTCAATGCAATTTTATTCACAACCAATAGAGGAAATTAAATCTATTTGTTTAAAAACAATTTTCCCAATTTCAACGATATATAAAAAAAAAATCCCCTTTTAAATTATTTCATTTTAAATCATCTAACTCATGCAATTGCATGCACCTAATAAATTATTCATTTTAAATTATATATATATACATTTATATATATATATATATATATATATATATATATATATATATATATATATATATAACTATATATGTATATATACAATTATTATATATATTTAAAAATATTATAAACCAATTACAACTTTGAATTCACATAATAAATAAATATATATATCTAAATATATATATATATATATTTATATATACATAAACATATATATACAAATATATATAAATATATATTTGTGTATATATATATGCAATATATTAAATTTTATATACATTAAAAATTGATTTTAAATAAAAACAACCCTAAATCAAAATAACCAAGGGACAGACGAAATGTTTCAAAGTGTGCATCTAACAAAGCTAAAGCTCGACTGGTTAATGCAACTGAACTCCCCCCATGTTTGGGGTGGGCATAGCCTGTGTGGGGGCAGCGTTGGTTACCCACACAACGTCGACTCCCCCAAGTGGCGGGTGGCGGTAGTGGGGAGCCACGCCTTCCCATACACATAAATACTTTAAAGACTTTGAAAAAACCTACAACATGCTATGATAGTCGTACAAAATTAATTCCGATCAGTGGCAATTTCAATATAATTTTTATTTTACAAGAAACTTCAGAAATAATCTTATAAGAATAAACATATATTTGTATATGTATGTATATATATATATCAAAATATATATGTATATATATATATATATATATATATCAAAATATATATGTATATATATATAAATTTATCAAAACAATTGCTCTAGTTGGGAAATTATTTTTCTACAAGAAGATATACACCAATTTTATAGAGGATTACAATTCCTTCCAATGGTTTTCATTTTCCTTCTAGAGGTTTCTAGTTTATTCTAGATACCCAAATCTAATAGGAAGAAGAGTAACAATTTTCTACAGAAAATATTTACAAAAATACTCGAGATGTTTTCTAAAAAATTCTATAGGGAGATTTAAATTCATTCCAACAATGGTTTTTCCCAAAACTTCTTTTGTTTTATTTCTAGGTTTTCCTTTGCTTAAAAACCACTCCTATAGAGGTTTAAAGTTTTCCTGCCAATTTCCAATTTCAAAAAAAACAAACAAAAAACTTAAGAAAAACTCTATAGAAGCTTAAGCTTTTACGAGAATTTCCATCCATGACAATCTTTAGAATTTTACAAAATAAAATAAAGCTTCTAAACAAATAACAAATTTTCCTTTACAAAGAATCTTTTCCAAATTGAAATTAAAGAAAACAATGACGGACCCTAATTCGATATGCTTGAGGAAATGAAGATTGAAGTAGAGCTTCTTCCAATTAACCAATGCTTCTTCCAACCAAAAAAACAAGCTTCTTCCCCAAATAATCACTTTTTCTAGAAAGAGCAAAACCAAGCTAGAGCCAAAGTTTTTTTTTCCCGAGATTATCCTTCCCCAAATTTTCAACAACCAACTTCAACAACCAATTTTAATTTTTAATAACCTCTCCAAAAATATCTTCCCTCCTTCTATGAAGTAGCCTCTTTCCACTTTTAGTTAAAGAAAATATTCTCTCCATGAAATAATTTCCCAACAACTGTATTTAAATTTTACCAACACATGTCAAAAATCAAATATCTTCTCAACCAATTCACAGATAATCCCTCTAGATATTTATGCCTTTTAATAATTCAAAATCACATAGTATTTTCTAATTTAAATTTAATCTAATTAATTTAATTACTTTATAAAATTAAATTTAATCAAAAAAATTAAATCACTTTACAAAATAAATTTAATTTAATTAATTAAATTAAATACAAAGATTCTATCACAAAAATCAAGATTAATTAAATAATCACATAAAAAAAAAAAATCATTAATTTCCCATAAACATACCTTGCAACATAAATAAACAAGGCAAGAAGAACAAACATGACAACAAGCATACCGAAATAAAGACTGATGACACACTATGACTAGGGTTGTGGTTTGACAAGGAAACCCAGTTACTATCTCCCAATCAACTAACCATTGGGAAATGGACATACTCAAACCTGTGAATCCAGGTGGATTCAATGTCCTGTACCTACAATCAAAATATATGGCGTACATGTATATATATCATAATCAATCACACTATGAAGAGAAAATCGCAAAATCGTAGGGCGCTCGCAAGCGTGTGATGCAATCCCGTTCCCTTCACCAATACAGTGTTACATCAAATTGAGAAAATTAAAACATTAGTTAACTACAGATGAGCATATATCAATATCAACTTAAATAAACAACTATGCTATCTAGAAAGCATGTCATAAAAATTAATCATCCATATAGTGTACCATCACATCACAACATAAATCCTTCATCGCTCCAATGTCAATGATCAAATAACAACATAGTATCATGGTATATCAAAGTAAAAGCATAGTCTAAAGACATAAGCAAATCAGAATAAAAAATTATCTAAAATTATGAGCAAATCAGAGGGGTGCTACATTGGCAGAGTGATAAAAGAAGAGGAATCCTCCACTCCTAAAATCCTCCTCAACGAGAACCAAAATATCCTCCAAAATAGAGCCCCATGTGAGACAGGGACAAAACCCACCCAATAAGCACAACATAACCCCATCATTTGATGCATCATCACCACCAAAAAACTCCCTCAAAATGGATCGTCAACTATAAGCACCAAGCAATTGCCCAAAACAACTTTTAGCAACAATAACCCTTCCAACATCAGCATCCCAATGGGAAGATAACAAAATTCATCATAGGAAAAGTGACGAGAGTTGGCCAATCCATTAAGCACCCCATCCTCCTTGACATGCCAACCAAGAATAATAGATAGCCAAAACTCCAAACACACTCTTGAAAAAGGAAAACCATAACTCACCCCATGTAAGGCCATAAATGAGAGAGGGGTCAGACAACAGGAAAAAGGAAATCCTCCACAAAGAAAGGCTCAAAGAATCAACAAAAAATGCTTCCAAGATGATCCCACCAACACCCACGAGCTCCCAACAACTACCCACAATAGCTACCAACACCAACAATGAAACTTTTGATAACAACCCTTCTACCATCAACAAAATCCTCCACACAGTAAAGCCAATAGAAGAAGACACCATAAAAATGAGCACACCAAAAACCAAGAGCTCCAAGTAGGAACCCACAACAAAGTCCACCATAAGAAACCCTATTGTTGACAAAAAACTGACCTCCAACAATAGTTCACCAGGGAGAAAAGGGAAACCTACACAAGAAAAAAAGGAAGGAAACCAACCAATCCATTTAGCACCCCATGCTCCTTGACATTCCAGTCAAGAATAAGAGAAAGGAAAAAATCCCACCATAGACCTGACACAGGAGAACCAAACATCACCCTAGAAAACAACAAGAAATGTATTGCCAACAGCAACCCAGAAGAACCAACAAAAACATCTCCCAAAGAGATGCAAACTACAACCCAATCGACAACCATCTGCGACCTATTAGTTGTCTACAACCCGTCAGCCAACCACAACCCATCTATCTTGTCCTTAGATTCAACATCTCCCTCACCCTCTACAATAGAGGAATTCAAACTCCTACCCTTGCTCTAGTTGCCGCCACTCGCCATTTCCATAAAAAACTAACCTTAGTTGAATTATTTAACTAAACTATTTAATTTTAATTTTGAACACTCATTCATCTAATAAAATTCACTATGCAAATAAACATCTAATGCATTCAATTTACCTTATTAATATGTGTTAGGAATACCTATCATTGATTAAAGTTGTCCTTATTTAGCCTTGATGATGGTAGGCCAATTATCCTCTTTGGAACTTCTCTATGATCTTCAAAGGTCTTGATTACTTCCCAAATATTATTGATGTAGGGACATCACCTTCCCCTTTCATTTCCTTTTTTTTCTTTGTTCATGTTGCTCTTTTGTTTAGTTGTTGGTTTGATAGACTAGTTAGATGAAATACCACTCCCTTGTTTTTTTTTGAAGATGGATAGTTCAGGTTGTTGTTATTTCCTATCATTGTTGGGAAAACAAATCTGTGTAGCTGAATCTATTGGTCGAATACCTTCCTGGTTGGTTAACTACCATTGACAGTTGGGATGCATCCGTGGTGGTGTCTGTATGGAGATGTTGATCATAGTTGCTATTTGTATGTGGTCGATCACAAAGTCTTAGATGGTTGAGGTTTAGAGAATTCTATACAAGAAAATAAAATAGTCGACAAGAGGTTGAGTATGTAGGGAATCAGGTGTGAAGCCAAAAAAATAAGATTATTTTGCTACACTAGGAAAGGCCAACTAATGGCATATGTTCTATCTTGTATTGTAACAAAAGTGTAACAAAGGAGAGTTGGATCATAACACCGAACTATCTAAATAATTGTATCCTTGTTAATAAAATATGTATTCATATACTTCCTGTAACTCATTGAATTGGATTGTTTAAGATTGTTATGGATACATCCTAAACTTCCTATCATTATTGCTGAATTTCTCTTTGTTTGAGTTCACTGTGAAGTTGATTTTTTTTGTGATCAGTGAGCCTAGCCATCATTTGGTATTAGAGCTTGAAGTGATTGGGAATTTGTAAGTGGCCAAAATACCTCCAAGGAGAATGGGTAGATAAGGAGCCCGAGGCGGAGGCAGAAGAGACTATGGTGAGGGAGTTCGTGAGATGATGCAACATCTGTTAGAAGAATGGAAGCCCTAGAGAGGGCACATAAAAGAGGGACCCCAAAGGAGGGTGCAAGTGATGAGGAGGAAGAACAAAAAAGAAATGAGAATGAGGAAGGACAAGGGGAGCAAAAAGAAGGATTTGGGGAAAGACTACTAAGGATATTCATGAGTGTGGGTTCTAAACCCAAAGTAGAGGTTCCAACTTATGCAGGAAGCCTAAATGGTGAAGATTTGATCGATTGGATCAATGAATTGGACAATTATTTTGAATATGAGGGTGTGGCAGAGGAAAGGAGAGTGAAGTTTACCTCCACCATATTGTTGGGCCATGCTGCCATGTGGTGGGACTTTTTCCAAACTGAGAGAAGGAAGATGTTGTGCCTATAGCACACCCGCCCCGTTCAAAACAGATACCCTCTCTTTCTGCTTGTTTTAGGTCATTTTTGCTTCTCCTGATTCTGGGTGCCCCCTATTTTGAGTTCTAAGTGATTAAGGAGCCCTTAAAGAATCACCTTGAGTCAACCACACTTCCCCCCCCTCAAATTTTCTAGTCCTAAGTCCCTACGGGGTCCCCTTGGTTGTTTACCTTCAAACGTTAAGGCTAGTGTCCTTGGACTGGTGCAGGTCTGCCCCTACGGGCCACTGTATGCGAGATTCTCTAATACCTTCACCATTCTAGATAGCAGGCACCTGACGTCTTCCTTCCTCACAGGACCCACACTTTGATTGGCCCTTTTTCATCGGTCTTCACTTCAAACATCAATCACCTAATTATCATCTGCCCACCAAACTCTACCAACCTAGACATTGTTATGAAGTGATCATTCAACAACTACATTGACCGCCATATAAAAATTTATTAAAGGAATTGACTGCTAAAATTCCCTATAAATATCATGCTTGACTTGCCATTTTAATCATTATTTTTAGAGTAAGGTGTCAAAGCCCAACCGTCGCCGTCGTTGTGCTCACAACTTACATCCACCGAGTCTAGCATATTCTGAGGAATTTCACCATTGTTCTACACAAGATCTTCAAGTGAGTTCTCCATTTCCCATGCCATCTTTGTTTCTTCTAAATGGCAAAAATGATTGTGTATTTTTGGCAAAACACTAAATCTAGGTAAAGAGGTTGCCTCCCTATAAAACCCATAAGTCAAAAACCTCAGAAAACCTTGAAAAAAACAATTTGAAGCCCTTTGAAACTTTGTGGCTCCACCGCCATTCTTGTGCACGTCGTTCATAACTCTTAGGCCCACTCCACCCTCTCGGTCATTCCCTTTTCCCGTGAAAATGTAAAGTTTTCAAAATCAGCCATTGACCCCTTTGAGCCCACCTTCGCAGAGTGATCTCCCCTCTCAATTGTTCCAAGCTTTCAAAATTCCACAAGATAAAAATGGACCATCCATCAACCCTCATGTATCCACCGGTGTAGACCTCCTTGTGCATTTCTCTTTTTGAAATCCATCGTTTCAAACGGCTATCTCATTGTGCCCTTTCGAGCATCGGATCCCGCCAAGGCGGTCGACAAAATGCAAGACTTAGTTTTTTCATAAGTTAAGTGGCACATCCATTGGCCCCGTCGGGTTTGACTACGTGGGTTTTCGCTTGTTAAATGCTCTTAAGTTATACTTCTCCACTTATCGGATCCCGCCCTTGCGTCGACCATTCACAAACATTGCAAAATCCAAAAAAAAAGAGAATGATCTGCCATCCCTCTCAAGACCGTCGACACAGACCTCCTTTTTCTACTAGACGTGGCATCCTCACTATTTTGGACAACCATTTGGTGTCGTTCCTCTGACCATCAGATCCCTCCCCCAAGAATGTCGTATGTGTTAAAACATGTGCAAAATGATTAATTCATGAGGTCTACGAACCAGGTCCTAAGGAACTTCCATCCGCGGAACTCCATTTGGCTTTTTCCATTCCAAACAACCTTTAGCCCCCATCTCCCCGTGCTGTAGAACCCGATGTTTCATTCACCACCAAATTATTTAAGCAAGATTAAGTGGAAGGTGGATTTCCATGATCCTCCACGGACTTGATGTCCCGAAACTCCGTATGTGGGTTGTTGTGCCCTCTTTTTCCTAATCCCTAGCGTCCTCCAACATCCTCTGGCCCGCCTATTCTACCCTCCTTCGACCCTACAGATCCCACCATGTGAGACTCTGTCTGTGGGTCGTTGTCTTTTCAGTGCCATTTTAATGAAACATACACAAAAACAACTACCAACCCAAGGGAAGTCCACATCCCTAGGCCTGCATTGCCCAGTTTCCTCCAAACAAAAGATGAACGTGATTTTTTAGAGGATTTCTATGCCCTTTAAAGCATGAATCATCTGATCTAACATTGTTTTGAATCATTTTGGCTAATGTTCCTATTAATTTATGCTTGTATCATTTAGTGCTCTTATTGGTTGCAGGATATATGGAACCAGCTGTCGGATCCTTAAGGGCGGCCACATAAAAGGACAAAGGAAAGAAGATCACAAAATCACCTCGAGGCAAGGAGGACAAAGACCAAATGAAGTACAAGTTCCAAGGGGAGCCCCTTAATTGCAAGGTCCTCACAGAATGGAAGGATATCTCATATACTAATTTGGGACACATAGATATTGATGAGTTCACACAAAGGGTTAGGCTCAATCCCAAGACAAAGAACGCCAGGAAAATCAAAAGTAGTGGATTGGCCAAGGCCACAAGATTCCCACCAGCCCTCATTGCTCCTGAACTTGTAATGGCCTGTAGAGAGGTATACCAAGAAGACACCAGAACAATAGTAGATAGGGATGGAAACGTATTAGTCGACTTGTCTGCCATGTCGACAAGGAAAACTTTTTGCATCCCTACATTCATAGAAATGGAGCAAAATTCCATGGAATATGGCAAGAAGATGTGGGATGAAGATCCCCTTAGGTGCAAGAAATTGATTAATCAACATTGACTGAAGGACAAGAGTGATAGTTCTAATAAGGTGCCTCATGAACTCTTCCAAAGTGACTTTTTTGAAGATTACCATGACTTGGTAACTCTTCTAAGCAGAGTTATAGGTTTGCCGACCATGGCTCTCTTCCAAGACTAGATGATTTATTTCATTGAGGAAATCATCTGAGGGGATAAATATTTCTATTGGGAAGGAATCATCAACGACTGCTTGCATGAGAAGTTTGTGGTTGTAAAGAAAACATCAAAATTCTACATGAGATCATACCTTGTATACTTTCTTGTCGATTGTGCCCAATATAGGGGTCTATTTGCAACACCAAATCCAGATCCACAAATGGTGCTAAAAGTGTATGACAAGTACCCTAAACTACAGTACATAAATTTAAAGAGGGATTATTGTAGGGTTAATGACGCCTTCACGGGCCACATAATTAGATTGCTTGGGGGTGATCCCAAAGGATAATTTCACATAGTGCCAGTGCCTTCATCCGCTGGTTCAAATTCTTGTTTATACAATTTCCAAAATTCACCTACATCTGAGCTGAGGGATTCTCAGATAAACCGTATAAGCTGCCTCGGTATCCAAATGACCAAATAATATTACTCAAACTCTCCCGACACCTACAAAAATCACACACCCTTTTGAGAAAAAAGCATAAGATAGGATTCCCTTATCCCCTCTCCTTCAGATAGGGACAATACGAGCTCCATACATCTCAATATGCGAAAAAATATGACAAGGAGTTGATCAAATACAATCTGAAGTTATATACTGCCCAACAGCAAATAAATTCGTATGGCAAGCTAAGGAAAATGGTTGGAGTAGAGTATGCCCACCTATATAATGTCGAGTAATTTTGGGAAAATTGAAAGGATTACAAGGAGGTGTGTATGCAGAAATACATGTGCATAATGGCCTAGTTCATCAAAATGGTCAAGTTGTTTCCTGTGTCGGGGCAAGTAGTTGAAGAAGAGAGCACAGTGATGGACCCAAGATATAATATCATCGCCAACATGCCATTAGCATCAATAGATTGGAATGAAGAGGAGGTCAATGACCTCGAAATTATCACAAAGCCTATTGAAACAAGAATTAAACAATGGATTGAAGGGAAAATTGCTCAATTGAAGCGACAAGGAGTAAAGCTAACATTTGTAGAACCCAAGCATCCACACAAGGGTGAAGCCGACAATATCATTGTTGATGACACCTCGATAGGAGAGACCTCAAAATTTCCTCCCTCACAAGATCAAAGAAGAGAAAGGAGGCAGTTGAAGATCAACCTAAATCCAAGGGGTTTCCAGGGAAGACTACAGAAATCGGGACTTTGAAGAAGTCAAAGAAGTCGGGTAGTTTCATGGGGATTCCCACTATACAAGATGACCCTCTCCATGAGGGAGAAGAACAACTGAAGTCCCCACCTATTGTGTCTACTACCCCAACCATAGCCACTACCATTGTTCTTACTACCCCACCTATCCCACAAGCAACAGTTGCCACCTCTCTGCCCACAGTGGACGTTTTTCATCCACATTGCCTCCACTTCTCTTGTAAACAAGGTTATAACTATGGACTCCTCTTTGGCTACTACCTCCCCACTTTCTTCCTCATCCATGTGCCCATCGTTGTCTCTTTCGACTGCCAGTGCAACAACCGTAATGCCTGTTGTTTCCCTTCAAGAAGCTTATACCAAATACATGCAAAATATGCCATCAGAGCTTTCTAGAATTTTTGTGAACCCCATAGTGTAGGCCGCCCTTACCCATGCCATAATTGGTCTCCCAGTCCCTCCTCCTCCTAATTTTTTTCCCTTGATGGAGGATACAATGCAAATTTATGAATAATTGGATAGGAAGCAAAAGGAGGCAACCAAGAAATTGGAGGAAGAAGTGGATGATTATCATGAGCATCCCATAATTGAGCATCTAGTAATTGACAAGGTCTTCTATGAATTCTCTGAGGGGGATGATGAAGAGCTAGGCACCAAGTAAATCATGGAGACCATTGATACACAGCTCGAAAATGAGATAGCACAACAACTCAAAGATGTCGCGGAGGAAGTTGAAAAGCAGTCTACCATTGAAGAAAAGGGTGCTAATACAGAAATGGAGGACATTGAACCTCCAACAGGGGAGCAAGATCAAAGCCCTAAACATGATGAGAAGATGCATCTTCTCGAAGAGGAAGAAGAGGGAGAGAAAGAAAATAAAGATGAAGACAAGCCTAAAGAAGAGGCAAAAAAGAAGAAAAAGCCCACAACTGGAGCATCATGAAGAATGTGAGAATGATCTGGAAGAAGAAGAAAGGAATCCTAAAAAAGAAGACAACCACGAGAAGCATGTAGCTTTTGGATCCCCGAAGAAAGTGATGATAGTAATTTAGGATTTAGATGAGGAATAAGGGGAAAAAATAGAAAAAGAGGCCTCGGGTGAGATGACATCCTAGATCCAGCACGAAGAAGAAGGTGATCACGAATCACCAAAAGGGGAAACTCAGATGCCTGAGTGGCTCGGGAAGCAATTAGAAAAGAAAAACCCAGCTCTAATAGATCTGAAGGCGAGGCTAGAGGTCATCTTGGCTCGAGCCCAAATTAGTACAAAGATGAAGAAGAGTCCAAAGTTCAGATCCTAGTTGACTATGGATGCCTTAGGATCAAGAACAGTACAAATTTCCAACCCGGTAGTGGGTGAGGAAGGGGCCAGCTATAATATCTCCACCATTGACCTTGGTACAACAACGAGGGAACAAAAGATTGATCATCTTGAGGGATCCGTAGCCACCATAGTATACCAAATGAACAAGGAAAAGACCTCTAAGGAGGAGCTAAAGGAATAGGTGGAAGATCTAACAACATACATTCAGTAATGGTCCTCGATTGATGAGCTCCCTACCACATCAGCGACTCCCCCATTGTTGCTATCTTTGGATCACATCCATAAGCTACAAAATAGAAAGGGTTTGACCAAGGCTACCAAAGATTGGTTCCAACAAGTACTATATAATGGGAGCATGGCCATTGGGCGTGTTGTTCATAATACAAACAAGTTATTAGAAGTACAAATATATCTGGAGAGTATAAATAAAATTTTCACTGACTTCCCTGAACTATATAGGATTACATATCCTAAAATGGAGGCAATCCTCAAAATGCTCGAAAAAATATTAGAAAAGGAGCTTGCTCTAGTGGAAGAGGATCACTGACTTGTGCAGAACTTTAAATTGGGCCTTGAATACAGAAGGAAATCTTGAAGTAGGTGCTCCATAAGTTGGAGCAACAAATTGATTGGGCTAGGGAAACTCGAGCATCTTGCATGGACTATTTAAATGTGATGACAAATTTTGAAATGCTAGTCGTCGAGCTTGATCCGGGAAAGATATGGCCCTACTTCCATAAGAAGATGGAAGATGGAACTATGGGCGAACTCATGGTAGATTTTATGGGTTTTGTTGCTCAATCCTTCTCCCAATTAGAATAGGTAATGGAGAACACACCAAATAGTGACCAAGATTGGGACACTCTCACCGTCCAATCTAGAAAATTTAATTTCTAGGTGCTCAAATCCAACATTTTGGAGTGGGATAATCTTCAAGCCTTAATTGAAAAATTTGTGGAGTATACCATGACGCAAAAGGAGGTTGGTAAACCCATAATAGATGATGATTTTCTTAGTGTGTAGCTACAACAAAAGGGAAATCTACTAAAATAAAAAAGAGTTATAGTGTTACCATGTGAGGAAAAAATAGGGAAAAGGACAAGAATGTAATTTTAAATTGTATAATATTTGGGGGTGGGTGAAACCCTAGTGTAAAGTGAATCTTGGCCACCCAATGAGATTAAATCTTGGCCACTCATTTTTCTTTTTGAAAACTATAACTAGGGGTCTCCTCCTCTCATTTTAGAAGAGAGTTGAGTTGTTGTAAATGCATGCTACAAAATTTTTAATAGAAATTCATTTGCCTTTGGTGAATTCTTGGGTTTCTATTGCATGTTACATGGTTCATCTCCCTAGTTAGCTGATTTAGATATATTTACTTTTTTGTTTAGAATGTTTTAGTTTTCTTTGATAGAGTATTTGATGTTGTTCAATGGTTGTGTAGCATTCTATTGTGTTGAAGCCTTTTTTTTCCATACTTTTTGCTATTTGTTGATGGTAGATAGTTGTGTAAAGTTAGTTTGGGCATAGACTAATATCTGCCCCAAACTTCTATCTTTTGTTCATGCATGTTTATGGTGAATGAATGGTTGAATATTTGTAGTCCTTAGAAGCTTGCACAAGTTTCATGACACTGTGAGTTAATTTGGTTGAACAAAATCTTGTTTTAAGGAATTTGTCCATAGTAGAACCCTCCATGATCACTGTTCATTGCTAATTTCAGATCTAGGAACCTCCTCTCGTCCCTTCCCCTTTTCCTTTTTTTTTAATAAGTAACCTATGCTAAGGTTCATTGCACATTGTAAAGCCAAATCTCAAGATAAGATAGGAGTTTAAGATTTTTGTTTGAACTTGCAGAAAATTGCACATTACCTTCCCATATGAGGAAATCCATATTAAGATCCAACTTCCTTCCAGCCTAAATTTTGTAAGTCTTCCCTATGATTACTAGTAAAATCACATCAAATACTACCTAATAAATTCCATGCTCATCATGACTTGACACCCGAGAGACCTTGGGGTGATTTTCGGCAACTTGTTGTTGGAGATCTCCTTTAAAGAGAGGTGATGCACCTACGCATTACCTGTGTTGAGAAAGTGCTAAAACACCCATCAAAAAAACTAGCACTAGAAGGAGGGCCTCTTTGGAGTTAAGCTAGATCAAATTGGGTCATTCTCCTTGGAAATATTTTATAGGGTCTTAAGGTCCACACCGAACAAAAGGGAATTTCAAGAGCTACCACCCCCTACCCGAGCTAGAAGAGCTAGAAGAGGGGAAGCATATGCCTTCAGTGCATCCATCCATCCCATTTTTCCTTCACCATCATCCTCTCCTTCCATCCATTCACCTCCACCTTCTCCTTCATCCTTGGAAATGCACCTCTCCTCTCTGCCATTTCAAACAACCTTCCAGGCTACCACCTGCGACAACATAGGCACTACCTTCCAACCCTACATAGCTCCCTTTTTAGGTGTTGTCCCTATAGCCTCCCCTACCCCTTTGCAACACCAATTAAATCTGGCATAGCCTCCTCTACCTCTGCCTCCCATGGTACATGGTTAGGAATAATCCATCTCCTTTGGCCTTCAAACTATACCATGATATGCCAAAGAACCCGAAGGGATTTTGCACGAAGTTCAACCCACGAGACCTGTAGAGGATAGCAAAGGCACACATTAAGATTTTTTAGATAGCTCTAAAAAATATGCAGTCATTCATGAGGACGTTTCTTGTCGGCTCTTTCCCTACTCCTTGGGGGAGGAGGCCTTTTATTGGTACATCCACTTGCCGATGAGATCAATTAACATGTGGGACCTTATAAAGGATGCTTTCCTATAGAAGTTCAAGATTCCAATTAGCCCTTTAGAATTGTACCAAAAATTTATGTTTGTCTAAAGGGAGATCAACGAACCAATCAAATCCTTTAATGACCGGTTCCACTGAGCATATACTTGGCAACAACCCCCATATGTGTTCAATGATGTCATTCATTTTCTTGTTTACTACACAACATTGGATAACCTCACAACAAAATTGGTGAAAAGGATGCAACCACCTCATGCCAGACTAGTGGATGCTTATGTAGAGGCCATCTTAGCTAGCACTGACCTGGGACATAATATTTTTGGCCCGTTGCCCTCCTTGGGGCAAGTTGCTCATCCCACATATATTCACATGCTTACTGAAGCTCTGCAGCATTAGGCGCCCCTCATGAATCTAGTGCCACATCTACCCATAGTGCCTCACCCAAGGCATCCTATGAACTAGGTGCCCTCAGTTCCTCATTATTTACAACCCCAGTAGTAGCAAGTTCATGCTCAACTGCCCCAAGTGCTGACATACCTTCAAGCTTTTGAGTTCCCGCCTGCTCACCAAAATCAGCCAACAACGTAAATGATTTTTCTTCAAAATTCAACCTCGCAATGAAACAACATAGAGAAGGAACAGATCGATGAACTCACAAAAATAATCAAGAAAATATCAACCAAGATGATGCACTTGAGAAATCAGAACAATCAATTGCAGGCCTCACAAAGAAGCATCCAGGCCAACATCAATCATGACAGTCATGATGCCAATACATCTTTAGGACAAAATTATGAAAGAGGCTAGAATTCAGGACATAACTTTGATAGAAGGCCTTCCCAGAGAAAAAACTGAACGTGGAACACTAGGCCAAACAATGGTGGCATTCCCATGCCCTTGGGCTAGCCTCATAAAAATAACAAGACCATGAGCAAGGTATACCTAGCAAAGGTTGCTCTATGCAGTTGGTGTCACTTCCATAAAACAAGCCAACATTCTGAATTGGATTGTCCTAAATTTTAGACGACCACAAATATTTTTCAAATAGAGGTCCAAAATGTCATGGACAACTCAAGATGCAAGGATATCATCCCTTCCAAACCATTTGGTTCTCCAGGTCTGGTGGTTAACTAGGCTCCTTTTTCGAAGGCTGAGAGCAACATGTCAGAAAAGGAGAACGTCACCCCAAGTGATGATAAAGCAGTAGAGGTAAGTATCGAAAGTCCTTTATCTTAGCTTTTTAATTCAATAGGTAATGGTCCAGTAGATGAAGAAGAGCTAAGAGAGGATGAAGTCCACATGTTTTAACAAAGGACTACCATATATGATTTAAGATATAGACAAGTTGGTGGCCAAGTAGGTGGTCCTTTTACCACCTCTACAACACCTAATAACTTTAGTACCCCTCTTGACCCAAATTCCAGCAACAACCTGGACTATCCCCATGTACCTATGTGGTACTTTAACAAGAACATGCAGTAGGGTCAAAACCAAAACCAACACACTAGCTCCTCCCAGAGTACCACTTATGATGCCAAAATTGAGTAAATGGGAGAATATGTTGTAGAGGAATTCAAAAGGGTCAAGTTAAGCATGTTTTCCTTCAAATTTCTCAAGGTCCTAGCTATTAGGAATGCATTTTTCAAAATAATCAATGGGACCCCTTCATCTAGGTCAACCCAGGAAGCACCCACTAAGAGAGTCTCCTTTGAGGACTCACAAAGTGATTTGGTCATTCGATAGGTTCTGAATAAGAAAGTGGACCCACCTTCAGATCAACAAACAAACAAGCAACCAACCAGGGGATTAGAACAGGTGCAAACCCAAAACAAGGGCAATGATAAAGACAAGGGCTAGGTGGCCCAAGTGGACATCTCTAGAGGTTTGTTTCAAGGGAAATTTGAAATCCCTCCCTTCTTGACCACCATCAGAATATTTGTGAAGAATCTTCACAATTGTTTGCTTGATTCAAGAGCCTCTATAAATTTCATGCCCTTGAGCATGTGCAAGGCTTTGGGAATAGTTCCAACTCCTTCCCGGTGCAAGGTGACACAACTTGATAAAACTAAGATCAGTAGAATACACATGCGGATTTTTGCTGATCCAAGGATACAAAAAACAATTAACATCCAAGTTGTTGATATACCTGACACCTATGGTATTATCTTAGGAAGGGATTTCACCCGAACATTGAATTGATATGTTGCCACCAACTATTCCCACTTGTGGTTGCCATGGAAAGGGATGCCAAACCAGATCCATATAGATCGAGAGCCACACATGAAGTCCATGATTACAAAATATAACAATAGGAATGAGGTGTTGTTTTTTGAAGCAGAATTAGGGAATTACTACCCCGTGTCATATTCAGATGAACAAGAACACTATGAAGAAGATGTGGTCGAGGAGGTCCTTCTTGTATTGTGCAGTCCACCTGTCGGCTTAGCCCATGTTTCTTAGAGCACAAAAATGCTAATTGAATAAGATGACGAGGCTTATTGTTAAGGTGGCAGCCTTGGATTGCTAGATGGATTCCAAGACTTCATGAAAAAATATGTGCAATATCAACTCAGTTTGGGGGCTAGAATGAATTTTCAAGAACTCTTGTTGCCTAGTTGGTGCAGGGTACATAATGCTACCCATTTAGAATTTGAGTTCTTGTGCCAAACATAAATTGAGCACATCAAGGGACATGTCACTCCTAAGGAGGAGGCTCAGTTGATACCACCATATCAAAGCCACTTTGAATCTACGCCACCTCCTCAGGTTGCTGAGGTAAAGCTACCATTAGAAGTAAAAATCAAGTTTGTTGATTCTAGGGTCAAGGACTCTTCCAAGTTTTGGGCATTGCACTTTGATGTTTCCAAGTCCAAGCAAGGAGCCAGAGCCAGCTTCAAGTTGATCATCCCCATAGGCAAGTCATATTTTTTTGCTTATAGACTTCAGTTTTATTGCACGAATAATGTAGCAGAATACAAGGCATTAGTCCTTGGCCTCCTAATGGCATTAAGGAAGAAGGTCAAGATGTTACAAGTCTTTGGAGACTTAGAGTTAGTCATGAAAAAATTTAGAAAACTATACTCTTGCTATGATAGAAGGCTAACCAACTACAGACATTAGGTATGGGATCTGTTAGAAAGTTTAGATGCGTTTAAGATCCAATTGATCTCACACTCTCAAAATTACACTGCTTATGCCCTAGCCCAAGCAGCTAGTACCTTGTAGCCCCTATTATTGTGTGGCCTCAAGAGATTTACTATTGAGATCACCTCCATTCAATCTATACCAGACAACGTGGAAAATTTTCAAGTGTTTAATGATGATAAAAACATCTTGGATTTCATCACCAACTTCGATGTGTTTACTACCCAAATAATTGATGAGGTTGAGCCTGAAGAGGTTGAGCTAGACATAGAAGGGGTCATCAACCTCAAGAACAACACCATTCCAAGAGGTATGGTCCAATTGGAGAAGATATTTGATCTGGATTAGATCAGAGATCAAGATCAGTAGGCAAAGAGAGACTCCATTAGCAACCAATGTGACACCCATAACCTCAGAACAACTGAGGATGAAAAGAATGTGTTCATTGGTAGAGTGTGCACACAAAAATAAAGGAGAGGCATCATTGATTCCCTGCAAAAAGTATCTCGATGTGGTTGCTTAGAGTTATGAGGATTTGAAAATATATGACACATCAATCATCACACACACTATTCCTCTTAGGCCAGATGTGTGACCATTTCGACAACAACAATGCCCCATCAATGCGTTGTTGGAGCCAGTCATTTCCAAGGAAGTACAAAAGTTACTATATGCTAGGATTATATTTCTGATTAGACATTCCACGTGGGTGGAAAATCTGGTCTCGATCGGGAAAAAGAATAGTGAAATTAGGTTGTGTGATGATTTCTGCAATTTGAACAAAGCTTCAGAAAAGGACAACTATCTTGTGCCTTCACTGGATGATGTATTGCAGATAGTTAATGGTTCCCAAATGATGTCCCTCCTAGATGGGTACTCTGGGTACAATTAGGTAATGGTGCAATATCAAGATAGGCATAAAACAATGCTCACCACTAAGTGGGGGACCTTTCCCTGTAGGAGAATTCCTTTTAGATTAATCAACGCAGGCACCACCTTCCAGCGTGCTATGGACATCGCTTTCAAGGAAATTATTGGTAAGTGAATTATCATCTATATGGATGATCTTACAATATTTTCAAAGATTAGGGGAGATCATGTCTCTGATTTATGTAAGGTCTTCTAGAAATGTAGGGAATTTGGCATTTTTTTGAATCCGAAGAAATGCATCTTTAGGGTCACTAAGGGAAAATTGTTGGGACATGTCCATTTTGAGAAAGGGATTTCCATAAACCCCAAACATATCCAAGCCATAATGAAGATTCAATTGCCAGGAAGAAAAAAAGAATTGAAATATTTCTTCGAAAAGATAAATTTATCAAAAAATTTATTACGGGCTTCGTTAAAATTGTCAAGCCTCTTAATGCCATGCTGAAGAAGGATTCAAAAATTGAGTGGACTTAAGAGGTGAAGCAGGCCTTTGAAGAAATCAGGAAAGCAATCACTGATGCACCCATGTTATTCAGTCCAAACTACCTAAAGTTGTTCTATGTATATTCATTCGCTTCAAATCACTCATGTGCTAGCATATTGACTCCGAAAGATGACAACAAGAAAGAACTGAAATATTTCTTCGGAAAGATAAATTTTATCAAAAAAATTATTAGGGATTCATTAAAATTGTCAAGCCTCTTAATGCCATGCTGAAGAAGGATGCCAAAATTGAGTGGACTCAAGAGGCAAAGCAGGACTTTGAAGAAATCAAGAAAGAAATTGCTGATGCGCCCATGTTAGTCAATCCAGACTACCTAAATTTGTTCTATGTATATTCATTTGCTTCAGATCACTCATGTGCTAGCATATTGACTCAGAAAGATGACAACGGAAATGAGCACCCAATTGATTTTATGAGTGGTCCCTTAAAGGATGTTTAGCTGAGATGTCATAACATAGAAAAGCAAGCATATGCTCTTGTCAGAGGAGTCAAAAAGTTCAGGCACTTCATTTTGTGCAACAAGGTATTTTCCATAGTACCTGACCTGACAATGAAGACACTGTTGATGCAAAATTAACTAGGAGAATGATGAGAAAATCAGGTCACCTTGTTGCAAGAATATGATTTGGAAATACAACTAGTGAAATTGATTAGAGGACAAGCACTCACCTGAACGATAGTTGAAGCAATAGTTGAAGTAGGGCCTGAACTTACAGTTCAACAATATCAACAGGAGGATGTCTCCCCAAGGGAGTGGTATGATGATATTATCTATTACTTGCTGAACCACAAATTTCCATCCCACTTATAGGGAGTCCAAAAATGCACCCTTAGACGTAAGAGAAATAGCTACATGTTTCAGGGATCCATACTATACAAGAGGAACCACAAAGCAGATCGGGTTTTGAGCGAATTTCATGAAAAATTTGGCACTGGTCATGGTTCTGGTCCTTCCACCATGTATCAAATATTGAGGGAAAGGTACTATTGGCCCACGATATTCAAGGATGCTCATAATCATGTCCGCACATGTCACATTTGCTAGACCGTTGCAGCTAGAGAAAGGAACATTGTCATCCCGCTGCAACCAATCTTGGAGCTAAGGTCATTCACACAATGGGGTCTCGACTTCATTGGTCTCGTAAGCCCACCATATTATGCACATCATAGGTACATTCTAACCACCTCTAATTATTGTACTATATGGACAGAAGCTATTGCGTGTAGGCAATGTACCACAGAGGTAGTTACTAATTTGTTTGAAAGTTTTATTATAAATCATTTTGGTTGCCCCTATGCTCTGATCTATGGTAATGGTCTTGCTTTCACTTCACTAAAATTTTGTATTTGGGCCTTTGATCATAATATGCACTTAAGTTCTTGTCTAACTATTACCCCTAAGGAAACGGACTTGTTGAATCTACCAACAAGAACCTAGTCATCATCATCAATAAGTTGCTTGATAGGAATCCCAAAGATTGGCATACCCAACTCTATTTTTCCCTTTGGGAAGATCACACATGCCACAAACCTACCTTAGGTGATTCCCTGTTCCACCTCATCTATGGCCTTGAGCCTGTGTTCCCAATTCACCTCAAAATCCTAATCCTACAGTTCATTAACATCTCTTATGAAGAAGGGGATTGAAGGGAAGCTCGCTTAGCCAAGCTTCTCCACTTAGAAGAAGTTTGTGACCATGCTATTGAAAATTTCGCCAAACATCGGGGCATCGTCAAAAGATAGTTCGATCACTGAGCCAAAGTAAAGGACTTTAGAATTGTTGATTTAGTCCTATGCTAGGACAAGGCCCATGAGAAGAAAGGGGGGCATGATAAATTCAATAAGTTGTGGCTTGGCCCCTTCCAAATCACTAAAATCCTTGGGGATAATTATTTTCGCCTCAAGACCTTAACTGGTGAAGATTTCCCATTGTCGATCAATGGGCAACACCTCAAGCATTATTTCCTCCCCTAAGCTATTGCAGCTCATATTTTGTAAATATCTTTACATAGGTTAGGTTAGGTTTCCTTTTCTTTGTTGTTCTACTTTGTTTTTGTTTTGCTTGTCTCCTAGTTGTTTTTTTGTTATTGAGGGTGCCCTTGTTCTTGGCGTGGTGGCCATTCTCAGTTCGATGACCGGTTCACTCTACTTCCTGCTCTTGTTTGTTCTCTAGATAAGCCTTCATTCCCAACTATCAATTTTTGAATGCTATGGGAGCTGGTTTGCTCATTTGGGCTTTGAACTAACTTAGGATCGCATCCTTGTTTGAATATTTCTACACTTATCATGGATCATACACAAAGAACAATTTAAATTTTTCAGAAGAATTGTGTGGTAATTTCTAAGAGGGTTGGACAAGTGTAAAATATTAAGTTTTTTCTAGTGACCACTATGATTTCCAAACCCATAGTGAGCTTCAATGCTTACACGGTTGAGCCAAAAGAAAGGAAAGTACTGCAAAGAAACATTAGAAAAGAAAATTCAAAATTATGCAATTGTATAGGTGTACGAATATCTCTACCAAGGCTATGGACACCCAACTGGAAGTAGAGCTATGTTCATGGGGTCACAATGACAACTCCGTCGGGGCTATGGATGCCTGGCTAGCAATGAAGCAATGTCCGGGTTACTTTTGAGGTTAGATAGTTTATGTAGCTTGCCCTTGCCTAATTAGTGGTCTCCTGCACAACCTTTAAGGAAAGGAAATTAACTCACCGCACACACACTTCCATGATCACCCTGTAATGTGATTCAACCTAGAATCCTATCCTCAACCTGCTTCTTAGTTCGCTTTTGGAAACTAGCCTCTGGTCTTCGAAACCAAAGATTTTGGGTTTCAAATGAATGTTTACCGTTAGAATGCTAGGAGTGTTCTCCCTAATGGAGTTACCATTTTTTGTGCCTATAGCACACATGCCTCGTTCAGAATGGAGACTCTCTCTTTTCTACCTATGTTGGGTCACTTTTCCTTCACCTCATTCTATGTGCCCCCTATTTTGAGCTCTAAGTGATTGAGGAGCCCTTAAAGAATCACCTTGAGTAAACCACACTTCCTCCCCCTCAAATTTTATAAGTCCTAAGTCATTGCGGGGTCCCCTTGGTTGTTTACCTTCAAAGGTTAAGGCTGGCATCCTCGGACTGGTGGGGGTCCGCCCTTACGGGCCTCTGTATGTGCAATTCTCTAATACCTTCACTGTTCTAGATGGCGGATGCCTGGCATCTTCCCACATCACGAGACCTGTACTCTAGTTAGTCCTTTTTCATTGGTCATCACTTCAAATGGAAATCACCTAGCTTCCATCCACCCACCGGACTTCGCCAACCAGGATGTTGTTCTGAAGTAACCATTCAACAACTACATCGGTTGTTGTACAAACATTTAGTGAAGGAATTAAATGTTGAAATTACCTATAAATATCATGCCTGACCTATCATTTTCATCAAATACCTTTTGCAGTAAGATGTCAGAGCCCACCCATCGCCATCGTCGCGCCCGTAGCTTCCATCCGCTGAGTCTAGCATCTTCTGAGGAGTTTCACCATTGTTCTAAGTGGGATTGTTAGGTGAGTTCGCCATTTACCACGCCATATTTGTTTCTTCTAAATGGAAAAAATGATTAATTGTATTTTTAGAAAAATGTTAAGGCTAGGTAAAGAGGTGGCCTCCCTGTAAAACCCATTAGTCAAAAACCTCAGAAAACCTTGAAAACGGAAATTTGAAGCCCTTCAGAACTTGGTGGCTCTGCCATCATTCTTGTGCATGTCATCCATGACTCTTGGGCCCGCTCCACCCTCTTGGTCATTCCCCTTTCCCATGAAAATGTAAACTTTTCAAAATCATCCACCGACCCCATTGGGCCCACCTTCGCGGAGTGATCTCCCCTCTTGGTCATTCCAAGCTTTCAAAATTCCACAAGATCAAAACAGACTATCCACCAACCCTCGTGGATCCACCGATGTGGACCTCCGTGTGCATTTCACTTTTTGAAATCCACCATTTCAAACAGATATCTCATTGTGACCTTTCGACCATCAAGTCCCGCCTAGGCGGTTGACAAAATGCAAGCCTTAATTTTTTTACAATTTAAGCGGCACATCTGTTGGCCCTGTCGATTCTGACTACACAGGTTTCCAATCGCTAAATTCTCTTAAGTTTCATTATCCAAAATGGCTTCTCAGACCTAGCGCTCCGCTTATCGAATCCCGCCCTTGCATCGGCCATTCAAAAAATTGCAAAATCCACAAAAAAAGAGAGAATGATCCATCGTCCCTCTCAAGGCCCACCGACGCGGGCATCCATTTGCTACCAGTCATTGCCTCCTCACCATTTTGGACAACCATTTGGTGTCATCCCTCCAACCATCGGATCTCACCCCCGGGAATGTCATCTCGGTTAAAACATGCACAAAATGATTAAGTCTTGAGCTCTACAGACCAAGTCCTGTGTACTTCCATCTGCATAACTCCATTTCGCTTTTTCCATTCCAAATTGCCTTCAGGCCCCTTCTCCCCGTACTGCAAAACCCGACGTTTCGTTCGCCGCCAAATTATTTAAGAAAGATTGAGTGGAAGGTAGATTTCCATGGTCCTCCATAGACCTAACGCCACGAGACTCCGTCTACAGGCCGTTGTGCCCTCTTTTTATTCATGACAACCAATCCTTAGTGTCCTCTAGCATCCTCTGGCCTGCCTATTCTACCATCCTTCGACCTTGTGGATCCTGCCATGTGGGACTCTATCTATGGGCCATCATCCTGCCAGTGTCGCTTTAATGACAAAGACAGTAAAACAACTGCCAACCCAAGGAAGTCCATACCGTTGGGCCCGCATTGCCTAGTTTCCTCCTAATGAAAGATGAAGGTGATTTTTTAGAGGATTTTTATGCCCTTTAAAGCATGAATTATTTGATCTAACATTGTTTTTCAAGATTTTGGCTAACGTTCCTCATAACTTATGCTTGTATCATTTATTGCTCCTATTGGTTGCAAGATATATGGAACCAGTTGTCAGATCCTTGGGGGCGATCGTAGAAAAGGACAAAGGAAATAATATCACAAAAGCACCTCAGGGCAAGGAGGAAAAAGACCAAATGAAGTACAAGTTCCAAGGGGAGCCCCTTAATTCCAAGGTCCTCATGCAATGGAAGGAGATCTCAGATAATCATCTAGGACACATAGATATACATGAGTTCAAACAAAAGGTTAGGCTCAATCCCATGATAGAGAACACCAAGAAAATTAGAAGTAGTGGATTGGCCAAGGTTGCACGATTCCTGCTAGCCCTCATCGCTCCTGGACTTGTGATGGCCTGCAGAGAGGCATACTAGGAAGAAACAAGAACAATATTTGATAGGGATGGAAACATATTAGTTGACTTGTCTACCAAGTAGATAGGGAAAACCTTCTGCATCCTTACTTTCACCAAAATGGAGCAAACTTGAAAGGAAAACATAGGTGCGGAATCGATTTCCTAACTCTAATACAATAGGAGAGAAGTGCAAAGACCAGTTTTAAAGATTCTTAAAACAATTGAGATGAACACATACATAATAGAAAGGAGAAACAAAAAAAAGCAAACACAGTTAACACTAGATTTATGCGGGAAAACCCTTTCGAGAAAAAATCCACCACATCAAGAGAAGACACTTTGTATTACAGTATAATAAATTACATACAAAGCTCACAATCCTCACTTTCTGATAGTTAGCTCACAGCAGTAGAATTTAGTATTCATATACTCACTGTTACAATACTTCTACAAGTATACAATGAATATGACTAACTTATTTGTCTTGCTCACTTTGTCTCACACCAACTTCACCATCACCCTATGTTGACTTATATAAATGTAATCGACTATACAAGTCATACATCATATTAATTATTCCAACCAATCACAGACCTTAATGATGCATCGTCCACCCAATCAAGCAATCCAATCTTCTAATCGATCTTCTCTACATCGGGCCGCTGAGGAATTAATTTCCCTTTCCTTAATCGGATCCTGTCACCAATCGAAAACACGTCTAGCATTTACTTCCTTCATTGCCCCAGACATCGACCAATCAGGTATTGATTTCTTACCACACGTCACCTTCCCATTCACTCATCGCTTTGACCATGAGTCAAAACTGCCACCCAAGCTCCGAGCTTCTCTTACCGTGCCACCTCTCTGAGTCAAAGAACCCACCGCGATATGGTGGTCCCACCGCCTAATCGCAAGTCCCTTCTAACACTGTCGCGGTACCAAGGTAGTGGCTTGTCTTCCAACCCATCGCTTAACACCACATCACCACCAATCTCGTAATGTTCTTCCATGATATGGTTGTGCCACTAGCCAACCATGAGGCTAAGAAAACCCTCCCATGGTATGGTGGTAACTTCCTGTTCCAACCGTCGAGCTCCACTGTGCTACCAGGTCCCGATCACAAGACCTCTATGGCAAGGACGTAACCATCCTAACTGACCGCCATGGCTTACCATGCCACCACAACATGGCCAAAAGGCCATCGCAGTAGGGCGATAAACGCCCTTCGTAGACCATTAGTCATTTACCGCAGCCACCGCGGATTCATTGAGTGACACCCATGGTAAGGCATTGACTGTCATCCTAATTTTCACCCTTCACCGTGCAACCATGCCATCACCGAACCATACTCGTAGTATGGCGATGAACCTTTTCTTAACTATTGCTCGTCAACCGGGCTACCGCTAGCCTAGGAAGGAGACCCTACGATATGGTAGTGACACCGCCCAACTGCAGTTTGGCGGTGACACCACCCAACCGTGGTTAGATCGACAGAGGCCCGTGGTAAATCAATAAACCACCAGATCATGCCTCTGTGAAAGACACTCAATAGTAGAGTGGTAAAGGCTGAGAATGGATGATCATTTCACCAAGTCTTTTCAGAGGTTCAAGCCAGAAGTTGAGGCACCTATTCCCAACAAGCTCCCACTTGACGAAGACTTCCTAGCTTCTTGTAGACTTCAAAAAATTACTGACGATCATAGGCCCCAAGGCCCATCGAGTTTGTGCACCATCTGAACTTTTTTGTGTTCAATGGCTTCATTAACTCATCTACACTTGTTCCCAACAAGCTCCCATGTATTCAACCTCTGTAGTGGATAAAGTGACTATAGCCTGTCACTTGCTCATCCAACTGATTGCACCACCATTCAACATGAAAGTGTATCCACTAATGGATATTTTGCTGTCAACATCGCCTACCCAATTAGAATCCACATATCCATGAATGTTGAGTGTTCTATACAATGCAACTGAACTCCCATGGTAACACCGGGCATATTTTGAAGTCCCCTTCAAATATCTAAACACTCTCTTCACACCATCCCAATGTGATCTTCTTGGATTTTCCATAAAAGGGATGAGAACTCCCACTGCTTGGGAAATGTTTGGCCTTGTATAGACCATTGTGTACATTATATTGCCAACAAAATTGGCATAAGGCACCCTAGTCATTTCCTCCATCTCAGTAGCAGACTTTGGACAATCTTCAATAGATAGTTTTGTTCCCTACATAACTGGAACAACTAGCTGCTTGCAATCATCCATACCAAATCTCTCCAAAACTATATTGACATATTTAATCTGACTTACCTAGAGCTTTCTTCTTGTTTTGTCCCTG
Source organism: Sequoiadendron giganteum (assembly GCA_007115665.2). NCBI lineage: Eukaryota > Viridiplantae > Streptophyta > Pinopsida > Cupressales > Cupressaceae > Sequoiadendron > Sequoiadendron giganteum. Next base: position 140,233,281 of record CM021102.1, on the reverse strand, counting down.
ATTATCTCCATCCCCAGAATGTACCTTATTTTACCTAGATCTTTCATTTTTAACTTTCCAGACAACTAAGATTTAAGATCAAAAATCATAGATTTACTATTTCCTATGAATAACATATCATCCGCGTACAGGGTAATAATAAGCACACGATCATTTTCAGATTTATAATAAACACAATTATTATATTTTGATCTCACAAATCCCATAGACAACACAAAAGTATCAAATTTATGGTACCACATTCTAGGAGACTACTTCAAACCATACAAAGATTTCTTTAATTTACAGACCAGAATTTGTTTACCTTTTTCAACAAAGTGCCCAGGCTAGGACATATAAATCTCTTCTTCTAGCTCTCCATGGAGAAACATTGTCTTCACATCCATCTGCTCAATCTCTAAGTCATATATTGCTGCCAATGACAACATAAATTTGATAGATGTCAGCTTTTCTACAAGGGAAAATATTTCTCCATAATCAATTCCCTCTATCTAGGAAAATCCCTTTGCAACTAACCTTGCCTTATACTTTTCTACACTTCCATCTAGACTAGTCTTCTTCTTGAATACCTATTTACAATCAACAGGTTTTCGCCCTTCAAGAAAAGGTACCAAATCCCAGGTTTCATTTTTCTTCAATGATTCCATTTCTTCATTCATGGCTTCCAACCAGGAATTTGAATTAGACATGCTAATTGCTTCTTTTACAATCCTAGGCTCATTAGTGCTAGTAATCAAGGCATAGGGATAGCTCGAATCTAACATAGAGAAACCATACCTATCAGGTTGTCATTTTTCACATGTAGACCTTTTTACTAGCTAAGGTTGTGGTTCTTCATCTTCAAAACTCTCAAAGCTGCTTGAACTCTCCTTAGTTTTAGGTACACCATGTAGTTCCTCTTTTTCTAGAGTTTGAGGAATCTAAAATACATCATTCTTCTTTTCTCTTTCATTTATCTCTAGCTATGGATCAGCTACTAAAGGTTTCAACTCACAATATATTACACTTCTGCTATACAAAACCTTCTCAGTATCAGGATTCCAAAGCTTGTATCCCTTCACACCAATGCCATAGCCGATGAAGATACATTTAACAACCTTTTTCTCCAAATTTGATCTTTTCTCATTGGGAACATATACATATGCCTCACAAACAAGGACACAAATATGTCTAAGATAGGGCTTCTTACCAAACCATGCTTCCAAAGGTGTCTTGTCAACTAGAGTAGAACAAGGTGAATGATTTACTAGGTAACATGATGTAGCCATAGCCTCAACCCATAACTTTTTCTCCAGACTAGCACTGCTCAACATACTTCTCGCTCTCTCCATTAACATTATGTTCAACCTTTCAGCAACTCCATTCTATTGTGGAGTAAAGGTGTAGTTTTATGCATTTTAATTCCATGGTCTATGTAGTACCTTTCAAATTTTGTAGAACAAAACTCACCGCCATTATTTGTCCTCAAGAATTTAATGTTCTTTCCAGTATGATTCTCTACCCAAGTTTTAAATTCTTTAAACCAACTGAACACTTCTGATTTACTCTTAAGAAAGTATATAAATGCCCTTCTCGAATAGTCATCAATAAAAGAAACATAATATCTAGACTTTGATAATGAAGGAACATTAGCTGGACCAAACACATCAGAATGAACATAATCCAGTACACCAGAAGATTTATGGGGACTCAAATAAAATGAAACATGGTGTTTCTTTCCATAAATACAATGTTCGTAAAAATCAAACTCAAGGTTACAATCATCAATCCCTTCAACAATATTTTTTATTTTCAAGGTTTTAAAACCTTTCTCACCTATTTGACTGAGTCTATGATGCCACAACATGGTCTTCTCTGTTGGGAGTTTCACTTCCAAAGCATTTGCAGCGAGAGAAGCATCTTCATCTTCCTCTACAAGAGCAAATTTTCTTGACTTTACAAAGGTGTTGTTGCATTGAAGAGGACGTGCATCCAACTTGTATAGAGTGCTAGCATGGACACCCTTAGCCAGCACCATTGTACCTCTAGCCATCTTACATCCTTTACTAGAGAAAGAAACTTCTACACCAACATCATTCATCTTACTGATAGAAAGTAAGTTACGAGCCAAACCTAGTATGTGCAGTTTTCCACCAATCCCTTTGATTCTATCATTAGGGAATTGTATTTTGAATCTTCCATGACCAACTATCTCCAATGTTGAATCACACACCAGGTACACCTTTCCACCATCATACTTTTCATACTTAGTGAACCATTCTCTATGAGACGTCATGTGAAAGGATGCACCCAAGTCAACCAACCAGACACCATCTGATGCCTGAGTTGCCAAGGTTGCAATGAAGGCATCTACATCACTTTGAGAAGAGTCATTATCTAAAGCATTACTCTTCTTCTTCTTCTCCTTACAATCCTTTCAGATATGACCAAGCTGCCCATAGTTCCATCATTTCACCTTGGAATTTTTACTAGGAGACTTTGATCTCCCTACATATTTAGATTTGGACTTCATGTCCTTCTTCTTTCCTTTCTCCTTTGATCTACCTCAAACAACAAGGGCCTCTTTGGCCATCTTTGAAGACTTTCTCTGCATCTCTTCAGACAACAATGAGGCAACAACATCTTCCATCTTGAAAGTAGTGGTCGTACTTCCAATATCCATTACAAGATGTTCCCAAGTGTCAGGTAATGAACATAACAGGAGCATGCAACAATCCTCCTCCTCAATCTTCACACCCATAGATGCCAACTGAGCAACACTCATATTAAATGATTTTAGATGGTCTACAACAAATGCACCTTCTTCCATCTTCAAGGAGTACAACTTCTTCCTCAGGAATAACTTATTTACCAGAGACTTTCCTTGATTAATATCACCAAGCTTCTTCCATAATGAAGTTGCAGACTTCTCCTTATGGACGTTCAGGAGTATAGAATCGACCAGGCTCAGTCTTATCAGACCTCTCTCTTTTCTATCTAAAAGGTCCCAATGTTCTTGCTTCATACTTTGTGGCATAGTTCTAGACACAACAAGCCAAAGGTCTCTATCCACAAGCAAGTCTTCCATTTTGAGTTTCCATAACTCAAAGTTGCCACCATTGAATTTTTCAATCTCTATTCTACCTAATGTTCTCGCCATCTCAAACATAACTAAGTTCTAACTTTACAATACTCCCACTAGAACAATATTAGCACAAAAAACCAACCTTAGTAACAATGATAACACAACTGGCCAAGCTCTGATACCACTTGAAAGAAAAACAGAGGTGCAAAATCGCTTTCTTAATGCTAATACAATAGGAGAGAAGTGCAAAAACCAGTTTTAAATCTTCTTAAAACAAATGAGATGAACACATACATAATAGAAAGGAGAAACATAAAATAAGCAAACACAGTTAACACTAGATTTACATGGGAAAACCCTTTTGGGAAAAAACCCACCACACCAAGAGAAGACACTTTGTATTACAGTAAAATAAACTACATACAAAGCTCATAGTCATCATTCTCTTATAGTTAGCTCACAACAATAGACTTTAGTATTCATATACTCACTATTACAATACTTCTACAAGTATACAATGAATACAACTAACTTCTCTGTCTTGCTCACTTTGTCTCATACCAACTTCACTATCACCCTATGTTGACTTATATCAATGTAATCAACTATACAAGTCATACATCGCATTAATCAAGCCAACCAATCACAGGCCTTAACAATGCATCATCCACCCAATCAAGCAATCTGATCTTCTAACCGATCTTCTTTGCATCGGGCCACCCAGGTATTAATTTCCCTTGCCTTAATCAGATCCTGTCACCAGTAGAAGACACATCTAGCATTTACTGCCTTCACCACTCCAAACATCGACCAATCAGGTATTGATTTCTTGCCACACGTTGCCTTCTCATTTGCTCATCGCTTTGACCATGAATCAAAACTGCCAGCTAAGCTCTAAGCTTCTCTTACTGTGCCACCTCTCTAAGTCAAAGCACCCACCATGGTATGGCAATCCCACCACCCAATTGTAGGTCCCTTCTAACACTGTCACGGTACCGAGGTAGTGGCTTTTCTGCTAGCCCATCACTTAACACTGAGTCACCACCGAGATCATAACGGTCTTCCACAGTATGGTTGTGCCACCACCCAACTATAAGGCTAAGCAAAGCCACCCATGGTATGGAAGTAACCTATTGTGTCGGTTGTCAATCTCCACCGTGCTGCCGTGCCTCAACCGCAAGACCTCAACAACAAGGAGGTAACCATCCCGGATGACCACCATGACTTACTGTGCCACTATGACATGGCCAAAAGGCCATCATAGTAGGGTGGTAAGTGTCCTTCATAGACCGCCATTTGTTTATCACGGCTTCATTGAGGGACACCCATGGTAAGGCGATAACCATCATCCTGACCACTGCCTTTCACCGCACAACCGTGCCATTGCCGAACCATACCCAAGGTATGGTAGTGAACCTTTTCTTAACTATCGCCCATCAACCACACTACCACCAGCCTAGGAAGGAGACCCCACGATATGGAGGTGACACCACCCAACTATGGTCAAACTGAAAAAGGCCCATGGTAAAGTGGTAAATCGCCAGACCGTGCCTCTATGAAAGACTCTCAGCGGTAGAGCGATAAAGGCTGAGAGTGGATGATCATTTCACCAAGTCTTTTTAGAGGTTCAAGCTAGAAGTTGAGGCACCTATTCCCAACAAAACTTCCATGGAATATGGAAAGGAGATGTGGGATAAAGATCCCCTCAGGTGCAATAAATTGATTAATTAACATTGGCTGAAAGACAAGAGGGGCGGTGTTAATAAGGTGCCTCATGAACTCTTCCGAAGTGACTTTTTTGAAGATTACAATGACTTGGTAACTCTTCTAAGAAGAGTTATGGGCCTACCAATCATTGATTTCTTCCAAGACTGTATGTTTTATTTCATTGAGGAAATCATCTAAGGGGATACATATTTCTATTGGGCAGGAATGATCAACGACTGCTTGCATGAGCAATTTGTGGTCGTAAAGAAAACATCAAAGTTCTACCTCACATCATACCTTGTATACTTGCTTGCTGGCCATGCCCAATATAGGGGTCTATTTGCATCACCAAATCTAGATCCACAAACGGTGCTAAAAGTGTATGATAGGTTCTCAACTACAGTAAATAAATTTTGAGAGGGATTACTGCAGGGTTAATGACGCCTTCACAGGCCACATCATTAGATTGCTTGGGGGTGATCCCAAAAGGATAATTTCACATAGTGCCAGTGCGTTCATCCGTTAGTTTAGATTCTTGTTTATACAGTTTCCAAAATTCACCTACATCTGAGTCGAGGGATTCTCGGATAAACTGTATAAATTGCCCTAGTATCCAAATGACGGGATAATATTACTCAAACTCTCTTGATAGCTACAATGATTACACACCCTTCTGAGTGACAAGCATAGGGAAGGAGTCCCCTATCCCCTCTCCTTTGGACAGGAATAGTATGAGCTCCATACATCTCAATGTGCGGAAAACTTTGACAAGGAGCTGAGCAAATACAATCTGAAGTTCTATACTACCCGGCCACGGATGGATCCATATGGCAAGCTAAGGAAAAAGGTTGGAGTAGAGTATGCCCACCTACATAATGTCAAGGAATTTTGGGAAAATTGCAAAGATAACAAGGAGGTGCATATGTGGAAATACATACGCATGACGACCTACTTTGTAAAAATGGTCAAGTTGTTTCCTGTGCCAGATCAAGTAGTTGAAGAAGAGAGCATAGTGATGGACCCGAGATATAATTTTGTCACCAACTTTCCATTACCAACAATAGATTAGAATGAAGAGGAGGTTGATGACCTCGATATTATCACAAATCTAGTTGAAGCAAGAACTAAATAATGGATTGATGGGAAAATTGCTCAATTGAAGTGGCAAGGAGTAGAGTTAACATTTGTAGAACCCAAGCATCCACACGAGGTCAAAGTCGAGAATGTAGCTACTGATGACACCTTGACAGGGGAGACCTCAAAATCTCCCCCCATCACAAGATCAAAGAAGAGAAAGGAGGAAGATGAAGATCAACATAAATCCAAGGGGTCTCCGAGAAAGACTGAAAAAACTCGAACTTCGAAGAAGTCAAAGAAGTCAAGCAATTTCACAGGAATTCCTACTATACAAGAGGACCCTCTCAACAAGGGAGAAGAAAAACTGAAATCCCCACCTATTTCATTTTCCACCCTAGTTGCAACCATTACCGTCATTGTTACTACCCCTCCCATCCCGCAAGCAACAGTTGCCACATCTCCACCCGCAGTGGACATTTTTCGTCCACCTTGCCTCCACTTCTCCTATGGCACAGGTTATAAATATGGACTCTGCTTCGGCCACTACCTCCCCAATTTCCTCCTCATCCATGTCTCCATCATTCTATCTTCTAACTTCCAATGCAACAACTGTAACGCCCGCTCTCTCCCTTCCAGAATTTTTTACCAAAACCATGCAAAATATGCTATCAAAGCTTTTTGGAATGTTTGTGAACCCCACAATGTAGGCCGCCCTTGCCCATGCCATAACTGGTTTCCTAGTTCCTCCTCCTCCTACTAAGCCACCCTTGATGGAGGCTACAATGCAAATTGTCGAAGAATTGGATAGGAAGCAGAAGGAGGCATCCAAGAAATTGGAGGAAGAAGTAGATGATTATCATGAATATCCCATATTTGAGCATCTAGTAATTGACAAGGTCGTCTATGAATCCTCTAAGGGGGATGATGAAGAGCTAAGCACCAAGTACATCATGGAGACCATTGATATAGAGCTCAAAAATGAGATAGTGCAACAACTCAAGGATGTCAAGGAGGAAGTTGAAAAGCAGCCTGCCATTGAAGAAAAGGGTGATGATACAAAAATGAAGGACAAGGGAGCAAGATCAAAGCCTCGAACATGATGAGAAGATGCCTCTTCCTAGAGAGAAATAAGGAAAATAAAGATGAAGAAAAGCCTGAAGAAGTGGTAGAAAGAAGAAAAATCCTAGAACTGGAGCATCATGAAGAACGTGAGCATGATCAGGAAGAAGAAGAAAAGAATCCTAAAAAAGAAGAAATCCTCGAGAAGGATGTAGCTGGTGGATCCCTGAAGAAAGTGATGGTAGTAATTCAGGATTCGGATGAGGTAGTAATCATAGATCCAACATGAAGAATAAGGTGATCACGAATCACCAAAAGGGGAAACTCAGATGCCCGAGTGGCTCGGGAAGCAACTAGAAAAGAAAACCCCAGCTTTAATAGATCCGAAGACGAGGTTGGAGGCCATCTTTTCTTAAGCCTAGATCAGTACGAAGAAGAAGAAGAAGCCAAAGTTCAGATCCCAACTGACTATGGACACCTCAAGATTAAGAACAATACAAATTTCCACCCCAATAGTGGGTGAGGAAGGGATCAACTATAATATCTCCACCATTGACCTTAGGACAATAATGAGGGAAAAAAATATTGATCATCTCCAGGGATTCATCGCCACCATAGTACACCAAATGAACAAGGACAATAATTTTGAGGAGCTAAAGGCACAAGTGGTGGATCTAACAACATACATTCAACAATGGTCCTCGACTAATGAGCTCCCTACCAAATCAACAACTCCCCCATTGCTGCTATTTGTGGAGCACATCCATAAGCTGGAAAAGAGAAAGGGTTGGACCAAGGCTACCAAAGATTGGTTCCAACAAGTCTTATATAATGGAAACATGGCCATTGGGAATTTTTTTCGGACAATAAACAAGTTCCTAGAAGTACAAGGATATCTAGAGAGTATAAAGAAATTTTGCATTGACTTCCCTAAACTATATAGGATTACATATTTTAAAATGGAGCCAATCCTCAAAATGCCCAAAAGAATATTAGAAAAGGAGCTTTCTCTAGCAGAAGAGGATCATTGGATTGAGAAAAACTGGAAATTGGGCCTTGATTACAAGAAGGAAATCTTGGAGTAGGTGCTCCATAAGCTAGAGCAAGATATTGATTGGGCTAGGGAAACCCGAGCGTCCTGTGTGGACTATTTAAAGGTGATGACATATTTTGAAATGTCAGTAATTGAGCTTGATCCAGGAAAGATATGGCCCTACTTCCATAAGAATATGGAAGACAAAAATACGGGCGAACTCACATAGATTTTATGGGTTTTTCTTGTCAAGCCTTCTCCCAATCAGAATAGGTAATGGAGAACACTCCAAAGAGTGACCAAGATTGGGACACTCTCACCGGCCAATCTAGAAAATTGAATTTCCAGGTGCTCCAATCTGACATTTTCGAGTGGGGTAAGCTTCAATCCTTGATCGTAAAACTCGTGGAGTATACCATGACGTAATAGGAGGCTGGTAAACCCATAATATATGATGAGTTTCTCACTATGTAGTTGCAGCAATACAAAAATCTACTAAAAGACAAAAGAGCTACAGTGCTGCCACAGGAGGACAAAATAGGGAAAAGGACAAGAATGTAATTTTAAATTGTAAAATAGTTGGGGGTAAGTGAAACCCTAGTGTAAAGTGAATCTTGGCCACACAATGAGATTAAATCTTGGCCACTCATTTTTCTTTTTGAAAACTATAAATAGGGGTCTCCTCCTCTCATTTTAAAAGAGAGTTGAGTTGTTGTAAAGGTATGTTGCAGAAATTTTAATAGAATTTCATTGTCCATTGGTGAATTCTTGGGTTTCTATTGCATGTTACATGGTTCATCTCCTTAGTTAGCTGATTTAGAAATATTTACTTTGTTGTTTACAATGTTTTAGTTTTCTTTGATAGAGTATTTGATGTTGTTCAATGGTTGTGTAGCATTCTATTGTGTTGATGCCTCTCTTGTCCATAATTTTTGTTTTTTTTCTGATGGTAGATAACTGTGTAAAGTTAGTCTAGGCATAAACTAAAAGATTCTCCAAACTTCTATCTTTTGTTCATGCATGTGTATGGTGAATGAATGGTTGAATATTTGCAGTCCTTAGAAGCTTGCACAAGTTTCATGACACTGTGAGTTAATTTGGTTAATTGAATTTTTTTTTTTAAGGAAGTTGTCCATAGTAGAACCCTCCATGATCACTGTTCATTGCTAATTTCAGATCTAGGAGCCTCCTCTCATCCTTGCCCATTTTCCTCCTTTTTTTAATAAGTAACCTATACTAAGGTTCATTGCACATTGTAAAGCCAAATCTCAAGATAAGATAGGAGTTTAAGATTATTGTTTGAAACTGCAACAAATTGCACATTATCTTCCCATCTCAAGAACTCCATCTTAAGATCCAACTTCCTTCCAGCATAACTTTCGTAATTCTTCCCTTTGATTACCAGAAAAATCACATTAAATACTAACTAAGAAATTCCATGCACGTCATTACCTGACACCCGAGAGACCTTGGGGTGATTTTTAGTAACTTGTTGTTGGATATCTCCTTTCAAGAGAGGTGATGCACCTACGCATTACCTATGTTCAAAAATTGCTAAAGAACCCATCAACAGAAGAATAAGGAGAAGATAAATTCTTTCGATTGAATGATGGCCAAGTTGAAGGCCAAATTCCTTCTAAGTTATTATCAAAATTAATCTCTTTAAGAGATTGCAGAATTTGAAGTGGAAAGATATGTTTGTGAAAGACTATACAAAGGAATTCTACAAGTTGGTAATCAAATTAGGGCATGGTGAGGAAGATGTGGAGAAAATAGATTGATATGCGAATGTTATTAAGTATAGTTTTCAAGATTAAATAAACCTTATGTCCTCTAGAAGCCTAAAAGAGGCTTATGAAGTTTCTCTAAAGGCAGTCGATAAGTTGCAAAGGAAGAAAAGTCAACAAGAGAAGAAGAGAGGAAGAGAGGAAGAGGTTTTAGAGGAAGGGGGAACCAAACGAGTAGGGGGCAGCAACATCATCAAGGAGAAGAGGCCTGGAGTTCAAGTGGGACAAACAATAATGATAGAGGTGGTTATCAAAACAAATGGGGAAGGTCTTATGGAAGGGGTGGCTCACAAGGTAGAGGTAGAGGATTTTCTGGAATTTTTTTTAAGTGCAACCAATATGGGAACAAGAATTGGGAATTTTTTGAATCATCTCAAGGGGGAAATTCAAAATTTTGAGAGGAGTAATCAGATTGTGCATGCTAATCAAGAGAGTGTGGGTTCCGTAGTACACCACAAGGATGAACCAGAATCAGGTGAGTCCTTATTGCTCAAGAGGGTGTTGTTGAAGCCACAAAATAAAAGTCAAGAGGCAATTAAAAGGAGAGACTTATTCAAAACCAAGTGTAAGTCAGAAGATAAATGTTGTAAACTCATTATAGATAGTGGTAGAATAGATAATATTGTTGCAATTGAGATGGTAGAAAAGTTAAACCTGAAAAGGATTAAACACCCCTCTCCATACAAGGTGTCTTGGTTAGTGAGTAGGCCTATGTTGATTTTCAGATTGGAAGCTATAAATATAGTGTTTTATGTGATGTGATGCCTATGGATGTGTGCCATTTTTTCACTTGGAAGACCATGAAAATTTGATAAGAAAGAACTGCATTATGGAAGGGAGAATACATATACCATTGAAAAGGATGGAGAGAAGCATACATTGTTTCCCATAAGAGAGAAAGAAGAGGAAAACAATAGTAGTAGCAGTAGTAAGGTAATGGTGGTAAGTGGTAAGGAATTTTTGCATGATTTGAAAGAAGAGTAAGTAGGGTTTGCTTTGGTTCTTAAACCTAGATTTGTAATGAATTCTATAAGACTTGATGATTTTCCTATTGAATTACAAGATATTTTGAATGAGAATATGGATATTTTTTCATTTGATTTTCCTAATGAATTTCCTCCTATAAGAAGCTTTAGCCATCATATGGATTTGATTCTAGGAGCTATACTTCCAAATAAGGTTGCTTATAGGTTAACACCTATGGAAAATGAGGAGATAAGGAAGCAAGTGGTGGACCTCTTGAAGAAGGGTTTGATAAGGTAAATCTTGATTCCTTTTGTTGTTCCTACAATACTTGTACGAAAGAAAGGAGGGGAATGACGTATGTGTACCGATTCAAGGTTTATTAATAATATTACTATAATATATAGGTTTCCCATACCTAGAATAAAGGATCTAATGGATTGTTTGAGTGGATCTATGTATTTTGCCAAGATAGATTTGAAAAGTGGCTATCATTAAATACGAATCAAACCAGGGGATGAATGGAAAACTGCCTTTAAGACTAGTGATGGGTTGTATGAGTGGCTAGTTATGCCTTTTGGATTTTCCAATGCCCCTAGTACTTTTATGAGACTAATGAATGAGGTTTTGAAACCATTCATTGGTAAATTTATGATGTATATTTGGATGATTTTTTTTTGTTTAGCAGTTCCAAAGAGGAGCATAACATTTGAGGCAGGTTATGAGGAGGCTACATGAAGAGAAATTGCCTATCAATCTGAAAAAGTGTGTGTTTATGTAGACTAAACTGATTCACTTGGGCTTTGTGGTGTCCAAATATGGGCTAAAGATGGATAAGGATAAGGTTCAAGCCATACGTGATTGGCCAACATCGAGAAGTGTAATGGAGCTAAGGAGTTTTCATGGTCTTTCTAGTTTTTATAGAAATTTTATAAGAAATTTCAGTCATGTAATGGTGCCTATACTGGAGACTATTAAGGGGAATAAAAGACCATTTTTTTGGAGTAAGGAGGCTGAAGAAAATTTCATATTTCTTTAGAAGATGGTAAAATAGAAACCCATTCTTTCTTTGCCTAATTTTGACAAGGTGTTTCAAGTGGAATGTGATGCTATTGGGTTGGCTATTGGGGAATTCCTAATTCAAGAAGGTAAACCAGTAGCATACTTCAGTGAAAAGTTAAATAATGCAAAGAAGAAGTATTCTTCTTATGATTTGGAGTTTTATGCTTTGGTTCAATCCTTAAAGAAATGGAGAAATTATTTGATTCCAAAGGAATTCATTGTGTATATAGATAACCATGCTTTGCAATTTATTAACAACCAACATAAATTGAATCAGAGGCATGCCAAGTGGGTTACATATCTTCAGAGTTTTAATTTTGTTTTGAAACATAAGAGTAGCCAAATGAATAAATTTGTTGATGCCTTAAGTAGGAAGATTTTTTTATGTGAAATACAAACTAACAGTGTGGGGTTTGAAAGCTTGAAGGAATTGTATGCAAGGGATGCAGATTTTAAAGAGGCACTTGTAGCCTACCATGATCCTATTTGCAGAAAAAGAGAGCCATGGATGGATTACATGATTCAAGAAGGTTTATTGTTCAAGGGTAATAAGTTGTGTATCCCTAGAGGTTCCAAGAGAGATAATTTTTTGTAGGAAAAGCATTGTGGTAGTCTTTCTAGTCACTTTGGATAGGATAAGACTTATCTACAATTGAGCACTCATTATTATTGGCCAAAGATGCAAGTGGATGTGAAGAGGTATGTGGAAAGGTATATAATTTTTCAACATGCTAAAGGAAGAAGTCAAAATTTTGGGCTTTATTAGCCATTACCAGTTCCAACCAGGCCTTGGGACTCAGTGAGTATGGATTTTGTTTTGGGTTTGCCTCATATAGAAAGGGGCAATGATTCAATCTTTGTTGTGGTAGATAGATTTTTAAAAATGGTGCATTTCATACCTTGTAAGAAAACTAGTGATGCCACTAACATTGGTAATTTTTTCTTTAAAGAAGTTGTAAGGTTGCATGGTATTCCAAGAAGCATAATTTTTGATAGGGACACTAAGTTTGTGGGTCATTTTTGGAGGACCCTATGGAAGAAATTGGGCACAAACTTGAACTTTAGTTCTACTTATCATCCACAAATAGATGGTCAAGATGAGGTTGTGAATAGAAGCCTTGGTAATCTGTTAATATGTCTTGTTGGTGGTTCAACCAAAAATTAGGATTTGATGTTGGCACATGATGAATTTTCCTATAATGATTCTTCAAATAAAAGTATAGGTTTCAGCCCTTTCCATGTGATGTATGGCAGGCACCCACGAGGTGTGTTTGAACTTAGAGATCTTGTTGGAATGGAGAAGAGGAGTGCAAATGGAGAGGATTTTTATCAAGTCATTCATGACATTCCAGAAAGGGTGAAACAAAACATATAAGCTAGCAATATGTAGTACAAGAAGTATGTTGATCAAAAGCGGAGGCAGTTGGAGTTTCAGATTGGAGACCTTGTATTGGCTCACCTTTGAAAGGAGAGATTTCCTACTAGAACATACAATAAACTCAAGATGAAAAGGATTGGCCCCTTCCAAATGCTTAGGAAGTTCTCTGCCAATGCATATGAGATTTTCCTGATTGCATATTTGAATATATCTCCTATTTTTAATGTGGCAGATTTGTATCCATATAAGGGGGATGTAGGAGAAGATGGAACTAAATTAGAAATTTCATCTCTTGAAGAACAATCTAAAAAAGTCTCTATTCCATGTAAAATATAATGCATTCTGGACAAGGAATTACTGAAGAAGACCCATGACCATGAGTTCTTTAAGTATCTCATCAAGTGGAGCAATCATTCCATTGAAGATGCTTCCTGGCTCATAGAGGATGAGATCAATTAGAGGGGTCATTCAATTTCAAACCTCGTGAGTAGGAGCTCATGAATATTTTTTTCCTGGGGAGTTTAATGCAGGTGCATCATCTTCCCCTTTCATTTCCTTTTTGTTCTTTGATCATTTTGGTCTTTTGTTTAGTTGTTGGTTCAATAGACTAGTTAGATGAAATACCACTCCCTTTTTTTTGTTTGAAGAAGGATAGTTCAGGTTGTTATTATTTCCTGTGATCTTTGGGATAGGAAATTTGTGTAGTCAAATCTATTGGTCGAATACCCTCCTAGTTGGTTAACTACCATCAACAATTGGGATGAAACCGTGGTGGTGCCGGTTTGGAGATGCCTGAGCACAGTTGCTATGTGTATGTGGTCAATCATAAAGTCTCAGTTGTTCGAGGTTTAGAGAATTCTATACAATAAATTAAAATAGTCGACAAGAGGTCGAGTATGTAGAGAATCGATTGTGAAGCCAGAAAAAAAGGACTGTTTTGTTGCACTGGGAAAGGTTAACTAATGGCAAATGTTTTGTCTTGTATTTTAAAAAAAGTGTAACAGAGGAGAGTCAAATCATAACACCAACATAATTAAATCATTGTATCATTGTTAATAAATTTTTCATTCATATACTTCTTGTCATTCATTGAATTGGATTGTTTAAGAGTGTTGTGGATACATCTCAAACTTCCTATCATTATTGTTGAATTTATCTTTGTTTTAATTCACCGTGAAGTTGATTTTTTCTATGATCAGTGAGGCTATCCATCAATTATCCTTTTCCAAGAGACATGAAACAAACTAGCAATCAATTTGAAATAATGTTAGGTACCCATCATTCCTTAACTCTTATCAATTTAAATTTATTCTTCATATGATTTTTGTACATAATCTCTATCTCACATTCTCGAATACATTTCTAATTGGTTTTCCAATTCAATGTAATAAAACACATTTACCAACATAATATTTTAAACTAGGTCATAAAATAATTAGAACAGTAAGCATGTATTTTGTTAAAAATTTGATGGCCTCCTATACCATTAGCTTGAATATATATACAAATTTATTAATTACTCACTCTCATGATGTTCTAAGAGAATAATAAGTAAGGATTAACTTGTACTAACCACTAATTATTTTGATGCCATGTCATACTCAAGAAATGTTAATAAAGTCATCAATTTATTCACTAAACTAGCATAATTAAACTTATTAAAGAATCACAAAAGTAATATATGGGGTTGGGCCTCACATTTCAAATCCTTTCTTCATTGCCTATTTGTGTTATTTTTTTATTCTATTTGATATTTTTGCATATATTATATCATCAATATATATATATATATATATATATATATATATATATATATATTGTTTCATTATCTTCTTAAAATAAAAGTAGCTCATTGTCTATCAATTATTGAATACCATTCTCTTGGTTCTTTTTTTCAAACTCTAGAGAAATTCCTTCAACCCATAAAAATGTTTGTATTTTCCTCCTTTAAATCCTTTTGGTTGATACACATACTTTATATTTGGTGTAGTCACGGTAGGAGGGTTCAAAAAGAACAGTTCAAACCATGCAACAATGAGTCAACATGACAAAAATAACACAAGTAATTGATATGCGAACTTAAAAATTTATTGAGTTGATAATCTCATATGCAATAAATGCCTCATGGAAAAAGAACTAAGGCTCACAGGCCTACCACAAGGGTATTCAGCAATACAACTAGCCAAAGGCATTATTACATGCCTTTGAAGGGTTAATGCGAAAATGTAATGAATATATCTACTTTAAATTGGTAACTAATGATCTACAATAAATTTTAATATTCTTAAATATGCTTCTCAAGCTCTAATAAAGGTTCACATTGACCACAAAGGTCATAAACCCGATGAATGGACATACATGAAGGTCGGGCTCAAAATATAGAAAAATAACCCCACATGAAAGGAAATAACTTACGAATCTCTAGGATAGGTCCAAATGAACCCAAAATGATTATATGATGTCCCTTTAGGCTCTACATGATCTGGAATAGCTCTACACTAAGGAATCTAGACGAGGTCGACCCTAATGCTCTAATTGAGAAATATAGTGAAATTTTGATAACTTTCAATAGAAAAATGAAAATAATGTGAAATATGGATATGAGATAGATGTCAATGTTTAGATGCTATATCTTTCTCCACGAGCTAATAAATGAAGATGCGATAAAATGCAAAATGGAATACTGAAACTTCTATTGAATGCAATGTAAGAAAAGAACTGCTTTTGGTTGACACATGATTTCTTTACAACCAGGGATTCTCCTACATCAAACACCTAGGGTTGGAAGAAAAGTGAGTCCCTCACTTTCCAAGGCTAAGAGGAAAACCAAAAAGTTCCACCTCTTCCTAATAAATACATGATGAATCCTCCACTACTCTTCCCTTCCACTTCACAAGGTATTATTTGTATTACTTGTTTTGAGTGCTCCTTCTGGTTCTGGTATCCAAAATTTTCCCAATCTCCTTCAGTTCTTGATGTGGTAACTAATCCTTCAAACCTACTTCACCACTACTACCACTTGATTTTCCTTCATGAAATTCATATATGTCTACCACATTGAAAATAGGTGATATACCCAATGTCTCTGATAACCCTGCTTCATATGCATTTATAGAATCAAACTTCCTTAGGATCTTACACTATCCAAGCTTCCTTAGCTTCAACTTATTGTATGTTCCACTGGAAATCTCTCCTTCCTTCGATATACCATCACTTCATCTCCAACAAAAAAATTCTTATGTCTTTGGTGCTCATTAGCCTTATCCTCAAACGTATTGTTCATAACTTCCAACTGTTTTTAGACTTGATTATGCAATGTCTCCATGAAATCTACAAACTATTTTTCATCACACTCCTTTTAATCTCCATATTGATGTATCTTAACTCTACAACTCCTCTAGGATGTGTTCTAGTAATGACCTCAAAGGGTGTCTTCCCTATACTTCGGTTGATTGAATTATTGTATGCAAACTCTGCCTGTGGTAAAACCATATCCCAAATTCCTTCCTTATCTCCAACCAAACATCTGAATAGGTCACCCAAAATTTTGTTCACTACCTCTGTTTGTCCATCTTTCTGTGGGTGGTATGTTGAATTGAACTTTAAATTTATCTCATCTTCTTCCACAATGTTCTCCAAAAGTATCTAATGAACTTAGTGTCTCTGTCTGAAACAATACTCTTAGGTAATCCATGCAATCTCACAATCTCCTTGAAAAATAATTCAGCAACATGCACAAAATCATTATTCTTACAAGGAATAAAATGTGTCATTTTAGAAAATATGTCAACTACTACCATAATTGAATCACATCCTCTTTGTGTTCTTGTCAATCCCATTATAAAATCCATGCTTATATCTTCCCAAGGTCTCTCTAGTATTGTAAAAGGTTTGTATAATCCAGTATTTTAACTACTCCTTTTTGCAACTTGACAAACTCTAAAACTCTAAACAAACTTCATTACATCCTTATATATATGTGGCAAAAAATAATGCTCACTCACTAAAGCTATTGTCTTATCCACTCAAAAATATCTTGCTAAACCTCCACTATGCTTCTCCTTGATCAAATTATCCCTCATTGAACTCCTCAGAATACACAACTAATTTCCCTTGAATAGCATACCTTCTTGAATGAAGTAATCCAACCATTGGCTTTGGTCTGTCACAACTAGTTCCTTACATGCTTTCCAAGCTTCACCAAAATTTGCATCATCTTCATACATATGCTTATATTCCTCAAATCCTAATACTTCCACTCTCATATATGTGAGAAAATTCCTGTTGGCAACTTTGTTTGACTTTCCACTCATATGCTTCAACACAAATATATAACTCTATAAGAACTCAACCCATATCATATGTCTTTGATTCAACTTTCCTTAACTATTTGAATACTGCAAAGCTTGATGATCTATATACAACACAAAATCCTTAGGCAACAAATAATGTCTCCACTTCTTCAAGGCTTGGATTATGGCATATAATTCTTGATCATAAAATAAATATCTTCTTCTAGCATCATTTAACTTCTCACTAAAATAGGTTGTAGGTCTTCCTTCTTGACTCAACACTACTCCAATTGCATTTCCACTTGCATTACAATCAACTTGAAATACTTTGTCAAAATCCGGTAATGCTAACACTAGTTGTTTTGTCACCTTTTTCTTCAAAAATTCAAAACTTCTATGTGCTCTAGATGCCACTTAAAGTCCTTCTTGTCTCCTCTCATTAACTCTGTCATGGGGTTACAAATACTTCTAAAACTTCTTATAAGCTTCTGGTAGAAACTTGCTAGTCAATGAAATGATCTCACTTCTCCAATGTTCATTGATGTAGTCCAATCAACTATTTCTCTTACTTTCTTAGGGTCCATCTTCAATCCTTCAACGGAAATAAAAATTCCCAAATATACCAACTCATTCTTCATGAAACTACACTTCTTGACATTAATCAACAACTTCTCTTCTCTCAACCTCTGCAATACTTGCCAGATGTGCCACAAATTTTCTTCTCTAGTCTTATTAAAAATTAGAATATCATCCAAGTAAACAATGACTTACTTACCCAAGAATTTCTTCAATACCATCAATCTCATGAAATTTATCGATACATTGGTCAATCCAAAATGCATTACTAACCACTCATATAGTCCTTCATTAGTCTTAAATATAGTCTTCCATTCATCTCCTTTGATTTTGATATACTTTTCTCTACTCAAACAGTCCGTAATTTCATCCATCCTTGGAAATAAAAATCTATACATGATAGTGATCTTATTGATTGGTCTTGAATCAATACACATTCTCTATTCTCCATCCTTCTTTAGCACAAGTACAATAGGTACCACACATGGGCTCAAACTTTCTCCAATCAATCCTTTCCTCAACAACTCTTGCATTTGTTGGTTCAATTCTGCATTCTCTACCGGTGTCATCCTACTTGTTGCCTTGTTGGGAAAAAATCCTCTCAGTATAAGATATATATGGTGACTGATACTCCAAATTGGTGACAATCCCTTTGGTATATTCTCTAACATGATATCTCCATATTCTTCAAGCAATTCTACTACCTCTTCACTCTTTGTGGTAGGATTCTCTAACCCTGGACCATTGCTTTTCTTTGGAATCAATGCAAAACACATGTTCTCATGCCTTAGTCCATCAAGAAATTTCCTTGGACATCTACCAAACATAGTTTGAAAGTCCCATTAAATTCAGTTTTCTCCTCTTCCTCTAAAGGTATCAAATTGATTCTCTTTTGTTTGATGTCATAGTATAAGTATTCCTTCTTCCATCTTGAATTGTTTTCTTATCATATTTCCATGTCATTTGTAATAGTAAGTGACATGCATCCTATGAATGATTTTCTTACACCTACTCAAACATGATCAAATAAGAAACCATTAGTCAAGAAACAAGTAAAGAAAAAACATTCCCTATTAAATTCATTTGAACACAAGAACATGAAAACAAAGTAGAATACTAAATACAATACTAATGAAATACTAGATCCTAAATGATCAAACCAGCATCCCATAGGGGTATTAGTGCTCCTTTGATGTGGAAAGAATCCCTTTCCTAACCCCTTGATAATATTGATGATGAATGTGATGAACAAGTATGAAATTGCTTATAATCTTGCTAAAATGGATGAAAATATGAAATTCTTATAGTGATTATGCTCTTAGGTGTTGGATCCATATTGTGCAAATGATGGATCTATTTATAGAAGCCAAGGATGGAAGAATGAAGGAGATTGATGAATGTGGGACTAAAGAATATACCAATAGCATAATGCCACTTGTCATCATGCTAATGAATCTTGAGGGAGATGTGTTCACACATGTGAGCACATTTTGGGAGATGTGATGTGTAAGAAGAATAAATGTTGAGGTGACTTGTGTAAGAGAATGTGTAAGTTTCCATTTAAAGCCAAGGTGGCTTGTGTAAGAGGTGTAAGACCTATTTAAATCCAAGGTGGCTTGTGTAAGAAGAGGACATGTAAGAGTTGTTAATGCCAACATGGATCAAGAAGAAGACAAAGTCCTTTGGAGGGAAAAGTAATGTGGGTGGAATATTCCAAGAATATGCCACTTTTTTGAATGAAAATAGGTAATTAGTAAATCAAATAAACTGATTTACATGTGCAACTTGACCAAGGTTGACTTACCCAAGGGTGGAGTCAAAATCTAGAGGAATGGGGGATTAGTGTTAGGAATTAATTAATTAACTTAGATGAAATTAGTTTGATTTATGACATTTAATTTAAATGTTTGAGTTTATTTAAATCAAATGAGAGGATGTTGGAACATTAGGATTTTAATTAAATTTATTTATTTAATTAAATGAATTTAACATAGGAGATGATGAAATAATATGATAAAGTGTATTATTTAGTTTTAGGAGGAATTTTAATGAATTTAATTAATTAAATATATATTATTCAATTAATTGGTTAGTGTAGAAATGATTAAGGAAGAATCAATGTTAGTTAATCAAAATCAAGTGCATGATATTGATTAGGAAATTTTGAGTGTCTACACATCCATAGGCACACATCACACAATACCTCATCCATATATGATTCAATATGAAATTTCACTAAATATTGCTCATTCACCAATATATTTTGTTCATCTTGAATCCATGCTATCCTATAAGGGTTTGGATGTTTCAATCTCTCCAATTTCAACTTGGTTACCATCTCCAATGAAACAAAATTATCAGTACTACCACCATTAATGATAACTTTACATATCTTTCCTCTGGACTTATATTTGGTTCTAAATAGAATTTTCCTTTATGGTGGTTCCTTAGTCACTTCTTCATGCATCAAAGCTCTCCTCATCACCAATGACTCACCTTTCTCAGGTTTCCCAACTAAATTAGGGGATCCAATAGGCTCTTCATCCACATATGTTGTTCTTCCAATATGTTCAGTTTTCTTACCCGCACTTCCTTGATGACACTCAAATGCTCTATGCCCTTCACCTCCACACTTGAAACAAGTTCCTATGAATGGTCTTCTCTCAAATATTCCATTATGTCTCTGGTATCAATCATTGTGGTGAGAATTATGACCTCATTTGTGGCTATGGTATGAATTTCTATCTTCTCTTCCTTTGTGGTATGAATTAACATCCTTTTATTCATTCCAGTAGGGTTTTACATCTTTGCTCTGCTCTGTATAAGGTCTGTTTTCTCAAGATTGGGGTCCAATCTTCATAAATATTCCTCTTGCACTTCTTTTCCTTTGTTCAAATTTCTTGTTTTTCTTCTCTTCCACTTTCAATGCAAATTGGTATGCTTCTTCAACTAATGTCATCTTCACCAGGATCAGTTCTTGAATGTTTTTTCTTCGTCCATTAATGTATCTTGCAACCTTTTCTTTACTTGATTCACTATGACTAGTTATGATTATCATCTTATATAATTCTTCAGTATATTCCTTCACAGATCTCCCCTTGAATTGGTCCAACTACCTCAATTCAATGATCTAGCTACAAGGGTTTCAACCGACTCACAATCGGCGATCGGTTTAAAACACATGTAGTCTGCCTCATGTTAGTGATATTTTCACCTCAAGGAATGCCTTCAAGATTCAAAAAAAATTGGTGATGCCACTTGGTGCAGTCATTTTAGGAGGGTTCAGAAAGAATAGTCCAAACCGTGCAACAATGAGTAAACCATAGCAGAAATAACACACATAATGGATATAAAAACTTGAAAATTTATTGAGTTGATAATCTCCTACGAAATACATGCCTCATGGGTGAATGACCAAGGTTCACAAGCCTACTACAAGGTCATTCAATAGTACAACTGGCCAAAGGCCTATTACATGCCCCTAAAGGGTTAATGCAAAAATGTAATGAATCTATCTACTATAACTTAGTAACTGATGATATAAAATGAATTACAATGTTATTAACTATGCTTATTAAGCTCCAATAAAGGTCTACATCAGTCAAAAAGGTCATAAAACCGATGAATGAACATACATGAAGGTTGGCCTCAAAATATGGAAAGATAATCCCACGCAAAAAAAAAACTTGGGAATCTCCAAGATAGGTCCCAATGAACCCAAGATTCTTGTATGATGTCCCATTAGGTTTTTCATGATTTTGAATAGGTCCACACTAAGGAATCTGGACCAAGTCGGCCCCAATGCTCTAAATGAGAAATATAATAAAATTTTGATAACTTTTGATAGACAAATGAAAATGGTGTGAAATTTGGATATGTTATAGATGTTGATGTGTAGATGTTAAATCCTACTATGCAAGCTGAGAAACAAAGATGTGGTAAAAATGTGGAATGGAATACTGAAATTTCTACTAAATGCAATGCAATAGAAGAATTGCTTTTGGTTGACACATGATTGTTTTACAACCAGCGATGCTCCTACATCAATATTCAATTTATTCAGTAGAAATTAATTTATCATAATGAATTGGTGTAATTTTCATGCTTTTTGTGCTACTAATGATAATATCAACAACCTTATAGTGTCGTGCCTTGCAATGGGTGGATGGGTCTCTTCATAATATACAACATACCTTTGAGCATATCATTTTGTAACTAATCTTACTTTGTAGCTTTCAACAATATCATCACTCTTATACTTTGTCTTGTAAACCCATTTAGTTCTTATCACTTTGTATTTTGGTATCTTTACAAGTTCCCAAGTTGTATTTCTTTCAATAGCATTAATCTCTTCAATTGCTTTAATTCATTATTTCTTTTCAACTCCTTCAAACTTGGTAAATTCCACTTTAATATTTGAATATAATGCATAATTAACTAATTTTTCATTTCCATTGCTTTCTCTACATTAGATTTGGAGAATGAATTTGAATTACCCTCTTACTTTGTGTAATGTTGCTTGAACTTGATGTAAATCTTGAAATTTTAGTTTTTTGTATTGTGTCGTTGTAAAAAATTTCCTATACCAAGCTTTGTATCGTGTCTTATTTCTTGCCACAATAATTGGGTCCCTATTCATGATGTAGGAAATAGTGTTAACTACTTCTTCCCAAAACATTATATCCATACCCTTTTCTTCTAGCATACTTGTTGATTCTATTATTGTTTTGTTATTTCATTCTTCCACTCCATTCTTTTGTGATGCAAAAGGTGTTGTTAATTGCATCTTTATTTCACTTTTTGCACAAAATCCATTTAATTCATCAAAATAAAATTCACCTCCCCTAATTTTTTAAAAATATTTAATGTATCTTCTACTTTCTTTTATAATATGACTTCAAAAAATAAAGTCATATGTATATAGAAAAATTCTCAATAAATGTAATCATGTAATGATCCATACCTATGCTTCCCTTGGACATAAGACCTCAAAAGTCTTAATGAATAAACTCCAATAACCAATTTCCTCTCCATACATTTTTTGAAAACCTATTCCATAATTCCAGATACACAATTTTTCCACACTTCCTTTCATATTGCTTGAATCTTTAATAACCCCTATACCATATTTATTTGATACAACATTAAAAATCCCTAAAAATAAAGATATCCATACCTTTAATACCATAACCAACTTACATCCTCCAGATAACATAACAAAAATGGCTAGATATTAATATTACTATCTTAAGCTCTTTAAGCAACATATTAAAATGTGGAATGAGATGACATTCAAAAACCTTTTTAAAGAAAAAGATCTTGTTAGGCAGCAACTATTGGATATTCTTGACAAGTCTATTAATCAAGGCTTATACAATGCATCTTTCTCCAGGCAGAAATTGTTATAGGCAGAATGGGAAGAGTTGTGTTCCCGTGAAGAGATTTACTAGCGCCAAAAATCAAGGGAACTATGGTTGCATGAGGGAGACAAAAATACTCAATATTTTCATGCCTCTGCAAAATAGAAAGGAGCTACTAACCGTATTTTCTCTATACAAAATGCTCAATCAGGAAATATTATCACGGATGCCCAGGGCATTTAGGAGGAAGGGGTTATATTCTTCAAAGACCTCCTAGCACCAAAAAATTTGCCTGCCCCCTCTGCAGTACAACTTATCGATATTCTTCAAGCTATTCCCTCCATTATCTCGGATTCTGATAATGAGCATTTGCTGGCCCCTTTCACAATTTGTGAAGTTAGAAAAGTGGTTTCTTCCTTGTCTCCTAATAAATCTCCTAGCCCAGATGGATTTACAACAATTTTTTATCAAGCTTGTTGGGACTTTATTGGGTGGGATCTTCTTGGTGTTCTAGAAGAATCTAGAAGAAGTAAAACAATGCTGAAATATTTCAATACCATGAATATAGCCATCATTCCCAAAACCAAGTCTCCCAAAACATTTTCAGACTTCAGGCCAATTTCTCTTTGTAATACAATATACAAGATCATTACTAAGGCAATCTATTTGCGTTTGCATCATTTGATCCCAAATCTGGTGTCACAAGAACAAGGAAGCTTTGTTCTAGGTAGAGAAACGATGGAAGGGGCTTTAGTAGCACATGAGGCTCTACACTTTATTAATTCTAACAAATCCTCACATTTCATCATAAAATTGGACATGATGAAAGCCTATGACAGAGTGTGTTGGAACTTTCTTTTCAAAGTTATTCATAAACTTGGCTTTACAAAAGGTTGGTGTAAATGGATTCGTGCCTGCATTTTGGGTGCAGGATTCTTAGTAATCATAAATGGGTCTCCAGCTGGCTTCTTTAGATCTACTCAAGGGATTAGACAAGGTGACCCCTTATCCCCAGTCCTTTTTATTTTAATGGCAGAAGCTTTCACCAGGCTTATCCAGTATACTCATGAGCTTGGTTTTTTGCAAGGTACATTGATTAATGGAACAAATATTTTGATCACCCATTCATTATTTGCAGATGATACCCTTCTTTTTGGAGCTTCCAATGTCAAGGAGGCCAAACCAATCAAACACACTCTAGACCTGTATTCAGTAGCTTCGGGACAAAATATTAATCCACAAAAGTCTAAAGTTTATCTTTTTAATTCTAATCCGATTATCTCCAATAAAATCATCTCAATTTTGGGTTTCTCTAAAGGTTTTTTGCCTTCGGTTTATCTTGGTATCCCTTTTTTTATGGGAGCTAATAAAGTCAGTTATTGGATGCCTATTATTGATAGGATCAAGGCTAGGATAGTGGCTTGGAAAGCCAGATGGCTATCTCTTGCAGGCGAAATTCTTCTAGTCAAAACTGTACTTGCAGCCATCCCCAATTACTATCTTTCAGTCCTCAAAGCTCCTGCTTCAGTCATTCAGAATATTCAAAAAAAATTGAGAGATTTTCTTTGGACTGGAAACTTAAAGGGGGAAAAGAAAATCCCATTGGTCTCACTCAAAGATATGTCACAAGTCAAAACACTTGGGGGTGCTGGTATTCATGATATGGAAAAAAGGAATAAGGCTTTTGGAGGAAAATTAGTTTGGCAAATGTACCTGAGGCCAAACACCAAATGGTGTCAAATCATGCAACACAAATATCTTGATAATACTTGTCCGATTAGAGTCATGTCCATTCAAAATCCTCCAAAAGGATCAGCCATTTGGGATTTCATGATGGCATCTAGAGATATTGTGACCCAATATATTTCTTGGGAGGTGAATAGTGGTGACAGGATCAACTTCTGGCATGATTCATGGAGTGGACTTCCTCCCCTCATTTTTACAGCTTCCATGAATGATATAGTAGACTCTTCTGAAAGATTTTGGGGTAGAACACTTGTGGATTATGTCTCTGCAATTTTTCTATATTCTAGAAAGATTATATGGAAGGATCCGAATGAGTTACCAATCTCTTCTTAGGATAGAAATAAATTTAGTACAATTTTGTCAAACAGAGTAGCCTTCTTATCAAGAAAGGAGGATAAATTGCTTTGGGCTCCGGGTAAATTAGGCACCTACAGTATTAAAGATGGATACAGGATTATTCAGCAGCAGGATTTAGCCAACATTCAATACTGTGCTTTTTCATTTTGCTAGAATTTTGTTACTCTCCCCAAAGTTGGATGTTTTGCCTGGCTAGCATTGAAAAAGAGAGCTCTCACCAGTGACCACCTTGCCAAACTTAATATTGCCCAACCTTTCAACTGTTGTTTATGTGATCTTCAGTTGGAAGATGCAGATCATCTCTTCTTGAATTGCACCTTTGCACATCAATGTTGGATGTTTGTTCTTTGCAAACTCCAATTTCCTTCTCCTCTTCCAAGCACACTTTGGGATCTTTTTCAAGCCTGGCCAGTACTACATTCTTCCTCACTTTTCGCCTGTTTGTGGAAATGCATCCCTGCAATTGTAGTTTGGGCAATCTGGTGGGAATGAAACAAAAGAATCTTTCGCAAGATACCTTCATCAATTAATTCGGTTCTTATTGGTATTGAAAATTCCATCTCAGAAGTGGTGAATGCTAGCCTCTACAGAGTCAAATGCAATCCAATTTTATCCAAATGGGACAGTTCGGTCATTAGAGATTGGAAAGGCATTCATATTCCTTTTGGATGGCTACATCACAAACAATCATCCTCCCCAACTCTTAGGGATTCAATTAAATGGCTTCCTCCCACATGTGGTTCAGTCAAAATCAACATTGATGGCACCTCTCGTGGCAATCCGAGAAAATCCAGGATTGGAATTTGCATCAAAAATTATCATGGAGAAGTTCTGGCCATCAAAGCGTCCCCTATTTCAACAGGAACAAACAACATGGCTGAGGCCTATGCTTTATTTGAAGGATTAATCTTGGCAAAAAAAGGGGGTCATTAGTCAATTCAAATTGAAGGTGATTCTATGGTGATCATAAATTCATGCATTAAATGGGAATCCCATAACTGGAAGCTTTCCTATATCCTACAAAAAATTTGGATGCTTTTTGACTCATTTAAAATTATTCATACTTCACACACTTTGCGAGAAGGGAATTTATTGGCAGATTTTTTGGCTAATATGGGATGTGACGGGTTGGATATTGAGGATCTTAATCCGGGGGCATTTATTAACTCTAACGGGGAATTCAAGAGTGTGATGTTACAAGACATAAAGAAAATTGTGTCACCTACAGCCACATCAGCTTAGTGTATGTAGGTACATACAATCATTTTAGTGACATCCTCTCTCTCCAACTTGTTCTAATCATGACTGCAGCGTCATACTTTTCACAAGCTCAATTTCCCCACATGAATTCCTTCATATTCAGTACACTGTTACTTGATGTCGAGTTTAATGACTGAAATTCTTCCCAAATTTTGCATTTGAACTTCATGTCCTACACATTCTCTTCAGTCTCGGCATGCCACGTCTGTTTCGTAGTACTCAGTGTGAAAGTTTTCTTCCTTGCTGGTTCCTATGTATCGAGGTGCTTGTGTGATTTCAATGGAGCTTCTGAGATGTTTAACTTGTGGTCTTCATGACAAATTACTGCGTTGGAATTACAGGGCTCTTATTATGCTTTCAGCTTCTAAGCTTTCGATATCTGGTCAAATTGATGGTCCTCAACTTGATCTTGTTTTCAAGTACCATTCTATGCCACTATACAGGGTTGTCCACTAGATCATTGATAACAAGTTTGTGATTGCATTATAAAATTATGACCTTTGGTCTGGTAAGGATTTGGTGGGTGACCTTTTCTCTCGACATGAATTGATGTCCAGTCATGAGCATTTCATGGCATATGACTGCTTCAAATGGGCTAGGGAGTGACAAAGTTTTCACATAATTTCTAACAATTTGCAAATCGTGGGCATGGCTCTTGGTAAAGAGTTAGTTGATAACATTCGAAGATTTGCCAATGCAACGTTGGATTTGCTAAGTTTTCCTAATCATCCATTTTCGTCACAGCTTCACTCTCTGCCGCCAACAACCAGTATTGTGCCCCCCGCTACTATTAAGTTGGTTCCTAATCTAAATCTGCCTCTTTCACCGATTAACCTTCCCTTTCAGCCATCAAAGGAAATGTCTGCTATTCGTTCAGCTGAGGAGCTTGATGGTTGGGTGTCGGAATCCCCTTTGTCTCCTCCAGCTAGGTGGGATTGTGCATGGGATTTAAGGCAGTGTGCTTCCTCTCTTGTGGCTATGGAGGAATGACAGGGCTTCTTTGTACTAGGTATTTTTTGAAATTTTTGCATTTGGCACCCTTAGTTGTATTTACCCTATAAGTGGGTTTATTGTATATCTTTTAGGGATTTTATGGTTTTCAGACTGAAAATCAAATGTAAAATATTGATACTTTACTTGTATACGACAATGATTCCGGGGTTTCTTCCTGATTCTTCCACGGATGAGTCTTTGAATCAATTTTTATTATTAACATAATTATGGTGGCTAGTCCACTTCGGCTTAAAAAATATATATATTACTATCATATGTATTTGTAAATAACAATATTAATAGTAAACAATCAATATAACGATATAGTGAATTGTAGGAAAATACAGTTATGAATTTCAATAAAAACAATTAAAAAAACCTGTCGTGAACCATAGGCATACACTATCTAATTTTTCTACCCGCAATTCACTGTTTTGGAGTAGTTGTGACTCTGCAAATTCATTTTTTTTCTTCAAAATTTGCAGATATAAAGTGCGATTTTCTATTTTCATGAATCCTATTTTTTCTAAAGTTTACAAGAGATATAAGGTTTTTAATTATTGGAAAGATTTACTTTAGAATATATATTTCTAAAGGTCAAATTTTTAAAAAAGCAAATAATATAGTTTCAATGAAGAGAAAATTAATATATTATTTTATTTTTTTCTAAAATAGTTTTTACAAAATAAAATAATAAATAATAATTTTTTTAAGTATAAGTCATTTTTTTGTTACATTTTGTAACAACATAGTGTTTAATGATGTGGTCAAATTGAATTACTAAATTTAATTTCAAAAATGTGGTCATGTTGAATTACTAAATTTAGTGTCAAAATAACTATAACAATGATATATGTGGCATCAACCATGTAAATGGATAGGGAGAAATAAAGCTGAAATTTTCTTTATAAAGAGATAAGGATCCCCCACATCTAATAAAATGGCTTCGAATGTATAAAAAATAATGTTTCTTAACTCTCAACTATTGAGATTTGATAATTTCTTTGTTTGTAAAATCAATGTACAAACTCAAGTTTGAATATTTGTGGAATATAGTTTATGGAGGAATCACTAGACCTACACAAGCTAGAGCTGAAAAAAACTAGTATAATAAGACCAATACAAAAATCAAACTAATACTCTTGTTCAGTGTTTCTAATAAGGTCCAACCTCACAACTAAATAACCAAAATTGCCAAAGAGGCTTAGGATTTTCTTAAATTGGTATATGAGTTCAAAAATCATAATCAACTTTTTCATTTATAGTGTCAACTACATTGTTTGCAAATGCAAAATGGTGGAGATTTTTTTAATAAGAGTTGTAAGTATTAGGACATCATTACAAATGTTAGAGGAAATTATGTTAGATGCATTTCTTGTACCCATTGTCTTGAAAGCATGATTCCCTACCTTTTGTGTGCTTGTCACATGTCTCAATGTGGCTAGCAAAAAGTTATATTTTAAGGAGTTGATAAATTTTCTTAATCAAGAAGAGGCAATTAATGGTGAGACCACATAATACCTACACAATTAGGTCCTCACATCTTAGAAAAAGGGAAAGCAATCTAAATTTTGGAGTGGTCCATAGATTCTTTTAAATCCAAACAAAAAAATTACTCTATACCAAAAAATATCTCATTTGTGGGAAGAAGGGACACAATCTCTAAGAATGTTGGTACAATTTCTTCACATGTAGTAGTCCTTTATCTAGGGAAAGCCATTGAATAGTTCTTAAGGGGGCAAGAATAAAAATCTATTTGTAGAAAAATCATAACAAGCAACCTAGGAATGTTGCCAAACTACTAGTGATTTTGATGAATATTTTATGTATTTGTAGAGAATCAAGCTTCTACTACCAATAATCTGTTAAATATCCAAGATACTGAGAGAGGGGGTGAATCAATATCTTCTTAAACTTATTGAACAAATACCATCCAATCAATCCAATGCATCTGATAATTAAGACAAACAAAAGCATTAACTGAACATGAAGCACATAACACACAAACACCAAGATTTTTACATGGAAAACCTAGAAAGGGAAAAACCATGGTGACGATTAACTCACAATATAGTATAACCAGTTATAAGATATTACAAAAGGGTGGCTCACTGCTAGGACTCATTGTCCAAAATTGGAGGCTCATTGCCTACAGAATATAGAAACGAAAAATGGCTTACAACCAGAGAATGAACTAATGCAAGTACACCTCAAAGTGCAGATTCAATTCCTTTGAAGCTCAAGAAATTTGCCTGCTAGCAAATCACTCTTTGCTTTGTTCGCATCCACATAATATACCAGCATTCACATACACAATTCTCATCCTTCTATCTCAAAGACATCATGTATATATATATATTATTTTCCCATAAGTAACAATCAGGTCGAATCCAGGTATACACAAAACCTTCTCAAAAATAATTCAAATGTGTGGTGCACAATTACATGTCAGCATGGATTGCGCAAACAAGATTTAATTCATTTCACCTTCAACTGCTTATTAGGTCGGCTAGCAATAGACCTAATAACAAAAATGTAAACAAAAAAATGATTCCAGCAACAACCACGAGCATCTGAATGCACGAGATATTGTCCATGCATTCTTTTATCAACCAAAAACCATTTCCAAAAATATGAAGTAGCAACTATCACTGGAGAGTAAATTCAAAGAAAAATACCAAAGGACAACTTTGCATTACCAGTTTAGAATACCAGATTAACATGAATTTGAGTCTTGCACTTGCAACTCATATATCATGGTGACATCAATGACAACAAAACTATATCAAGAGATGTGTTTTTCTTCATTCTTCCAACAGTCTCCCCTTTTGTCAGTGATGGAAACATGTGCCACAATAATTTATAGGCTTCCTATGTATAGAGTATACTCTATTTATCTTTCCATTCTCCCCCTTTGACATCAAGGACAAAGGTCAACCAAAAGTATGAAAGATATGTACACAGGGTCTGAAATGTACATCACAGAGATTTAAACTATTGAACTCCCCCTAAGGATTTTAACCCAAACAATGTAAAAACCAAAAAAATTACCTGAAGGAGGGAGAATTTTTAAGTTCCTGTAGAATGCCTTGCCAGGTTGTTTTACCATTCTCCCAACTCTATTTAATAGATATTAGCATTTTGTTCAATGAATCTAAATCAATTAAACTTTTTTCAGCCTCATCTAGAGTATCTGGGGTTAGATTGATCTTATCCAATTTCTAAGCATTAGCTAAGGCATTAGCTACTGGAGTGTACTCCATCCTTACATTGTCGCCAAGCAACCCAAATTTTTTGATTATCCCTTCTTTTTGCTTCTATAACATAAAGAATTTTTCTCTATGCACAAACGTGGCATTCCAAGTTGATTTTTCTCTATTCATGGATACATTGTAAGTACTAGAAACAACATGCAACTAGGACTCAATGGATTCCATGAGATCTTTTATACTTTGTGTGGCATCAAGCCACCTTATGCAATAGAAAAAATAGAATTAGATTCAGATTCATAGGCCTTTATAGATTCAAGGCTCTTTTCTACATTGGTATGTGCCAAATCACACTTATCATGGAGGATTAATAGCCTTTTCTCATTCAGTTTCTCTTTAGTCTCCTTTTTTTTTTCTCTACAAGTCCAGTGGTATACTCCTTGAAGGAGTCCAATATAAGCTTCATTTTCTCAACCGAAGTGAGAGATGTTTCCACAGACGTATTAGGAGTGACATCATGTAAAGCCTTAATGACATCTTCAATGAGTTTAGTTCCCTTATGATGTAATTCCAATATTTCTCTTCTTTCGGGTGCATGAAATACATCACCTAACACCATTTTATGTATAGGAGAAATCTTGTTCAGATCTACATAGCCTTGATTCATTGGAAGTTGTAGGAGTTTTGATGGAATTACCAACTAGAATATGATTTTCTTAAATAGCAGGACCTTCAAGACATCATCATAAGAGGATTCTCCAGTGGAATTTTGTGATTCCACGACCTACTAAGATACTTCTTCATTATTTCCATTAGGTTCACCTAATTCCTTATTTTCGTCTTCTTGCTCAGTTTTCTCTTCCTCTACTCTCTTTTCTTCCATCTCCTTTTCTTCCCACTTTTCTTCTTCTATCATTTCTTCTTCTTTTTCTTCTTCCTTTTCTTCCTCCTTTTCATCTCCTCTCCTCTCTTCTTCTACTTTATATCTTTCATATTCTTCAGAGTGTACCGGAGGGGTGACATCATGAATCTTTGGTTGAACATTTTCTTCAACTTGTCCTTCATTTTCTACAGCCTCATTAGCAACATTAATTTTTGGTGGAACATTTTTACTGCCTCTTTCTGTAGGGATATTTGAGTCATTCATTTCCAGAGGTATGTTTTCATCAGCACCACCAAAATAAGGATCTTCCTTAACTTCTATAGAAGCTTATTTTCTTGTTTTAGGTGTCATACCAGATGCACCAATCATTCCATACTTTACATTTGTACTTATGATAGTATTTATTGTTTACTTCCTTATCATTTTGATTTCATTCTTGTCTCTATTCATTAGAGTATTAACTCTCTTCTTCATCTGGAACAAGTTAGCACAAACCTTCTTCAAGGTTTCTAGATCACCCGGAGACAGAGCAGATGCAATCTCCTTATATGCTTTAGCTCTTGTTTTCTCTTCCAACTCAACCGCCTCTACTCTTCTCTTCATCAGTATTTCCCACAATGTTTTAGGTACATCACACTTAATATTATCCCACTTAGCTTCCAATATAATGAAATATTTAATGATAGCCATTATTATTGTTTCCTTATCTTCTTCACCTACTAGATCATAAAGTTTTGTTGTGGATTTTACCATATTTTCTTAATGCACTAAATTATTCACCAAGGCATCTAGTCTGAGAGGGGAACTAGGTTTTACCAGAGAGATGTTTTGTTCTTCCTGGTCCAATAAAAATTCTTTTGCAACTCTAGCCTTCTTTGCATTAGCCTCATTATCACTAACATCTTTTTCTTCAAGATCCTCTGAGTATGATATGTAGTGAACTTTCTTTGATCCAACACTTGTTTCTTGCAATACACCTTCACTAAAGGAAAGACATACCCTTCTCTTCCTTTTCAACTTAGAACTTGGGTCTTCCTCCTCTTCTTCCTAGTCCTCAGTGACGCTAAGATTCTTCTCCCTTGTAGCCTTTTCTTTTCTTCCTCATTTAGCAGGTGCTACCAGAGGAACACCTTTACTCTTGCCTGATCTAGTAGTGGGTTCGAAAGGGGCTGGGCCTTTGCCTTTGTCAGAGGAGTTGGGCTCAGTCTTTATTGAGGCTGATCTAGAAGGTAGTTTGGAAGGGGGGATTCTACTGGATCTCCTTATGCTAGGTAATTCTCCATAATTTTTTCCTCCCTAGGCTCTTCCTAGTGCTATCTCTTCATCTGTGAAACCATATTTTCTAAGCATTTCAGTTACATTTTTCTTCCTTGTAGATTTGTTGTGCTCTAAACAGACTTCCATGGATTTTTTAGCATATGTTCCAATCCGGAGTTCATTTTAATCCTTTGGACTCTTCAATAATAGTTGCACATACCCTTCAACTTCTTCTTCTATGATTTCATATCCCAAGGGTTGAATCCAAATATTTTGAGGTTCAATCGCTTCAACCATGCACTATTTAGAAGACACATGAAATATGATGTCATTCTTATACTTTTCAACAATATTCCTCATAATTTTGTCTCTCTCATTCATATTCTTCTTGAATATAGAAAATAATATCGTCAAGGAATTTTCTATGTTATTCACATCACCCAAATTATGCATATGATTAAAAATTTGATGGGCAATAGGTCGGGATGGGTCCCAAAACATTTTTTTAAATTTTCTCGGAAGCATTATGAGAAAATAGAATAACATGCAAACAATTAGAGAACTAAACTTGAAAGGATTCTTTTTCTCCTTTGACATTCTCAGGTTCTCAAGTAGCTATTATCTGAGAAGCTCACATAGATCATAATTTGCACCATTTGCAGCCATATCAAAGCCAACATAAATTGTTTTGGTGGACATAGAGTTCTCTTTATTGGTGAAGTATATTTTTGTTGGCCTTGTTGTTGGACCAAAATATCAACCTGTTAATTCCCGATACAAGCTTCAGTTAAGATCCACGGGAGGCGGTTAAACCATGTCATGAACCTGAAGGGAGATGCTGGTGGTTAGTCCAAAAATCCCCCCCTCAACGTCACCCAAGGGGTTCAAACCCATGACCTGCTCTGATACCAATTGTTGGCCTTGTCACTACACCAAAATATCAACCTGTTAATATCTGATACAAGCTTCAGTTAAGATCCACAAGAGGTGGTTAAACCATGTCGCGAACCTAAATGGAGATGTTGGCGATTATTCCAAAAATTTAATGACCAATCATTATGGATGTGTGCTTCATGGTTGGATTAGTGATAATATTTATTGTGAGAGCCCTCTTATCATAAGTTGCACTGATGAGATCCACCACCACTTCATTTTTCATTGCATTCAGCACTGGTAATGGTCTGGTTTCATAGAGTTCAGTGATAGCTTTGATCACTTCCTTAGTTATCAAGTGTGGCTCATTGGTCCACAAGAACTGATCATGCATTCTTCTAAGGACTGATTTTACATACTGATCATGCCTTGTGGAACATAAATTTGGGAAGTTGTTCCAACAATCCAAATTCTTTGTCACAAGATTTTAGTACTCAGGTTTCACCATGAAATTGTATCCAGTGAGCTTTTTTTAACCATATGTCCATAAATTTGGTGCGATTTAATTCCTCGGTCTTAACCCTAATGTACATTCTTGTATCCTCTATTGACATGATGTCATGATGAATCAAAGAGAAAATGCCCATAGGGTCATCTTCAAAAACCTCCGTTGAGTATTTCTTGTAGGAGGGTCTAGGTCTTTCTATTGTATTTATGACTACAGGGGTTTCCAATATCTATATTTTGAGCTCTTAAAAGATCCAAAAAGATAATTTTACAAGCTCACAATGACATAGAATTGAAAAATACCTCTTTCTCCCATGAACAACTAAAACTAGGGTTTGCACAAGTCACACTTCAATTCGCTCCAAGTCGCTCTAAATCACTCTTCACCTTCTTTGAATGCACAAGTGATTGAAATGCATTTATTATTTCTCTTTATAGATCGATGCAATGCCCTAATTTGCATTAAATGCGATGAAATTCAAAAAGCTGGCAAAAAAATTCAACAGAGTTGAAAACCCTAATATGCTCCACAAGCAAGCATACATGCCCTTTTTCTTCTGGTTTCTTTTTCAAAACCTCTACCTATTCATCTCTAACAATATTTCCTCGTGCCAAAGGCTGACACACTCAAAATTAGCGGGTTTTGGAATATTTTTTGCTAAAGCTCCCCCTAAGACCATGCTAGGTCTAGTTCCCAGAGGAATTGTTTGTACTTACTGAGGGCAAAGATGCATCAAAAGATTCTGATTCTTCTTTATTTTTTCATATCTTGCTCATTTCTTGCTTAACATCCTCTTTTTCAACCTTCTTCACAAATTCATTTTTCTTTATTGGAGTAGATTGTTTTCCCTTCTTACTTTGGTATACTTTTGAGATATGTCTTGGTTTGTTGCAATTGCAACAAACAACATTTATTTGATTTGTTTGACTTCCATTAAACCTTGATTTGCACTGACTTGCTTTATGCCCATATTTCTTGCAAGTATAGAAGTAACCAACAAAGGATTCATTCATTATTCCTCCATTAAACCAGTACATCATCTGAGTTCTACATTCACTAGGTCTATGCCTAATATTTTACAAGCATAACATTGTCCAGAGAAGGAACCAAAGAACTGATTCATCCTACTTCTGCATTCAGTTGCCTTGTGACCAAACTTGTTGCAAGAAAAATAAGTGTCATTGAAGGATGGATACCTTTGTGCATTTGGTTGTTTGATAGGTGGTTTCCTTCCTATATTTATTTTTTTCTTTCCTTTATCTTGAATCTTTTGATCTTTTATAGCTTTTGAGCTTTCATTGGCTTCTAATCCCAATCCACCCTTTTCTTTAGAGGGTTTCTAACCTGCAATTAGTTCATCAAGTCTGGTAGAGTTTGTCTTGAAACTATCTTCACAGACTTTTTCTTTTTCCAATTCTGTTCTTAGGCTCACCACTTCTTGTTCAAGCCTAGAACATTCATCAAACTTTCTTTTCACTTCTGCATTCAAATACTCTTCAATTATCCTCTTTTCTTCCACTTACAACTTTATTCTAATAGCATCTTCATTTTCTTATTTCAATTGCTCACTAGCTTCTCTATGTCTTTCTTTGATTTCTTTAATTTATCTTTCAACTTTCAGACGCATTCATTTTCTTCTTCAAGATTTTCTTTCAGATCTCTATTTTCATTTTTAGCTTTGTCAAGATCATCAAGGGCTGTCTGGAGCTCTGAATTATCACCCATTTGTTCAATCTTCAAGATCTCCCTCAAGTTTTTAGGCTTCTCTAGAGGAACCAAGTTCTTATACCAATTTTTAAATATCAAAGATACTGAGAAGGGGGGTGAATCAGTATCTTCTTAAACTTATTGAACAAATACCATCCAATCAATCCAATCCATATGATAATTAAGACAAGAAGAAGAATTAACTGAACATGAAGCACATAACACACAAAGACCAGGATTATTACGTGGAAAACCAATAATGGAAAAAACCACGGTGAGAATTAACTCACAATATAGTATAACTGGTTATAATATATTACAAAAGGGTGACTCACTGTCCAAAATTAGAGGTTCATTGCCTACAAAATATAGAAACAAAAAATGGCTTACAGCTAGAGAATGAACTGACGTAAGCACACCTCAGAGTGTAGATTCAGTTCCTTTGAAGCTCAAGAAAATCACATGCCACTAGATCACTCTTCAATCTTTTTGTATCCACACATAATCTACCAACATTCACATACACAATTCTCATCCTTCTATCTCAAAGATATCTTGCATATATATTTGATTTGGCCATAAGTAAAAATTAGGTCAGCTCCAGGTAAACATAAAACCTTTTCAAAAATAATTCAAATGTGTGGTGCATAATTACATGTTAGCATGGATTGCACAAACAATATTTAATTCATTTCACCTTCAACTACGTATTAGGCCGGCTAGAATTAGACCTAATAACAAAAATGTAAACAACAAAATGATGCCAGTGACAACCACGAGCATCTGAATGCATGAGATATTGTCCATGCATGCTTTTATCAACCAAAATCCATTTCCCAAAATCTGAAGTAGCAACTATCATCGGAGAGGAAATGTAGAGAAAAATATCAAAGGACAACTTTGCATTGCCGATTCAGAATACTGGATTAACATGACTTTGAGTCTTGCAGTTGTAACTCATATATCATGGTGACATCAATGACAACAAAACTATATCAAGAGATGTGTTCTTCTTCATTCTTCCAACATAATCCCATCTAGTATGTTGATTCCAATGCATCCAAAAAAATGCTAGGAGAATAAGATAACTTCTACAACCTCACCCTCATCAACTTCATATGGGAAGGTTTCACTTGGTGATGATATATCTTATAAAGTGTAGGCTATTAGGGATCTTTGATTACCACTCAAGACTCACAAGTGTTAACTTAAAAAGTCTCTATATGTTCCAAGGCTCACCAAAAAAATCTCATCATTAATTACATTTCTCAAGCACAACTTAATGGTTGAATTTGACTAGCATAATGGTGAGAAGTTTTATTTCATTCAAGGCAAGACTCATAATGGAGAATTTTTTTCTTGTGCCTTAAGAGTGAAAAATTGTTTCAATGTGTTAATGTCACTCAAGAAAACAAGTCCCTTACAATAGAAACCAATTCATCCACAATTATTTAAAATATGAGATTTGGCCATCTCAAATTGGGCTATCTTCTTGTATTGAGTAATAAAAACATAGTGCAAGGACTTTCCCTCATGAAGCAAGAAATTTTTCTTTGCTCCAACTTT
Source organism: Sequoiadendron giganteum (assembly GCA_007115665.2). Lineage (NCBI taxonomy): Eukaryota > Viridiplantae > Streptophyta > Pinopsida > Cupressales > Cupressaceae > Sequoiadendron > Sequoiadendron giganteum. The sequence continues at coordinate 140,195,564 of CM021102.1, read as the reverse complement.
CTTATTGAGAAGTAATTTCAAGATACTTTCTTTCTATAGAAACACACACATGTAGTATTCAGATTTCATGCACATTAATTTATGGAGACCCATGACAACCATTAATAATCAAACCTAGTATTTTTTGCTTTTTTGAATGACTTGAAAAATAGTGAACATATTTCTTGACTCAAAAAGATCAAGAATTTAAAAAGTTCAAAGAATTTAGAGCACTTGTATAAATGTATTATGATAACTCCCTTAAATCCATCCACTCAAATTGAGTGAGACAACTAGTAACAAATTTTCAAACCACCTTCAACAACATGGTACCAAAAGATAGTTAACCATTGCATACACACATCAACAAAATGGTGTTGTTGAGGTGTAATCATAATATTGTGGAAATAATGTGATTTATGTTAAAAGATACAAATATCACTCATGCATTCTAATTTGAAGAGGTTCATATAGCTATGTACATGTTGAATTGGGCACCCACCAAAGTGCTTGAAAACATCACTCGTGGAGAAGCCATGAATTTCACATCTAAGAGTGTGTGAATGTATAGCCTTCATGCACATCTCCAGGGCGCCAATCACAAAGTTAAATAAGAAGTCCTTGAAGTTATATTAAAATTCTTCCTTAGCTAAATCTCAAAGTTGAAGAGATATCAACTTATGGATCTGCCTACAAAAAAGGTGTACATTAGCAAGAATATTTTTCATGAGGAAAAAGGATATAGTACATTTTCCTCACTATCACCTTTTAGTCACCGAACACCTAGAATTACTGAACTTGTAGATGAGTTAAAATATGACACTTACAATGGAGTAGAATCAAGTAAAGAAGCACAAGAAGAGGATTTTTTACTTATGAAATTTTTTGTACCGCTATTTCAATATCAATACTTAGGTCGTGTGCACAAAATTACTTCTAAGTGGGGTGATCCCACAATAGTGGTTTACAATTTTTGGCCAAATTGGACACTGAAATTATTATTTTTAACTAAATCTTCACATTTGGGCACCTATAGCGGCTAAACCATGAGGAATTTGAAGATGATCCAAATTAGAGTCTCATCAAATTTTATTTTTAGATTCTAAAAATATTTTTTTCAAAATTTTTGGAATCAGATTGCACTTATTTTTCCATCTCCCATGAAAACTTATTTTTTTCGGAAAACAACATTTTTAAAAAGTGACGCTCACCGTATACAACATAATTTTTTTTGTATGAAGGATTAAATTCTAATTTTCTCGAATTTAGATTTTTAACTAAGATATCTAGCACTTTCATTTGGTCTCATATATTTTTATTGAATATTTTTTCCTTAATCAAGTTTCGAAGTCAAACCAATTGCAATTTAGACATAGGAAGACTGCATACAATATAACTTTTTTTTATGTATCAAAATTCAAATTTTATTTTTTTAATGGATCAAGGACATCAATACCCAGCACGAACATATTTTAAATTTTTTTATTTTGATAATTTTCTATTTTTCTACATGTGCAAATAAAAGAGCTTAATTTTCGGTGAAAAACCTATGTTTAATAAAACTAAAAAAAAACATACATAATAAAACCAAAACATATTAAAATTATATTCGTTGGATAGATAATTTTGAGGACTACAATATTCCAGTTGGGTCTATGAATTATTCTCCATTTTCATCCTCAACCCGTGCTTCGAAGGGAAAAAATTTGGAAGATTTTTGTGAGAGAGGGTGGGAAGGTGGGAAAAGGGGGGTTCGAGTGAACCCCGGTTCGGTTGAATCAAGGTTCGAGGAAACCCCTTCCACAATGGAAAACACATGTTTCCACATTCAAAGGGGTTCGATCGAACCCTAGTTCGAACGAACACCTTTTGGGTTGGCTCGAACCTTGAGTTTGTTCAAACCCCTCAAAACGATTTTTTTTAAGTGGGGGCATTTTTTGGAAGTTTTCCTTCCTCATTTGAATTGTAAACCACTTTTGTGGGTTCACCCAGTGGTACAATACCATAATGAAGGATGCAAAAGCATATTTAGTGGAAAATAAGTCTCATGAAGATGTAAATTTGTTTCTTGTGTGCATGGTCATTCAAAATTATGAACCAAAAGAAATGAAGTAGGATCTTGAGTAAGCACCTTGGAAAGATACCATGGATGTCAAATATCAAAAAATTTTGATGAAAAATACCTAAGAACTTCTTGATCTTCCACCAAGGAAGAAAGATTTTGGATGCAAATGTGTTTTTAATTAAAATACAAAGTAGACAGTAGCATTAAAAAATATAAATCCCAACTTGTGGCTAAGGGTTTTGCACAAAAAAAGGGTATTGACTATGAAGAAACCTTTGCCCCCACTATAAAGATCAAGACCATTATGATGGTTTTTTAATGGCAAGTAAATTTGGTTGGAAATTTCATCAAATGTATGTCAATAATGCCTTCCTCAATGGAGATCTCAGAAAGAAAGTCCCTATGACTTATCTTAAGGGGTATTTAACACCTAGATAGCAATTAAAATTTGATCTTGAGGAGCATACAACACCAATTTTCATACTATATTTACTATTATATATAATTGCTTTTATTTTCTTTTGTGTTATTTTATTTGTTTACTATTTTTATTTTTTGGTTCAATATCTTTTCATTTTTCTATAATCTTTTGCATTCCTTTATTTTGTATTGTTCTCCTTATTTTATTTTTCCTTATTCTCCTTGATTTATATTTATATGTGTTTAGTTTTGCAATTTTCTTAAAAAATATTCTAATCCTAATGATGGATCATGGAGCATGATCTAAAACATCAATTTTCTCAATAACTCAACATAGTTTAATCCAAAAATAATAATTCAAAAACTATCATGAGTTGTAGAAACATCATTTTTCTAATCATATAAAGCTTACAGATAGAATTCCACCCTTTCTTCACGTGAATATCTCATAAAATATGTCCTCACTATCCAACTATGATCTAATCATCACTCTTTTAACAATGAAGTAATAATTTAAACATAGCCTTCCTTTGAAACACATAAAAAATCCTATTTACTTTCAACTCTCTATTTTTGGTCCTATTTTTACCATTCACTAAATCAAGGACACTATTTTTAAATTTATTGCCCTCTTTCAACAATTACAACCGTTGCTCCTATATTTAGCATTGTTAGCAAAAATTTTGGACGTTGACTTCAAAATTGACAATAAGTAGTTTGATTATCCTTATAACAACTTTAACCCTATTTGAAATCAATTTTTCCTATATGTTTAAGGGATTTCATGACCTTCCCTACTTCATACATCAAACCCAACCATATGGTTGTGACCCTTCATGAGGAGCCCTCCTCAACTTAGTTGCATTGCAACTATCATATGCCTCCCCTATTGCAATGACCCATGGGAAATACAACCCATCCTTGCATTGTCTACATTGATTTTCTCATAATGTAAATCACCCTTGTAAACAAACAATCCATCAAAGTTGGCAAGTTTCAAGTTTGAGCCTTCTCCATGAACCTATTCAAAACAAATGAAAAGAGAGACAATTTAAAGGTTTTTTTCATTTGATGTAGAATATTAAAATGTATCTAAGGCTCATATGGCTATATTATAATGTTGAATTTAGCTCTTAGTTATATTCAACATATATAATACTTAATTAAAAAGTGGGGATAGCTACATATAAGTAATTATTAGTACTTACCATAACACGTATTATAGTATTTGATATGCAATTTTTTTTAATTAATTCATCAAATTTGATCAATGAATCCACTCAACCTTTTATTATAGCATTAATTTAAATCAATACAAAAACATTTATTACAATCTTCACTATTCATATAAAATTCATTTATCTATCGAAAACAAAACATAAATCAATAATACCATAAAAGATCCTATCACAATTTGCAAGATTTAATTTGTCATAATTTATTTATACATATTATTGGTATCATACACATCCTCATATAAAATCACTAAAAAATACACCAGTTAAATCTCTCATTGCAATCAATAATAGTTCCACATGATTTAAGTACTAATACGGTGGATATTAATGACTAGAGCTTTTTGAAAAATCAATGAACTCCTTTACATTGTTTAGAAATATTTGTCTTATATTCCACCTGAGATAGCTTTTATTTTGTTGATGGATTATATAGAGTATAGGGAAAGGTCGCAAATGGAAACATACACCTTTGTTATAGAAAAAAATCCAATGAGAAGATTTCAACCATAATGCTGATTTTAAATTTTCATTGCATTTATTACTATCACTTAATGCTTTCTTTGACTGTTATTCAAAAAAAAATAGTGATCTTTCGCTTTGATCTAACTTCTTGTTTTTGGAGTAAGAGGCATATTACTTTAGATTTTCTTATTAACAAGGATGTGGCTTTCGTTTGTTAGTCTCCTTTAACTTCACAAAAAAATATGTAGAATAATTATGTTTTCTATTGCAATTTTAAAGGAACTAAAGAATACATGAAGGGATTGAAAAATAATAGAAAAGTATTTGTTTACATCCAATCTTCAATCATAAATGGGAAATGCTTAAAGATCATATTGTGGTGTTTTTGTTAGAATGATGGTTGTCACTAAAACATAAATTGAAGTTTGAAAATGGCAACCAGGGTAAAGGGGTCCATAGTAGGGCATCCTATCTCTCGATTTTTGAAATTCATAGCATATGATTTCAAAAATGTCTTAATTTTGTACAGTAGTTTATTTGTCAACTCATCTATTTAAAAAAATTATTTTTAGGGTCACATCGTCAAATATGATGCCACATCAACATGTTTTTTGTTAAACCACATACAATCCAATAGTAGGGCACTAAGTCATGTGAATATGTTTTTGAAAAGTTAAACAACATTTACAGGGCGTTGTACCCTTCACAACGAGCCACGAGGGCCAAAAAAGGACAAAACTAAATAGCTAACATAAAAGGAAAAAAACACAAAAACAACCCAAAGGAAACACAACAACAGCTAAAAAGCAACCGATAGACAGGCACCGAGAGCAACTAATTGGCATCGTCCCAATTTTTAATCAGGAGGTCCACCACCTCATCTCCCACCCATTCTTTGTTTTCCTAGCTATTGTTCCCCTCTAGTTCCTCTTTTATAGCATTAGACAGAGTGCTCGTAACAAAGTGACCCAATTTCACGGTGAAGTGGGTTAACCCCCAAAATATTTTGTCAAGAGTGTCCAATCTCTTCGCCACATCACACGAATCCGCCCCAACATCCATAGCTCCCTGAACCTCACCAGGCTCATCCACCAATAGCTGCAAAGAGTGCAAGCCAGAGCCATCAAAAGGAAGCTTCCTATCCACCGGATTAAGCTGGGGCCTCTCCACAATAACTTCCTCCACATCTTCAGACTCTTCTTCCTTGTAACCCTTGTTGTTCGACTGCTCCTCCTCAAAATCCTTAATGATTAACCTCTTCTTGTTGTTCTTTGTCAGCCTCCCAGATCTCCTTCTAGCACTTTCCCCTACAGTCATCTTCGTGTTCCCCACAACCGTATCCCCTCTAGAATCTTTCCTAACAACATTCTTACCCTTGCCATCCTTAGCAGTTGGAGCCTACATGCATTTCTCCTTACCTTTTTCATTGCAATAGCTCTAATAGCCGTGTCAGCTTGAGTGGCTTTTAGCTCATAGAGCCCTTCTGCCACGCTGGCATGGGCCTTGCCCAACCCACCCTTAAGTTTTTTGGTGGAAAATTTGGTTTTAGCATTCCCCACTTTGTCTACATTAGACTTCCGAGGAGGACTCTTGGATTCGGCCGGGGAGATATGCACTGTAGAAAGGGGTTCAATGTTCTCAATGTGGACATCGGTGATGGCTTTAGGTGGACGAAGGGTAAGATGAAAGTGATATAGTCTAAGGATAAGCCCCTGATGGAGTGGGAGTGGTGGGAGATCACAGGGATTACGACTAGCCAAATCTTTACACTTGTCAACAAAACTTTCCAGGTCCATTAAAAGGAAAAATAGGAAACTGAGCAGCATCTTATGCCTAAGGTGATTTAACAGAGGGAAATGATAAAAGAAACAGGTTTTATATCTACCTTTCAGAGTTACATACTTCATCAGCGCCATGCACACCAGGTCCCACGGCTTAGGAAGCACTTCCCTTTCAAACCCCACTTGGTTTCGAACCAGGGTCTCCTCACCTCTAAAAAACACTTTAAGGCTCTCGTGGTCCAATTTTTTTGTGTGTTTAGGATATTTTTTCCCCACACACAGCAAACCCATAGCCTGCACAATAACATCCTTGCTGATTTCGAATGAAATTCCACCAATGGAGACCTTTCTATCCTTCCACGAATTGGCAAACTGACCCGATAAAATAGGATCATGGCCGACTAAGCACTCCATGAGTGGAGCAATACCTCCCTCCACACAAATATGCCAGACCAGAGGGTTGTTTTGAAACTCTTCATAATTTTCTGGTTCAGTCTGAACACGCTCACCACCCATACTGCCAGTCTACACATAAAACTCACAGAAATGCAAAAAATACCAATTGTAGTAGCCGTGAACAATAATCTCCAAATGATAGTTAAGGCAGGGATTACAACGAAGAAAATTAAACCCCACACATCGTTCACATGCGTGGAGAGGAATTATACCACAGTGTGAAAAGACACAAATATTAATGAATTTATGATTACAGCAGAGAAGGCAAGAGTTGGCAGAGATGTAGGGAATGCACAAAAACCCATGTGAACAGGCCAAAAAACTAAAATTAGCAATCCTCCAAAAGAAGCCAAAGGAATCCCTAGCTAAACTAGCTGGCTCGAAGCCTCTAGAAGGAGGCCAAATCTCATCATAGATAGTCAAATCATTATAAATAGAATCACTCCTCCAAATGCAATGAGGAGATAAAACAAGAAATCCAATTCCCAAAAGAGTATATCGCACAGTACGATCCCACAACTGAAATGAAGTCACATCCTTCCATTTAATCCGTATCAAGCTGCCAAAACAAATCTTGAACTCCTCTTTTAAATCCCCTCCCTGCCATCTCATCATAACCTTAGAAACCAAAACCATCCACCATGTCCAAAGAACAGACACGCGGATGCTCCTTTCCCTTCCCCACACACGCGCATATTTACCAGGAAAACTCCACCTGTACTCCATACCAATATTGACATTCATCCACCAACTCACCCAAAATAACCAGTGGGCCCCCCAATCAGCTCTTTTCATCCAAAGGTTGAAAATCATTGCAAACCATGGTAGCCTTGTTCCTGCTCTATCAAAGCTTGAATATTTGGCGGTAGTCTTTCCTTATCCTCCAACATCTAGCCAAATCCCAACCCGAGCCAAGATTAGCCAAAGCATCTGCCACACGGTTGCCTTCTCTGAAAATATGAGTCACCTTTTTGTCCCTAAATTTGGACAAAAGGAAGCTAACATCCATCAATATGTCCTTGGTATTCCAACCTATTAATCTATCTTTTTCCACAGCATCCGTCACCGACTTGGAATCTCCTTCTATGTGGAGATAAACAATCCCTAGAGAAATAACAATTTTGATGCCCATGAACAGCGCACGAGCCTCAGCCACTAAAGACAACTGAACCCCAATGCCTCCAGCAAAACCTGCCACCATATTCCCCATAGAATCTTTGATAATCCCACCTATACTTGCCCTTCCTGGGTTGCCTTTAGCACCCCCATCAAAATTAAATTTGAACCATCCACAATATGGAGGCTCCCATTTGGTATTTTTCCTAGCTAATAGTTTTGAATTATCAAAGGTGTTAGCCTTTAGATCCTGATGCCATTCCTTAGCCATTTTTATTTCATAATCCATCGGCCCCATCTCCAGATGTTTCCCATTAAAGAGAAATATTCTCCTCAATGAACCTAACTCCAATGCCAAACACTTCCTTGGGGCTCCGCTCAATATTCTTGAAAACCTTGTTATTCCTCTCCTTCCATAAACACCAACCTAAGATTGGGGGAACCTACTTCCATATTTCACCAGTCAGAGGGTGGAAAAAAGGGTTATTCCAACCCAAAATAAACGATAAAAGGTTTTTGCTCATAACCCAAAGGACATCAAGTTTCTCAAAATCCATCCCCCAAACTTCAGCAACATACGGGCAGTGTAATAAAAGGTGGCTGACAGTTTCCTCCCCCTCCTTGCAAAGAAAACATCTATTGGGAAAGCACAACCCTTGAATTCTCAAATTGTCTTGAGTTAAAATCCTATTATGACAGGTTGTCCACCAGAAAAAATTAATTTTAGGGATCATGTGTTGATTCCAAACCCTCCTCCAGGGTTCCACAACATAAATTTCATTAGTCAGTAGTCTGTAAGCTGATCGCACCGAAAGATCCCCCTGTTTATCTAAATCCCAAAAGAACCCATTCTCTCAGTCATAGGAAGGAAATCTGATACTGGAGAGAAACACTTGAAGGGATCGAGCTAGACGACAAAGGTCAAGAGAGTGGGGGAAACAAAGGGAGAGATCCCTCCAAATCCTAGCTCCAGGAGGACCAGCCACATAGTCATTGATATGTATGTCAAAGAATCTCCGAGCCTCACCCATCACCGCCCCAAAGCCGAAGCAAGCCAAAGAGGAGTCTAAAAGCCAAGTATCTTCCCAGAACCTGATTTTGACCCCATTTTCCATTTTCCATTTAATCCCTTTCTTTAGCAGGCCTTGTATGCTGCAAATGCTCCTCTAGAAAATAAAGCCTTGGGGATGAGGTTCCAAAAGACAATCAATCAAAGGCCTATTTTGGAGGTATTTGACATTCAAAATTTTGCACCAGTCCTTGGTGTTCCTTAACTGGTCCCACCCAACCTTAGCCATCAACACCCTGTTAGAGATGACAATCTTCCTTATTCCAAGCCCACCACAATTTTTAGCTTGACAAACCCTTTCCCATTTTACCAAAGAAATTTTCTTTTTATCCTCAGTACTGTACCAAAGGAAATTCCTTTGAATTCTTTCAAACTTATCAGCAATATACTTAGGCATCTTAAAAATAGCTAGAAAGTAGGTGGGGATACCTTGAATAGCCGCAGTGAGAAGTTGGAGTTTTCCAGCATGACTAAGCAAAGAGCCCTTCCACCCAGCCAACTTCCTTTGAATCCTCTCCAGGATAGAATTCCAGAACTTCAGGGGAACCTCCTTAACCATGAGTGGGATCCCAAGATATACCGACGGGAGAGAATCACCAACACATCCCAAGATCGCAGTCACCCTATTTTCCAAATTTGGCAAGCAATTAAAGAAGTAAATCTTGCTCTTATTTTAGTTGATGCTTTGACCAGAGCAAGAGGCATAGCTATTAAGACAATCTTTCCATTTCCTAGCTTCCGCAACAAAGGCCTTCCCAAATAGAAAGGTGTCATCAACAAATTGTTGCACAACAATTGGATTAAGAGAGGTAGCCGCTCTAACACCAAAAATGGAGCCCTCTGATAGCAGACTCGTGAAGTTCCTGCTAAGCACATCAACAATCATAATAAAGAGATAGGGGGAGAGAGGGTCTCCCTTTCTGAGCCCTCTACCAGTAGAGAAGAATTCATAGGGGGATCCATTAACCATAACCGAGAACTTAATAGTACTAACACACTCCATAATGAGCTTAATGACCAAATTGTTAAAGCCAAACTTAGTTAGGACCTTCAGAATGAATTCCCATAGAACCTTATCATAAGCTTTGGAAATTTCAAGCTTAAGTGCCATCCCCACATTATTACATCTATCCATAGAGTGGAGCAGTTTATGGGTTGTCAAAGAAGCATCAAGAATGTGTCGCCTCAGGACAAACCCCTTTTGAGTGTGACTAATATTATTTTCCAGAAGAGGTTTGATACGGTTAACAAGAATCTTAGAAATGATCTTATAAAAGGTGTTACAAAGACTAATAGGTCAGAAGTTAGACATTGAAAGAGGCTCACTAATCTTGGGTATAAGAGCAATGAAAGTGTGGCTCATTTATTTAAGGATTCTACTAGATTTGAAGAAGTCCCTAGCTGCAAGCACAAGGTCCCAACCCACAATATCCCAGAATATCTGAAAGAACACGAGAGGAAACCCATTAGGTCCCAGGGCTTTGAAGGCCCCCATGCTAAAAGTAGCCAACCAAACCTCTTCCTTGGAAACAATCCTAAGAATTCCCAAATTATCTTCCTGAGAGATGGAAGCAGGGAGATGTTGGAGGATTTTACAATCCAGAGTCAGGTTGGGTGCCTCCGTAGGGGCCAAAAAAGCCTCCTTGAAATAATTAACCGCACAGGACCCAATTTGAGCTTGATTAGAAATGACCTCCCTAGAGGCACTTATCAATTTAGAAATTTGATTCCTTTTCCAGTGTTTGATGGCAGAAACATGGAGAAAGGACGTGTTCCTATCTCCTTCCTTCAGCCATTGGACCCTAGATTTTTTCTTCCAAAAGACCTCTTCATTTTTTAAGACCCATTCTCATTCCATTTTGGCATCGTTTTCCTGAATGTTAGTCCGTTGACTGTCATCACCCTCATCCATATTTTTCTGCAAGGTCCTCAGCTTCCCCTCGAGCTATTTTTTCCTTTGAAAAAAATCCCCAAACATATTCTTGTTCCATCCTTTAACCATCAGTTTAATATGTTTAATTTTAAAGCAGAGCCTAAACATAGGGGATCCTTAGACTGGAATATTCCACCATTCAACAATTTTCTTTTTGAAATCGGGGTGAGAGTTCCACATTATTTCAAATCGAAAAGGATAGGGACCACTAGAGGGATGAATATTAGTGGTCAACAGAAGAGGATTATGGTTCAATACCGTCCTAGGAAAATTTACCAGGTTGGCATCTAAGGCATTAGTCCAATGAGGAGAGCAGAGGAAGCGGTCAAGCCGAACCTGAATCAGATTGCCACCAACCCTTCTATTAGACCAAGTGAAATTCTGGCCCAATAGCTCAATATCAATTAACCTCGAAGAATACATAAAATTAGCCAGATCCGACATGTTGTCAGTGTAATCCAGGAGGCCACCACTTTTATCAGACAAAAACAAGGGAGAGTTGAAATCTCCAGCAACAAGCCAATGACCACCCTTATTTATATTAATCTTAGCCACCATGTTATTCCATAGAATATTCCTCGAGTTCCTATGATTAGGAGCATATATATTAACTATAGACCATTCTTCTCCAACAAAGGAGAACGAGACCCCAATGCTATTTTTACAATGAAATAATTCAAAACCCTGCATACAAGAAGGATTCCAAAGCACAGCCAATCCTCCTAAAGCTCCCTCAGCATCACTATGGACATAGGAAGCATTAGGCCATAATAAGCTAGCAACTTTGTCAAAATTAACCATCAACATCTTAGTTTCTTGAAGAAGACAAACATCAATCTTATGCTCCACTATATAGTTCTTCAGAGCACGTTGTTTGTGTGAGCTATTAAGCCCATGAACATTCCAAGATATAATCCTCATTTCTGACCTTTTTTTGAGGACACATCCAATGTCCTCTACTTTCCCAAGGCAATCTCATTTATCGTTTCTCTAGTTCTAGTGTATCTCTAAGAGGGTCTCCCAGGATTGGAATCCCCTCCAACATCCGCCTTCTTCTTCCTACCCTTCTTCTTATGCATAGTCCATATCCCTTCATCCTCGACTTTCTCTAGCTTTTCTCCCCAAACTTTCAGTAGACTCTTCAATCATGCTAGAGCTCTCTTCCTCCCAAATTTCACCATCTTCTACCAAGGCCCCACAGGTCCCCGAAGTGACATTCAAGGATAGAGGATCAAAAACTGATGAGCTAGGACCAAAGAACCCAACAGAAGCCCCCATAAGCAAGGTATCGACAACTAAGGATCCAGGATCTTGAGACAAAGGGACCTCCCGGGGTATGGCTTCCAACATCGATGAGACACAAGGGTTCAAACCAGGGTGAGGACTAACAGGGGAGGGTGGGTGAGGAGAAATCACAGGTGGCCAAACAGAACCTGGGGGGACAAACTCAGAGTCTCCCGATGGCCTCGATATATCCTCAACCGAATTCGTGGGATTTAACACATCGTTAGTCTCCTGACTGATCATTGATTTGCAGTCGGAAATAAGATGCCCAACTTTGGCACACCTTTGAAAAAATACCACAACGTTTTTGTAACACATAGGTTGAATCCAGCTACCCAACTTAGAACACAGCTTGATAGAGTTTGGTAGAATTTTATCAACGCAAATATTGACACAGAATCTAGCAAAGACTAACCTTGACTTTGATTTTGTGACAGCATCTATCGTAACAAACTGACCCAACGAATCACCAATAGCCTTGAAGATGGCATCATCCCAAAACTCAAGAGATAAGCTCGACAGCCTAATCCAGATAGGGGCCAACATGTTAAGGTTAATAGCGAGGTCAAAACCAGATTTCCAGTTACACATTGCCAAACTGTGCTTCCCATAAACCCATGGGCTTGACGACAAAGTGGCCACCAAGTCCTCAGCTACAACAAATCTAAACAGGAAGAGACCACTAGCCATCGCGAGAATCTCCACACTACCCTTGACACGCCACTTCACAACAACCCATTTCCTAACCATATCCACCATAGGACAATAAGAGAGGAATCTCCCCACCACAACATTCTCCATGGAGGAAAGGATCCTGTCACTAATCAAATTAGGTTTGTCAAACACAGTACCAGAGATCGAAACAATCTCAGGTGGAGATGAAAACAAGGAGGAGACTTGTTTCCCACTAGTCATAACATCCTTCCAACCGACAGTCAGAGGAATCTCAACCACCGGCACAGAAGAACCGTCGGAGATGCCAAATCCTTCAACATGCCCAATGGTGAAAGCGCTAATCCCACAGAGGGGGTACCCACCAGACATGTCCCCAAAGGAGAGGAGCACAGGTCAGGAGGGGGTAGAGGGGGACCATTAGATACCCCCAAGATAGAGTCCACCATGCACACATAAATTCAAAACTTCGATAAGTGGGAGAAATTTCAAAAAACCAGAAGCAGCTCTTTTCATGTGAATATGTTACGTTGATGTGGCATCACATGATTTGTCGAATTATGTACTTTATGGAAAAAGGTGTTTTGCAATTGGATAAAAGGTGCTCCATTATAGGGCCCACTAAGGACTACTTCTATCCCTACTTTTGTTCTTCGCGCTACTATGGGCTCCTCTCTCCTACCCACTAAGGACTACTTCTATCCCTACTTTTGTTCTTTGCCCTACTATGGGCCCCTCTCTCCTACTTGGAGAAAGTTATGAGGTATCTTGGTACATATCTTTCACTATACTCAATAAATGATTTTTTTTTAACTATGTTATACTTTCCCAGGTTTTACATCACATTTTAAAAATTAACATTATCTTTTTTTTCATAGACAATGACTTTATATTTCTTTCCACCCCACTTTAATGGGAAATCTTGATTTTCTATGTTAATTTTTTTTTTCTTCTAAATAAAGTAATATAAATGGTCTCATTTTAAGACAGGATTAAAAGTGGTTCAGATTTTTTTTCTAAAACCCTAAGGAGCATTTAGATTTTCTAGGAAATATAACTACAACCATTTAGATATAGATTTATATTTTTTGCATATTTTGTAATCAAAACATTTCATGAGATCATATTTTGATGTTTTTTGTTAGGTAGTTTACATGTCTTGTTTATACTTGCATATTTTGTATATGTGTTTATCAAAACAATTGCATTTGTAATTTGAAAAGTGTAATAATTGTTGGAAATGAGTTGTCTCAACCTTGCTATTTCTGAAGATTTGATTTGTTTTCATTTAAGATTTTCCTATCGCTGATTAAGCATTGTCGGTGCTTTGAAAATAGAAATATTAGTTGTCAAAAGATGCTAATGTGATAGCATATCATGGAAGGGTTAATTTTAGAGATATTATGACATCTTTGAGGGTCAAAAATCAAGGAGAATATTGTGGACATGAGAGCCTAATTTTAGACCGAAATCTTGCATTTTTGGGCAATACACCTCATGAGAGGTTTTGCACATGGTTTTGTAAACTACATATGGTTTCTTGTATTGCCAGAGGTATATAAATTGAAGGCTTGAGAAGTAGTTTGTGTGTTGAGTTTGCAGGTATTGTTATGTTGTTGAATTGATGCCAAAATTCTTCTAGAGTTGTTTACTGGTTATACTCTTGTAAAAGACTTGCTCTGCAAGTGTATGTAATCTTGTTGTTGGATTTGAAATACATTGAGTAGGATTTGGAGTGTGGGTTTTTTCACCCAAAAGGGTTTTCCCCACATATATCTTGTGTTCATTGTTTATTTTTTGTTGAATGTGTTTCTAGTTTTTCTATAACTGTTAGATCAGTTTTAAAGTTTTCATAATATCTCTTCTCAAGATTGGTGTAGGAAATTGTTTATGATACTCTAATTGCCTTACAAGTGGTATCAAAGCTTGATCACTTTTGGTTTTAGTTGTGGTTTGTTGGGTCTCTTGTGCTAATCAAGGTTTGAGTGGGAGCTTGTGTAGAGGATACTTTGTGATCTTGTTGTAAATATATTTTCCAAATGGGGAGCACATCTAGGAGGATTGAGGTAGAGAATTTTTTTGACACAAAATTTGAAATGTGGAAGTTGAACATGGAATATCCATTGATTAATCAGGATCTATGGGATGTTGTGGATGAAAATTTCCAGAGGCCTACAGATCCAACTTTGGCTGCAAAATATGATGTAATGGATAGAAAATCTAAAGGTCTCATTATATTAAGTCTTGTAGATCCAATCCTAATAAATTTTCACAAAGAACCCACTTTGAAGAATCTTTGGAAGAAACTAGGTGAGATATACCAAGCCAAATCTCTAGTAAATAATATTTTCTTGAGGAAGAAGTTATATTCCTTGAGAATGGAAGAAGGTGGATAAATTTTTGAGAATCTAGAAAAATTTAATATGTTGATGACTTAGTTGACCTTAGTTGGGGTTGAGATGGATGAAGAAGAAAGGTGCCAAAATTTGTTGTGTTCACTACTAGACTCATGGGATAGCCTAGTCATGGCCATTGGGCGCACTTCTATCATCTTGAATATGGAGGATGTTGTTGGTTCTCTACTCTTTGAAGAGATGAGAAGGAAGATCTCTTTGAACGCCAAAGAGGCTTTGATTGTTTGAGGAAGACAAAAAGAACAAGGCAAAGATGAGAATCACTATGGCCATTCCAAGTCCAAAAACAAGGGGAGATCAAAATCTCCTAGCAAGTCCAAGGTAATATGTTGGAACTGTGGCAAACCCAGACACTTCTGAAAGGACTGTAAAGAAGAGAAGAAGAAGAAGAAAGATTCTAATTCTAAGTCTGAAAAGGAACATGGAGATGTCTTTATTGCAGCCTTGGCCACTTGTGCAAGTGATAATGTATGGTTGATAGACTCAAGTGCATCTTTCCACATGACTCCTAGTAGAAACTAGTTTAGTAGGTATGAAAATTCTGATGGTGGTAAGGTGTATTTGGGTGATGACTCTTTCCTTGATATTGTTGGCCATGGTAGTATTCATGTGAAATTTTTTGATGATAGAGTTAGACGATTTGATGGTGTCTTGCATATCCTAGGACTAGCAAGAAATTTATTATATGCTAGAAAGCTAATAGATGCAGGTGTGCATGTACAATTTTCTAAAGCAAGTGTGAAAATGGTGAGAGGTGATATGATGATAGTGAGAGGAAGTAGATTGGGTACATTGTACCGGCTTGATGCATGCACAGTTGAATACAATAACACTTCTAATAAGATTAATCCAAAAACTACTTCATTGAAAAAAAAGATGGTTTCCCCTTCTACGGATGGTTGTGGCTTCTAGGTACCCAAGGGTGCTCTTTCTACCGAATCAAAGTTTCTTGTAGAGAAGACCATGGTATGGCACCAAAGGCTTGGTCACATTGGAGGGAAGGTTTTAAAAGCCCTAAAAACTAAGAACCTCGTTGAGGGGTTGAATGATTGCAATCTAGAGTTTGATTTATGTGAACATTGTATTTATGGAAAACAAAACCACAATCAGTTTTACTCATCTTCTCATAAGTCTTCATGTATCTTGGATCTGAATCTTTTGAATGTATTTGGTCCTGTTGATGTTTCTTCTATTGGTAAATCAATTTATTATGTTACTTTTATTGATGATTTCAGTAGGAGGGCATGGGTGTATTTTTTAAAGAGTAAACTTAAAGTTTTCATTCATTTTAAGGAGTTCAAGGCTATGCTAGAAACTCACACTAGAAATAAAATTAAATGTTTGAGAATTGGAAATGGCAATGAGTATTGTTCTACAGACTTTAATAGATTCTATATATTGTGGGATTAAAAGACAAAAAATAACTTTATATTCTCCGCAGTAGAATGAAGTTGTAGAAAGAATGAACAAAACTATGATGGAGAGGCTAGGAGCATGTTGAGTGGAGCTGATCTAGAACAAAAATTTTGGGTTGAAGCTATTGCCAATACTTGTTATTTGATAAATAGATCTCCTACATCAACGCTTGTTGATAAAATGCCAATGGAGGCATGTTCGAGGAAAAAGCCTTCACTTAGACATTTGAGAGTTTTTGGTTGTGAGGCATATGCACATTGATGAGTGTCTGGAAATGCTACTTTAATTAATCTTTTTATGAACTCAAAGACTCAATTATACTATTAATTAACTATTATGTCAGTAGATAATATATTTAAATGTTTGTTTGTTTCATCTTATACTTGAATAATTGGAAGATATATTAGAATTGGTATTTTGCATTAAATGTGTTTCTTTTAGTGATGTTAATAATGAAATGACTATGCAATCAAAACTATTTGTTGTCATATTTGTAATCTATGCTTGAGGATTTCATGTAGGTACTTAAATGCTTACTGTTGAGATGGAACTGTTAAACTTTATGTTTAACAACGTGGTGTTAATTGTGCTCGTGAAAGCTTCAGATTGATATTGATTTGCTACGGTTTCGGATTGGCTTCCTTTTCTAGTTTGGAAACTATTGCACCAGCTGTGCTAAAGCGATATTCTCTTGGATATTTTCAATTGGACTTTAGTTTAGTTTGGCACTCTATAATTTGGTGGCTAGTGCCATGAATTTGAATTCAAAATAAGATATATTCTTATAAATATCTCTCCTTAGGTTTAGTTTAAAGTTATTCAATCTTTTGTTGAATATTGCAATTTCTCGTACTATGTACTTTTTTCTAGTCACCTATTTTGGCCAATTGGAATTCAAATAAGAAGTTGATCTAGATCTTTGTATTAGAGGTTCCACCAGGGGAAGAGCAAGGCTCGCTCAACCAAAGGAAGTGGCCATGTTTCATGTTCTTTGATTCGGTTAGATTTTGTTTGGTTTATATTGGTTTAAAGTTAAGCATTTCAATTTATATTGATCAATGTTCAGTAATTGAATTTACTTAGATTGTTTTACTACAATTCAAATTAGCTAAGACTTTTTGTTGTAAATCAGAAGTTCATTCACTTACTGTAGATTCAATTACTGTTTGTAGAAATTTTAAGTACTTATTTTCAAATGCATGTAGTTGTATTGAGATTGATAATAATGACTGATGTGAGGATCAAATTGAGGCATAACTGGAACTTGTTCATGGGAATTAGTATTTATGCTTTCTAGATTAATGTTTAATTTCCTACAAACGTAAATAGATTTATTGTTTTCTAGATTAATATTCATTATCCGCAAGCATAAATAGATTTCCTTTTTCAAGCAATTTAAATTCTGAATTTTAGACTTAGAGTTAATTTGAGTTATTTCATAAATCTTTCCATGAACAAATCAATGTCAAGTGAAGTAAAGTTTAAACTATGTCATTAGGATCGAAATAGGTCTAGATAAGCATTAGTTAGTCAATAGGTTAGAGTTAGCCTTTAGAAAATTAGTTGTTGTGTTCCACTCTTGAGAGCTCCTAAAGGCTCTTGAAAAAGACTGGCCGAAATAAAAGTCATTGTTTACAATGCAAAGCCCCCAATTTTTGGAGTCATCCTTATCGCATATAGCTTTGAGACACACCCAATTTGATAAATGAGAAATTAAATGATGCAAGTAGTGACACCAATGACCTTGCCCATCACATATGTGCCTACAAAGAAGAGAACAAAATTAGATTCCAAGGCCGTCAAATGTATCTTCATTGGCTAAATCTATGGTGTGAAAGGATACATTCTTTGGGACCCTATTGCACAAAAGGTAATTTATTCCAGAAGTGTTATTTTTAGAGAGACTAAATCTTCTCCTGTTAATTTTCAGCCAGAATAACATAAAGAAATTGAACAGAAAAAGGATGTGGTTCAACTTCCTTCTACACTTGAGGAAGTTGAATCGAGACCCAAAAATAGACAAGAAGTTGAGGAGAGCTCATCAAGTTCGATTCTTTAGAAGAGGAAGAAGTGGAAGAACCTCCACCTCAGCTTTTTCGAAGGTCTACAAGGCAAAGGAAACCACCTCAAAGGTATGGTTATTCACCTGATGATATGAAGTGTATATTTTCTTTGAGTACTAATATTGATGAACCAAGATCTGTGCAAGAGGCTTTGGGTATGAATGATTCAAATTCCTAGAAAATAGTCATGGATGAAGAGATGGAAGCCCTTAAAAGGAATGATACATGGGACCTTGTACCATTTCTTGAAGGACAAAAACCTATTGGGTGTAAATGGGTGTTTAAGAAAAATATTAGTTTAGATGGAAACATGTTGAAAAGTATAAGGCATGATTAGTTGCTCAGGGATACTCTCAGGTTGAGGGTATTGATTACAATGATATTTTTTCCTGTTGCTAAAATGACATCCATTCATTTTTTTATTATCTATTGTAGCAGCTTATGATCTTGAGGTGGGACAAATGGATCTGAAAACTATGTTCCTTCATGGTGATTTGGAGGAAGAAATTTATATGACACAACTAGAGCACTACGTGGTAAAAGGTAAAAGAAAGGTTGTTTGTAAGTTAAAGAAAACTATGTATGGCCTTGACAAATTCCTAGGATGTGATACCAAAATTTTGATACATATGTGTTGAGTTTGGGATTTGTGTGGTCTAAATCTAATCATTGTGTATATTTTAAATTTGATAGTGATTGTTTCCTAGTAATTGCTTTATATGTTGATGGCATGTTTATTGGGAAAGGAAAAGGTTTGATTGCAGAATTGAAATCTCAGCTCTCTATGAAATTTGAAATGAAAGATATTGGTGTGGAAAAACACATACTTGGGATGGAGATTAGAAGATATCGTGAGAACAGAAAGCTATGGCTTATCCAGAGTAAGTATGCTTCTTCCATTTTTCAAAGGTTTAAAATGCAGTATTGTAAGCCACTTTGTGTTCCTGTTACATTGGGAATGAATCTCTCTATTTCAAAATGTCCTACATCCTCATCAAAGATGGAAGACATGAGAAGAGTGCCTTATTAGAGTGCAGTTGGAAGCTTAATTTATGCTATGGTCTGTACAAGACCAAACATTGCCCAAGCAGTAGGATTTCTTTCTCATTTTATGTCTCATTCTAGAAGAGTACATTGGGATGCAGTTAAGAGGTTCTTTAGATATTTGTGGGGTACAAAAAAGTACTTTATATGTTTCCATGGTACAGGAGATCAACATTCCTTGAGTATTCATGGTTTTGTGTATTCAAATTGGGTTGTTGATGTCAATAGCAGAAGGTCCACTAGTACATATGTGTTTACTCTTAATGGTGGTGCAATCAGTTGGATGAAAAAGTGATAGGTTGTGGTTTCTTTGTCCACTACTGAGGAAGAGTACATGACAACTACTCATGCATGTAAAGAATCCATTTGGTTGAAGATTTTGTGTTCATATATTGGATTAAAATATGGTGAAGTTACACTTTATTGTGACAGTCAAAGTGCAATTTTCCTTGTGAGGAACCCAACTTTTCATGCCAGGACCAAACACATTGATGTTCAGTATCACTTCGTGAGAGAAATGGTCAAAGATGGTAGGGCAAAGCTGGAAAAGGTAGAGACATTGGCAAATGTTGCAGATGCATTAACTAAGCCCATGAGCACAACAAAATTTAGGTGGTGTTCAAAGTCTATGGGCCTTTCGGCCCCTAGCAATTGATCCATGATATAAGGTCTCCCTTGGCTCTCGCAAGGTATTTGACAAGTGGGATAATGTTGGAAATGAGGTGTCTCAACCCTGCTATTTCCGAATATTTGATTTGTTTTCATTTAAGATTTTCCTATAGCTTTTATGCATTGTCTGTGCTTTGAAAATAGAAATATTAGTTGTTAAAAGATGCCCATGTGATAGCATATCATGGAAGGGTTAATTTTAGAGATATTATGATAGATTTTATGACATTTTTGAGGTTCAAAAATCAAGGAGAATATTATGGACGCAAGAGCCTAATTTTAAACCAAAATCTTGTATTTTTGGGCAATACGCCTCATGAGAGGTTTTGCACATGGTTTTGTAAACCACTAATGGTTTATTGTATTGTCGGAGGTCTATAAATTGAAGGCTTGAGAATTAGTTTGTGTGTTGAGTTTGCAGGTACTATTATGCTATCAAATTGCTGCCAAAATTCTTCCAGAGTTGTTTATTGGTTATACTCGTGTAAAAGACTTGCTCTGCAAGTGTATTTAATCTTGTTGTTGGATTTGAAATACATTGAGTAGGCTTTGGAGTGTGGTTTTTTTCACCTGAAAGGGTTTTCCCCACGTATACCTTGTGTTCATTATTTTTTTTGTTGTTGAATGTGTTTCTAGTTTTTTTGTAATTGTTAGATCACTTTTAAATTTTGCATAATATCTCTTCTCAAGATTGACGTAGGAAATTATTTTGCTACTCTAAATAACTATGTTTAAGTAGAATTTATTGTTTGCATTTATTGGTTGGATAGATTCTAGAGCTTATAATTATGAGAAAACACATTTTATTGAAAATTTAGATTTGTGTCATACCTAGAACATCTCCATATAAGATTGATGCAATTTTCTCTAGTGCAATAATAAAAAAAAGAGTTGTATATGATGTGCATGCACAAAAATGTTTATCATGCATAATACATATCAAGTTTAGAATAGAAGTTTGTTGCATCTTATGGCTTTGGAATCTATTATCTTGGTCCCTTATTTACAATTTTTTTTAAGTAAACAATGGAAATTGATTTCCAAATTCAAAGCCAAGGATGAGGAAGCATGTACTTTTCAAAGTCGATCAATTGAACTCAAGTACTATTGGCCACACATTTACTCTCAAAGTGATAAATTCATATACCATTATGAAAAAATGACTTGTATTGTCACTTTTTCTAATTAATTTAATTATGTGGAGAAAATATTTTTTCTATTTTTATTGTGGGCTAAGGAGAAATTCTTGGGAAAATAAATTAAATTAAAATTTATTATTTGGACCCTAATTAATTATTATTTCTCATTTTTAATAGAAGTGGTCAAGTAATTAATAAAACATTATTATTATTGTGTATTTTCCCAAGGAGAGGTGTAAGAATTCGTAAAGATGGCATAATGTAACTCCCAAATAATTTGGCATCCCCTTTTATGCAGGATTATAAAAAGAGAATCTTTGATTAGCTAAACATAGTCGAGTATAAGAGACGGCTATGAAAACTCATTATGGGGTCTATTTTGAGATGAAATATTTGAAAATAATTTTAATTAATATTGAGAGGCATTCTATAATGGCAACAATGGGTGGATTCTAATGACATGTGTTAACGAGAAGTCTAAATAATTGCAACATAAAATAAAATAACTAATAAATAAATAAAATGGTTCCAAATATCTCTCAATATTTTTTAGATAGATGTATTTAAGATATCTATACTAGTCAATATTTATTTTGGCCTAATAGGAAGTTGGAATTTATTCCCACAACTTTCATATAAGTTAGGAAGCCTTGCTAGTTTGTATCTTTTTATCAATTCATCAATTTTCTTTATATTTTGAGAACTTGTGCTCAACTACATGATTTGAGGACAAAAACTTGAGGATTCTTAGAGATCAAAGGACAAAACCCTTTGATTTTTTGAAAAAAAAATATAGAGATTGCATATGTGTTGACAAGAATAGAGTTGTGAAGAGTTTATATTTTTTTGTGAATAGAAAATAACTAGTTTACAAATTTAGCTGGTGAATTCTTGTTTTTATTAGTGATATTATAATTTATATTTTATTATGGCATTTTTTATCATTCTATCATAATAAATTAACCCCAATAGTTTGATACAATTCTAGTTTCATGTGTAAGTTTGTTCATCAAATTATAATAGTGTTAAAATCTACATAGTTAGTTCATTTTTTCTCAGTGTGTGCTCTCATCTCTCCTTCATGGAATGCTAGTGATCAAAAAATGATTGAAAATTGTTGGAGATGGTTAACAATATATTTCATGTGATTATAAAATCATGCTTCAAAAAATAAGTGTTTGTGTGCTAGTAGTGCATGTCTAGTTTTTTATTTAATTTGAGCATTTAATCTTTGTTTAAATGTTGTGATTATTTTAGATTTCAACATATTTCATATTCAATCATTAAAAATCATTTGAGAATTTAAAATTTGAAAATATTTTAATATTATTTTGGTTGGGAACATTACATGGCCTAATAGCACTTAGGTTCTTCCAATGCATCTTGCAATCAAAGAGAACGCCTCTTTGAGGCTCTCTATCAAATAAGGTATGTGCCTGGTCTATGTTACCATATGTTAGACTAAGCAACTTTTGATCAAGCCCAAAATTATAGTTGCATGACATGGATCTTTATTTAGAGGGTGATTAAACTAGCTCCCTTTAGTTTTTCAAGTATAAAACGAATCCATCAAATCATTGAGAGAGTCCCCTAAAGAAGATCCCAAGTGTACTCCAATCACACTTCTAAACTAAAAACTTTGGCATTAACTTGAAAATTTCTAAAATATAATTTTACCTATTATATAAAGAATAACTTATTAACAAATATTTGAATGTAATTTATGGATGAAGTATTAGAGAATTTTTTAATTCATTTAAATAAATATATGATATAGTAAAAAATAGGGATATTGTAATATCCCTCCATTTTGATTCTTGTTCAAGTTGCTTTATGCTATGTTTGGTTACAATTACTTTGATACTGGATACATTTTGTTATGATGTTTTGATCATTACTATTGAGTGACAACTATTATTGTAAGATGTAGTTATCTGATTTTGTTTCACATGCATTATGGATTAATGATGTTGTAGAGTTAACATGAGATGTTATTATGAGATTACTGGATTATGATGGAAGTGTCAGTTTCAATGAGTGTATTGGTGAAGAGGACAGTTTCGCATCACTCGCTTGCGAGCGCCCTACGAATTCGTAATTCCTTCTTCACGGTGTGTATTATATGCTAGATATATTGTATGATGTGTTTACTTGGTTGCAGGATTGTAGGTACATGACATCGACTCCACCTGGTTTCACAGGTTTGAGCGTGTCAATCCAACGGTTAAGTTGAACGGGAGATAGTAGCTAGGTAACATGTGTCAAGTCTATGCCCTAGCCTTAGTGTGTCATCAGTCATGTGTGTCGAGTCAATGTCTGTCTTGCTTTAATGTTATTTAATTTGGAAATAGATATTTAGAATAATTGCATTTAAATCATGTTGATTGTTATTTAATTTAAATAATGCAATGTGGATAAAAGTTTATATTTAAATTAATTAATTATATTTAGTTTATTTAATTAATTAAATTTGATCCAAGGGGTTGAATTTAGTTATGAAATAATTAAATTAATTAATTAAACGTGATGCAAGAGAATGAAAGGAAATAAAAGAATTAGAATTAATTTTGGAATTTAATTCCAACATGTGGGAATTAAATTAGAAATTGTAATTAAATATTTATTTGAGAAATTGGTTGCAACTTTGGAAATTAATTTATTATTTGAAATTGCATTTTAAATTGAAAGTGAGTTTTTGAAACTGAAATTGAAATATTTAATTTGCATGTAATGTGAATTAGGGTTGTAAATATTGAAATTGAAATATCTAATTTGCATGTAATGTGAATTAGGGTTGTATTAGGTATTTTTGATTTATAAAGAATACATGTTTTAATTTTAGGGCAACAGAAAGAGATTTAGGAAAAAATACATTTTCACAGCAGGGAAGAAATTTTGGAAAATTTGCACAAGGGTTTGAAGGAAGTTTGATTGTAGAATTGATTGAAGGAAATATTGTTTGCATTTGTTGGGTTTTGGATTGGATTCATTGAAGAATTGA
This sequence comes from Sequoiadendron giganteum, assembly GCA_007115665.2. NCBI lineage: Eukaryota > Viridiplantae > Streptophyta > Pinopsida > Cupressales > Cupressaceae > Sequoiadendron > Sequoiadendron giganteum. The sequence goes on along the minus strand of CM021102.1, from coordinate 140,171,343 downwards.
AGAAAATTTAGGAAATCTTTGGAGGAGGCTTGCATCAGAAATTCATCTCTTCCTGTACCTTCTTGTACCAGGTTTTCCTCTTTGTGTTTTATTGTTCTTGATTGTTTTCTTTCAAATAGTAATGATTAAAGATTTGTTTGTTAAATCTGTTTTAGAAAATAAATTTGATATTAGAAGAAAAGAATTAAATCAATTTACAGCCTTTGCTTGTGAAAATTCTTGAGTGAAAATTGTGAAAACCTCAGTTGAATTTAAACTATTTGGGGAAATAGATTGTGTTGTTATTGGAAATCAAATATAGAGATTGAACAATGCATTTATAATATTTTTAGAAAATGAAACCTTCTGTTTATTATTAAAAAACGGATTTTAAAATCTGCAGTATAGTTATATTTTCATGGTAAAATGGTCTGGTTGCGTCGCCTATAACTCCACTTACACAAACTAAGTTGTTAGGAAATTTAAAGGGTATTTGCATTTTGAAAATTTCTTATCCCTGTCAAAAAAATCACAAATACCCAGATCGTAGTTTTTGAGTTATGTTTGAAACATGAGACTACTGTTAAGTTATTTTCCCATGGCTGCTCTGAAAATAAAATAATAATAAATTGATATTTATAAATATTAATATTTTAAGTATTGTTATTATAATATTAAAATATTATTTAATAATATTTTATATTATAATTTATAATATTAAAGTATTATATCTATTTATATTATTTTAAATAAAATTTGTATATTAGATTAGTGGAATTAAAATTATAAACGTATGGGAAAATTATTGTTTATTTTAAAATGACATGTTAAAGTTTAATTAAAGGAGTTAAATATTGGATTTAAAGAATGCATAATTAAAAATTTAATTGTGGAATTTAAATTCATGTGTAAAAGGTTCAATTATTAATTTGATTTAATTGAAAAAATATATATATATTTTGAAAAATTAATGATAAAGGATATTTTATTTTGAATTAATCAATTTGATATTTTGTAAAGAATAGAAGATATGTTAATGATTAAATATATTTAAATATATTAATTTATATTTAGTATATCTATATTGAAGGTATATATCCATTTGAGAGAATAAATAATATTTTATCTTATTTTATTCTGTTGTTTGCAAATTGGGTATTATTAGTGTTCTAAAAGAAATGATTAGTATGTGTAGAAAATGTATAGAGAAAGATATTTTTTAATAGAAGTAATAACTTGATTTAAAAGAAAATATTTATTTTGTTAATATGATTGAAGAAAATATATTGAAATGTATATATATATCCATGAGTATTTTCAATCAGTATTTACTTTGTTTTATTTAAGTGCGTGTAATTTAGTTTTGCATGAAGAATTTAAATGATAAGTTTTGAATGTATGGTCAAAATTGATAAGGAAAAAGATATTTAAATATATTGATGAATTATAGAAATATTTATATTTAAATATTTGTTTTAATTAATGAGATTTAATTAGAAACAATATGAATGCGTGGTCAAATCGATAAGCCAAAAGATATTTTTATACATTGATGAAATTGCATGTTTTTAAATGGATAGTTGAAGAGACATAGACTCTAGATAGAAAATTGAAAAGATTGTTTGCAATAGTGTTAAGTTGCATTAGAAGTAAATTTAGGAACTAACTATATTGAAAAAGGAAAATAGTTATTATGTTTTATTTAGTTCCATAGAGTAATCTAGTCATTGTGAATGGAATATTAAAGAATATATGTAATTAAATTTATTAATATATATATTTGGTGTCTATATAATATGGAGCATATATATATTGTGTAAAATTCATTATCGTATTTTATTTTAATAAGATGTATGCAATATATTATTGAATAGAGATTTAAAATTGATTGATTAGTGTATATGGAAAATAGATAGAGAAACAATATGTTATTATATTAAAGTGATTGAATGTTTTAAATAGAAAATTGAATGAGATGTAAAATTTGGTTAAGAAATGGAAAGAGTTTACTTGCATGGATTTGTGTCGATTTAAAAGTAAATTAAGAAGTTGTTTTATTGATGAGGCAATCAATTATGTTATTTATTAATTTCTATTTAGATTAATTGAATCATTGTGATTGGATTATGAAAGAGATATGGATTTAGTATATCTAAAAGTAGTATCTTCCTCATGATTATCTTAAAGAATTTAATTCTCTGTATTCAGTAAAGGGAAGTAAATTTAATTGTTTTAGATTTCCAATAATGAAAAGGGAAATAAGGGTTATGATTATTTCAGATGATTTAGTTATCGTACCTATGATTTTGTCAACACCACCTATTGAATGAGTATGGATTTAGGAAATCCAAATATTAAATTTGATTGATGACTTGAATGCTTTTGTTGCTATGCCGTCAAGTGGCATTGTTGGTTTGGGATTTAGTGTTAGTCATAAATTATAAGTCTTCCTGAAAAACTTAGAGGATAAGGGTTGTTGAATCTTTATGTCATCGAGTTGTTTTCCCTTAGGTAGTGTATGGTGTCTTTTCAGTTTTACCCGGTTTTCACGAACGGAGATGTTTGCACCTCCTTGATTTAGGAGCGGATTATGGGATCTGTGTCTCCTTGTATGGAGTGACCTTGTTATGTGGTTTCATCTTGCTGCCTCCTGTGAAAGGAGTGGACTATGTGTTTGTTGCCTCCAAAATGTTTGGAGTGAGTTCTATTATTTGTATCCTCCTTGTGTTGGAGTGGATTATGATGCCTAGTTGGTATGCACTTGTGGTTCCCTTGGTAGATTGTTTGGGTGTGTGTTGTCGAATAGAAGAGTGGCTTTTGTTAGGGGCCGGAGCCCAAAGTGGTAAACCGGGTAACCTTCAGAAGTGAGTTAATCAAGTGATAATTAAATTAATATACTTAGATGATTAGGATGCAGTTCACACTAATCAAGATAATTTAATCCTCACTCATAGACACAAGGGTTTGTTTAGACTTGGGATGAGTGAGAAGGCTTGGAATAGCAAGATCAACTATCTTGTTCTTACGAGAGGTAGTTGATTCCGCATGAGTGAGTATGAGTGTCGGGATTCGGTTGAGGCCACCAGGATTACTTGTGTCAGAGCCTATGAAGAATGCCCAGAGGAGATCTCATGACAAACCTTGCAATGACACTCTATCTAGGACAACTGTTGTTAATTATTTTATATGTATGGTTTTGTGAACATACTCGGTCTACTTTAGTCTGGAAGCAATGTGACCTATGTCAGTGATGTTGGAGTTGTACTTGATTTGTACTTGTATGGTGATTGAGTTGTACTTGTTAGTTCATATTTTTGGTTGGCATTTATTTGGTTATGTCAGTTTGAGTCAGTATGAGTCTGCCTTTGGTTAGAGGTAGTAGAATCTTTTTCCATGTTACTTTGTTACTATCTCCTAGCATGGGGGGTAGGCCTTTGGATACCACATTGGTTGGGTGGAACATGCACCAAAACTGTTGGGTCCCCATCGATCTTCAATACTTGGTGGCGAAGCATCCAGATGGACAACTCACGGTTCTTATTGTAATTTCTTGCATTGTAATATTTCAATTTGTATATGATACTTAATCCCTTTTTTGTAAGAGGTGGAGTTATGTATTTGTAATACATTTGTACTAGTGTCTCATTTTGGGAATGAGTGATGTAACTATTGGATTAAGATAATGTTTATGAGATTGTATCTTGGTTGATTATCTTATTATGTTATGTGGTATTCTTATGATATATGATGTTTATTTCATACAGTTCATACTGCTATGGTTATATGTAATATGTATGTGTGGGTTAAAGTAATCCTAACCTTGTAGCCTTAGAGGTTGTTGTTAATTAGTAAGTGAATGTGTATGTTAAATGCACTTTATAAAAAAAAAAAATTGGTTCGCTTATGATGTTAATTGCAACTTCTTTTAAGGTTACTTGACGGGGCATTACAGATATTATGAAATATCACTACTTAATCTTAAATTTATAATTGCAATATGATAGCTTAAAAATATAATAGACAATTATATCTGTTGAATCCTCTCAAGATTGTAATATGAGAAACAACTTATGTGACATAAGTAGTAAGAATGTTGAATCAATTCCTTATTTTGAATATAGACAAACATGTTGTACACTATCCTTTACAAGTTCATGGCTAGCTTAAACTTATGCAAAAATTAAAATTTATAATGACTAGACTATTTCATTTGCATTGCATTTATTTTTTTATTTTTGAATGTAAATCTACTACCTTGTGGTAAATGCCATCATATAAAACTCTTGATGGGAAATTATCAACTAGATTAAAAAAAAATTGATATCCCTATTAGGGGAGTGGATATAGTTTTGGGTGTGCAATGGATTAAGCAATTAGGAACAATATCTTTCAATTTTCAAGACTTATCCATAGCTTTTAGGATACAAGAAAAAATATTAAATTTTGGGAATCAAATCGCCACCAAGTGAAATCATTAGCTCCCATAGGATGGAGAAATTACTCAAAAAATGTTCTTATAATATAGAGGCATAGTTACATTTTATAGAAGCACAAGATATGATAATTCAAGATCAACTAAAAAATCAAGAGATTATTCAACACCACAAACAAGTATTTCAAGAATCCAAGAATGTACATCAAATTGGAGATCATAATCATGACATTAAATTAATACCATGAAACATTATTCATCCCAAAAAATCCTATTTATCTCCCATGTTTATTCTTAACAAAAATGATGATTGATGGAGAATGTTCTCACATTACAAGAAGCTAAACAAAATCACTCATACAAATAAGTTTCATATTCCTATTGTTAATGAATTGGAAGAAAATAAAATATACGCAAAACAATCCAAATGTGTCTTTAGGGTGAAACAAGTAGAATAATACATTTTGTGTCACTTCAATGTGTTAAGATGGACCCTAAGAAGAGAGAATTTTTGGGTCTAACAAGATACTATAGAAGATTTGTTCATACCTATCATTCTATAAAGAAAATTTTATTTTGGGAAGGTATTAAAATGAATATCCAAAAATTTGTGGTAGAATGTTTGATATGCTAACAAAATAAAAGGGAAGTAATAAAGACTCCAAGCCTCTTACAAATATTAGCCATTCCAATACAATAATAGGAAAAAATATTAATGGACTTCATTATGGGGCTGCCAAAGACAAATAATATTGATGTAATTTTCCTTGTTGTGGATAGACTAATTAAGAATGCATATTTTGTGGACTCTCTCATCTATTTTCCACTAATATTATGGAAAAACTATTTATACAAAATATACAAAAACTTCATGGAATTTCCAAAATCAGATTGGAAAATAGAGTCACCTCAAAATTCCTAATCAAGTGGAAGAATTTTCCAATTTAATATGCAACATGGAATGATGAGCGATTTATACGAAATATTTTACAGTTTCTAAGCATTGAGGGCAATGATTTTTTGAAGGGGAAGGGAATGTTGTGATTCTAATATGATATATTCCTAAGTATATATCATATATTCCCAAGGATAAACACTTGTGGCATGATTAAACCTATCATAAATATTAGTTAATAAACTAATACCTCTTAATTAGGATGAAGGGCTATGTCCCTACATATTTTAGCCTATAAATAATGAAGAGAAATCTCTCTCATATTATCATATCATACAATATTGAATTCATATATTATTATTTTATTATTGGAGGTCACCCCCTCTAAGTGATCTACTATATTTCTGATTTTTACAAATATTTCTAAGAAATATCATAACAAAATCAAGAACCCCAAGTATGAGAAATGCCAATGGCTTGGAACCTTTTAATAAACTAGAAAAAATTGCTTATTTTTTCATATCCATGAAAATAATTAAGGTAATGAAAAAATTCCTCTATCAATTCAAAGTCATGCAAGTTATTCTCCAAGCAACATATTGCTCCCTTGTCCACTTTACAATCTAGCTCCAAATTACACCCAATTTATGTTCAACACACTAAGATATTATATTCAATTTCTGAATACTCTAGATATAAAAAACAAGGAATTTAAGACCTAATTCTCAATTCTCTTGTTGAAACATTCTACAGGTGCACAAATATCTAGAGGGGTTAGACAATACCCATGTCTTCATTATGCTATAGAATTTAGGGATCCCAAGTCCAAGCAACATCAATAGCTTGGAACCTCAGATATAGTAGAATAGGTTTATTATTCTTATGATATGGTTGTCAAATCCATGATAGGCATCAAGGTAATGAATTTTTTTTATCTTTGTCAATTCAGAGCCATGTAAGTTTCTCTCTAATCAACTTGTTTTTCCCTTATCCACTTTGAGTTCTAGCTCTAAATTGCATCCAAATTATGGTCAACATACCAAGATGTTGCAAGATTATTTCTCTCATTATACACTCAAGATTTGAAGCATACAAATTTTTGTATTGGAGGTTGAAACCTAAAAATTTTGGTGACATGGCCATGACCGATTCCAAGCAGTCTTCAACAAATATAATAGGCAATAATCATCTTGGAGATGGTTCAAGAAATTTCTAGGTCCACAAATCTCTTCCTAGAGATCTTACCACTAGAATCACCAACCTTGCCATTGCAATGCCTCAAAAGAACTATGGCCTACTTAGTCCTAGTCCTAATCCTAAAATATCTCCATCATGTGCACTTGAATTGCACTATCTTGAAATTATTTATCAGAGTGCTACTATTGATGACTTGATCATTGCATGCTCATTTTCGTGTTCTCAACCCTCTTTCAGCTAGAACTATTGTTTAATATTCTTTTTCCACCACCAACATTACCAATACAATCCCTATCATCAATCCTATTACACCCACTTTTCCAAACCAAGTTGAAAACTATTATTCTTTTTGTTTCTTGGAAGAGCCTACTACTACACCCTCATCTAATATTTGTATTGCATTATCATTAAAATCATTGAGCTTTAACATTCAAAATGTTATTGTGAATAATTCCCATACAAATTCAAGTTTTTTTATAAGATTGTTGGATTAATTGTCTTTAATGTCAAAGAACACTTCAATGACATGTAGCCTTTAATGTGTGCCAAATTTATGGCACCCTAATTTTTTATTTCATTTGACGCATGGGGCCAACCCATGTCTAGTGCAAATAAGGATTAAAGAGAAATGTGAAACTATTTTTATGTTAGGTCAAACCTTATGAGCCGCCCTCTTCATAAGGAAAAATAATTATTTTGTTGGCTTTTAATTTGGTCCCTAAGAAGTATGACCCCTTGATGAGGTGTGCCCTAGTTTCTGTGGAATTTTATTTAAAATAAAATTCCTTACATGGTCGACCCTCCTTGTTTCAAGTGCCCACTTTGGGTGAGGAAAATTAATAAATATAAATAATTTATTCATGTTTGATCAACCAGCATTGAAAGGAGGTAGCCGTTCATTTGATCTTATTTTAAGAAGTAGCATTGGAGTGAACTCATGAGGGAACATAATTGAAGATCATAGTGCAGATTCATGTAAAGATATTGCAAATTTATGAGCATATTTTGAAGATCGCATTGTAAATCTAAGTGAAGGTTTGAGAACAAAGGTTCAAGGAAAATTTGTGTGAAGAAGTGGGTAGATTTTGTTGCAGTCCTTGAAGGGATCTAGGGAAGATCCAACAACATTATAATCACTTTTATTTTGAAGGTTGGTGCCTTCTACTTTGAAAGATTAGGAGGTTGGAGCCTCTCACTCAAAGAGATATGTGTCTCTTATTGAGTTGGTGCTAAGTGGAGGGGATCATTGTCTCATATGGGTTGGTTCCTACGAAGTTGTAATAATTTTCCTATAAAAAAATAATTTTTCCATGGTTTTCTCTCGCACGGGTTTCCATGTAAAATTGTGTGTGCATATTTTGTTCTCTATTGTTAGATCTTGCATGTATGGATACTTTGATTATTTCTTTATGATTGCTAAAGTTATAAATTGAAATTTTTGGTCTTATACCGATTCACCCCTCCTCTCAGTATAAGTGTTTTGTATTTTTTATTCAATTGGTATCAGAGTCAGTTCCTTCGAAAAATCCGAACCGCTTGAAGGAAAGATCTTAAGAACACACATAGCAAATCAAGAAGGATTTTCCTCAAACCAAGCACCATTGTTCAATGGGAACAACTATGCTTTTTGGAATATAAGGATGCACACTTATTTGATGGCTCATGGATTTCATATATGAAAATATGTTGCGGATGGCTATGTGGCACCATCTACTCCACCAATGGATCAAGCTAGAAAGAGGGAAATTGAGAACAATGCTAAAGCTATGAATGGAATTCTAAGTGGTCTAATTGAATCAAAATTTTTCAAAGTCATGCATTGCACATTGAAAAAAGAGATGTGGGATAAGCTTCAAAGGCCTTATGAAGGAGACAACAAAGTGAGAAAGTAAAAGCTCCAAACCCACAGGAGACAATTTGAAAGTTTGAAGATGAAGGATGAAGAGAATGTTGCCACCTATTTTCTCTGCATGGATGAAATCATAAATACCATTCATGGTCTTGGAGAAAATATTGAGGATGAGGTTATTGTGAAAAAGTTTTTAAGATCTCTACCAATGATATTTGATGTGAAAGTTTCCTCCATTGAATAAATGAAGGATCTAGACACTTTGAAGATGGATGAGGTACATGGCTTTTTTACCAATTACAAAATGGGGACTGAGAAAGGAAAATCATCAAAATGAGAAGCTATCTTCAAATAATCAAGAAGGATGAAGAACAAAGGAACTGTAGCAAGTGAAAGTTCAAGTGATGAGTCCAAGAGGCTAACTTTGTGAAAAAATTTAATAAAGGAACTATCATGTGCAAAAATAAGTATACTCTTATATGTTTTAATTGTGGTAATATAGGTCATTTTCTACCAAAATTCTATAGGTTGGAAGTGGTAGCAGCAAAGAAGAAGAATATTGAAACAAAGGAAAAGACAAAAAAAATTATTATAACAAGAAGTTCACTCAAAGAAAATCTGAAAAGAAGAATAATTTTCAAAGACACAACAACCTATATGTTCAAGAAAGCAATAGTTCATTTGAGGAAAGTGACAAAAGCTTCTTTGAAAGTGATAGAGAAGAAATTATCTTCATGGCCATAGAAACAAAAGAAGAAGCTCCAAGGTGAGAAGATAAAGGAATTGAAGAGATCAAAAGTGAGAAAGATACTATAGAAGATCTTTAGGACAAACTTACCATTGCCATAGATGAAATCAAAAGGCTCAAGAAGTGGAATTCAAAGTTGAAAGACCAAATTCAAGAAGACTATGAAAAATATGAAAAGATAATTATGGATTTGAGGGCTCGAGCTAAATAATCCAAACACATTGAAGATGTTTTAAAAGATCATCTAAAGGAAAAAGAATTAGAGTGTGAGAAGCTCAAATCTGAACTCGTTTCTTTGAGGAAGGAGCTAGAAAGACTAAATATCAACTAGCAAAAACATAAAGTTTGATCAAAGTCCCAAAATGTTAAAGGACCTTATCAACTCACAAAGGTCACCATCCATCAAAAGTGGTCTTTGTTTTGATGGAAAATTTTCTCAAACTACAAAGAAGTCAGAAAGTAATAATTATGTTGTGTCCCTCAAAAGTTCCAACAAAGAGGTGAACAAAGAAGAGAATAAAAGAGAAGAAATAAAAAAGGAGGAAAACAAGGAGGATAAAGCCTCATAATTTTTAATAACTAACAAGGACAACCTCAAATGGTCCTTCCCTCAAAGGAAGCTATGCACAACCAATTTTCAATATTATTTCCATGGTTATTTATTTTCATGTAATCAGTTTGGGCATAAAGAAGTAAATTGTAGAGTTTTCACAAGGAATGATTTTGAATTCACGAAGAGGAATTATAATCCATTTTATTTTCTAATAGATTATAACATTATATGTCACAAGTGCAACAATTTTGGACACACGACACATTTTTGTAGAACTATTTTTCCTGAGCCTCCGAGACAAAATAAGGAGAAGGATGTTCATGAAAAGAAAAAGGATGAATCAAACAAGGTTTGGAAAAAGTAGGAACAAGAAATGAAAGATAAATCCATGGCTTGTGTACAAGTTGCACTACATGCTCAAGAAGAGAAAGACAAATTGTATGTTGGCAGTGGTTGTTCCTCCCACATGATTGGTGACAAAAGTAAATTTCTCTCTCCAAAGAAATTGAATGAAGGAATGGTGAAATTTGGGGACAATGCTACGACAAGCATAAAAGGTAAAGGCACAATTAGTCTAGATATTGGAAGAACTAAAACTAAGGATGTCTTATATGTTGAAGGATTGAAGCATAATATCCTACTTGTGAGTTAAATGTGTGACGAAGGGAGCACTTTCATGTTCCATTTTGGAGGATGTAAAATAATAAAATATGGAAAGTTGATAGTCGATGCTTATAGAACAAATGGTAATCTATACATTCTCAATGAAGTAAAAAGTGGGAAATGTTATATGCGGCAAGAATATGAGAGTTGGTTGTGGCATGAAAGGATGGGACATTTCAACTTTGATAAAATTGTGAAGACAAGTCATAAGAGACATGATGAAGATAGAAAATCCTTCAAATATAATTTGCAAACAATGTCAATATGGAAAAAAACAAGGGCAAGATTCAAACCTAAGGAGTATTCTACATCAAAGCTTTTGGAATTTGTTCACACTGAGTTGTGTGGGCAAACAAGGACAAAAAGTTTTCAAGGTGGGAGTTATTTTGTGTTTGTAAATGTAATCAAATCTTTCCTTAAATAGGATCCTAATACTTAAGAGCAAAACTAAGTTCAAATTTCTGTGTAAGACAATTATAAGTTAAAATGAAATTTCCAGAATTTTCCTCTAACTGCGATTTCCAAATTTTCTTATTTAAATGTGAATGTGTTGATTGCAGAACATTATCTGATTTCTATGTTTGCATATCAATGAAGGAACTCCTATTTGTAAGTGGAGAGGCCTTCCTCCAAGGGATGCGTCCCTTGAGAGGACGTGTCTCCACGTGTGGAGACACGTCCACTCAAGGGATGTGTCCCTTTGCACGTGGGCTTTCTACAGTCTAATGCCATTTGTTAAGTATGCATTAACACATACACACTCTTCTACATGATGGCCGATGTCTTTAAGAGGATTTCGATTTCAAATAAATGCAAAATATAAAATCACAGGAATGATCAAATTTATATGAATGCTCATAATTTTGATTTAAATGTTTCTTTTAGAAATATCATAGTGTGTATGATAATTTCGATCACTTATGAATGACAATGATACTTGCATCACTATCATTCATATCTGACCGAAGCTATCATCCATTAACACTCCCTCTTAGCTAGGGAAGATATTTCAAATCAAATAAGTCAAGATATCACCTTCACATGTGATATGATATGTTTTCTCAAAGTTGTCAAGTCACATGACATTCTTCATAACACATTTTCATCATTTCAACACTCCCTCTTTAACTAGGAAGAATAACTTCCAAAAGTGATATCACCTAACTTGTGATATTAGAAGATATGATATGCTTCTGAAAGTGTCAAGTCACATGACATTCTCCATACACATCTTCATTATGGTATGTGCACTGACATCAAGTCTCATGATGTCTACCATAATTCATGGCATATCCACGGATATAATCATCCACCATGATTATCTCCTTATAGATCACAATGATCTTCAGATATCAAGTCTCATGATATCCATCAAGGTATCTAAGAGATACTATCATGACATGTCCACATATATCAAGTTATATGATATCTATCATGATAGTTCATCATTGTAGAGTTGTCACTTTACAATGTCAAATACAAGTGTTCATTATTAGAAAGATTGTCACCTTTCAATAATGCACACAGGGCGAGTAGGCCCATAAAGTTATGGAGTCATACACATGAAAAAAGGGTTTACACATTAAACATCTTTATATATTAGTACAATTTCTAAACAATTTGTATTTCAAACATAAATAACAAATTACATTTCAACCATACCAAGTTTCTTCCTGAAGTGCTCTACCTTGATCCGGGAGAGAGGCTTGGTGAGAATGTCTGCAGTTTGGTCATTTGTACTAATATACTCCAACTGAATCACTTTCCTTTCCACCATATCTCTCACATAATAATAGGGGATCTCAATGTGTTTAGATCTGTCATGAAAGACGGGATTCATAGAGAGCTTTATACAACTTTGATTATCACAATGAATAATCGTAGGATTTAAGGGCTCACCAAAGAGTCCCACAACCAATTTACGAAGCCACACTACTTCTCTTGCACCCATTGAGGCTGCAATATATTCAGCTTTTGTTGAGCTCTGTGCAACTGATGATTATTTTCTACAAATCCAGGAGATCATAGCCGATCCCAAACTAAAACAGCATCCTGATGTGTTTTTTTTGATCAGTTACACTTCCAGCCCAATCTGAATCAGAGTACCCATGTAGATCTAGTGGATCATTCTTGTAATGAAGCCCATATCCAATGGTGCCTTGAAGATATCTAAAAATATGTTTTACAGCCATCAAGTGAATTTCCTTGGGTTCACACATGAACTAGTTGAGGGCATTTATAGCATAGCAAATATCAGGTCTGGTGTTAACCAGATACATCAAGGATCCAATCATCTATCTGTAAAGGGTCGGATCTGCACATTTGGATTCTGTTGTTGCTTCTTTCAATTTGTGAAGGTTGGTTTCCATGGGTGTGGACATCGGTCTACAGTCCAACATTCCAAATCTTTTCAGAATGTCAATAGTATACTTCCCTTGATTTAGTATAATACCTTCTGATTTCTGTCATACTTCCAAACCGAGAAAGTAGTGAAGAATAACCAAGTCTTTCATGTCAAATTCAGAGATTAGATCTTGTTTCCCTTGAGCAATGAGGTGATCTTCTCCTGTTATTAGCAGGTCATCAACATATAAAATAATTATAAGCATATCACCTTTGATTACCTTGAAGTATAGATTGGAGTCAGCATCATTCTTGGAAAATCCTAATCCCAAGAGATAGCTGTCAATTCTTTCATACCAGACCCTGGGAGCCTGTTTAAGTCCATAGAGAGCTTTCTTGAGCCTGCACACATGTGAGTTAGATTTATGTATCACAAAACCTTCAGGCTGTTCTAGGTAGACTTCCTCTTCAATGGCTCCATTCAGGAAGGCAATTTTCACATCCATTTGGTCGACCTTCCAACCTTTAGCTACTACAATGGCTAATACTGATCTCATTGATGTGTAACGGGCAATAGGTGCAAATTTTTCTTCATAATCAATGCCTTCCTTTTGTGAAAAACCTCTAGCCACAAAACGTGTTTTATGTTTTTCTATACTACCATCAACAGCATGCTTGATTTTGAAGAGCCATTTAGAAGAGACAACATATTTCTCTTTTGGTCTAGGCACTATGTCCCATACATCATTCTTTAGAATGGATTGATATTCCTCCATCATTGCATCCTTCCAAGCTTGATGTATGAATGCTTCTGTAACATTGGTGGGTTCAGAGTTTATGATGTTGTTCATTAAAGCAACATAGCTAGAGAACCGTTTGGGTCTTTTACTCTACCTAAATGTTCCTTTAGGTGTTGCATGATCCTCTACTTCTTTGATCATCTTCCTAGCCCAAAGTGGTCTCTTTCTGCTGATGTCATTTGTATCCTCATTTGATTTAGAAGGTAGTTCATGTGGCATTTCCTCAGGATGCTCCCTTTGAATCTCAGGAGCAGGTTCCTCTTCAGGTACTCTAGGGGGAGTAGGTTTCTATCTCATTAGAACTTCTTACCCTCTTGAATGGTTTTAATGTTTAGGTCAAGCAACTTGTGAACTCCCTCTTAATTCCAGCACTCATGCAAAGTTCCTTAAGATATAGGTTTCTATTATACGCCTTTAAGGTTTTATTTTCTTTTCTAAGACAGCCTTTACAAGTTCCTCCATGGGATGGTTTTTATATTTATTTATTTTAGACTTAGGTGCATAAAAGGTACCCTAATTTTACACCAATGGTTTTTCTTAATAGTTGAGTTTTAGACCATGCTAGAATTTTCCCATCCATAAGGGTAACTCTAAGTCCATTTGTCCTTTTAGAACACAAGGTCTTCAGATTCATGATCTGAATTTGTCTTTCCTACTTTGGCAAAGGATGCATGTTGTTTAGATCTGTCAAGGCACTTCATTGCATAGTGACCATATTGATCACATCTAAAGCATTGTATTTGAGAGATGTCTTTCCTTTTAAAAGATTCCTTTCCATTGGAATTTCTCTTTCTTTTAAAATATCCTTTCTTGTAGGAGTTTTTCTTGTTCCTTTTATTAGACGTTGCGTTGAGTACATGAATGTCTTCATCTATGTTCTTCTATTTATTTTCCTTAGAGGAGAGTCTTGTTTCTTCTTGAAGGCAGTCGGTTCTTAGCCTATCAAATTTAGGGAGTTTAGATCTCGCACTTACTCCTTGAACAAATGACTCCCATGATTTTGGTAGGCCTCCTAGTGCAATTAGGGTTAACTCTTTGTTGTCAATCTGATATCCAATTGTGGATAATTGATCCCTAAGTTCAATAATCCTCATGAAGTATGCATTAATGGACTCCCCTTTGTTCATTTGGGCATTGTTGATTTGTCGTTTTAATGCTAGAGTCCTACAGGTGTTGTTGATCTCATAAGTACTCTCAAGAGATTTGTACATATCGTATGTTGTTTCATGTTTTGCTAAGATAGGCACTATATGATCCCTCACTGCATCTATAAGGATTTTCATGGCTCTTTCATTGTTTTCAATCCATTGATTTTTCTCAGGTTCAGCCTCAAGTTCCCTTTTATTTTCTCTCACAAGTGAGTCTAGTTTATTTTCTTTTAGGATCATCATGATTCTAAATTTCCATGATGTAAGGTTATCTGCTCCTGCAAGATGATCTTCAAATCTGATCATAGTTGACATTATGAAGAATGTGAATTCGATTTTAGAAAATACGAATTCCTTGAACAATATGGTTTTAGATTTGATTTGGATTCACACAACGTGGCTCTGATACCCTGTAAATGTAATCAAATCTTTCCTTAAATAAGATCCTAATACCTAAGAGAAAAACTAAGTTCGAATTTTTGTGTAAGACAATTATAAGTTAAAATGAAATTTCTAGAATTTTCCTCTAACTGCGATTTCCAGATTTTCTTATTTAAATGTGAATGTGCTGATTGCAGAACATTATTTGATTTCTATGTTTGCATATCAATGAAGGAACTCCTATTTGTAAGTGGAGAGGCCTGCCTCCAAGGGATGCGTCCCTTGAGAGGATGTGTCCCTTTGCGCATGGTCTTTCTACAGTCTAATGCCATTTGTTAAGTATGCATTAACACATACACACTCTTCTACATGATGGTGGATGTCTTTAAGAGGATTCCGATTTCAAATAAATGCAAAATATAAAATCACGAGAATGATCGAATTTATATGAATGCTCATAATTTTGATTTAAATGTTTCTTTTAGAAATTCATAGTGTGTATGATAATTTCGATCACTTATGAATGACAATGATACTTGCATCACTGTCATTCATATCTGACCGAAGCTATCATCCATTAACAGTGTTGTTGATTGATGATTATTCCAAGATGACTTGGGTATCTTTTATCAAAGAAAAATATAAATCAACTGAGAATTTTAAGGCATTCAAAGCCTTAGTAGAGAATGAAATAGGATTGAGGATCAAATGTCTTAGATCTAATAGAGGAGGAGAATTTACCTTAAATGAATTTGAAGAATACTATGATGAAAGGCATGGGATAAAGAAAAAATAGTCAGTGGTAAGAACTCCACAACAAAATGGAGTAGTTGAGAGAAATAATAGAACAATTCAAATAATGGAAAGAGCTATGCTAAATGAGTCCAAGATAGTTGATGCTTTTTGGGAAGAAGTGGTTCATACAACTATCTATATTTCAAACTAAGGATAAATCAGGGTGAGTAACAACAAAAATCCATATGAACTTTGGAAGGGAAAGCCTACATCAATAAAGTACTTCAAGGTTTTTAGAAGAAAATGCTATATAAGAAGAGACAAGGAAGATTTTGGAAAATTTGATTCCGTAAGCAATGAAGGTATCTTCCTTGGATATTACACAAGGAGAAAAGCTTATAAATTCTATAAGAAGAGATTACATAGAGTTGTTGAAAGTGTAAATGTGAGGGTTGATGAAGAAAGGCATCAAAAGGAGATAGTAAAAGAAATTCACAATCAAGAGGAATAAAGTTGCAAAGAAGAAGACATGGAGGAAGAAACTGAAATTAGAGAAGTTGAGAAAGGAAATCCAAGAAATCCATCAAAGGAACCACCCAAGACACCATCCAATTTTTTTCAAAATAATAATCTTGAAGATCTAATTATTGGAGACAAAGGCATAGAAATTCAGACAAGAAGAATACTTTCCAATACAATAAAACATGCAAATTTCTATTTTCTTTCCAAAATTGAACCAAAGAACATTTTAGAAGCTCGTGAAGACAAGTACTGGATCAGGGCTATGGAGGAATAATTGGATCAAATAGAGAAGAATGAAACTTGGGAGATTGTTCAAAGACATAAGGACAAGAACATCATGGGAACCAATTGGTTTTTTGAAAAAAGCTAAATGAAGATGGGGAAGTCACAAGGAACACGGCAAGACTTGTGTGCAAAGCCTATGCACAAGTAAAAGGAATAGACTTCGAAGAAATATTTTCCCCTATTGCATGATTAGAGGCTATAAAAATGTTCTTAACTCTTGCAAGTTTCAATAATTTCAAATTTTATCATATGGACGTCAAATCAACTTTTCTAAATGGATATCTAGAAGAGTAAGTGTACATTGAACAACCTAAAGGATTCATTCTATCCGAGAATGAGGATTATGTTTGTACATTGAAGAAGGCTCTTTATGGACTAAACCAAGTCCCAAGGGCTTGGTATTCAAGGATAGACAAGTATCTTCAAGAGAAAGTCTTCAAAAGAGGAATTATGGATAGCAACCTATATATCAAGAATGAAGGAGATAAGTTGATTATTGTGGTATATGTCGATGACATCATTTTGGGGGGTAACATTGATAAGATGTGCCAAGAATTCACCTCCAACACGCAAAATGAATTCAATATTTCAATGCTAGGTGAGCTATCTTTCTTCCTTAGTTTACAAATTTCTCATTCGGATAAAGGGATCTTTATTTCTCAAACCAAGTATGTTAGAGATATGTTTATGAAATTCAAGATGGAAGATTGCAATCCCATAAGTACCCCTATGGTTAATAGTTATAAATTGAGCAAAGATGATGAATCTCTTGCAAAGAATTAGACTATGTGTAGATCTATGATTGGGAGCCTACTATATCTAACAACTACAATGCTCAATTTTATGCTAGCAGTTGGTTTGGTGGCATGGTTTCAAGCAACTCGAAAGGAAACACATGCCAATGCAGTTAAAAGAGTATTGAAATATTTGAAGGGAACTATGGGTTTTTTATTGTGGTATCCAAGAGTTGAAAACTTCAGCCTTACAACATATACAAATACAAATTGGGTTGGCAATGTTGATGACAAGAAGAGAACTAGTGGAGGAGCATTTTTTTTCGACAATTGCATTGTACCTTGGTTAAGCAATAAAAAAGAATTAGTTTCACTATCTACAATAGAGGAAAAATATATTGTAGTAGCAACATGTTTCACATAGGTTTAATGAATGAAACAGACGTTGAAATATATTAAGGTTGAGTATAAGTATCCCATTCCCATACTTTGTGATAATACAAGTGCCATTAACATATCAAAGAATCTAGTTATGCACTCCAAGATAAAGCATATTTTTATTAAATATCATTTCTTGAGGGAGAAGGTACTTGAGCAGCAAGTAAAGTTGGAGTGTGTTGCTACAAAGGATGAGATTACAAATATTTTCATGAAGCCTCTTCCAAAAGAGACTTTTGAGTAACTGAGAGAGAATTTGGGAGTCGTGAGACTCTCATCCATTCACTAAGTTTTCAAGAGAAGCATATGTTCAAGGGGAGCTATTAATTATCCTCTTCCATTAGTCCCGAATGCCCTTTGCCATTGATGTCCAAGGGAGGGCTGATGCAAGAAGTTGGGTCCACAAAAAGCTCAAAAGTGGAAGTGTTTTTGTTGTTTTCCAGAATTTGTCACACTTGGATTGAAAATTTGAGGCACTTACACAATGAATCTTAAAAAAATACAGTAATATGAAATTCATCATTTTGAATCTAGTTTCCAAATATGTAATTTATTCAAATACCTAGATGATAGAAATTAAATTTTGATGGGGATGTATAAAAACCACTTTTTAAAAGTTTTTTTTACCATACCATGCACGTGTATGGACACCACTTTTTGACCCAAATAAAAGTATTTTTCTAATTCCTTTTGGGGAAAGAGAGCTAACAACATGAATATTGATGAGGATATTTTTTTGTAATTTTTTTTGATTATTTTTTTTATTAAATTTTTATTGGCCTTAATTGTTGTTTTTAAAAATCAACCTGTACAGACATCATAATTGGACCTAAACTAAACATTTTTTGAATATTTTTTTTTATTTTGTAGAGAATTATCTGAAGGTCGATGCCATATAATTATTTTTACAAGAAATTTAACCAAAAAAAGTTATTAAAAAATAAAAAAACATGATATTTCAAATTTATGGACTAGTTTGATTAGAAATTAATTAAGAAATAGAAAATATAATCCAATCTTAATAAAAATTTTATTTTTGGAAACTAAACATTGTGTTCTTTAATGGGTTTTAATTTCATAGATTGATTCAAAAAAAATTCATTAGTCATATTGCCAAAGTTGGACATTCCTCTTGAATTTGCCTTAGTTTTTTAGTTGCAGGACAAAGGCTAAGGGTCGGGTCACCAAGCATTTGCTGAGCCTAAAATTGAGGCTGCATGTGGGTTGGAGATTCAAATTTTTAATAATTTGTATGCGTTATTAAAACACATACACATTGTTTAAATAGAACATGTATGCGTTATATAACATGTATGTGTTACCTATTTACATGTTGGGTAAAGGTAACATGTACGCATTATATAATTGTATCCATTCCTAAAATAGAATGTGTACACATTCCTAAAATAGAACGTGTATGAATTTTATAATGCATACACATTTCTTATTTAGCCATTTTTTTCCAATTTGGAAAATACTGATAGAGCACGTTTTTCAGCAACATTCTTTTTTCTGTAGTACGCTCTGAAAGTGCCATTTTTTGTATTTTTTATTGCAATGTTGTCTTGTACAATCTCTTAACAAGGCATATTTTATTCAAATTGTTGGAAGAGACAAGTGCGAGTTGAATTTTCTAAAGTGGAATCAAGTACAAGAATATCTTACAAGAAGATTTGGAAAAAATAGAACTTTTGGATGTATTCATGATGATTTTGTACTTCAAAGTTTATACAAGAAAGGATCTTCATACTATATAGTTTTATTTGAATATTTGAAGGAGGTGGCAATTTTAAAATAGGTTAAGAATCATTTTTTTGTTATCAAATAGGGTTTGGTAACCATATCAAAGCAAAGGCAAAGAAAAAAATGTAGAAAGTTAATGACACCCGAAGAAATTCAAGCAAATGGAGAAATGGAGGCAAAAAGACAAAGGGAGAAAGGATTTTTCAAATGAAAAATTTGGAAGAATATAGTTCCATGAATGTTGAAGAGGAAACCATGAAGGATGAGATGAATTTAGATGATACAAATGTGGGGATGGTGAATATGGAAGAAAATGTAATTATGAAGACAACCCAACTATGCCTTCAACATCAACCTTGAATGATATGGAAATAGCACCTATACAAAAAACTTCAGGTATGTCTTCAAATCCACCTCTCAATGATATGGAAAATTCACCTATTCAAATAATTTATCCAGGTATGTCTTCAAACCCAAGTCTTGATAATATTAATCTTAGTTAATTAGAGGAAGCTAGATACACCATTGATGGTATCAATAATGCTAGGGTTGAAACTGTTAGAACTAGAATTTCACATGAAAATTGTAAGGCCTTTTGCCCTTTTAAACCCATTCATTTGCTATCTTTTGCATTAAAAATTCATTTTTGCCACTCATATATAGTCTATACCCTTTACCGTTGCCTTAATGATCAATTTTACATCACTTACCGCTTTACCATGGCCTCCCAAAATGAGCTCGCAGTATGGCGGTAGCAGCTAACGGAGGAGGCAGAAGACAGTCACTGCAGTACCACTGGCAGTCAGGCCAGTGACCACGGTGACCACAGTAGCGGTTAGTAGACAGTGAAGGGGGAGCCACTGTGTTACCGCGGACAGTCATCTGACTAACCGTGGTGACTGCGGTGATAGGGTTGGCAACCGGTGAGGTAGCGAAGTGGCAAACAAGTCACAGTTACTGCGATATTGTAGCCGCTAAAACAATGATCGCGATGATAGCAGTAAGTGGCTAGCGTTCGGCGATGAGCATACCGTGGTACCACGCGCGGTCAAACCATAGACCACGGTGACTGTGGTAGTCTACGAGATAACTAGCAAGGCAGTAACGAGACAGTCACCACTATATCGCAACCAGTCAATAGGTTGACCGCGGTAGAGCAGTAAAAATAAAGGCTACGGGGAGATAAAATAAAGGAGCGGATAAAGTATAATGTGAAGTGTGAAAGCAGGAAGGGATAAAGTGAGATATAAAAGGATAACTATAGTTTAAATATTTGATTTTCCAATAAAGGCAATGTAATCAAATATTTTATTTTTATCACAAAATGTAAACGACCATAACTAGAATTCGAACAGTTGTAACAAAAAATGAAGGATCACGACCCTTGAGATATGTGATGTATAAAGGTATTTGAAAATCAGTCACAGGGGTTGGAAAGGTGTGGGATTTTCTCCACTGTAATAACAAAACTGGGATAAGAGCAATGAAGAGTCCTTGAAACTGGATGTAATGGAGTAAACATTTTTAAACTGGTGCAATTCTTTTGAGTTTGTTTGTTAAGATGACATAATTGGTGAATTTCATATTAGGTTGCTTCCAATTAAAATTTCTTAAATCATTTAAATCAGAATAACAAGTATATATCTAGTTTATCATGGTGCAATTTTCACTTTGTGTGTTTTGATTAATAGGTGTCTGCAAAGTCATAATTAAATTCTTTTAAGCAAGTCACAGTGATTTTAGAATTCTAGTTGGATGTTTAAAGAAGAACTTGGTAGGAAAATTTTCATGAGTAATTTATGCAAGCCATAAATTGGGTGAAATGATATGCCAGTCATAGAATTTCATAACTTAAAAATGCTTAACAATTTGAATTAAGTTGGATAGGGAAGCACCTTGAATCCTTGTTATTTTGACTTTGTTGTCCAACAGATAGAAGGCACTGGTCTGCCATATCCCAAAGGATAGAATTTGTAACAAACAATATTTTCAAAACCTTTCATTTGTGTAGTAGGATTAGTAGTATCGTTTTGTCTATCTATTCCCAATTGCCATTGTGGGTAGACTGTTTAGCAGGAAATTCATTTCAAATATGCATGTTTCACATAGGTTCACTCGCCTAGGTCTAGCAGAACCTAAAGAGTAGAAGGTTTAATTGTATAATTGGCCTTTCATGTTTTCCAAGAATGTTTTAAGGGCTTGACAAACTCTTATGGTTAAAATCTGCATTTTTGAGAACCAACAGAACAATGCGAAAACAAAAAAATGATGAAATGTCTTATATGAATGCAAATGAGAATGAAATCCCTCATATTGATGAAAATGAGAATGAAATCCCTTTTATGTTTGAAAATTAAAATGAAACCCCTTGCGTGAATGAAAATGAAACCCTTTGTATGAATGAAAATGAAATGGTTTTTTTACAATTGAAAAAGATTTGCTAGATAACCTCCCTAGTGAATTTTCTTGGAGATAAATGAGAACTTATGGAAGTAGAATATATAGAATACTTTTTATAGAAATAAATTAGGATTTCAATTTCAACTCATGATGCAATTGATGAGAATGTCGAAAATAAGAAAAGTGATGAAAAAATTAGGCATTTCTGTAAAACCAGAAAAGAAAGATGGTTCAGTAGAACAAGTCATATCTAGTGTTGCTAATGTTATTGATTTTATAGATAAGGAAAGTTGATCTAAAGATAAGGATGTAGTTCATCGTGCAATAACAACTACTTTATTTAATAAAGACAATTCAAATAAAAGAATGTTAAGTAAGATTAGTAAATGTTTAAAAGTAAATCCTAAAACTTTGATAAGAGCTGCTAAAAGAAGATAAATTATTGAAAAGGATTCAATTAATCAATGTTGGAGTTTTAGTGGTAGACTCCCAAGGTCAAACATGAAATTAACTAATGAAACCAAATCTTTAATTGAAAAATGTTGGCATGATAATACAAGAGTATCACCTAGCATTAGAGATTTTTTAAAATTAAGGGCGGGTTCCAAAATTCATGAACCTCATCCAAAGAATTTCTTAGATATGACCCAAACTGAATTATATATAAAAAAATTAGATGATTCAATCTTACCATTTAATATTAGCATAAGTCAAAGATCATTCAAAAAATGTAAACCTTGGTATGTTAGAATTAATAAACAACTAATCTCTTGTTGTTGTAAGAATCATGTACAATTTCATTATTATTATGATATTTTTCGATATATACATTGCAATTTGCACGATAACCAAATTATGCAAGACATTCATGGTATTAATATGCCACCTAAAACAACCAGATATTTTATAGCAGGTTTGTTTTGTGAACCCTCTAACAGAAATTTATTTTATTTAAAAGCATGTATTTATGGAGAATGTGATAGATGTGGTAACTTTTCATTGTTAGGAGAATGTATGCATGAAAGTGGTTTAGATGAATTTGGACAACAATTAGTGGATTAAAAAAAATAAAAAATATTGAGTATTCTTTAAAAGATGGAAAATTTGGAAAACTTTGTGAGCTAATTGTGGGAAAATTTAGTGTGCATGCATTTATTAAAGAATTTAAAGATAATATTGTACCTAAATATGTTAAACACTCTCAATATGCTCATTGGCTTGATAATTAATTTTGTTTATGTAAAAATGCATTGGCTTGATAATTAATTTTGTTTATGTAAAAATGCATTCCCAATTGGAACTATATTGTCAGTTGTTAATTTTTCTGAAAATTATACTCTTCCTCCACAAAAAGAAATTCAATCACAATATTATAATTTAGTGCAAGTAGCTATATTTTTTCATATTGTATATAGACATGCAGATGATAGTAGAGAAGATAATAGAATTTTTTTGAGACATTACCAGTTTTATGTAAGTGATAATCGATTACATTCATCTGATTTTGTTCAATATTGTTTTGATATTTTTTCTAAAAATTTAAAAGAGAGGAATTCAAATGAGAGAACATCTCATATGGCCGGATAACTACACAGGTCAATTCAAGAATGCTAGAATGTTTTATTGGTTATGTAGAGTTCATAAGGAAAATAATATCCAACACATGTGGATTTTTTTTGAAGTTGTACATGGTAAAGGAGAACACGATGGAGTAGGTGCATGTGTGAAAAGAGCTCTTGCTAGAGAGCAACTAAAATTTGAGGATGTTGCAAAATTCAGAGATGCACATGCAATTGTAGATTGTTGCAATACCAAATTATCTACAAGAACAAGTGAGAGCTCAATAATTAGATGCTTCTTTTGGTTATTTGAAGAAAATTATATTCTTACTCGACAAGATTGTGAAACAATTAATGGATATACAAAATGGCATTCATTTAAGAGTTTGAATGCAAACACATGAACAATATGGACAAGGGAGCTTGCATGATTTTGTCAATTTTGTATTGCAGGTGATTGGGAGGCGTGTGAAAATACAAAATGGGTCAAATAATGGTAAAAAAGAGCCTTAACACCTACATCGACACATGTTCAACATGGAACGACAACTGAAGATAATCAAGTGTTTGCATCAAATGATTATGATCATCTTTTGGACCTTGTACAAGAAGGTACATTACATTGAATTGAATTCTATATGCATGCATTTTTATATGTGAATTAAATATAAGTCACTCTTTATTGAATTTTGTATTTATCTTTGCAGGACATGTGTATGTTGTTGCACCTAAGGGGAATGAAGAGGAGACAGAGTATTGGTTGGCTAGATGTGTTGAGAAAAAAACATAAGTTGGTACATCCTAGGGTGGATTATGACAACTTTGAGTATCCAAATGGTTTTGTGGTTGTTTTTGGCACCTAGCTTTGAAAATATTTGATAAGAAAGAATGGCTTCCCTGCATTTGAATATTATGAAAGACACAAGAAGATTATACATTATTCACATTTGATTTTTGCAACCAATATAAAACTAGTTAGATATCAAGGGAGGCTTGCTAATCAAGTGTTATGGACACTTTCAATGGATGACCATGAGAAAATCATAGATGCATTACAAAAAAGAGAGGATGCAGATGGTGCAAAGGAGTAAACAAATATAGGTAATTATATAGTTGTATATATATTTAATTCATAGTTGACATATAGTTAAAAATTTATCACATATACATGATATATATTTGTTTTTATTCATTTCTTAATTAAAGTTTTATATCATTTTTTGTTTCAGGTCTCCCAAAACTAGATGCATTACAAAAAAGAGAGGACTTGCATATATATATTACAATGGAATTCGAATCTAGAGACAGGTAACTATATATAGTTCTAGATACATTTAATTGATAGTATAAATATAAAACTACATAATTTATTGTCATTTTATTAAAAAAAATATAATTAATCTCATATCCCCTTTTTCCATTCTCTTAAGAACCCTTAATCCATCCTCTTATGTAACCTTAATCCATCCTCTTGCATCCCCTTAAGTCACTCTCTCAACACCCCTTAAGCCATCCTCTTAGGACCCCTTAAGCCATATCCTTGTATATCTACCCTTAATCAATCATCTTGCATCCCCTTAAGTCATCCTCTTAATACCCCTTAATCTAGATATCCTCGTATATCTACCCTTAATCCATCATCTTGCATCCCCTTAAGTCACTCTCTCAACTCCCCTTAAGCTATCCTCTTAGGACCCTTTAAGCCATATCCTCTAATCTACCCTTAATCCATCATCTTGCATCCCCTTAAGTCACTCTCTTCAGTTTAGGGTTCAGGATTTAGTGTTCATCTCCTAGGCATTAGGTCCTAGGGTTAAGGATTTAGGATCTTCATATCCTAGGGTTCATGAGATGCTAAGAATAACAAATATATATGGGTTAAGGTTTTAGGATTCATCTCATAGGCTTTAGGTCCTATGGTTTAGGGTTTAGGGTTTCTAGGTTTCATGAGATGCTTAGAATAACAAATCTATATGGGTTAAGGGTTTAGGGTTCATCTCCTAGGCCTTAGGTCCTATGGTTTAGGGTTTATGGTTTCTAGGGTTCACGATATGCTTAGAATAACAAATCTATATGGGTTAAGGGTTTAGGGCTTGTCTCCTAGGCCTTAGATCCTAGGGTTAAGGGTTTATGATCTTCATATCCTAGGGTTCATGAGCTGCTTAGAATAACAAATCTATATGGGTTAAGGGTTTAGGGTTCATCTCCTAGGCGTTAGTTCCTATGGTTTAGGGTTTATGATCTTCATATCCTAGGTTTCATGAGCTTCTTAGAATAACAAATCTATATGGGTTAAGGGTTTAGGTTTCATCTCCTAGGCGTTAGTTCCTATGGTTTAGGGTTTAGGGTTTCTAGGGTTCACGAGATGCTTAGAATAACAAATCTATATGGATTAAGGGTTTAGGACTAATCTCCTAGACCTTAGATCCTAGGGTTAAGGTTTTAGGATCTTCATATCCTAGGGTTCATGAGATGCTTATAATAGAAAATCTATATGATTTAAGTGTTTAGGGTTCATCTCCTAGGCCTTAGGTCCTATGGTTTAGGGTTTAGGGTTTCTAGGGTTTACAAGATGCTTATAATAACAAATATATATGGGTTAAGGGTTTAGGGCTCATCTCCTAGGCCTTAGATCCTAAGGTTAAGGGTTTAGGATCTTCATATCATAGGGTTCATGAGATTCTTAACATAAAAAATCTATATGGGTTAAGGGTTTAGGGCTCATCTCCTAGGCCTTAGGTCCTATGGTTTAGGGTTTAGTCTTTCTAGGGTTTGCAAGATTCTTAGAATAATAAATCTATATGGTTTAAGGGTTTAGGGATCATCTCCTAATCCTTAGATCCTAGGCTAATGGTTTAGGATCTTCAAATCCTAGGGTTCATGAGATACTTAGAATAAAAAATCTATATGGGATAAGGGTTTAGGATTCATCTCCTAGGCTTTAGGTCCTATGGTTTAGGGTTTAGGTTTTCTAGGATTCACAAGATGCTTAGAATAAAAAAACTATATGAGTTAAGGGTTTAGGGCTCATATCCTAGGCCTTAGATCCTAGGGTTAAGGGTTTAAGATCTTCATATTCTAGGGCTCATAAGATGCTTAGAATAACAAATCTATATGGGTTAAGGGTTTATGGTTCATCTCCTAGGCCTTAGGTCCTATGGTTTATGGTTTAGGGTTTCTAGGGTTCATGAGATGCTTAGAATAACAAATTAATATGGGTTAATGGTTTAGGTCTCATGTTCTAGGCCTTAGATCCTAGGGTTAAGGGTTTAGGATCTTCATATCCTATGGTTCATGAGATGCTTAGAATAAAAAATCTATATGGGTTAAGGTTTTAGGGTTCATATCCTAGGCCTTAGGTCCTATGGTTTATGGTTTAGAGTTTCTAGGGTTCACAAGATGCTTAAAATAAAAAATCTATATGGATTAAGGGTTTAGGGCTCATCGCCTAGGCCTTAGATCCTAGGGTTAATGGTTTAGGATCTTCATATCCTAGGGTTCATGAGATTCTTATAATAACAAATCTATATGGTTTAATGGTTTAGGCTTCATCTCCTATGCCTTAGGTCCTATGGTTTAGGGTTTAGGGTTTCTAGGGTTCACGAGATGCTTAGGTTCATCTCCTAGGCTTTAGGTCCTAGGGTTAAGGGTTTAAGATTCATATCCTAAGGAGCTTCATGAGATGCTTATAATAACAAATCTATATCTGTTAAGGGTTTAAGGCTCGTCTCCTAGGATTTAGGTCTTAGTGTTAAGGGTTTAGGATCTTTATATCCTAGGGTTCATGAGATGGTTAGAATAAAAAATCTATATGGGTTAAGGGTTTAGGGTTCATCTCCTAGGATTTAGGTCATATGTTTTAGGTTTTAGGGTTTCTAAGGTTCATGAGATGATTAGAATAACAAATCTATATGGGTTAAGGGTTTAGGATCTTTATATCCTAGGGTTCATGAGATGGTTAGAATAAAAAATTTATATGGGTTAAGGGTTTAGGGTTCATCTCCTAGGATTTAGGTCATATGTTTTAGGGTTTAGGGTTTCTAGGGTTCATGAGATGATTAGAATAACAAATCTATATGGGTTAATGGTTTAGGGTTCATCTCCTAGGCTTTAGTTCCTATGGTTTAGGGTTTAGGGTTTCTAGGGTTCATTAGATGCTTAATCCCTTTAATTCATCCCTTGAAGTCATTCTCTCACATCCCCTTAATCCACCCTCTTGCATCCCTTTAATTCATTCTATCAACTCCCCTTAATCCACCCTCTTGCATCCCCTTAATCCATCCTTTTAAAGGACCCTTAATTCATATCCTCTTACATCCCCTTAATCCACCCTCTTGCATCCCCTTAAGCCATCCTCTTAAAGGACCCTTAAGTCATATCATCTTCCATCCCCTTAATCCACCCTCTAGTATCCCTTAAGTCACTCTCATAATTCCCCTTAAGCCATCCTCTTAGGACCCGTTAAGCCATATCCTAGGGTTCATGGCATGCATCCCCTTAATCCACTCTCTTGCATCCCGTTAAGTCATTATCTTAACTCCCCTTAATCCACCCTCTTGCATCCCTTTAAGTCATTCTATTAACTCCCCTTAATCCACCCTCTTACATCCCCTTAAGTCATTCTCTTCACTCCCCTTAAGGCATTCTCTTAGGACCCCTTACATTATATCCTCTTAGGTCCCCTTAATCCATCCTATGGCAAACATCACTTGAATTTATAAGGAATTTATAAGATCCAATTTTAGTTAAATGACTCATAAAAAATATAGTTACTTAAATTTTATTATATATTATTTTCTCACATGAATTATTTAGTTAAATGACTCATAAAAAATATAGTTACTTACATTAACTCTTTTTGCAAGTTCTCATCAAATTGCTCTACCATGTGATTGTCACTGTAAAAAAAATCTTCAAGAGACTATGCAAATATCAATTTGTGATCCTGAGATAAAAATTGATAAGCTTTAATTGTATCTACATGTACATATGTTTCATCATGTTATATAGTTGTATTAAAAATCAATACACATTGTATATGTTTGTTCGATGTATGAACTTCAATGAACTTATTAGTCACTTTTTAAATATCTTGTTCCAATTTTGTCTTATAAAAATCATGTCTTATATTTACCACATTTTATATAATTGTTCAATTGTATATATTATACATTTTATACATACAAGGAGATAGATTTTTTTTTAAAGTGATTCAAATATTTGCTAGAATTGGAAAATAGTTAAAATTACCCACCCTTAATTTATTATGAATATAATCTAAGCTATTTAAGGAACGTTTTAATTGTCACCTAACCATGTGATAAATTAGTGAAATTTAAGAGTTTATCATTTTAAGACATGTCTAAACTTAATTCAACAATGACATGTATATTTATATGAAATTTGATTCTAGATAAGAATTTATAAAGTGCATATTACTTGAAAAATAGATAAAATATATATACATACATGCGTGCATATAATCATCAAATGAACATAACACGATCATAATTGAGTGCATATATAATCATCATATTAAAGTCAACTGATATAAATAAACACAAACATGATCATTTTAATCGATAGAATGTATGTTAAATGGTCCATGAAATAACATGTTCAAAATGTATATGTCAATTCCAACACGTATGTTTAAATAAAACTAGATCTATAGTCCATAAAATTTAAAACCACCTAACTATCAGGGCGATTAGTCAAATCAAGTCTCCTCTTTGTTCCACGTGGAATAGATGTATGTGTATCATGTTGTAGAAGAGTACACAAAACTTGAAATTAGATTTAAAGTTATTTAGAAATTTTGATTTTATTTAACATTATAACTTGAAAATATAAACTTGATAAAAAGTAAATTTAATTAAATATCTAGTAAATACAGTAAACGTGATTTTTAGTATGCATAAATTACCATATGATTATGTGAATCTACTGGAACATTTTGTTCAATGGGTAGCATAACAATCAATCGAGAAGGTCCAAATGCTTGATCTACTATTTCTTGCATATTTAAATAAAGCAAACAATATGTTAGAACCTCGAATATATATATTTAAAAGGTCCCTAAAATTTGTATAGGATATTTAGTAAATTTTACAACCTCGAATGATATGACCTCATGATCATGCACCTAAGATTTCCCATGCATAAAATTTAATGATGTCTAAGGTCTACTTGCCATGGGTATCACATGAAATCCTTGCATATAGATACAATAACGTATAGATCATTCACACATGTGTAAAAATTCAAATTAAATTAGATCTATGATGTGTATTTATTTTAAACTTAACAAAATTTTGAAAGCACGCACCTGATCTGATGATGACTCAAGAGTGCTCACCACAACTTGTGGTTGGTCAGTACTCGGTATCACATGACCTCCTTGCATCTAGATACAGTATATCATTTCAAACATGTGTACAAATTCAAATTAAATTAGATATGTCCACATAAATTAAAATATATATTGGTTTGTACCTGACCAAAAGGTGATCCCAATTCTACAACACTTGAAATAAAAACATGATCATATTGAGATTCAGGCATCATTTGATCATGCATCTACATCAAACACTTATTGAATTAATATATATATATAATTTAATGTTATTATTTACATGAAATTTGTGCATTTCAAACAAATTATTTAAATATGCCTAATTTCAAAAGATGTATATACTTGTGTAGGATGATCCTAAGAATATAGTAAATCCATATATGAGTTTGTCCTAGATGCATGTGGATCACCTGAAGTGGATGCCTTAGTATGCCCATAGCTTGAGCCTCCATGCTCTCTATTTCCCACTTCAGCCACCACATGTGTAGTCTGATGAGTGAGATGTCCTGAAAGAGAACTTCAAGCTCCTAATGTCGACAATATCATTTGTTGTTAGAATGCAGTGAGAACACCAAGAGGAGGAGCAACAATAGGAGAAATTAGAGCACGTCATTAAGGATTGACGTGTGCTCCTAATCTATGCTGGGGCATGCCATGCCCAGCTTCCTGAAATGACCTCATATCAAAATAGTTGGGTTTTAAACCCAACTCAAACTCAATCCATAACTTTCTTAAAAATTAAAGGGGAACCTCACAATTTCCATGTGGTGGAGTATCAAACACCATCCACCATCTATTCCAAAAATTTGCAGCTATCTGCGAGTGCCTACACCATTTAGTTGAAATTCATTTTTTGGTGGGTGGAATTGGTTCATTTGTTTGGGGGCTAAAAAAATATTGGCAAATGGATTGTTTGGTAATTTTAAGGTCATGGATTTCTTTATAAGACAATCCATCTACATAGAATTGTATCCTCTCTTCTCTCCATTGATGGAACCTATCTAGGTCCACATCAATAGATCAAACAAAATTGACAATAGTTTGCATTGAAGATGCAAATCATGCGAGATGGGAGGGGGGAGTGTTAGGCTCATTTATTTTTTATCAAATCTATATTTTCCTGAATCACATTAAGGTTTTCTCTAATTCTCTCTCTTAACTGAGCCTGGTCTACTATAGCGTGTGGGGGGTTAGAAGGTGAAGAGGGTGGACGTGTGGGGTTTTGTCGTGGTGGCGGATGTGGATGTATGGGATCTTCAGGTTGTTCATTAGGTATAAAATCCTCTATGTTAAATTCAGGCTCCATGTTCAATGAAATTATGACAACTGCATGTTAAACAATTAAAAAATATATATCAACAAACTAATTAAATAATGTACACAATTTGAAAGTTATAAATTACATTGAATGTGAAAAAATTCAAAATACATTTCATTTGAAGACACATTCAATTTGAAACATTAAAAAATCCATAACATGAAAATTTAGACTAAGTTATAATGTAGAATTTATACAAACATTTACAACCACCCCTACAACATGTACATTAAATTATACAATTAAAGTCATGTACATACCCTTGATTAAATTCTCACTTTATCTTAAATTTTGATTTCAACACAATCACCTAATTTAAAATCTTTAAATTATAATATCAAGGTCCTACTTCATTGATTTGACCAGTGGAAAAATTATAAATTTATTAAGTATAATTTAATGAGCTACTTGATCATAATTTATTATTGGCATTTCATGATTGTGTGATTTTGGAAAGGTGATATTTTGGTTTAATTTCTAACTAAATTTCTAGAGTTGTTTTTCTTAACTAGCCTATATTTCCTTACCAGATTGAGAAGATAATCATGGCTATTTCAAAAGTTTCTCAGGTTTAGTTAAATTATATATTTGAGAGACATATTTATAAGTCTCAAATGTTGTCACTTTTGAAAGTTTTAAGTATTAGGTCCATGGAGAGGAATATATAAAATTATAAATTTTCCATTCCTTTTCATTGTCTATTATATACCATGAACCTTGAAATTTTATTGCAATAAAATTGATTTTGAGAATTAGAGCCAACAAGCATATTCATATAAAATTTATTTTATGATAAAGAGTATATTTTTATTAAATCACATATATTCAATTGGTTTTGTGTTGACATATAGTAACCATATGGTTTCATTTTCCTTGCAAGGTTAAAATTGAGTGGTAAATTGTACTTTCCAAGCCTAATTTGATGAAATTTGATACTTGGTTTTGAGTTCCTTAGAGGTATGTGTAGGGACTTAGATACAAATTTTAGGGACTTGTGCACATAAGCATGAAGATTATGAACATAGGTGAATATTGCTAAATAAATTGAACAAGGAATTGGAAAAGTGAGCACACCAAGTATTTGAAGATTTGTTAGAGGTGGAGAATAAGGATTAGGAGTGATAAAAGGTATTACTAATGCAATCTTGGGCTCTCTAATAAATATTATTAAGATAATATTTTAAATAAGTTAGTATTTCCTTGACATTATAATTAGACTTATCTAGGGATTATATGTGATTTCAAGGCTAGTAAAAAGACAACAAATCTAGACATTATAAATCTAATTTAGGTTTAGGTTTTAGGGTTTAGGGTTTTAGGTTTAGGATTTAGGGTTTAGATCCTCCTAGGTTAAGGTTTTTAGTTTTTAGGTCTATGTTTTTTGGAACCTAGGGTTTAGGGTTTTGATTTCTAAGTTTTGTGTCTAATTTAGGTTAAATTCTACTTAATTTAGGTATAGATTTTATGGTTTTCAATTTACAATTTAACGTTTTTAGTTCGGTTGATGTTTTTGGTTACAAATCTAATTTAAAAACTATAAAATATTCAATGTAAACAAAAAAAAAAAACTAAATTACAATTACAAAACAAAATTGCAAGATATAAAGCAAAAAAGGAGCAGAATTCAACCAACCTGGAGGTCGTTGAGGTTGGTTGTGTTGACAGGAGGAGGTGGCAATGAAAATTAGGTTGAAATCAGCCCTCAGGAACATGTACATGAAATTATCTCTTCCTTAAGGTCATTGGCCAAACATCAATGAGAAAATGAATAACATGGTGGTTTTTTTTTTTTTTAAATAGCTTTTAGAAACGTGTGCGCATTATAAAATGCATACGTGTTAGTAATGCGTACGTGTTTTGTAATGTGTACGTGTTTCTGGGTGCGTACCCAAATCTAAATGCATACGCGTTCAGATTTAGGCTCGGGTACTTGATCCAAAGTGCATACGCATTTCTTGCTTTTTTTTTTGTTTTGATCAAAACTTCCCCTCTTTGTGGACCCAACTTCTTTCTTTTACCCTAGAGATAAGTCAAGTAAGGAGGAGCATTACAATCATGTAGAGCATATCTGTCAGAGGTAGTTGTTTGACCCAGTTGGATTCAAAGATCATTTTTTCAAGGTTTCCATCAACGAAAAGGGGGACATTGTTGGATTAATTATCATTGATTTCAAAGGACACTACAATGACATGTAGTATTTAGCGTGTTCCAAATTTATGGCACCCTAATCGAGTTTCATTTGACACATGGGCCAACCCATGTCTAGTGCAAATAAGGATTAAAGAGAAATACAAAATTATTTTTATGTTAGGTCGATCCCCTATGAGTCGCCCTTTTCATAAGGAAATAAATTTATTTTGATGGCTTTTAATTTGGTCCCTAAGAAGGATGACCCATTGATGAGGTGTGCCCTAGTTTGGGTGGAATTTGAATTAAAATAAAATTCCTTACCATGGTCAACCCAGTTAGAATTATGAAACAAGCACAAAACCACGAGCCATAGGATCAAACAACAAGCAAATACACCTTCCACGCAAGAGATATGCAAACAATATATGCAATATTCCTCAACAAGAAAAAGCTACAAAAGCAAGAGACTCTCAAAAAGATATGAAAGCTCCAAATAATTACAATGAGGGTTGAGTACTTATAAGAGAAAAACCCTAAATGAGAAATGGAATAGATCATGACAAGTGTCAACATCACATGAGATGAGACATAATGATCCAATATTAGCTCAACTAATAAAGCATAAAAAAACTCTGAATTTTAGCTTAAGTGCATGAGAATAAATTAGACTAATAATCAATTACAAATTAATTAATTAATAGCTAATGCATGATAACTCTAAAACCCCCCCTTAAGATGAACTTAGAGAATAGCTAAAAGCCCTAAAAAGAATGCATGATGGGTCCCAAAAAACAAGGCCATGTAAGGTACCCATGTACAAACAGAAGATCTCTATAATGCAGAGAAATAGAGAAAAACTCATGGGAAAAATTTTACTCCAAAAAGAGATGAAAGCCAAGTGAAGGAATGAAGAATCCTCCAAACAAGACATTGTCCTGAAAAATAGGAACATGTAGAACATCAGAGAAGCACAAAGCTATAGACTATTATTGAAAGATGACTGATAAAGTATTGAAATGAAGAACTTCCAGAAATATGAATGCAAGAGTGTCCATATGGTAAATAATCCATCTCACTGCAATGCATGTAACCAACTGCTAATGTACATTGCATCTGAGAGTGCATAGGAACAATAACTAGATACATAGATCACTCCAACATGAAACCAAGAAAGCATTAGCACCAATAGTAGAAATCCCCCCATAATGTTGAAAAGAGAAAGCCAAGACAAGAACACTGAAACTTTGTGAAACCAAGAAGTGAATGTAGGAGAAACAACCTGCAAATAAAAGGGTGTGCAAACTAGGGCACACACACGCATGAGGCAAGAATCACTAGGATTCACTGTTGTCATGGAAGGCACACTCACTTGACAAAGGTGTGATGGAAAACTAAAGGAAAACATCAACCCCTCATGGCACTTTATATCATAGTGTGAATACAATAGGTACAACAAGATATGCAAAATCTTCAAAAATAATGTACACCAGAATGACACTTTATCTCAGTGTGTCTACAAAAGAGAATATGCATGAAAAAGATGTCTACAATGCCCAAATAAGACAAAATATTAGAAATACATATATAACAACCAAAAATGAGTCATCCCACGCAAAAACCAAGTAATTCACCAAAGTGTGAAAACACAAAAATCTGAATAAAATATACCTAGAGAACAAT
Organism: Sequoiadendron giganteum; assembly: GCA_007115665.2. Lineage (NCBI taxonomy): Eukaryota > Viridiplantae > Streptophyta > Pinopsida > Cupressales > Cupressaceae > Sequoiadendron > Sequoiadendron giganteum. The sequence goes on along the minus strand of CM021102.1, from coordinate 140,136,456 downwards.
CTGGAAAAATTGAATGGATGGAACTGAAGAGCTTTGAAAGATGGTTACAACACTATTGGAATAGTGAAAAACAAAGGAAATGGTCAAAAGTTATGAGCTCGGGACTGAAAACAACACCTCTAATTTCAACAGGTTGTAGAATTCACCAGTAGAAAAATAAAGCAATGAGACCCACACCACTGGAAAGGTGGCTAAACCAGATTTTCGATGATATCTTATGTGTTGAAAAATGATATTATTTTCCCAAGTTACGGCAAAAAGAAAAAACTTGCTCCTTGGAGGCCAGTGAAGGGAACTTGGGGCCCTATCAGTGACTATATCGTTGGCGTTAGCATGATGTCATGTTGATGTTAGTGAAATAATCTAAGAATATTCCCTCCTTCCGCCAGGAACAAAAAAATATGACCCCCAAGGAAAAAATTGATAGCAAGAAACCGATACAGGGTGCTGGAAAAAGTTATTCGTCACCAAAAAATGTAAAACATCATTGAAGAAAAAAAACGGTTAAGAAGTCACTAGGTGAGAGAATAGGAAGCGAAATCTTTAAAAGATTCTGGTGGAAATTTAAAGCCGGTAGTGAAAAAGAAGAGGCCACCGGTAGGATGAAAACACCGCCAGACAACATTAAATGATCTACAGTAGGGAGGTACAGGGCCCGTAGGGTAAGGTACCCTACAGGTACCCAAAAAATTAAACACACATGGTACAAGTGTGCAGGTCGGGTACTGCCCCAAAAGGTGTGCCCTTTTAAATACAAAAATCTGCCCCCTCATAAAAAATTCCTACAATTAAAAATAAATTATATTTTTTTAAATCTCTAAAACATAGAAATTTTAAAAATAATTCTCATTGTTATTTTTTTTGAAGTTCATGTTGCAAAGCCATACAGGGGTTATATGGGCCCTTGTACTAAAAAAAAATTCCTCAAAAACTCCCAACATGGATTTTGGCAATTTTATAGGCGATCTTCAAGTTTTTGGGCCTTCTAAGCGCGATGGTAATGTCTGTTTTGGCTCAAAACACACCAAAATTGCATCTACCCTCCGGATCTGGAAACAAAAGAAACCACTTCAAACCATCGTAGATGTGGCATTAGGAGTCAAAATCAGGAAAAACAAAAACCAAATTTGACTTTCTCGACAACTCTAAATCCAACAGTGAGGTCCCTTTCACACAAAAATGCACTAAAAAATGCCCACCTCCAAAATTTGCAAAAAAAGAAAAGGGGGTTCAGATCTAAAGTTTGTAACCTTCATTGAAGAAAGAAAAAATCTCATAAATTGAGAAGGGGGTCGATGAATCCGCGCTTTGATACCAAGTTAGAATTTTGAAACAAGCACAAAACCACAAGCCACAAGATCAAACAACAAACAAATACACCTTCCACGCAAGAGATCTGCAAACAATATGTGAAATATTCCTCAACAAAAAAAATCTATAAAAGAAAGAGACTCTCAAAAAGTTATGAAAGCTCTAGATAATTACAATGATGGTTGAGTGCTTATAAGAGAAAAAACCTAAATGAGAAAGGGATCAGATCATCAAAAGTGTCAACATCACATGAGATGAGACATAATAATATAATATTAACTCAACTAATAAAGCATAAAAACACTCGTAAGTTTAGCTTAAGTGCATGAGAATAAATTAGAATAATAATCAATTATAGATTAATTAATTATTAGCTAATGCATGATAACTCTAACACCCCCCTTAAGATGAACTTAGAGAGTAGCTAAAAACCCTAAAAATAATACATGATGGGACCGAACAAACAAAGCCATATAAGGTACCCATGTACAAACAAAAGATCTCTATAATGCAAAGAAATAGAGAAAACCTCATGGGAAAAACTCTACTCCAAAAGAGATGAAATCCAAGTGAAGGACTGAAGAATCCTCCAAACAAGACATTGTCCTGAAAAATAGGAACATGTAGAACATTACAGAAGCACAAAGCTATAGACTATTGCTGAAAGATGACTGATAAAGTGATGAAATGAAGAAATTCCAAAAATAGGAACGCAAGAGTGTCTATATGGTAAATGATCCATCTCACTGAAATGCATGTAACCAGCCTCTAATGTATGTTGCATCTGAAAGTACATAGGAACAAGAACTAGATACATAGATCACTCCAACACGAAACGAAGGAAGCATTAGCACTAACAGTAAAAACCACCCAATAATGTTGAAAAGAGATATCCAAGACAAGAACACTAAAACTTTGTGAAACCAAGAAGTGCATGTAGGAGAAACAACCTGCAAATAAAAAGGTGTGTAAACTAGGGCACACACGCATGCAGCAAGAAACACTAGGATTCACTGTTGTCATGGAAGGCACACTCACTTGACAAAGGTGTGGTGGCAAAATAAAGGCAAACATCAACCCACCATGGCACTTTATATCATAGTGTGAATACAATAGGTACAACAAGATGTGCAAAATCTCTAAAAATAATGTACACCAGAATGGCCCTTTTACCTCAATGTGTCTACAAAAGAGAATGTGCATGAAAAAGATGTCTACAAAGTCCAAATATGATAAAATATTGGAAATACATATATAAAAACCAAAAACGAGTCATCCCATGCAAAAACCAAGTTTCTAGGAGCTAAAATATCCAATTAATTCACTAGAGTGTGAAAACACAAAAATCTGAATAAAATATACCTAGAGAACAATCTAGAAAAATTGTATGGATGGAACTGAAAAGCTCTGAAAGATGGTTCCAATGCTGATAAATTGTGAAAAATGAAGAAAATAGTCAAAAGTTATGAGCTCGGGACTAAAAACAACACCTCTGACTTCAACGGGCTATATAATTCACCAGTAGAAAATAAAGCAATGAGACCCACACCACTAAAAAGTTGGCTGAACCAACTTTCTGACGATATCTCGTTTGCTGAAAAAATGATATTTTGTTGATGTTAGCATAATATTCTTAGAATATTCCCTACTTTCACCAGAAAAAAATATGGCCCCCAAGGAAAAAATCTAACAGCAAGAAACTGATATAGGGTGCTGGAAAAAAAAAATTGTCGCCGAAAAATGTAAAAAGTTATCGAAGGAAAAAAAAACACCGAAGAAGTCGTTGGGAAAAAGAATAGGTAGCAAAATCTTTAAAAGATTTGAGTGGAAATGTAAAGCCATTAGTGAAAAAGAAGAGGCCACTAGTAGGATGAAAACATCATCGGACAAGATTAAATGATCCACAATAGGGAGGTACAAGGCCCGCAGGGTAAGGTACCCTGTGAGTACTCGAAACTTTAAACACACACGGTACAGGCACGCAGGTCGGGTACCACCCCAAAAGGTGTGCCCTTTTAAATACAAAAATCTGCCCTCTCATAAAAATCACCTACAATTAATTTTTATTTTTATTTTTTAAAATCTCTAAAAAATAGAAATTTAAAAAAAAACTTCGACTATTATTTTTTTCGATTTTTTTTTTAAGTTCGTGTCGCAAAGCCATACAGAGGTTGTATGAGCCCCTGTACAAATTTTTTTTGCCTCTGAAACTCCCAACACTGATTTTGACAATTTTACAAGCGATTTTAAGGTTTTTCGACCCTCTTAAGTGCAATGGTAATGTCTGTTTTAGCTCAAAATGTACCAAAATTGCAGCTACCCTCCGGATTCGGAAACAAGGCAACCACTTCAAACCTTCGTAGATTTGGCATTAGGAGTCGAAATCAAGTGAAACAAAAGCCAAATTTGACTTTCTCAACAACTTTAAATCCAACAACGAGGTCTTTTTCATACAAAAATGCACCAAAAAATGCCCACCTCCAAAATTTATAAAAAAAAAGAAAAGGGGATTCAGATCTAAAACTTGTAACCCTCATTGAAGAAAGAAAAATCTCATAAATTGAGAAGGGGTTCGTTGAATTCATGCTCTGATACCAAGTTATAATTTTGAAACAAGCACAAAACCATGAGCCACAAGATCAAACAACAAACAAATACACCTTCCACACAAGATATATGCAAACAATATGTGCAATATTCCTCAATAAGAAAAAATTGCAAAAGCAAGAGACTCTCAAAAAAATATGAAAGCTCCAGATAATTGCAATGAGGGTTGAGTGTTTATAAGAGAAAAACCCTAAATGAAAAAGATATCATATCATGACAAGTGTCAACATCACATTAGATGAGACATAATGATCTAATATTAGCTCAACTAATAAAGCATAAAAACACTCTTAAGTTTAGCTTAAGTGCGTGAGAATAAATTTGACTAATAATCAATTATAGATTAATTAATTATTAGCTAATGCATGATAAATCTAACATAGCCTCCTTGTTTCAACCACCCACTTTGGGCAAGGAAAATTAATAAATATAAATAATTTATTCATGTTTGGTTGACCAACATTGAAAGGAGATAGCTATTGGTTTCAAGGGGCACTTCATGAGATATAAATGGAGTTTTGGAGGAAATTTCAACCATCAATTAAATTGCAATATCATTCTAATTTAGAGCATATTACTAGTGTATGAAAAACATAAAGAAATAGTCATTGCAAAAAATATATTTATCAAATATTTAAGTCGATTTATGAGACTCATTTGATCTTATTTTGATAAGTAACATTGGAATGAACTCATGAGGGAACATCATTGAAGATCATTCTGTAGATTCATGTAAATATATTGCAAATTTGTGAGCATATTTCGAAGATCATATTACAAATATTAGTGGAATTTTAAGAACATAAGTTCAAGGTATATTTGTGTGAAGAAGTGGATAGATTTTATTGAAGTCCTTGAAGGGATCTAGGGTAGATCCAATAACATTATAATCACTTTATATTTCCAAGGTTGGTGCCTTCTACTTTGTAAGATCAAGAGGTTGGAGCCTATCACTTAAAGAGATCAATGCCTCTTGTTGAGTTGGTGCTCAGTGGAAGGGATTGGTGTCTTTTGTGGGTTGGTTCCTATGAAGTTGTAATAAATTTCCTATAAAAGCAATCTTTTATTATGGTTTTATCCCACAAGGGTTTCCACGCAAAATCATGTGTGCATATTTTGTTCTCTATTGTTGGACCTTGCTTGTGTGGATATTTTGATTATTTCTTTATGATTGCTAAAGTTATAAATTGAAAATTTTGGTCTTATATTGATTCACCCCCCGTTTCTTCAAAGGTATTCATGAACTTCCTCCCTCCATCCAACCCCAAAAAAACAAAAACAAAAGAAGTGGCAACATCGACTATGAAATTAGCCTTCCATATATAGATCGTACTACTATTCCCACATGGATTACTGACAATGTTACATCTTATTTATGCAATGTTGAAATACAAAAAATCATAGACATATTATTAATGTATGCACTTGAATCAACAACACCTAGTACAATTAGAGAAAATGGTATGAACAATAAGCTCATCACCAACGAATTTCTACTTGACCATTAATGCTCCAACTCTTTTATCAACAACCTAGGCACTTTTCTTCAAGAGCTTTTGCAAGAAGTTGCTTTAGAGATAGATGATATGGCTAGTCAAAAGACTTAGTTATATTGAACAATATTGCTTCCTCATATGTTTCAATTTTATCGATAAATTTATTTGACAATAGTTTGTAATTTCAAAAAAGGTTATTAAATCTTTCAAAATGGCCTCATCTTTCCATCAAAATCACCTACAATTTATGTTTAGAGACATGCTTTTATAATTATGCATTCCAACCATTACCATACAAATACAAAAAAAATAAGGCACATACAAGCCACATGGCTCTTTTTTATATGTATATTTAAAGTAAATCAAACCTACAATTATAACATGTCCTTGTATATTAATTTTAAGTTGGTTGTTTTTTTAATATCAATTTTGAGGTCTTTGCATTTCTAATTCACATGACCAATGACGCTGACATGACACACCCTCTGATGTACTACAAGGATGAAGGGGAGACTAGACCTCATGACATCTTGCCTGCAACGGGATGCTTTAGCTAATCGAGCTAGGCCCTCCGCCCCTTTGCATTTTAAGATTTTAAATACATACAAGTTGTGACATTTTATTTTAAATAAATTATAATTATTATAGATAATGTCATAAAATAGTAATAATTAATTTTAAAATAAACCTATTTTATTATTTTAACATAAATTATAATTTTATAAAGATATTTTATTGTTTGGTAATAGGCTTAAGTGTATTGGGGATTAAGGGACCTTCAAGATGCATTATTTGCAAAAAATCAAGGGAAACCTATGAGCATCTATTACTTAATTGTGAATTAATAGACAATTATTGGTGTTGGCTATGTGATCAATTGAATCAATCAAGCACTTTGTTGAATAATATTTAAAAAATATTTAAGTGTTGACCAAGAATCAAAAAATCATATTGAAGTTGTTTATAGATAGTATGCCCCTCAATCGTTGTCTAGAACATTTGGAAAGAGAGGAATAAGAGTATTTTTAATGAAATATAATTGAGTGTCAACAAAGTCACTAAAAAGATTGAGGTAGGAACAAGTGAGATGGTCATGTCAAGAGTTAAAGATTTGAATCTCAAAGAATGATCTTGTAAAAAATGGGATGAAGCATTTTTATAAAAGTAGAGACTATTCAAGATCCCCTCAATCCCATCTTTAATGGGGGGAGTAGGCTCAACTGCAAGAATAAGATGGATTGGGCAATAGTTAAGTGGTTTTCACCTTCCAATGGTAGATTCAAATAAATTTTTGAAGGAGCCTCCTATGGGAATCCAATGGAATTTGGAGGAGGTTGCATCATTTAATATGAGAGTGGTAAGCTAATTTGTAATTGCCAAAAAATATGGTCAAGGATAAATAACAAAGCTAAATTTTAGGCACTTTTGATAAGATTAAAACTATGTGGGAATAATTTCATAAGTGATAGTTATTGAAGGTGATTCTTTGATTACCATTAATGTGATCCTTAAAAATATATTTTAAACTATAAGCTAAATAACATTTTGGTACAAATACTTTTGATTTTGGATAAAATAGAAAATTACCACATAAAACATTATTACAAGAAGCTAACAAGTTGGTGAATTATGTGATTGAGAAAACTATAAAAATCATTATAGCTAACACTCGAAGCATTTAGAATAGTGTCAAGTTGCAAGAATAAATCTAGAGGAATCATCTAAGCATAAGGACTACATTGTTGAGTGTTGAAAATACATTCCATGAGAGTAATTTTGCATGATTAAAAAGACACCACTGGATATCACTTGCATCATAGGGATATATTTGGAAGCATTTAGAAGTGAATGCATTATTTTTACAAAGGATCAACATTACTAGTTAATTCAATTGGTTGAAGACCTTTTATATATTTTGCACAACAATGCTACATGAGGTTACAACTTAGATGATAGAAATGAGGGAGGTTGATAGTTCAAGTTGAAGATTGAAAAATTATTAGTGTAGCTTGCATAATACTTATCTCCAAGCTTGAATTATATTCATGATAATTTGAAGAAATACCTTCTTAATAAACCCCTTATATGGTTTTTTTTGTTTTGCATATTTTTTTTCTATTAAGATCAAAGTGAGCCACCTCGATGACAACAACTTGCATATCCAAAAAAGAGGGCTAATTATGAGTTTAGTAGGCTATGCTATTACAATTGAATGTTTGTTGTAGAATGTTAGGTAATAAACCTAGTTAAATTGGGTGCTATATCATTTTAATAATATAATCGAATTGTATAATTATGTCTACAAAATTACCATATTTTTTTATGAAAATAATCATAATAGCTCAAAAATACATTGAAATTAGGAGAGAATGCAAATATATCATGATAATTATGTAATAAAATATATAATTACATTTGTATGTAATAAATTGGGTGGATAGGTGTAGGTCATTAAATAAGATTGGTGTAGTTGTTATAGCTCATTAATGAGCTTTTGTAGTGTCACTAATTTGGTAGTTATAATATTAAATTTATAGATCTATAAATAATTGTGCTCTCTCCATGAAAGGCAGGCCTTTTTCTCTCATCTCGTTCTTTTTCTTATACCAAAATTTTATTTTATATTTTTTATTAAAAAGTATTAGAATAATAATGTAATAAAATGTACGCGTATTCTTATTTGTAATAAATTTGGTGGTTAGGTGTAAGTTGGTAAATAAGGTTGTTGTAGTTTTTGCAACTCATTAATAAGCATGTTGTATTGTCATTAATTTAGTACTTATAACATTAATGTGATAGTTGTAATAGTTAAGTCTTTAGATCTATAAATAGTTATGCTCTCTCCATGAGAGGCAAACATTTTTCTCCCATCTTATCATTTTTCTGATACCAACCTTGGTATGAAAGCCACTATTGACTTTTCTGAAGGAAGGTGAGTAAAAGGTCATCACAAGTCATTTGCAAAGGTTTAGAGGTCGTAATCATGGGTTGAGGTCATGGGATCATGGAATGTCCCAATAATTTTGAAAAGAGAAATAGCATGGGTAGAAAACCTTGGATGCAACCTATTGCAAAGGTCATGGGCATTTCAAGGTAGATCACAAGTTGTAGTGGTAAAAAAGTTACATAAAAACACTAGCCACAAGTGAAAGATCATAGGTCGCAAGAGATGTGAATTGTATACCCGAGAATGAATGCAAATGACATTAGCAAAACGAAATGGATGGTAAATTAGAATACAAGAAATTATTCAATGAAACACATATTTCATTCATAAAAATGTACATATTTATCAAGCTCAAATGATTGCTCAACTTGTAGTATATCTAGAAAATATAAAAGAAATAATTATCGTACTACACCTAAGATTATATACAATAGTACATGCCCCCTTAATCCATAGGGGCAATGATAAAATCATTGCTTGTGGTGTGCATTTGGAAACTTCTTTATGGCACCTCATTTGCTGATATGAAGCTCCAATATTTTGCAAAATGTTTTATCTTGAGTGATAGCATGCACCTTCTACAATTTTAGATTTTTCAAGAATCAATAAATTGAATTGGTAAAGACAAGTCTATTTTCTCAAGTCAGATCAGCTATCCACAATGTTATATCCCATTTTGATAGAATACTACACTTATTGTTGTGAAATTTGTGAATTCGCCACCATTTTCTATGTTAAGTGAAAAATCAACATTACTTCTAACTAATGAAATTTGCAAAAAGTCCTTTCACTTATTTCTCTATCACGTTTGTCTCCAAAGAGTAAAAACTAGAGAACCCGCATTGATTACACCCATGAGTGGTTCAAAAGTGTTTTGCAACTACACTATGTGGCCTAAAAACTACATAATTGAAGTTGATTATACCCATGAGTAACCCAAAAGTGTATTGAAGCATGCATTGAATGACCTAAATTTTTGTCAAGCTGAAAATGTCAACTCCTTGTTCGCATTTCTCTCAAATGAAACCAATCGACATAAAAAATGCTTGTGGAAAAAATATACATAAAAAATGAATAGCATATGATGCTCACTCCACGCATAGTCATCAAAAACCATAACGGCGTCTACAATCTTAGGAGTTTAGATGCTAAGATAAACAATACTTATTGGGATGTTGTAGTGATAAGCAACAATATGATATAATTTACAATATGCCACAATGAAAAATCCTTAATAGACAATGTAAGAAATCTCCAAGTACCATCCTCAAAAAACTCAAACTATAAATTATAATGTTCCCTTTGTGAGATCAAAGGAGAGATAGTACAAATCCCCCCCAAAAGAGAACATATATGACCATATATATAAAGATGCACAATGCAATGACACCCTCTCGAGTTTTCATCATGGGTCTCCATTAAGTTGCACATTTAGGTTTTCAACTTATTGGTATAATTTTTAAGACACCCTTTTGGGTTTTCAACTTATAAATCAAGTGTGAGAGTATAATCAACAAGAGACAATATCTATAGCCTCAAATAATATGCACTGAGCTACATATCTAGCCTCAATCAGAATGGGAAATCACAAATGCAACAATTCATTGCTCCTATCAACAACATAAATATTGGGTGTATAATTATCCTCTATGGGAACTAAGTGCAACTCTACATTTTATTAATATGTTGTTTCTCAATAATACAATTATCAATAGTATCTACAACATTGAGCTCATAATCAATTGGATTACCAAGAACGTCCACATCATGAATAGGAAAACTCAACAAGCTTTCCTACCAATGCTCGACATTATTTCTAATATTGAGTTTATGATCAAATGGATTGAAAGCAACATCCACATCAAGAGTAGATGAAGTATTATCTAAACTGCAAGTTAGATTCTCCTATAGGAATTTGACCATTTTGAATAATCTTATCCAAAATGCATATCCTCGTTGATTTTGTAGGAAAATCCTTGGCATGACATTGTTTTGTTGGATGTGTGTGTTGACCATGTGATAGACAAGGATGTGGATCAAAAAAATCATTGGTGGCATGGTCTCAATGTCTACAATGACATGTTTGGACAATGGATTTTGGTACAAGCTGATTTTGATTGACTTAACAACCTACCAATTTCACAAGGTTTGCCAACATGTAAAGACTCAAATTCAATGTTGTTCAAAATACCTCCAAACACAAATTTGATAAGTTTGAAATATTTTAATGTATAAAAATTCACAACACATATACACCCTAGACCAATACAATTTTTGTTGCATTTAATTGTCTCCCAAACTTTCACAATAGGTGGACTTCAACAATAGGGCTAACATGTATTGTATCCATGATGGGTTTTAACAACCCACTTTTTATTTGGACACAAAAAAAATATTTTATGACATAGGAAGGGGCTTAACACTTTGAAGGACATTTTGTCTTTACTAGCCTTTCGAGTTGAATTGCTTGAATAAGGAACATCATTTATTATAGTTGACATCTTTCATCTCTACTAAGGTGTTGAGTGTTTGATCTTGAAATTGATCTTGCAACCGACTAATTCCATGCCCCAACATCAAGTATTGATTCCAAAAATGCATAAACAAAGGTTTGTATTAACACAATATTCATAAATTATTTATATGTTGTGCTCATTATGGACATTAATTTGGAAGGACAACATGTCATTAGTGTACGATGAAAACATGATTACAAGGAATATACACCTATCCTAGTCGAGTTCCACCAATCGTGCAGAAGGCAATATAATTCACAACACCTTATGAGTTTTTTTGTCAAATGGAGATGGATTGGTTCCTTATAACTCCAAGTTTTTCTTTCCTATTTACCATCAAACTAATATATTAAAAATCTTGATATGCTCGCCATTTTTCTATACTTGGAAGAAGCCTATAATTTCAATATATCGATCAGTACATGGAAGGAATGTTAAAGTATGTGAGAGTAGAGTGGTACATGGCACCTAAGAAACATATGAAAATTATTTATCCTATCAAAATTCTTGATTAGTAAGAAATTAAAATTTCTTGTCAAGATATGTCTTATGATAGCAATAAATGGGTAATGGACAAAAATGGAAAATGAAATTGTCATTATATCTCCTCAATAATTGATAGGGTCTAAGTCACAAATGTTAATGATGTTGCAACTATGATAGGATCTAATTTCTAGAAAGGTAGGTTTTCATGATAAATTTCACCTAGTGGCCTAGATATGATGGTCAATATAGCAGAGATATTGGTTTTCCTAGTTTTGACAATTGATTCAAAATCATATAAATTTGAACAAAATCAAAGGGGTCAAATTTTAAACTTCAAACCTCTTCAAAATGAGAGGTCTTACAAATAACATTGTACAATTGCCCTATGACTCTAACTAAGATATATTATCCTCGACTTTGATTGAACTGCCCAAAACATGGCAATTTAGGAAAAGAATAGACCAAATAATTCAACACAATAGACATATCTTGCTTACATTAGGTTGTGGTAGTCTTATCCTACTTCCAAAAGGTCGTAGCAATCTTTTTTTTGCTTCTAGGTCAATATAACAATAAAAATTATTTTGAAAGTGCCTTTAAGCAACAAAAATGCTTTATAAAAGTAAAAAATGTCTTTAACAACACCTAACAATGAAAATTTCTTCACCAATGCCTTTACTATAAAAATGCCTAAAATAACTTGCTTTATGTTTCAAAAAGTGCCTTTGAAAATGTTGTTAGGGAAACATATGAAAAGAGGAAATTTGATAGCATTGTGTGAAGCTAGAAATGAAACTTACAACCAAAGGAATAATAGAAGATGTTTCTTTTTTTTAAAGCCTAAGATCTAATATCAACATAGGGCTAACCAAAAGTAATCAACGAAACTCATTTTATTCACGAAAAAAATACATATTTATCAAGATGAAATGACTATTCAATTCAACTTCTAGATGACTATTCAACATCATTATATCTTATACAACTTCTAGATTCAGTAGTTAGCAATTACAACATAAGCATAAGGTACCCATAACATAAGCAATTGATTGATGTTGTTTCCCTTGTTTTGTAATTTGACAATTTATTTTCATTTCCAGCCTTTATAGTTTTCTTTACATGTGTGACCACCTATGTTTCATCGATATAGGGCATAGTTAGGATCCTTGAATGCACATATAGTGCTAGCATTGTCAAAATCTTACAAACCCTAGTTGATAATTTAATGAAGCCTTTGTGAGGGTTTGGTGAATTGTTCACTTAGAACATGTCCTTTGAATTGTGTGTCTACTCATAAACACCAAGTTGATTGAACATTATAAAGGCCTTACATAAACCATACACTATTATCCTACTATGGATAGGATTATGTACAATAAAGTTACACAGACTTCAATCATAGGCCATCAAAAACCACTAGACATAGCCAAGTGCATAAGTTGTGAACAAAACAAGCAATAGAAATCCATGCATAAAACTCTAACCACAAACAAAAAATCATTAAAAGTGTGAATACAAATTTTCACTACTAACATTATATAGGTATAAGCATAAGAACAAGGCATGATTCAAGCAAAAAAATGACCATTTTATCCAAAAATGGCAAATCATTTTTTCTATTTTTCTAGTAAAAATATACAAATTCCCAATAAAAGAACATGTGAATTTTCAATCAAATATATGGGAAGATTCATGAGTCTAAAAGGAGTTTTTTCAAGCACATTTAGGGTGCACAATTTTACCAATCATGTGGGTAGTTGATGCAAAATTTTCAACATATTTTTTTGTATTCACTATGTAAATGCATTTTTTGGACAATTGTGGCTAGGGCAAGAGCAACAATATTTCAATTATTTATATTTTTGAAGTGAGTTTTATAAAGTGATTTTTTTTAAAAGGAAGTTCAATAAACATTTGTAAATTTTGGTGTTTCCATAATAAAATTTGAATGGGTTGCTAGGGTTTTGAAGACCGCATTTAAATTTTTCTAACTATATATATCTATGCCAAACACATGAAATTCAGTATTGCAAAAGCACAAAAATTCATTGGTAAAATTTATAATATCTAGAATCACAGGATACTCATGCTTGTTCAATATCAAATCTGATGCAATTATCCTAGGGACTAAAACTAGGTCTACAACCAACCTAGATGATTATTGAAAGCATCATTGGGAAGCCCTATTATTACTCAAGTTATATGTCTAACAAATAATCTCCTAAGTTTGTAATTTTATAACTACATTGACAATACAAAATAATATAAAAGATAAATGTCAAATCTTAAAAAAGGTTTGGTTTTGTACTTAAACTATTTGTTATTTTCTATTAAATTACATGAGGGCAAGTCTTTGTTAAAACATCTTCTAAAAATTAAGGATCTTAGTGATCAACGTGTTGCTATCAACAAACCAATAGATGATAAGGATATTTCTCTAACCATTAAAAACCTCCAATCCTCCATGGAGCTTTTTGTGGAATCCCTGAACTACTAGTTGAAAGTCAAAGTTTAACATTCATAAAGGTCAATACATCATTGTTGTAAAAAGAGTGCAAACAACAACAAATGGGTCAATCTACATCTGGGCATATAGAAAGTGATTTTCTTGCTCGATTTAAGGGAAAATCTTAAAAGAAGAAAAAATGTCAACAGTTCTCGCTTATTATAAGGAAAAGGTCTAGTTGGGTAAACTTTCAAAATGGGCTCTTTAACTCGTATTCTCGCCCACTTTCCATTTTTTGTAGGGATCCATGGTTCCTCTATGTCTCTTGTTGGGGCACCATTTGTCGTTGGGTCATCTATTACTACTATTTTGTTTGTCATAGTTCTTGTTTTGGTGCACCAACTATCGCAAGATCATCTGTTGTTTTTATTTCTTTTTTTGTTGGTGTGCGATCTGATGCGGTTGCAATTTTTCCTATCAAGGGTTTATATGTTGTTATTGTTGGTGCAGCATTTGCTTTTGGTGCATTGTCTTTTGTTTTTGACCTTGGTGTTGGTGTTGCACTCACACCTAGGTTTATTTGCCTCCTACAACTTGTTGTGTCGAGGTTATTTGCAATCCTCTCCCTGGTTCCTCTACTACCACTCTTAATGGTGTGAAAAATCCTTCTACTACTAGTGGCCCCCTCTAGTGTCAACTTCTATAGTTGGACATAGCTTTTATTGAGCAACTGATTTTGGTGTTGCTCGCCCTTTGAGGGAGAAATATCATCCTCTTCGTTGTGCCAAATCATCCTCGATGGTGGTTTGTGGCCAAGATGTGGTGGAAAATGAGGACTTCTACCAACCTAGGGGTTTGGTATGTATATTCTTCAATATTTGACCTTCTCTTCCTAATCTTCACAAGTGGGCGTTGGATTCTTAGAGGCCTCTTGTGGCAGGTAATATTGAGCTCTTCCATTGTGCTAAAGGTTTTTCATGTTGCTTCCTCCGAGGAGAGAAATTTTGTGTTGAGCAAGCTATGGGCTTGGGGGAAGCACTCTTTCTCTTTGTTAAGCCTTGGTCAATCTCCTTTAACCCTCTTATTGATCCACTAAATGTGCATCTAGTGTGGATTAGACTTTCAAACCTCCCTCTGCATTTTTGGGAGGTTTCATGTTATGAGGCCATAACCAACTCTATTGGTTGCTTCTTCAAAGTTGACAATTCCACTTCCTACATGTGGCACTCTACTTTTGCTCGCATTGTAGTGGATATTGACATCTCCAATCCTCTTCACGAGGATATGGTTTTGATGGTTGGGGATAGGCCTTGGACTCAACCTCTTGATTATGAGAGCCTCCCCTTCACATGTCATTGATGCTTCTACATTGGTCATTTGGCTATGAATTGTCCTCTCTCATATCACAAGGGATCTGCTACATGGTGGAAGGATGGTAACAAAGATCACTTTACTATTCATGATTTTGATTCCTTGTCAAATAACTCCTTCCAAGAAGAGGATAAGTCTTTTTCTTTAAAGACATAACTTTGATGTGTCCCTCAGACCTTATTGAGGAACCTCATAGCCTAACTTCACAACCTTATTTTCCCTTGGATTTGGACTAGCTCCAAATCACTCATGTGGTGGATGGGCACCCTTCACCTATTCATTTTATGGTTCTCTCCTCATGTGTTGACAAGCTCTTTGTGGGGGAATCCCCCCTGCTTCCCCTTGTTTTGAGAATTTGGATGCTAATGTCTCTTAGACCAATTGTAAGAAGGAAGAAAGGTGTTCCTATATCACTTCCCCAAACTCATGTTCGAGTGTTGGGCGAGAGCCAACCCGTTCCAGGCTTGGTATTGTCTAAGAGGGACCCCAAGCTGGGTTCTAGCTCTTTTATTCGCTTATTGTTGTTCTTAGCATCTTGCTTGATGTTATTCCTCTCATTTGGTTGTGTTGTTTCTCTTCTTTATCTAGCCAACTTGGGCTTGTTTTGTGTTTCCTTATGGAAATCTTGTAAAGGGTTGGGACCCTAGTTTCCCACTTACTTTATTCTTTTTTATGGTCTTTTTCTACAAGGCTCTAGGCCCTTTCAAAGTCCCTACTTACCATAATAAAAAAATATAAGAAAAAGGTGAATATTTCTAATTTTAATAAATTGGGAAGTGAAGAAGTAATGTAGAAAAAAGTTCCACAATCTATGCTACAAAAACCATAGTGAAGCTAGAGTAGTTCAAATGTTAGTGTGCTTTCAAGATGTCTCCTTCAGACAATATTGATAATAATTGATAGATTTTTTATTCAAAGGCATCTAGACACTTCACATGTCAAAAGGACTAGTACATCAAGTTCATTGTTGATTCCAGTAATATGGATATAGTTTCATTTGGTGATGGTAGATTGCACATGGTTGAAAGAATAGGAAACCTTAGATTTATACTAAATGATTCTCTCAAATTCTTAGTATGCAATGTTAGATATGTTCCTACCATGAATAAAATGTATTATCTATCATTCAATTTACTAAAAACCTTAACATTCAAATGAAGTTTTTTTGGAGAGAAGTGTGATGTGTTTAATGTGAAATAAGATAAATTTGTTTCCTTAGAAATCAGGTAAGGAGGCCCTAATAAACTTGGTTGTCTTACAAAAACTAATTTGCATGTGTTAATTGTCAAAGATAATGCTAGTGTTCCTCAGTATGAAAGATAGTCATTTGAATCTTATTTGACCAAAATCAACATAGCCCATTTGGTGCACTGACTACTTCGTATATAGGAAAATCAAAATTTGTGTGTTGAGTGTTTGGTTGGAAAGTAGAAACTGAAGTTAATTCCTAAAAAAGGTGCATTGCATGTTAAAGGGTATTTGGACCTCATTCATGCAAATCCTTGAGAGCCTTCCTAAAAACTCCTACTATCACCTATTCGAGGTATTTTTATTATTGATGGATAACTTATACACAAAGATGCAAGTATACTTCTTAAAGAAGGTTGATTCCTATGGCACCTTCCTAAAATTCAAGCTGGTGGAAACATTCATTGCGCATTGAATCAATTCTTTGTAGTCTAATAATGAGAGGAATTTACCTCCACTTAGCTCAAAGAATTTTATGGAAAAAATTGTATAGCACCAATTAACTATATATACTCTATAACATAATGGAGTGGTAGAAAGGAATAATAGGACTGATAAGTAGGAGGTTTCTTCCACAGCGTGTCAAATTATGATATTGCTATCAGGATTCAACCGTGTAATTTTCGAGTCAAACTCATTGACCCATGATTCATGAGTAGTGGTTCACAAGAACCCATCTCTCATGATAGTGAATGGTCCACTTAGCACTCATTGCATCTAGGTGATGCTCACAGAGGTGAAGCATTGGTCCATCCGAGTAGTGGTTCACAAGAACCCATCTCTCATGATAGTGAATGGTCCACCTAGCACTCATTGCATCTAGGTGATGCTCACAAAGGTGCAGCATTGGTCCGTCCCGGGAGGTCACCCATCCCAGTACTAGCAAGCTAAGTGAGCTTAACCTTGGGGGAAACTCTATGGTTAAGCGCGCTTGAGCTGGAGGGATGGGTGACCTCCTGGGATGGACCAATGCTTCACCTCTGTGAGCATCACCTATATGCAATGAGTGCTTAGTGGACCATTCACTATCATGAGAGATGGGTTCTTGTGAACCACTACTCATGAATCATGGGTCAATGAGTTTGACTTGAAAACTACATGGTTGAATCCTGATAGCAATATCATAATTTGACACGCTGTGGAAGAAACCTCCTACTTATCAATTGATGAGCTAAAGGGGCTCTATAATGAATGGTTCATAAGGCACAACACTTGTTGAAGGTTTTGCAAATGGGGTAGCAAGCTAAGTGAGCTTAACCTTGGGGGAAACTCTATGGTTAAGCGTGCTTGAGCTAGAGCAGTACTGGGATGGGTGACCTCTCGGGACGGACCAATGCTTCACCTCTGTGAGCATCATCTAGATGCAATGAGTGCTAAGTGGACCATTCACTATCATGAGAGATGAGTTCTTGTGAACCACTGCTCATGAATCATGGGTCAATGAGTTTGACTCGAAAACTACACAGTTGAATCCTAATAGCAATATCATAATTTGATACGTTGTGGAAGAAACCTCCTACTTATCAATTGATGAGCTAAAGGGGCTCTATAATGAATGGTTCATAAGGCACAACACTTGCTGAAGGTTTTGCAAATGGGGTAGCAAGCTAAGTGAGCTTAACCTTGGGGGAAACTCTATGCTTAAGCACGCTTGAGCTGGAGTAGTACTGGGATGGGTGACCTCTCAGGATGGACCAATGCTTCACCTCTGTGAGCATCACCTAAATGCAATGAGTGCTAAGTGGACCATTCACTATCATGAGAGATGGGTTCTTGTGAACCACTACTCATGAATCATGGGTCAATGAGTTTGACTCGAAAACTACACGGTTGAATCCTGATAGCAATATCATAATAATAGGACTAACATGTGGATGTCATAGTGCATGATACATAGAATGAACACACCTTATACTATTAGGGAGAAGTTGCAAACACAACAATTTATCTCCTAAAAAGGAGTCCTTATAGAGCCTTCTAGAATATCCCACCAAATGAAGCTTGGTTTAGTAACAAACTTGAAATAACATCTTTTTATACTATTGTTTCAATCACATACACTTTATTTCTTGAAGAAAAAAGACAAGCAAGGATCCAAATGTATTTGATATTTCTTTGTTGATTATTTGATGTAAAAGTGTCATTTTTTTTGTGTCTACCAAGAGGTTAAGAAAGTTTATAGAGCTAACATGGTACCTTTGAAAGATGAACTTTATAGTTCATCATGTCAACATGTGCATCAACCTTTTGCTAGTTCTCTACTTGTTTATTGAATAAGCAAGACTACTCCAATTGAGATCTTTCCTTCACAATATTTTCTTGAGCCACATTAGAAGCCTAAGTAATACTATTCCACTTTGGAAGGTGTACATGAAAATAAAATTCCTTCTTCATACGAACAACTTCATAGAAAATGAAAAAAATTATTAGTTTAGCCACTAATCATGTTGACTTTGTTCTTTCTACATTTTTTCATAGGTGTCTATTTTCATGAAAGTTGCTTGTCCAAATATATCTCATTTCTACACATCTCAAAACCATATTGTAATTTAATAAGCTTCTAAATCCTTTCAATTTAGTCATTAGGGGAGGTATTATGACATATTAGAATAATGATGCAATAAAATGTATGGTTGCACTTGCATGTAATAAATTAAGTTGTTAGGTGCAAGTCATGGTTGTAGTTGTTGCAACTCATTATTGAGTTTTTTGTATTGAAATAACTTGCACAAAAGAAAAAAATGATATGAACTATACTACAAATACTTGATAATAATTGAGAATAACAAGCCACTTCGAGAGGGAAAACCTTCAAACATCTCCAATGAGAACACAATTCACAATCTAATGATCAAATAAGACTCACTACCTCCTAATATACTATACTTATGCCAAGGATGTCACCTAAGCCAACTTAGAGAACAACATATAATCCTTAGGTTGACCTAATTAACTAAATAATATAATAGTGATAATTTAGTTTAATTAAGAATTAGGGTAGCCACAAGCCAACTACTCATAACCCAATACACACAATATGGTTATGGGCATAATATCTCCCCCCTCTTTATAAAAGCATTACCCTCAATGTTAATTAATTATGAATGCTTTTGCAAAAAAAACTGTTTTCATCTTATTCCTTTTTTTCTTTTTCTTCATCTTTTTTTTCTTCTACTTATTTTTGTACTACTTTTTCTCAGTCCTCAATGTTAATTAATTATGGATGCTTTTGCAAAAACTCTTCATTTTCATCTTATTTCATTTTTTCTTTTTCTTCGTCTATTTTTTCTTCTACTTATTTTTTTACTACTTTTTCTTGATCTTGGTCTTGTCTTCTACTTCTTGTTCTTATTCTTTTTTTTCCTCTTGTTCTTATTCTTACACTTCTTACTCTTACTCTTTTTCTTCTTCTTCTTTTGCTACTTCTTGTTGTGAAGAAGTTCTAAATCACACAAATGAACTCCAAACGATATGATTTTTTAACTATAACTTGTTATGGTCTACATCTTACCATTTTAGAAAAATCTCCAAGAAATTAGTTGATTTGCAACCTAGAGAGTGAATATGTTGGAAATCCTAATTGTGAAATAAATCACTTATTTCTACTCTAATCCCTCTTAAATTGGGATTGTAGATGTTTCAGTTTATTCTTGAAAAGGCCTCCAAAAATAAGGAAACAAATCTACCAAAATCAAAGAGATTTGTGCTTCCCAAGTAAATTTGGCATAAATACTAATTATGCCATAAATTGCTCAATTTGGCTTTGATTTCTCTAAAAAAAATATTGTAGACACCTTAATATATTTTTGAGAAAACCTCCAAAAATAAGGAATTTTTTTGTCAAAACCTAAGAGATGTTATTTCCAAAAAATGGTAGATATCCTAATTCTATAATAAATCACTTAATTTGGCTCTAATTTCTTTGAAATTTTTATTGTAGACACCTCAATATATTCTTGAAAACCCTCTTAAAATAAGGAAATAGACTGCTAAAATATGAAAGTTATGTGCTTCACAAAATGACCTCCAAAATTGAAAGAAAATGACTTGCCTTCACCGTTCCAAAATCATGGTCCAATACGACATGAAATAACTTGCACAATAGAATAATATAACAATAAATATGTTGCAAATAATGGATAAAACTAATCACTTCAAAGGGACAACCTCATAATCCACTTCGAGGGACCACCCCCAATATTCTTTAATAAAAATTCAATACTCAACATCATAATCATAACTAACCTCGATCTCTTATATATACCATACTTATGCCAAAGATATCCCCCAAGTTGACATAGACTAATATATAATCCCTATAACAACCTAATTGATTAAATGATAATATGATTTAATTAAAGATTAAAGTAGTCACAAGCCGACTACTCCTAACACAGTACACACTATAGGGTTAGGGGCACAACATATTAGAGGTAGTAGAATGCATTACAATAATGATGTGATAAAATGTATGCTTACACTTGCATGTAATAAATGAGGTAATTAGGTGCAAGTCATGGTTGCGATTGTAACTCATTAATGAGTTTCTTGTATTGCCATTAATATGGTAGTTGTAACATTAATGTGGTAGTTATAATAATATCTTTTTAGATCTATAAACTAGTTGTGTTCTCCATTAGATGCAAGCCTTCTCTAATTACTTATTATTTTTCTTATACTAACAAAATTATTTATTGAATAACTAATGGTATATATTCATAGTTCATTTTTCTCACATATTTGGAAAATAGAGTTAAAAGTTTAAATGTTCTCATTAGCATATCAATTTTTACCTTTATATCTTCATGAATTGAAATAACAACATATACCTTGTATATTTTAAGTGGTTGTTTCATTAATGAAAAGAATAAGCTCTAAATATAGTGGCCACTAATGAAATTATTTAGCTTATTAATGGAAATATGGTTTATATTTTGTTTGACTAATTGGACATGTGTATATATTGGGTAATCTCACAATACCGAGTCCCACTTTTAGGACAATCAAGTTTTTTCGGGGGAGGAGGGACCATTTTAGAGAGCAACTTTGAGCAAAGAAAAATCTTCGCTTGAAGGCCCTTCGAGTGAAGATATCCAACTAAACACCTTTGAGCGAAGGTATACACCATAAAATGATCTTTTTACATAATGATCTTCACTCGAAGGGGCCTTCGAACGAAGGGGTTAAGTATGACAATTTTGGCCTTTGCATCAAAATTTCCTTAGAAAATCTAGTTTCAAACTTCAGGTTGGACCTTCAAATGTACTTAACTTGACAAGATATTTTGCAAGATCGTAGTCCTCAAAATGAAGTTTCCAGCAAGTATAATTTTGATATGTTTTCATTTTATCATGTAATTGATTTTCAATTTTTACTGAACATAGGTTTTTCACTGAACATCAAGTTCTTCGTTCTATAGAGGTGGAAAAATAGTAAACCATTGTAAAAAAAATCAAAAATTACCTTTTCACTAGGTATTGATATCCTTGTTTCACCAAAAAAAAAGAATTTTGATATATACACAAATTATGTTAGACGACATGTACACCTATGTCCAAATTATAGCTACAATCTTAAAAAATTAATTAAAAAAAATATGTAACAAAAAATTATGAAAAATATCCTTGCACTAGATATTGATGTTAAGAATCTATATTTTTAAAATTAGAATTTTATCCTTTCTAGAAAAGAAAAAAAAGTTTTGCTAGATGAGATAAACGCTACTTTGTGAAAATGTTGTTTACTGTTTAAAACTAGTTATTAAAGGAGATGTTGAAATATTCATGATTTATTTTAGAAATATATATATTTAGAATCTACATATAAATTGCCACAAATCACTAGTTCACATCATCTTCAAATTCTTAACTGTTTAGCTGTTATAGGTCTCAAAAAGTGAAAATTCAATTAAAAATGTTGATATAAATGTCCATCTTGGACAAAAAGTGGGACTCATTATTGTGGGATTACCCTATTAGGTTATGGATTTATGCCCTAGGAAGTGTTGCCTCATTCTATCATATTGAGATCCTTGCAAGGTAGACATCTTATGTATCTCACTTCTCTTAGAAACATACTAGCACCATTTACCTCCCAAGAAACTTCTACATAGAGTGTGCCACCCACACTCATGTTTGTCCTCCCCTCCCCTTAAACATTGTTCACATTTATTTTCTATGCATGTTGGTCATCATGCAACATCACATGTGTGTTGGTGTTTCAATTCACACCTCTGGTGTGCGTATTCGAAACAGACAATTATGCACAGTTAGACTGCTCTTCCAATTTGGAGGGGAGGCCCCCTTTTGTTGATTATGCGTAAAAAGAAAATATTAAACTAATTTTCATTTTTTTTATCTCAAGTGATAGCACAAGGTTTTAAAACTATTTGCGTCATAGCTGAGGTTTTATCTGGTTTCGTAACTTCAACTACAACTAAGCCTAAACTAATGATGCTTCTAACTTCTTGCGTAAATTCAGAGCAAGAGAGTTAGAAGTAAACGGGGAATGGTTGATAAACACATAGCTTAAACAAACTTATTTCCAGAACACATATGAAGACTCGTTGTACTTTTAGATGAATGTTGAAATAAAGATCATGAAAGCAAACATTGAAACAATAACACCGAAAGATTTTGAGAACATGGATCAAAGCAAGGTAGGCATAAGATTTATTTCCTCAAACTCCAACAGTAATAACACATCTAGGATAGTAGATTGTAGCAAAATGTAGGCAAACAATGTACGATCAAACCAAATTATACTTGACAAAGTTGAACATATACTGAATAACAAAGAAGTAGGCCAAAATAAGCTTAGCATTTTGTTATCACAAGCAAGGTTAAGAAAATAATGAGCAAAGCTGCTATTATTTATACACAAACACAGGAGTAGGGAACCCCAAAAATCTCCTTGTGTTAACAATCAATCTTGCCAACATACAAGCTTTATTCCTATGTCTAAACAAAAGTAAACTAACAGTTAATTGGAATGACTAACATTAGTTAACTGATCTAACACTAAAGAAAACTCCAACTGTACAATAGATATCTAAAAAGATAGATATGCATAAAAAAAGGACGATCGATTAAACTCGGAAAAGGCCTCGAGTTAATTGCTATCATCACTTGAGCTCTATTCTTGGAAATATCTGCACGCTTCAACTAGCAATTCACTGATTGGTAACTTTGGTGACTTTGTAACTAAAGTGATGACCTTTGTTTCTTCTGCAGCTTTATGTTTTTGACGCTTTTCTTGATTTTTCTCAATGGAAGAGTATTGCACGATGAAACCGTGAAGTTTGACTGTGAACATGGATATGTTCGAACCAGTTTTGCATGAAAGCTAAAAATAGCTTCGTTGAATCTTCTTCAAAAAAAGGGCAAATATTTGGAGAAAATTTTGAGATATGCATTTTGTAGAGAATGTCATTATGAATAGACCTAGATCGTTCATTTTTCAAAAAATTGTTTTTTTCACCAACACGCGAGAACCCCTCAAAAATAGAAGCTACAAAGCAATTTTTTTTGAAAAAAATCAAAGATATGGGTTTTGTAGGTGCTCGTGTGCTAAAGAGACCCATATCGTCTGTTTTTTGAAAAACTGAGTTTTTCTTGAAAAAAAATAGATTTTTGAAAAGTAGAAGCAAAAGAGGTAGCAGACGCAATTTTTTTGAAAGAAATCTAAGGTCTGGGTTTTGTGGCCAATTTCTTGTTGAATAAGCCCAAATTGTCAGATTTCTCAAAAAACTATTTTTTCTTGAACATGCAAGAAACCCTAGAAAAGTGGAAGTTGAAGAAGCAACGAAAAAAAAAACAATCTTTGAAGAAGAATGAAAAAGAAGTTGACCCAAATCAATGAAAGTTGAAAACGATGACCTCTTTCTAAAAAATGATGCCTTGGAAAAATGGATTATGGAAAAGTGTTCTTATATGCAACCTAAACTAGAATCTATGAAGAACTCTGAAAACACCCTTCATTTGATCCTCCAAATGTTGTTGAGAAGAAGATTTTGTATTTGCTTGTTGAAGCTAACCTACAAAATAATGAAGAATAACACCCAAATGCTTCTAAAGTAAAGTTTGGAGGTGAAAGAAGCAATTACCTCACGAAACCCTATTTAGGAGTCATCACATGAAAATACTGTCAACTCGAAGAATCCCTAGAAAATAGGGCGGTCAAAGCATGAAGACGTCTTTCAAACATTTCTAACTCAAGTTGAGTTAGACGCCTCCTTGAGATAACGCATCCAACTTTGCAGTGTTACAACATTTTTCGAGATTTTCAACTTTTCCTTAATGAAACGCCTTCGTTTGATCTTCACTTCTAGACATCTGATAGACCCTATGAACTGGTTGACGGACTCATTGCAAAGCGTGATCAAAACTGAGAAGGATCTCCTAGAGGCTACAAACCCTAAAAACCACATTTGCCCCCTTGAAAGCTTGGGCACCCCTAGCTTGCAGTGGCGCTTTTCTTCACTAGAGTTAGCCATTTTTTATGTTTTTCAATTTTCAATGTTTTTTAATCTTCAGATGAATTTTCCGCTTGATCCGTAATTTCGACTATTTAGGAGATTCGGTGAACTAAATGTTAGATTCGTTGGAAAGCTTGAAGAAATCTAAGATGAACTTCTTAGAGGTTACACAAACCCAAAAATTGCATTTGGTTGCCTGAAATCCTAAGCGCCCCTAGCCTACAAAAGCACTTTTTTACTTCTAACTTAACCATTTTTTATGTTCGTTCAATCTTCAATTACCAACGTTTGACAAGTCCTCTGAGCTGGCAAATGGATTCGTTGTGGAACTAGACTAAATTCGAGATGAATCTCTTAGAAGTGACTAACCCTAAAAACTAGTTTTGAATGCCTTCATTTCTATGAGCCCCTAGCCTACAAGGGCACTTTTCTTTGCCATAGTTAGCCATTTTTTTATGATTCTCGTGATTTGCAATTTGCCCCTTTGATGAGAATTTTCTACTTAATCTACAATTCTAACCATTTGATGGATCCATTGAACTGGCCAATAGATTCATGGGAAAGCTTGAAGAATTTTGAGAAGAGTACCCAGTTTTGCAAACACTAACAATAACTTTTGATGGCTCTAAATCTTGGGCACCCCTAGCTTGTAGGGGCACTTTTATCCACCAGAGTTAGATTTTAAATTGGATTTCTTCATTTTTCGTTGGATCTTCGTTTTCGTGTGTTTTACAGATCCCGCAACCTAAATGTTGGACTCATTGGAAAGTCTACTCAAATTTGGAAAGAACCTATTTGAAGCTGAAAACCCTAAAAAGTACTTTTGACTTTCTGAAATCTTGGGTGGTTCAGTGTTAAATAATTTTTTGATGATTCTCAACCTCCCCATGCCTCACGTTTACCATCTCATCGACTGTGTTGATTCTCACTGCTAACGGGTAAAAGTACAAAGTTGTGTCACACTTTATAAAGGAAACAACCAACACTGATCCAACTTTTAAACTTGAATCACTAACAAGTGCAATATATGTTTTGAATTTTAAAATGATGTAAACTAGTAAAATATGTATTTTTTAGTATATTTTATGTTTGTATGTTTCAATAAAAAAATTAAACTAATTCTTAATAAATTAACACTATAATTTAGTTGTTGATAAAATGCTAAAAAATGAAACTACATAGACGTAAAACTTTTTATAGTAATTTTTGTTTTTCAAATTTTTTTGTGTATTTAATTTGAAACTTTAGTGCATGGATATATATTTTTCCAATTTTGATAAATATATATTTTTAAATAAATATTAAAATGTGTGTACTAAAAAATAGTTGTTTCCATTTGACATCAACTTTCATATTAAATATTTATCTAAAAAAAAATTATACCATCTTAACATAGATTTTTTTTATCTAGTGCATCATATTTTTTCAAAAAAATTTAATAAGTTTTAGTATTTTTCTTTGGCATGGTAATCAACCTAATATTTTGTACTAATAACCTACTTTTATTATAAATAATAATAATTAGACTATTAAAATAAATATATTTTTTTAAACTGCACTTATTGATCTACAAAAAGATATTTTTATATTTTAAAAAAAAAATTATTTACATGAGTAAGAGTTATTGAAACATCAAGTTTTTCAAATAATTTTTTTTTTTATAATGGCCTCAAAGTGGTGCTGGATATATTTTTAGCAAATAATTTTAGTTGAAAAAGTTGTGGAAATATCTAACTTAGTTAGAATGAATCTTACTAGAGCATATGTTTGACCAAAATTGATTTTTAGTTAGAAATACTTAAATTCAATTGTGCTGATAAGTTGGCCAAAAGTGTGACACGACTTTGTACTTTTACCCTGATGTGTTGAATGTGTTCACCATTGCGTGTGCATTACCTGCAAAGACTGAAAATTTGATTAAGGCATTGATTGCCAAGTGCCTCCCTTGAAATAAGGCGTCCAACTTTTTCAGACTTAAGTTTGTTTTTGCAATTTTCAACTTTTCGAATTCCCCTCCATTCACCAATTTTCGAACGTTTTGTAGTTCATTTTGTGTAGTGTTTTGAGACTTAGATTTTGACACCTAGTATTTGGCCATCCTCCATTGATGACCTCGAAGGTCCTTAACTTTTCTTCTGAAAAAGTGAAATAGACCCACCAAAGAAAAGCTAATTTTTTGATAATTCTGATTGGACCATTGTGATCGTGATGTAAAATCAACCAATCAAAATCAATTTGAGCTTTTTCTACAAAGATTCTATTTTTAGGGTTTTTTTTTTCTAAAAATAAAGACATGCAAAATTTTAAAATTTTAATCCTTTGATAATAAACCCAAAACCCTATGGTCCGTTTATTTTTCAAAAATTTCTAAAAAATGGAAAATTGTTATTTTTAGAAATTTTGACCCTTTTGACTTTTAACGACAATTTTACAAGATTTTGATCATTTTTACCAAAATGCCTTAATGAAGCAAAAAAATTAATTTTGGGTACAACAATGTGGCAACAATGCTTGTGATGGATTGTGGGCATTCCACCCTCTCTTTTACAATGATATGCCTCTACTACTCTTAGGCCTCTATAGCCAAATTTAATAGTGCCTCTTTTGGTAGGATTACGATTCAAGATTGTGTACAAATAAACCTCAATCTAGACATACCATCCTCTTTGCTCATTAAGAAGACATCAAGGAACGTGACACCTATTTCCTTCATATGCTATTACAAAAATTAATATTTTCAATATCTTAAAATATCTTCCACATTGTCTTTCAACAATGCTACTAAATATTTGTGTCACCCACATTTCTTTTGAATGTGAAATTCCTCTTTCTAAATGCAATTTGATTATCATGTTCTTCTTACCCTATTCTTTTGTACCAATGCATAAAATCATAGTTCACATTTTGCACAACCCTTCAAATATTTTCCAACTCAGTTTTCTCAAATTTTCCTTGAGTCTTCATTTAAATTAATGGAAAGTTGATTTTAATTAATTGGCCAATTGTGATTAGTGGTTAAAGGAATAATGATGTTGTTTATTAATTTATACTTAGGTGGTTTAGGTGGTGATGCCCACAAGGAGTTGGTTTGAGAATGTGTTTAGTGTGAGGATGTTGATTGCTCTTCCAATTTTTATAGCTATAATGAATATTGTGTTCAAATCTCACATCATCATTCTTGTTACAAACATTGAAACGAAAGGATTTAGACCATTAAGATAAAAATCAAGGGCTTGTTTGGAAGCGTGTCTTGTGGTGACACGAATTCTACTAACAAGCTTTAGAACTTTAAATTGAAATGAGTTTCTTCTTAATTTGTGTCATTTTTTAACCATACCTGATTGTTAGATCAAAATATTGGAATCTGTAGCATCTCCAAATTGAACTACAAAGAAATATGAAAATGCAAAAGTATGAAGAAAAAATACATACACAAAACATGTCACAAGTTTCAAGTTTGGGTTTGAGTTTGGCAACAATAAAATAAAAATGAAGTTCGACAAGGGGAAAAAGTTCGAAAAAAATTGTGATAAAATTCACCTTATATAATTGATTTTTTTTTTATATAAGTAATAAGTGCATAAATATAAAACACCATTATATTACATTTGAATATATTATAATAAATTTAAAAAACATTATAATATAATATGTTTAAAATTTTAATTTAGATATTATTTATATTAAATAATAAATATTAATTAAAAATCTAATTTCAATATTTTAATATATTGACTTAAAAAGAAAAAATAAATAAAAGCTAAAACTAGAAATATAAAGATTTATATTTTATTTGAAAAGACAAAAAAAAATTAAATTAAATTAAACCTAAAAATTAAAATCGAAATATTAAAATTAAAATAGCTGGCGGATTCGACCCTAATTATATTACGCCCTTGATTCATTTATTCATTGTGTCCGATACGCCACTCCTGAGGGCTCGTTGTGGCGCTCTTGGCCACTTCAACAAGCAACATTGGGTATATGATATATTAGCAACAATCTTTGTCTTGCTTTTCTCGTTCTGGTACATCTTGCGATTTCATAAAGTTCAATATTGGATGATCTCCGACCTCGAACCATACATTTTGTGCATCGTTTCTCCTCTCCACCACCCTGTTTCCATAACCCTTTGGTTCGTTTTTGTTTTTAGATTGAGTAAAAACAAATTCGTCATTTAGCTCCACCCGCTGCTACGGTCGTCCATGAACCATGGATGACCTCACTTGCTCTTGGTCGCGAAACTAGACGGAAAATGTTATCAGTCAACAAAAAATCGTCACGAATATGTTGCGGTAGGGCTGTATTCGAGTGATTTGTTCTCCCCCCTACCTCATTAGAGGGCGGGCGCAAGAAATATCGTTTCAATTATCCATGCCACTTGACCTGAGAAAACCCCCCCGAAATTTTATTTTTTTCTAATATATTTTATTAAAAAAACCTACGCCTTTTTTGCAACGATTTTTTATTCATTTTTTTAAGTTTGCCGAATTTCGAACTTAATGGCCGAAATTCAGCGAACCCTGTGACTAAGCCCAGAACCATCAAATGTTTAAAAAACAGTCTGCAAGGAACATCTTTCATATACACTCAGTAATCTGAGAGCCAATTTAAAAATTTACCTGTTCTTAAGAAGTCCCGATTCTACCATTGCTTAAATTCTGGTAGGTCATGTAGAATACCAAGCATATCTAGAGTCGTTCCTGCAAACCAAACTTCTGCCGGCACATTCTGTTGGTTATGCTAATTGTAATTTGGAAAATGCTCTTACAAAAAAAACTACAACGATATGACTTGTCATTTCAGGTGGTTAGGATAAATGACATGGAACGATGGGTCTGTAAGAATCCTTGCTCATTTGCAAAACCATACTCTTTTTAATAAAGAATGAGAATTTGGGAAATCAAAATTGTGTAAGAAAAGAATACAAAAGCAGACATGCTTTTTCCTTTGTCGGTGTCCAATACAAAGAATATCATTCTACTTTTGAAGACTTTGTCTTCTGTTTTCTGGCAGCTAGAAGCATCTTCGTCCTTTCGAGCACACCAAAGAAAATTGAACCTCCTATTCCAATCCAAAGTACCCTTGGACCAATACCCTACCACATTGCGACAATATATGTCAGTCTGATGCAAGTAAAATTGGTTCACCAATAATATGCACCACATAGAGTAAGTCTATCAGGGTTATAAACACTAAACTACAATATACACCTCCAACTTCCAAGGGTAAAAATTATAATATGAAGTTAAGGCTGCTGAAAACAAAATAAACCTTTGCCAAAGCATAGGGCCCTTCTTCTTGCACAATCTTCTGAACACAGTCAAATACACCCTTGTATTGTCTTGATGCCCCCTATTTCAAAGTTGATCTCATTAGCATTACATTCTTGCTTATGTTATCTCAGTAATTAGATATGATGAGACTGTAACTTCAAACTTCCAAGAAGTGTACCTGAACCATCAATCTTGTCTTGATCACATCAAGAGGAGTAGTTATTGCACCAGTAAGGGCGCCTACATGAAATGCAACAGTACACACCATGATCTATTAATCAACGCATTCAGTAAACAAACACATAGGATCTCAAGAAGGAAATATTAAAAGTAAAACAAACTCCATTTAGAGTTTAATCTACATGTTTTACTATAACATAATAAACCTGAATCTTATATGTAAATGAAAACCAAGATGCAGTCCAATTAAAAATGATAAGTTTGCTGAAATAATATGTAACATTGACAACTAATGAAATTATATTTTGACCTGCAAATTAATTTGGCACAATCGACATTCCACTGCTAATGGTGCAGCGTAAGCTGCCTAGTTTACAAAACAACAAAGGGACTTCAAATCATTATTTCTATTCAACTTGGCATTCACTCAATTCCACTTGAGATGATCACGTAAGGATCAAGAACAAAAACTGAACAACACACTGGATAAGGTAATTACTGATCCATTTACTAGTAAAGCTAACTATAACTCTCTTTAGGAAAGGAGGAGAGTAAAATTCTTATACAAATACACTTGAAAGCAGGCAAAACCTACTCTAGACAATTTATCACCAAAATATTAAAGCCTCGATGGTACACACTACACACACAATCCTCCAAAGCAGATTTTGACACAACCTTCGAGATTAAATTTTCAAAAAAAAATTCTAGACACTGGTATCTGGCTAAAAATTCACCCGGGCATTTCCTCAGTAGAGAGATGGCATACCTGTGGGCTGAGAGAGCATCAACAATTTAGAGACTTGTAGCCCAAGTGAAGGTGCCTAATTTACTGTTAATTGTTAAATAGAAGTATCCAAGTTATTTAAATCATTCAGTGATGCAAGGGTAGGAATTCTAGAATTCAAAGCAGTGATTACGGAAGCTTTGATTGCCTGTCCATGCATTCATAATACTAAATCATAAACTTCTATTGATAACACAGATATATTAAGAAGCCTTGAACATACATGGTATGCTAACTACTATGCCCTGATCTTATTGAAATGCAAGCAATATGAATGATCCAATTCAAAGTTTGAGGGAAGGGGACCTTGTAAATAAAAAGGAACGAGCCCATGAATTTCGAGTCAACTGTTCAAGATGTTCACAAAAAAAAAAAACAGAACTAAATCTATATAAACAAGGAAAACTAATAGATTTAGGCCTGATTTTGGGTAACAGAATGTACTAGATCTGACTACCATCTTTGGGCAAGGAAAATGATTGGGTCCAAACACCGTCTTTTGACCAGGACAACACCATTTATGGGTGAAAACTTGTAGAAGTCCAATTCAACATCATCTCAGTTTTTTAAGTAAAGGAATAAAAACACTAGAAGTATATTTTCCTTGGTCAAAAACTGACCTGAATAATCAAGAGAAGGTATTTTGGTCAAAGTAGTAGGTATAACAGTCAAGTGGCTAGTGAATCAGGTATAGCAGTCAAAGTAACCAGTGAAGAAGTTCTCCTTGGTTAACACAGCACAACTAAGCAAACAAAAACCTTCTGGTGTGGAAAAATCGGTCACAATTTTTAAAGTCCATCAGATCTGTCTTCATAAACATTATGTCCTTCGCTGATATCAGCATTCACATAGTCATATGATCTGCTCCTAAATCCCCTATCTTCAGTCAAACTCAGCATCTGTCAAAAGAGAAATTAGACATGAGATCATTTATGTAATTTATTAAATCCTTAAGTGGAACCAGTTAGCCCAATCAGCTTTTGACATTGTAAATGCTAACATTAAATGCCAAGTCACCCTGAAGATAGAATAGCTGTTAATAGTAGAAAATTTGACAAAAACCATGGAAATTGATAAGATAACAGTGATGCCATTAATTGTATATCCTGACGCAATCCTCCTTTCTTGGGGAAAATTTGTAGTTCTTATCATCTTAGCTGTCTCAGACTGTCCCCCACCAGTTAGAATTCCCATTTAATTGTTTATATGTGGAGCAAAGGCCTGATAGGGTTGTGACCAGTGTGTAGGAACTCAGCAAATCCTTGCCTGGATTCATGAGTCCAACTATAAAACACATCTGGTTAGTTTCTACCCTCAACCTAGAGACTCAAGAAGTCCTCACTCCAACATTTTGTTTTTAAAAAGCTGTGATTTTTCAAAGAACAGCCATTCAAGCTGGTAAACGGCCTTAGAATGACTCTCAAAACAGAATCTCAACATGCATGGGTAAGATCAGTCCTCGTCTTTGCATTGAGCCCCCTAGCATGTCCTTAAGGCAGTATGCCTTCTTTGTTGCCGTCGTGAATCATCCCAGAGAATAGAGTGATATTGTTCATGTGGTCTACTTGGCATAATCCATGTTGGTGCTAGATAATAAAACCTGCCAAATTAGTTTATACCTGTATTGTGGAATTCCATGAAAATCAAATGGTATGAATTTCAGAACCCAATGCGTTGTGATACTCCAACTCCTGCGACTAATGCTTCTGTAAATTCAAATAGTCCACATCTTTTTGGTGTTGAAAATTTTGCAACCAATCACACAAGATTGCATGGTCTGTCTTTCCAATGTCAGAATGGAAAAGGATCTATAAATGCCAATTGTGGTTCTCCCATTCCCTTTGAAAATCACCATTATCCTCAAACTTTATCCCTTCTTGCTCCTGGAATCAACTGCTTATATAAATTGTGTTTTTACAATCAATCCAGATGCATCGTTTCAGGCAGTCCTACTAGCAACATCATATAGTTGGTTTTAGCTGATAGTGCCAAATCTCCACGAGTGAAACTGGCCATTGTACTTCAATTATCTGTCTTGCATTTTCTCCATATGGTACCACCCTTGTACTTCTTGGTGTATACATGTGTATTTAAAGTTACTAGATTTTCAGTCAGATATAATATCATGTACCTGGGTACCACTGTTCAATGTTTTTAAATTGACATTTCAAGTCTCCTTCGAGACCCCTCTTCATGGAAAATTACAAGACAATGATATGTACATTATGGATGGCCGGCCTTATAGAATATTTTTGTGTATTTTTTAAGTTGATTTGATATGGAATGCAATATAATTAATATTTTCCCTTAAATTTGCAATTCTTCTAAAAAAAAAATAGTGTTTCTCCAATTTTCTATAACAGGGGGAATGGGGAGACATAGGGGTGGGTATTTTAGGATGGCAAAAAATTTCCAAAATTTGGTGATGGTGGGGGGCCAGCAAAAATTATTAAAATTTTTGGGGGCAGCTGGGGAATGGCTATATATTAATACATGTTATTTAAAAATTATTATTATAGTTATATATACACAACATAACTTACACAATATACAAAACAAAATACAGGTCACAGAATTGAGAACAGAATACAGCAATTGAGCAATGATAATTCAAATTGATAGGGAAACAATGCCAAGGCCTAATTTTTTAAGCATACATCAAAATGATAAAATGTACTAATTTCAATATCAATGACCATAGTATCTAGAAATGAGAATCCATTACAAATTGAAATATTCAAATAACTAATAAGCTGAAAGTTCAAAGTATCAACTATAGTCTTAGTTACAAGTGACAAGCATCAAAATGAGAAAATCGAATTGCCAAAAAAAGATATCTATAGCTGTTTTTGTTTGAGCAATAAGCTCACAAATCAGAGTCATCATCATCTTCAACTGCATATATAGGAAATTCCTTCTAATTACAAGAATTGTTGGAAGGATTGGAACTAAATCATCCAATTTCATCTCCACATTGTGGTCATCATCAAGTTGTCATGGCTGCTTGGGCTCTACATCCCAGTGTTCTGCTAGCCTCTGCCTATTCTCAGGTTTCTTCTGATCAATTAAACCAAAGGCACCATGCACAGCAACAAGCTTTTCCACTCTCATGTAAGTTTATTTCTCTTTAGACAATAGATAAAGCTATATGTGAACCAACTTTTCTCAAAACTAGAGGAACTATAAACTTGTGAGACAAAACTAAGGGCAAGTGTGCACAATGGTTCTGGAGGTCCGTCGATTGTCCACTGACTAACTGGCTTGGCATGTGCCAAATTGTGCTTGTCAATCGTTGCCGAAGTCTTGAAGCCATCTAATTTTGTAAACTTAATCCACTCTACTGTGATCAATGAAGCTTCCTTTGGAGTATACAGTTTTTTAAGGCCTTCATGAAACCATTCCTCACCTTGCAGTTGTTAATGTGAAGAACTCTACAAAGTCTTTCAACTACTCCCACCTTTTCCAAATGATGGGCTGAATATTTTCATTATACAACTTTATGTAGGATTTTCTCTCATGAATGGTGGCCTGCATTTGGCCAACCATGCTATCAATGCATTCATAAATCTCTCCAAAATTAGAACTATCCAAATCCCTGAGTCTAATGATGGTGAAAACAAGTTGGATAAAAGATGTGATGTATTTCAAATTTGACCAAAAAGTATCAATGATCACAATCCCCTTTATCCTCTTCCCTTATCATACGTTGCAATGGCTTTTCCAACACAAGCATCCACACTAGTAGAATTAAATAGGAAGCAAATCAAGTCTCAACTGATTTGAGGAACTCCTTTTTAGCAAAAGGGCTAAAACAATGCCAATGAGGTGTGGTGGTTGAAAATGAATCTCTGAACCTCCTTTGCATCCACCACCACCCATTTCACCCACTCTATATTTCCAATGTCTTTGAGTGCCTTGTTGATAGTATGCACACAACAAAGAGTCCAGTAGATGTGCCTATGTGTAAATTGAACAATCTACATACTTCCCTATAAACATGTGTTGCATCAGTAATCACCTCCACTACATTTTCAGGATGTCCTCAATGGCTTCTCTCAATATATGAAACTGAAACCCAACATCTTTGTGTTTTCTTGGGCAGTTAATTGTCCCCAAGAAGTAAGGTCCACCAATGCATGAAACTATAATGTTGATGAGTGGACGGTGTCTAATATCCATCCACCCATCCAGGATTATGCTAAAACCATGTGTTATACATTTGGCTTTCCTCTCCTTCGTCAACCTTGGAATATTTTTTTTCCAAGACAGTGGTTCTAACTCTAGTCTTGCTCGGACCAGCATGTTTACCTCACTAAGTATATATCAACGTACTATGTACACAAGAAGTAAACTTCATTGTATGCAACACAGAGAATAGAATAACATAATATGCTTGAATCATGAGATGCTTATATTCATTTCCAGCAAATATCACCATGTACAATCACATAGTATTCCTGTACTTTCAATCATGGAATCATAATAATCCCTCTCGACTACAGAACTGAGTACATATAACGTTTAGCGGTGGTTGAGCAACCATCTATAGTGACATTCCATAACAACCCGCTACAACTAATCGGGACTTAATTACCCGAATGCACATGCCATTAATTATTCCCACTACCACTATAGTTTTATTGAAATATAACAACTGGCCGACTATGGCCGACTATACTAAATATATTTGACGACTTACATCATCCCCCTCACAAAAGAAGTCGCCTTCCAGGCAACAAGACAACAAAAAGACAAGAAATGATGCTTTACAAAATCTACTAAGAGGAAGGGGGAAATGAGGACATCCATGGATGAACTGATGACATTGGGGTGGTAGCAGAAGAGTGTTGGTCCTTCAATCTCTTTACTTCCTCCGTGCGTACACGAAGCTGGCAATCGACAAGAATCTCACGTTCCCTAGCAGCTTTCACCATGTGAGTTGCCTCCATCAACTGACGCTTGGCTTTGTTTGCCTCCATGCTTCTGGTCACCAACTGTTCCTCCAACTCCTTGATTTTCTCTTCCCACATCCGCTCTCGATGCTGAGTCTCTTCCTCCTTCCACCTAATCTCCTCCTCATTTTGTCAAATCTCCTCCTCTTTCTAGCAATTCCCCTCCTCCAAACTAATCACCTTGGCCTCCAAGGTCTCTATCTTGTTCACCTGTGAACCGGCTATCTAGGTTTGTTCTGCTAACTGAGTTTGCAGATTTTTCATCGTTATGGTTGACTCCTCTTTAACCTTCTGCAGCATCCAATAGGCTTCCACCTTCCCTGCTACTGCCAGCTCGGCAGACAATATCTGCCTCTTCACATTGTAGAAGACATCACGAAATGCTAGCTCAATGTGGTAGAGGCTCTCTAGGACTCCAACATCCCTTCCTACCATCCTTGGTGGCTTACCTCGCCATGCTCTGAGCATTGTTGAGGTCTCGCTTGCCGACCAACCTTGGCTAGTGAAAATGCGAGCAAAGTCTACCTCACAACCCATCTGCACAAACCCTCTGATTCGCTGCACCTCCTAGCCCACTAGTGGGGATCAACCGATTTTGAGGTCCTTCGAAATGTGCCCCACTTGCATCATTACTCGCCCCATGTGTTGGAGCTCCTCCACATATCTTTGCACTGTCCCCAAAGGATCTGATGGATCCAGTTGTGATATCTCTACCACATACCCGCCAGACTCGCTATCATCATCATCCTCCCTGTCAAGTGCATCCTTCTCATCTGCTGGAGGGGTCTCCCTCATTGTTTGTTCCTTTGCTAGCTCTCCTGCTACATCCATCCCCTTTGTGGCCACTGGCGGCTACTGGTGCACCTCCTCTGCCACTATCTGCTCGTTTGTTGTCTCTCCTGCAATGTCTATCCCTTTTGTGGCCACAAGCGGTTGTTGGTGCACTTCCTCTGCCATCTTTGTCGTATCACTCTCCTGAGTCTAAATGGTTGAGCCTGCAACATCTGTATCACCGACCAACCCTTCTGGCAGACTCTCACCAGGCGTCTCGGCCATCTCCACTCTGAGGCCTACTGACCCTAGCCAATTATCAATTTGGACCACTCCTGGTGCTCCTGGCGGTGTAACAAAAGGAACTTGCTCCTGAGGTGTGATGGTTCCCCAAGTCCCTAAAACCTCTGGCGGTTCGATGGGAGCCACTGGTGATGTCCCTGCCCGGCCTAGCTCGGTGACCCCTGAAGGTACTCTGTCTCCTACAACAAGCTCTGGCGCTCTCTCTCCTGAATTCGTCAACCCTAGTGATGCCTCTACTAAAATTGTCGATCCTGGCAGTGTAGCTATGAATCCCGAAGGTGGTATTGTATCGCCTGAGGTTGCCGAACTCGAGGATATGACAGTCACTTCTGGTAGTGTGGCTGCTAGCGGTGCCCATCCTGGCAATGCGCCTGGTACTGAGGCTGCCACTCTCAATGTCTGTCTGACGTCGATGGATGACATTGTCAGGGTGAAGGTCATAGTCGGCGAACTTCCCTGACCCACTGGCGGTGCTGGCAAGATGAACCCTATTGGCTGAAATGGTGGTATTACTACTTCTTCTACTTCCATTCCGGTCTGTGCAACTGCAGTCATAGATACTTCTTCGTCTTTTGGCGAACTCCGAGCTGATGTCGAGGAAGATAACTCAATGTGTTCCCTTTCTCATTCTTCCCCACTCTATGCAAATGTTTCCTCTGCCGATGTTTCTTCTTCCACAGATGCTTCTCGACACTTCCCCTTTTTTCCTGCCATAGAGCCTTCGCCAACTTGCTTTAGCTGTAGTACCGTCCAGTAGAATATTGTTGGCAACCCTGGATTTATATGTTTGAGAGGCTACAACCGACCCCACCTACCTTCTGGTACCTACATGTGGATTGCATCCAAGAGCAAGGCAATCGTGTGTTGTGTCATATAAAATGCCTTGTGTGGCTGAGATAAGAATTCCCTCATCCGTTTTGAGAGCAACCGCCCCCAATTGTTTACCCGGCCAACGCTAAGCCCTACCATGTAATCCACCATCCAAATGGCGATATCTGATGCTCGGCTGGCTACTGTCAATCGACATTTTACTAAGTCCAGCAAGCACTTCCATTCGGCATTCGCCAAGTAGTTCTTGCGAAGCCCGCGATTGTCGGCATTCCATATGGTGTCTTTCTCCTCGACTGTCATATCACTCCGGCAAACTTGTTTAATGAGTATTTCTTTGTGTTGCTAAGTCATCTTTCCTGGCTTGTTGACTCCTGCACCTATGGCCGAAATGCCAAATACTCTCTTGAAATCCTGGGCCCAAAAAGAAACTGTAACCGGACAACCCCTGTAGTCTATGATTGATCTGTGTGAATGTCGGCAGTAATTATCCACTATAGCCTTCAGCCAAGGCTCAAAGTCATGGGCATTGAAGTACGGTACCAGCACTACCTTATCTACACGAGCATGTTTCAAGGCAATCCTCAGTGTGTGGTCATCAATTGTACTCCTCCACCATTGCTTGCACTCATTGCCAATTAAGCTTTCCCAGGTCATGCTCTTCTTCTTTGTTGCCGACGCCACCTTTGACTTGTACTACACAATTTTTTTTCCTTTATCCATTTTGGTGGTCTCAACAATCACAATCAACTTTATTATCTTCTACTTGACTGTTGCTACAATTGTCGAACTGAGGCAACTGCCGTATTAAAAAAAATTGAATATTTAAACAATTTCATACCTTGCTGATTTGAACTTCAATTGCCAGTCGTACGAATGTTCCTACTTGGGTCGTACACAACCACCTGCCAGTCATACACCTAATAAGGGTTGTACGATTTGAAAGTTTATGGAGGGTCGTATGAACTATGGGATGGATGGATTTTGTACAAGTTGCTTTGGTGACGCCTTTCTCAGCTTCCTTCTTGGTCGTACGATGGTTCTTCTTGTCTGTATTTTATGTTTGTCTTGTCGTACAATGATCTTGCCTAGCCATATTACCACTCCCTTGCCAGGTCGTATGAAGTGCCTTCTCTTGTCAGGTCGTACAGACTTCTCACTTCTGCTAGGTCGTATGGCATGGTTCTCCTTCCCTTTGTCAGACCGTACGGCATGCTCTTCTCTTCTCCTATCAATCCGTACAGTGTGATCTCTCCTATCAATCCGTACGGCATGAGCTTCTTCTATGTGGGGTCGTACGTGCTCTCCAATGCCTTTCTCAAGTCGTACGCCTTGCCTTCCTATCTTCTTGCCCAGCTGTACGTGTTCTTTCTTTTCTCTAATTTCTTCCTCCTGAAGTTGTACGATGTAATCTTCAATTTTCTTGCCAAGTCCAAGTCGTACATATGTTGTACCTTCTCTGGTTTCTCCTTCCATTCGTACGACGTACAGACCAACTTCAACTCTCCCTTCCTCAAGTCGTACGATGTACGGATCACGCTTCAACCTTCTCTCCCAGAGTTTCTCTATTTTCGCCAATCTCTCCTTTTGCTTGTCATGTCGTACAGTCTTGGTGGCCCAACCTTTTATCGTGAATTTCTTTACTTTGAATTTTCGCTGAACTTTTTCCTTGGCAATTTTCTCAAATGACCGTACTATGTACTCTTTAATTTTTCACCGAACATTTTCCTTGGCGATTTTTTTAAATGGTTGTGCCTTCTTGCTGGCTAGGACTTGGCGAAGTTTCATTTTCTTTACTTTAATTGGCCATTTCATTTTTAATTTTCCGACACTTCGTATTTTAATATTTTCTTCTTTATTTAATCCTTTCTCTTTTTTAATTATTTTGATTTTTTCCTTTTGCCTTCTTTCTCTCCTCAGTTTTGAATCTTTTTAATTTCCCTTTCACCTTATTCGTATTTTCTCTCACCTCTCTCTTCATTTTTTGCTTTTCATTTTTTCGTTCGCTTCTTATTTTCTTGTTCTTCACCTTCTCTCTCCTCTTTTCTCTCTCCTACCTCTTTATCTTCCCTTTTTCTCTTCGTTCTTCCTGCTTCCTCACCTATCTTGACCTTTAATTCAGATGCATAATACCATTTACATGTGTGCGGAGGCCTTTTATAGAATTCTTCCTCGCAATAGGTCCCCACGTATTGTATATCAAACCATTTATCAAGTAAAGGGGCAAGGCCCATACCTCTATAGTTGTTGTCGACATACCTTCCTCCGTATTGCTGGTACCACATAGCATCTTATCCTTCTATTGTCAGGAGTCCGCCTGGATTGGGTATTACTTTCCAAAGTCCGCCCTTCGTTGCTATCTTTCGTACCCTCGGCACCTTCCTTCTCTCTCTTCTCATTTGCTTAAGAATTTATTTTGTATATCCGTCCACATGTGATATGAATTTATCTTCCATCATGACCACCATTTTTAAACAAGGGGTCGTCTTCTTGAAGTATGCCTCCCATTGTTCATCGTCTCATTCATCCTTTTCTTCGTCATTATCTTTAGGTTGGGGTTCTCTTGCCGCTTGTTCTTCCTTCTCCTTTTGTGCCTCTTCATCTATTTCTTTTGCCAGATACCCCTTTTGTATGCCTTCGTATGGGGCGACGTACATCCAATGTCCACCCATTCGTTGCCAGAGCGCTAGTGTCCCGAACACTGCATTGGTCAGGTGCTTGTGTGTCTGTGGCACTGCAATTCCTTCCACTTTCTTTTCCACTAGTCTCTCTTCGATGATCTGGTTTCGGCCTGATTCCGCCCAGACTCCCTCTATTGCATACCTAGGGCCTCCCAAGCCCCATTCCTGCTTCCTCGGTGTCTCCTTTTGCACTAGCCAGTCCTCCTTGGTGGCATAGCCAAGCATATTGATGGTTGTTGTGTGTTTCTTCTCCTTTCTCCCCTATTATACCTTCTACTTTGATCTGTTTATTGCATTAGGTAGGAGTGATCCATCCAAGTTCTCCAATTTTATAGAGCCATTGTCACATATTTCTCTGATCTTGAACGGTCCTAACCACCGTACTTTGAGCTTCCCCGGCTTGATCTCGTTACGGCCGTTATATTTCAAAACTAATTGTCTTGGCCGGAAATTCATTCGTCGGAGGTGTTTGTCGTGCCAGTGCTTCATTCTCCGTTGCATATTCTTCGTGACCCACTGTGCCATTACTCTCCGCTTGTCCAATCTGTTGAGTTCGTACAACCGTTCCTTCAAACTCTTTGTATCTCCCAACCGGTTCTCCATGGCTATCCTCAAGCTGGGTACCATGTATTCCATTGGTACCACTGCTTCCTGGTCGTACATCAACGGGAAGGGTGTGTGTCCTATTGTCACTTAATACGTCGTACGATATGCCCACAGGATAGCTGGTAGCCGCTCTTCCCAATCAACTTCCTCTACACCACATGACTTGTGAATGATTGACACTGACACCTTATTTGTAGACTCTGCTTAACCATTGGCTTGTGGGTAGTACGGGCTTGATAGGTTGTGAAATATCTGGAACTCCATCATCATCAGCCGGATGACGTGGTTCACAAAGTGTCCTCCCCGGTCACTCGTAATCTGGATTGGAATCCCATACCGGGTTACTATTTGCTAGATGAATCCGGTCGTGCTCTGGGTTGTGTTATCTGACAATGCTCATGCTTCGTCCCACTTTGTAAGATATTTTGTTGCTACCACAATGTATCGGCACCAATGTAGTTGGCTTACCTTTAGTGGCCCAATAAAATCCAATCCCCATCATTCAAACAACTCCTGTGGTTGGGATGGATAGAGTGGCATAAAATCCCGCTTCAAAGGTTTCCCGACCCTCTCGCAGGTATCATAGCCTAACACCCACTCCCGTGTGTCTGTGTGCATCGTCGGCCACCATAGCCCTGCCTGTAGAATTTTTCTCGCCGTAGCATCCGAGCCCATATGCCCACCAACCAGACCCTAGTG
This sequence comes from Sequoiadendron giganteum, assembly GCA_007115665.2. Lineage (NCBI taxonomy): Eukaryota > Viridiplantae > Streptophyta > Pinopsida > Cupressales > Cupressaceae > Sequoiadendron > Sequoiadendron giganteum. Next base: position 140,094,469 of record CM021102.1, on the reverse strand, counting down.
TGCTTCCTTCAGTACCCCTGCTATTTCCTCTTCTATGACACATCTTCGAAGGATCTGGTCGGACCCCATCTTGTACAACAAGCCACTAATTAGTTGAAATGTCTTGCTCTTCAATACAAGCTTCCTTTCTCTGTCAGTGCCATTTCCCTTGGAAATGTGGATGTAGACAAGTATTCTCCAATCTTTTTGTACCATGAAGGGAGTACTGCAATTTGGAACAGGTGCGCAACGGGAAAATCTTTGTTCACTCCTATAGGTTCGCCCGACTGTATCCTTGACAACTGGTCGGCGATCACGTGGCTCTTCCCCGGTCGTACTATGATGGTGAATGTGAACTCTTGAAGCAATGGCAGCCACCTACTCACTCTTCCTTGGATTATAGGCTTGTTCACCAAATACATTAAAGCTTGATGGTCCACATAGAAGGTGAACGGCGTAGCTAGCAAATAATACCTAAATTTCTATACGGAGTAAACCATCCCCAATGCTTTGCGCTCTGTTGTACTATAGTTCTTCCCCTCGACAATAGTTGACTGGCAAAGAATACTGGGTGGTCCAGCCCGTGTGCTCCTACTTGTGCGAGTGCTGCTCCAATGGCGAAGTTTGAGGCATCCACATGTACATGGAATTCCTTGTCCCAGTCCGGGTACGCCAATATGGGTGAACTGATTAGCTGGTCCTTCAGTTCCTTGAATGCTTTTTCTTGTTCTTCAACCCATATGAAAGGTTGTCCCTTCCTTGTCAATAAGTCGAGAGGGTATGATACTTGTGCAAAGCTCTTGATGAACCTCCGATAGTACCCGACATGGCCGAGAAAGAACTTTACACCTGTGGCGTTTCCCAGGGCCTCCATATGTACAATGACTCTTATTTTGTCGGGGTCGGTCTTTAGCCCGACTTTGCACACAATATGCCCCAGTAACGGAGCCAAATGTTTACCTCACTAAGCATATATCAACGTACTACGTACACAAGAAGTAAACTTAACTGTATGCAACACATAGAATAGAATAACATAATATGCTTGAATCATGAGATGCTTATAATCATTTCCAGCAAATATCACCATGTACAATCACATAGTATTCTTGTACTATCAATCATGGAATCATAATAATCCCTCCCGACTACAGAACTGAGTACATATAACGTTCGACGGTGGTTGAGCAACCATCCGTTGTGACGTTCCATAACAACCCGCTACAACTAATGGAGACTTAATTACCTAAATGCACATACCATTAATTATTCCCACTACCACTATAGTTTTATTGAAATATAACAACTAGCCGACTACGGCCGACTAAACTAAATATCTTTGACCACTTACATTGCATAACCAAGACTAGCATTGTTTACCTTGTCGAGCATATCCTTGTACAAAGGAGATAGAGCAACATCGGAAAGAATGCCATTACCAAAATAGAACTAGCAATGACCTCATCTGCAAACTCCCTTGCTTGCATATTGGCCATATATTTGATTGGGTTCAGTGATAATGAACTTGTAGCTTTCCATTTCCCCCTTGATTCCATTGCAATTTGCCTAAACCTTGTGGTATACAAGAAACTGTTGGTGCAATGATGTCCCCATGAAATAATTTGATCATCTCAGCCCTCTCCTCAAATGTGAGTTTCAAACAAGGCCCAAATCCTTTACTAGGGTATGTAAAAGGTGTACATTAACCCTCATAATCCTGCCATTCCAGCCCTTTGGGCATATGTTGCAATTTCATTTCTGACCTTCACTTAAATTAGATACTTTGTTTGTGTCAACTGTCAAGTATTGTTGCAAACTGAAGCAAAGGATTTTTATTGTTAAATGGGCCTCGAGTGTGCCAACAACTTTGATGGACAATCAGATTTCAAGGCACCCCCAATTGAACTATTTGTGGCTGTGGTTGGGGTTTGGCTGGCCTCAAATAATTCCCCTTCAATTTCATTGTCCAAATCAAAATCATTATGGGCATTGAATGAAAGCATCTTCAATCTGAAAATGGATTAAAACAAATTAACTATATACATATATATATATAAACAGAAGACATTTAATATAATATTTCATATACATCTCAACTATAAAAATAGGAGACTATAAAACAAGAGTTTAAACCAAGAGGTTTGCAAGTTTGAACAAGTTTTGTTGGAAAAGTCTGAACATTTTAAGACTTGAACAAGTAAATCTTTGCAAAAAATATGTAAGAAAAACTTTAAAAAACCAAGAGGTTTGCAAGTTTGAACAAGTTTTGTTTGGAAGTCTGAACATTTTAAGACTTGAAGTAAAACTTTGCAAAAAATATGTAAGAAAAACCATAGTTCCACGGAGTTTTGGGGACGGGGACGAGGGGACGGCAGGGGACGCGTTTCGGGGGCGTGGGGGCAGGGGGCCTAAGTTTGGGGGTGGCGGGGGAGCGGTGCGCTGAAATACATATAGTACTTGAAAAATTAATTATAAAAAGATGTTTAACTGTAAATGCCTAAGGAATAAGTAAAGTTTAGAGTTTAAACACATTGCAATGATTTCATTGACCTAGTGAACATTGAAACAATGAAAATATACTTGTAACTTAATAGACATTGTGATTGGAACGAGAACTAGTTGCTTCATAGTTGTACGTGGTGGAGTAGTTCATTTTGTGCTGATTGAGACTTTTTTTCCAGGTCTGAATATAATCATTTCTGAGTATGTTATAATTGTTATTTATCATTGTGAAGACTGAAAATAACTTGTGAACTAAAGAAATTATTCCTGTTACTAAATCCGATTGTTGAATGTTCCAATAGTGTTCTTTCCAAAGTTATTTTCCCACTATTTTATGTTCTTGCTATCTGTACTTCATGCAATGTCTAGAAACATGAATGCCACATAAAGAAACACTGCAAACTATCAGACCAAACAACAATACAGAAAACATTCTCAGAAAACTGAAACAACAAAGGCATTATATTCTGAAAACCATATCAGCAGTAGCAAGTTTTAAAACAAACTAAAAAAAAAGAAATTGGGGCTAGTCATTACAACTTCATTGCTTGATGCTCGTTACCGAAATTGAATTAATTCTATTGTAAATCTTATGTTTGTTATTAAAATCATTAAGTGTTTATCAGCCATTATTGAGATCAATCTGAGGGGTGGATGAAACTTAGAGGTCACGCTGGAGAAGTCTGAGGAGAATCGAACCCGAGAGGTACGAATCGTAATTGGGAGAATCTAACTCCTCTTTTCTTCTCCTTTTGAAGGAAACGTTCAGGAGACGACTAGACGGCGGGGGGGCGTTTTCTTGACGTCTTCGTGTCTCAGAAACGTCCCCGTCTCCAAGATGGCTCATTTTTCGAGGGGACGCATCCCTGTGGAACTATGAGAAAAACTAAAAAAAATACAAGGATTTGTTACATACTTTCTTTCTCCTATTCCCCTTCCTTCTCCTTCATCTCACTTCAATATTTAGAATTCTCCTCTTGTTTGCAAGAAAAAAGGCTGAAAATGGTGAATGTAAATAGAAACAATAAAATCATAACAGGCCAACGAAACTATATATAAACAAGATATTTTGTATGTTAGGAGACCTTGTGGTTTTCTTTTCATGTTAAATGTTGATTGTGGACAAGGGACACACAAGGGCAATCTGGCATCCCCTTAGCATTCCTAACTAGGAGATGTTCTCAAGAGACATTTTCGGCATCCCCAAAAAAATTTAAAAAGGGAAATGAGAGGCATGGGGAGGAAGGCACAATATTCTATCCTAGTCCCCCTATCCCAAGAATGTCCCACATTTAGTAAACAATAGAAAAGTGTAAGGGGGAGACATCCCCGAGAAACACTGTATTTTTAAATTCGCCATGTTTTGGCTAATTTTCTTCACAAAGCTAGAGTTCAAATCAAAATTTGAGTACAAGTCTTAACAATATGGTTGTAACAAAATTTATAGGACATATGGCGGATTGAAATTGTAAGTACAAAAAGTAACATTCTAAGTAGTTGGTTATCATACCCATAAGCAACTCAACATAGCACTGACTTGTCATTATATATGATATTGAGAAATTACAAACACCAAAATTGCTTTAGAGTGGAAGCTTCTTCATTTTGGTAGCTACTCTCATGTGAAAAAATTCCTTGGTTATTTGGAATTCATGGATTAATTCCTTGTACGAAAATGTACTATCAACATGGTTGGCTATAGTTTAAATCACAAATGCAAAAGATGGGAATAACAAGAGGTTATTTGTGACTAATCACTACTTAGACCTTGAATCGTGTGGAGTCAAAGTGGTAAAGCTAGAATATTGAAGAACCATTCAATATGCCATCAAACCCAAATTGACCTAGCAAAAACACATGAGCAAACCCAAAAACCACATTTAAAAACACATGTAATTAATAAAATTCAAGTTCTTGGCATTTTTTAAAAGACGATAGCAGGTTTTCAAATATACAACCCTCAAACTTAAGCTTTTGGTAATTTTTTTCCTTCAAGCTACAGGCAAACAAAAATTTCCTGACTTCCACAAGTAGATACAAGCAACATACAAGACATTCTATGATCATCGAGCTAGGGCATAATGACACACTACTACACATTCACGATTGCTCCTTCAAACCTCTATTTCACTTATTTTTCAGTTGCAACATCTTAAACTTAAAACCAAGCTCAGTAATGCATAATGCTAAAACTCTAACCCTAAACGGTATAGTTTTTAGTTTAGGGTTAGGGTTCGATTTTTTTTATCATTTTTTGCTAAATATAAAGGTTCTTAGGTTTATGTTTTTTCTTTTTTTTTTGAAAGAAAATGTTTGTCATTCTTTCCTAAACCCTAACCCTAACCCTAACCCATAAATTATTTTTTTGTTTGAGGTGAGGGTCAGGGCTAGTTATTTTTTTTAATGTTTAGAAAGAAAATTCTGCCATTTTCATCATAGATGCTGCACTCAATAACTTAAACCTAACCCTAATGCTCATAAGTTAAAAAATAGTTTAGGTTTAGGGATCATTTTTTGCTAAACATAAAGGCTGCCAAAATTAGGTTTTTATGGTTTTTGCTAAACATAACGACTTTTGCAATTAGTTTTATTTTCCTTAAACCTAAATGTTGTGTTTTTTTCCTTTTTTCTTTTTTTCTTTTTTTCTTTTTTTCTTGTTTAGCAATAACAGGAATAAGTTTTTGATTTCAATGCGTAAAAATTTCATCGTGCCATAAGAGGAAGACTTTTGCATGGACTTATTGCACACTAGTTCCCAAATCAAATCAGCAGAAATGCACATTTTGTGCAAATGAAAGTGGTGGACGAATCAACCATTTCAAATGGCATATTACAAAGTTCTCAAAGCATGATGTGAGAGCTTGCAAGAATTGTCCTTGTGATGTGACCCACCAAGGATTGATGTTTCCTAAAGCCCTTGCTAAAAGCAAGGTGAAAAAGGGAAAACATATTGTTGGCTCATCGACATTGTCCTCTAGTAATGCAATCATTGGCAAGATGTCCAGGAACTTTCAGCATCAAGGCATGATTCTCCTACAACCACACAAGCTATCACTTTCAGAACACTAACATTGGTGTCTTAAATATGAATGCCTTTTTTACACCTTGCACCACATCTTGATCCCTATTGTTAGTGGAAAGAATGAGATGGTAGAAAAATGCTTATGCATAGGCAAAGAAGGCAATAGCTAATTCTTGGTAAAAATCAAGCATCCCATTCAGTGGTGTTCAATCTTCCTATTGGCAAGACATGGTTTATGTCATTGCTATTGCAGATCCTAGCTACATGGCCCCATCATATGTGGCATGTCCCCTTTCCAAGCTTAAGTTGTCAGTCCCCTAGCCTATTATTTTATTTTCTATAGGCTAAGGGAAATAATTTAAGTTATCCTAAATAACTTTATGTTATATTTATAAAAAGGCAACTTATGTTTTATTATTAAAAAATGTTTACCAAAAGACAGACAATGTGATGTTTTATTAAAAGGTATTTTCTAGACACTTCCAAAATAATAAAGTAAGAAATGATTTTAAAATTAAAAATAGGATTATAAAAGGTAAGGTCAAGAATAGAAGGCATCCATCTTAGGAAATCAAATTCCTTTTCTTTGAGATTGAACTTCATTCATCTTCTTGACCGAGGACAAAACCCTTAAGGTATGCGGATTTGTGGATGAAATCCTTCCAATCCTTTTGTTGGTAGATGGTCAACTCTCCCCTCGGGATTCGTGGCATGGCTTAACCGCCTCCCTTGGATCCATTAACTCTAGCGATTGTACCGAGCATTAACAGATTGGTCTTTTGGAGCAACGACAACCATGGGGCCAACAATTGGTATCAGAGCCAAAGGTGTCGGGTTTGAATCCCCTCGAGTAATGCTGAGGGGGAGATTGTTGGCAAATGCTCAACGCTCCCCTCAAGATTTGTGACATGGCTTAACCGCCTCCCATGGATCTGTTAACTCTAGCGGTTGTATCAATGTAATGTCCCCTTTTTCACGTGCATTAGAGTTGGGGGATTAGCCTATTTTCCTGACCCTCATAGGCTAATAGTTTTGGATAGAGGGTTTCTCAGACGGGCACTTGGTCGTCAATTTGCAGTGTGGATCTCCGGAGTATGGTGGCAGGGTGAATTGTGGCATTTGGCACGATACTTGTGCTTAAATTAATGATACTCACTTTTTATTTCACCATCCTCGGCCTAGGGACCATGTGTCTTTAAAAGGGAGGGGTCACTTTATATTTTTCAATTACTATTCATTTCTAAAGTGAAAAAAAAGAAATAACTTAAGTGAATAGTGCTCACTTTAATGAATAGTGATTTCAATGTAAATTTATAAATATCAAGAGAGGAATTTTGACCCTTTTCATGGATGAATGATTTAGCTTGTTGAAAACTTGGGAGTGAAGCTTGGAGGAAGAAGGAAGCTAGGGTTTCCTGATTTCTTGCAGTGGGTGAGCCTGGTGGGGCTCTGTTCTTCGTTCTTGAGCTGCTTGAGGGTGTGAAACACCCACCATAAAGTTGTTGATCTGTTATTGTCGCTTCAGTTGGAGACCTGTGTTGTTGTTTGCAGGTTATTTGGAACTGGTTTTTGAGTGTTCTTGACAGCCATAGACTTCATTGGCATTTGCAAGGGAGCTGTTCGCTTTTGAGAAGTTTTGGAGCTGTTTTTTGTAAGCTACAACCAGCTGCGTTTTATTGAGGGTTTCAACCAGCAAAAGGAAAAAAGACACCTCTCTTATGTGGCTGCAATCACACCCAAAGGGGGCGCCCTAAGTAGAAGAAGCCTCCCAATCCGGGTTTTGGTGGGAGAAGTTTGTTATTTGGAAGTTGTGTGCATTTCTTTGGGTGCAGGTACTATAGCAAGTCACTATTCACAATGATGTTTGCCTATAAGTTAAAGTATGGTTTATGAAATACTTAGTTTCGAATCTAATGAAAACTATATGTTGTAAGCATCTTATTTTGTAATGAAGAAATTATATTTGGCCTTTAAATTGAGCAATGTACTCAAGTTGTTTCAGTAACTTAGTTTATTTGAAGTTTCCTTAGTATGTATATGCTTGTTGATACCTTATTAGCATATTTAGCCAACAAACTTGTTGTGACCTTTTCACACATCGCCCCATTCAAATGGGGACCCCCAATTTTTGCTCCATTCTGGTCTTTTGGCTTTTGGTCTTTTGGCTTTTGTTTTGTCTCTCTCTCTCTCTCTCTCTCTCTCTCTCTCTCTCTGATCTTTTTGTTCTTCTGGGGATGTCCCATCTTTTGACCTGATTTGGAATTTTGGCTAAGTCTGTGAAGTTAGGGTTTTCATTTTGCAGGCTAGTTTGAGGTCAAATTGAGTTGGAAAATTGAAATATGAACTTGGCGCTACGATCAGGAGACTCAAGGCAGAGTCCTACTGAATTTTCACTAAGTTCTAGCGACTTACTATTTTTAGTAAGTACTCAATCTGAGGTCCCTTCCTCAGAATTTTGGGATTCTAACTATTCCATCACATTCAGGTAACTATCAGCTGCTTGCACGTAAATTTTGGGCAGGATCAAACAACCTGCTATTTTTGGCAGTTCAGGCTTCGGGAGCCATTTTCAAGGTTCAAACATGTGATTTTTCAATGCATGTCCGGAGATTACTTCTGGGTTTCTCGAGACCTTCACAACGATGTAACATGCAAACCGAGACGATCACTTTCAGAGTTCAGCCTTCTGAGGCTAATTTTAGGGTTTGCATGCAGGAATTTTCAATGCATGTCCGGATATTTCATGTGGGTTTGGCGAGAGCTTCGCAATGATATGACATGCAAGCGGAATGAGTCAGTTTTCAGGGACTTACTATTTTTAGCCAGTGCCGGAACGTTGACCAGTTTTCTGGGTTTTTCTGGGTTTTTTGAGATCCCACGAGCATTGTAACATGCAAACTCATCCGACGTCCGATTGACCACTTTCCGGACACTTACTATAAACAACAGTGTCATCCCAGCAGCTACCCAACATTTCAGTCCAGCAATCAGGAGCAATCAGGGAATCGGGAGCAGTTCGGGGCACATGCAAATCAAATTAGGGTTTCCACTTTTATAGGGGCGAGACACAGAAATTGCCAGAATAAAATACCCCACCGATATCAGCATCATCCAAGCAACCTACTGGCAAAATTTGAGCGAAATCGGAGAACTTACTATTTTTAGTAAGTCATCTCAGGGCTATAAATAGCAGGTCTGCACCCGAGGTAGGTATGAACAGGGCACTCAAGTTATCAGGATCAGGCAGAGCAAGTTTCAAGTCAAACGGAGCTACTGAAGACAGGCAACCTTGAAACTTACTATAAAGGGCAGGTGGCTATAAATAGCAAGTCGGCATGTATGACAGGCAAAGCAGGTTCATCGAACTACAGGGATCACATGGTGAAAATTTCACGACAAACGGAGTTGTGGAAGTCAGAAAAGCAAGGACTTACTAAAAATAGATGGCAAAGGTAGCTGAGGCGTTGAAGAAATTTTCAAATCTACAAATGGAAACTGGCAGGAGGAAGTATGAAATGCGCCCAAGCATGAAGACTGGCATCAAAAAAAAATCCAAAGCATGAAATTTCCTCCTCCTCATGGGAAATGCGCCCAAGGCAATGTGGTGTTTGAAAAGTTTCTAAGTGTTTGCAAATTCCTCCTCACCCCCTCAAATGCGCCCAAGTCATAGAGGAGAGTCATAAAAGTTTCTAAGTATTTAAAATTTCCTCCTCCCTATGTAAAATGCGCCCAAGGCTACAAGGTTGGCATAAAAAATTCTAAGGCATGGAAATGGAAGTACCACCCTTGAAATGTGCCCACCAAGGGAGTTTGCTAATAAAATTTCTAAGGCAATGAAATTTCCTTCACCTCATGTGAAATGCGCCCTTGTATGTGGAGAAGAAATGATAAAAAAATGCTAAGTATAAAATTTCCTTCACACTACCTCATATGCGCCCAAGGCACAAGAAAATTTCCTTCACCCTATGCTAAATGTGCCCAAGGTGGAGAAGGCAAGAAAGAAAATGCGCTAAGGCAAACGAGTTCCTTCATACATGGTGAAATGCGCCCCCATATGGAAGTCTACATGCTAGAATGTGCCCAAGGGAGGTGAAAGGTCATAAGGGGCGTGGAAATTTCCTTCTCCCTATGTCATATGCGCCAAGTTGATAAGATTACCTCCACACTAGGTGAAATGCACCCGGCAAGAGGGAGGATGTTTAAAAATGTTCTAAGTGTTGAGAAATTCCTACACACCCCCCTAAATGCGCCCACCTTGTGATAGGTGTTGGAAAAATTTCTAAGTAAGATAAAATGGAAGCTTGGCAGGTGAAATGCACCCAACTTGGAGAAGTTGATGAAAATGTTTCTAAGTGTTGGCGGATTTCCTTCTCCACCCCCTAAATGCGCCCTTAGGTGTAAGTTGACCCATGAATATGCGCTCTTGTTTGTGGAGGAAATAGTATAGGATTGCTAGGGCGTAGGAATGCCTAAGGTTTGAAATAGAAGTGGAAGACCTCAAATGCGCCCAAGGTAAAATCAAGGAATTTAAATATTTTCTAAGGCATTTTCAAGGGTGAAAGTGTGAAGGACGCCTAGGGGGGTGATGCTAAAATTTCCCAAGGCAGGATGAAATGCGCCCATGAACAGGGGGGAATTTCTTCAGGAAAATCAAGAAAGTACTAAGGCAGGAAAAATGGAATTTACAAGCGTGGAGTTCCTCCAGAATGAAAATGGAATCAACCTTAGCAAATTTTATTATTTTTCTCAAAATAATAAAAATTAAACTTACGCCTTCGTTTGGGTACACATGGAAATTGTGATTTCTGAGGGGAATTTTCTTCTGGGTATTAGACATTTCCAACTAGGAGATGGTTTAAAACTCTTCCATACCTTGCTCGTGTTGTTTCGACAAGGATTTTGGCCTGGCACCCATTTAACAAGTTTCCTAAGGCTCCAAGGGATAAATTTTCTAAGGCATGGTAAAATAAAGCAACAGGGAGTCAAATACACTCACGGGGAAGAAATTTGTCTAAGGCATGGAGGAATTTGAAAATGAACTGAAGCTCGAGCATCAAGCATTCAAATGCATCCTCAAGATGAAATATCTTCTAAGGCACAAACTCCAAGCAAGGTGGTGGATACGCCCATGATGAAAGTTTGCTAGAAAAGTGATGAATTCTATCAAGATCCGGAGATCAAGCGGTCAGAACATGGAAATAAGGTAAGTAAAGTGAATTTAGATTATAAAGTCAACTGATACTCTTCTTTTGTTTTGCAGGATGAACGTTGAAGCCAAGGCATGAGGACTTGATGAAGCTAGACAACGTTGCAACTTTGGGAAGAAGAAACGACAGTGAAGATTTGGCTAAGACACTAAGAACGTGATGCAAAAGAAGCAAATGCGCCCAAGGCAGTGGGCTAAAGAAATGTGAGAGCAACAAGAAGAATCAACGCAGAAGAGCTTTTTGCAAGGAGGATTTGAACCAAGTGTTGTTGCCTCCTCCTAACGCAACAGAATTGGCAGAGAAGAACAGCGGGAACGCGTTTACGGACGAGAATCTTTTAGAAGAAGATAGTGGGCATTAATTGCAGATAATGGTTCCTGCAGAGGAGTGGAGAATATTCTGTGCATTCATTGCCCCACTCCTCTCTGTGGCGGTTTTTAGGGCAAAAACCCTAATTAGGGCATATGTGGCTCGATCTGAGCCCTTCATTGTAATTCAATCTAAGCTGTCCATTGGACTGGGCCAACTATAAAAGGGGCATCCCCCCTCATTTGTAACTTAGTAGACATTAGATTGAGAATAGAGAAGATAGAAGTTAGAATAGATAGAAAGATAGCTTAGAAGTTAGCTTAGTTTGGAAAGGAGAGAAAGACTTTCCCTTTGAAAGTTTTTGTAAAAGATTGTTGTGTAAGACTCCCATAATATAAGGATTTTCATTGATTGGTGATTCTATCTTGCATTGTGGGTAGTTGACGAGATCTTTTCGTCTTTCCAATTCAAGTAGATAAAGTAGAATAGACTTTATTTTATGCGAATGGTTGTTAATTGTGGAGCGTGGCGCTTTGGTTTGAGCATATCTTCTTTCATCCATACCACTAGCGGGCTTGCTGATGGTAAGTCCGCCCTGCGTGGTCAACTGGAATATCAGTACTTAACTTCAGTTGTGATTCGTATGTTCACTTGCATCGTTGTGATGGGGTGTGTATGCTGAATCATAATTTGAACATCTTACTCATCCTTTGAAGATTGCACCAACTTTGTCAGAGTTGTCCGAAGGGAGACGAAGTGAAGTCTGGTTTGAAGATTGTTTAAGGCGATCCTCGCCCTCCACCCCTTTAGGAGTAGATGGTAGCATCTCTAATCCTTATATCATTTACATTCAGCATTATCCGATTAGTTTAAGAACCTGAGCTTCATTGACAAATCTCCCAAAATTTGAAAATCCTTTCTTCGAAGTTGAACGATTACGTAAGTCCCCTTGGAATACCCAGCATATTCACATCAACCAACTGAGTCTATTCGCAATAAAAGGAACCTTGGAGTTGAACGCATGAACTTTCACGCAATCTTAGCATGCAGAATACTTTGATCAAGAGGGAATAGAGTGGCCGTTGGACATTTTATTCTGTGTTGGTGTTGTCATAAAAAACACGTCAACAAAACTCAAAGCACAAAAGGCAAACACTAAACCAAAACAAAATCAAACCTATAAACTCAGTGGAAAACAGATTAGCAGAGTGGCGGTACACTACAATCAGGCATTAACAGGTTGATCTTTTGGTGCAACGGCAACCATGGGGCCAACACCTTTGTGACGTTTTTATTCAAATATCACAATTGTGTTGAAAGCTTGCAATTATTTTTCAATTCTAATTCAGTGATTGAAGATGTCATGTCCCCGAAAATGTAACAAAGTACATATTTAAAATTATAAATAATCCATATGATTATTTCGATATGCTTATAATTATAATTGTCGTGAAGGGGAGGTGTTAAGAATTTTTCTAAGGCATGGAAACATAAGCTCAACCCATCAAATGTGCCCAAGGAAGGAGAGGCCTAGGTGAAGATTTGTCTAAGGTAAAAATGAAAGCTCAAGCCCTCAAATGCGCCCTAAAGGAGATGGGGGCCATCAAAATTTTCTAAGGCATGGAAGATGAAATGCCAAGAGGCCTACATGCGCCCTCAAGATAGATAAAATTTCCTGAAACAAAATAGAAGGAGACCTTCCTAAATGTGCCCATCATGGGGTAGGGAATGCACGAAATTTTCTATGGCATGGAAGATGAAAGCAAAAGGGTCTAAATGTGCCCAAGTGGAGAAGTAATGTGGAAATATTCTAAGGCATTGAGAATATAAAAGCATACCCCCTCAAAATGCGCCCAAGTTGAGAAGAGAAAAGAAGGTGTTTGAAAAAATTTCTAAGGCGTGAAGATGGAAATTTTTCTAAGGGGTGAAATGTGCCCAAGTGGAGAATTGGAGAGAAGTTTTTTTTTAGGAATTTAAAATGAAGCAGACCCCTTCAAGTGCGCCCAAGGTAGAAAAGGTTGAAATGAACGTTAGAGAGAAATGTTTTCAAGGGGGATAAATTAAAAGAATCCCTTCATGTGCGCCCTTGAATAATAAAGTTGAAAAATATTTTCTAAGAGGGTCTTGAGTATTTTCTTAAGGGGAGATATGTTTTTTTTTAAAAGGTCAAAGGGTCTTGAATATTTTCTAAGGGGGAAATGAATTAAAATTGGCTTATGATTTCAAATGGATGCCTGGCTTGCAAGTGATGAAATTTCTAAAACAGATCAAATTGTCTAAGGCTCAAATGATGAAAAAATCCTTGAGGCAGGAGAATAAAATAAAATGCGCCTAAGTCTTTTGAGGTAAATTTTTCAAGGCACATGATTTAATATTTTCTAAGTGGTGATTTTAAAATTCTTCATAGTGAAGTACGCCTATGCCTGAAGGATGATGTTTTTTTTTTAATATCAATGGGGTGAAATTTTCAAATTGAAATAAAATAACAATTGTTGCAAATTCCCAGAGGAGGGAAAATTTCGAACTTATGCAGAGTAGTGAAGAGGAAAATTAAATGTGTATGCTAAAATAAGCCTCCTTCTAGAAGTCGAAATATTCTCCGACTCAGTTATAAGAGCTATGAAAATTTTCATTTCTCCTCACCAGCTGCAAGTGCGAATTTGAGACTCTGTGGGTGAAGAGAAAATTGAAGTGGAGAAGTGAAGAGCACAAAGATATACTGAGAGGGCCGGGGGTGAATCAGTATATCAACAAACTTTTACCCTCTTACTTATTTATCAACTTCAAACTTAAACATACATCAACTATTTGATATGAATCAATTTACACAAGTTAACACAACTTTTATTGAAATGATTTTTTCAAAGTAGGCACCAACCTACAGATTTATAATAAGATGATTTAGTAGGACACAACCTACAAGGAACATCCAAACCTTTATAACTTTAGTAGGCACCTACCTACAAGGAGCACCAGCCCCTAATGCAAGGCACCAACCTTGACTTAATGGTTGCAAGATGATGCCTTCAATCTGACCTGAACTATCCCAATCCTCCAATCTGCCTTTGGTGATGAATGATCTCACACTTAGCCCACACAAGGAGATGGGACTTCAGACTTAGAATACTCTCTTACCACACACACTTTATAATGTTGCTTCTTTTTCCAGATTTCATATGCTGTTCATAATCACGTTTTGTTCTTTAAATCTGTACAAGTCTATCATGCTGTTCATGATCATGTTGCTTTCTTTAAATCTGTACAACTCTCTTCAGAAAGCTGCTCAAACAATTTGTATTAGCAATCTGCATTTAACTGTGTAATCTGAAGATTATACCATTGAAATCTGTTTGTATTCTTGACATATGTTTGTTTGCATGCTTTTTTGGTGTGTATGATGAACCTTCTACCTTCTCAACTTGACATCAATGACAATCTCGAACACCTTTATATCTGCATATTCTTTGTTCTTTCTTTTGTCTTGTAGACGTGTGACTTTGGATACGCTAAAAGTGATGGTGTTTTTATTTTCTTTGCTTTGACATCAATGACAATTATTTTAACAAGAAGTTGCTGAAAGAGCAAGAAAATTTCTAAGTGCCGAAAAAGATATTGATATTGCTGCAGAGTGTTGAGGTTTGAAGTCAGAATTTTAGTGTTGGAATTCTTCATTTTCAGAGTTCACTCCATGTGTTGGACATTACGAGGTTAATTAAATTTTCTAAGTTAAGCTTCTAATGAACTTTTATTTTCTGCAGGATGGTTGAACCAAATAGACGAGCGACTACAAGAGCAAACAATGCTGCAAATTTTGAGTCCAGCAAAGCCAGTGTATCCAAGCAGGCAATAATCAAGAAGTTGAGCAAGCCATTTCTTCCAAAGTCAAAATTTACTTCGAAGATGGGAGAGCTGAGTGACAAAAATCTTGGCTCGTTCAATTTAGGAGCACTCAGAAGTCGAATGCATGGGATAAGTGATTATCCCCCGTTAGTCACAACGCACAGTATTGTGAAAAGTGGTCTTTATGCAGATGTTGGTTTTCAGCTAGCCATTCGATGTCCATAGTTAATTATGGAGTGCGCCAATTGCTACAGACCAGAGTGGAGAACAATTGTTTCACTTGATGGCAAGTTGTCTGCCAATCTCATGCCTGAAGCCATCAAAGAGGCAATTGGGATTCTTGCCTCTGAAGGGATGATTTACAGAACAAGAGAAAGGGTTGAAAAGATGCATGCTTCTTCTTTTGAGAGGTGTACAGGATTGATAAATTCAATTTGGATGCAAAAGCCTAGGCCTACTCGCACCAAGTTGGCCAAACAAATAATCTCAAAAGATGTAAAACAGGAATATTGTGACTTGATTATGATGCTTATTAGGGTGAATGGAAGTCCCCAATCCTATGTTTTCGAGCCTTGGATGTTCTATTTTATCAGCATCGTGCTAGAAAGCAAAGATCGTGTAGACTGGGCAAGGATGATAAGTGATAATATACACGAACAGTTTAGAAATTTGAGAAGAACGAAGACCTTCTATATGAGTTCCTATGTGATTTATATGCTGGCCCGAATGACAACATACAGGGGAATATCCTACAAGGAGCCAATTGGGTGTGGTAGTGAGGAGTTCAAAATTCATGAGGCTTGCCCGCAGTTGCACCTAGACAGCACCTCTCACTACAAAAGAGTTAATGATGCCTTCACTATGTACATAACTAGAACTCTTCAATGGAGAACTCATCAGAGAATATCAAAGGAAGCTCAGGAGCTGATTGAGAGGTATGGATGTTGGTTTATCCAATATCCAAAATTTCCATATATAAAGCTGCAAGGGTTCGCATCATATCCTTAAAGGTTGCCAAGATACCCCACGAACAGAATATTGATGCTAGAGATATCTAGGCAACTCATTGCCTATGACAAAATTCAGAAAAAGAAGAAAGGAGGACTAAACTTCCCTATAGTCATGGGAAATTCAGATGAATTTTGTCCCACCTTGCAAGCAGCCAAGGAAGCTAAAGATGATTTGCAATTCTTCCACCTCTCATACCACACTTGCAGGTAGGATTTTGACCCCTAGATGAATATCAAAATGGTGCTGACAAAGGAATTTAGACATAAAGCACATATCGAGGATTTTTGGGCTAATGCAATTGATGATGTTGACATTAGGAGGATGTTTTCCAAGATACCTTTGAACATGATTAGAGAGTGCGAGATTATTCCAGTCCCAGACTAGGTAGATGAGGATGTGAACATTATACAGTCTGATTATGAGACAGTGAGAAATATAGCAATCCCTCTTCCTAATTGGTCGGAGCCAGAGATTACAGATTTGGATACACTATGCATACCAATGTTATTTACAAGAAATTGGGTGGAAAGGCATGTGAACAAGCTTAAGAGTAGGTAAATTCCTCACTTATAGCTTGATGGGTGACTAGAGGTCGCCAATAGTCAGAAAGAAGAAGTAGGTCTCCCAAGCTTCGGAACCACGGAGAGAGGAATAGGTTCAACGGATGCCTCAGAGAGTTGAGGAAGCATCATCCATACCATCACGGGCTCACTCTCCAAGTGTACAAGAGGTCTCATTGTTTGCAAACCAAAGAGACAGAGTGAATGAAGAACCCGAGTTGCAAGAAGCAAATCAACCACCCTGTAGGGAGTCAATTGGTCAAAGTATCAATGTGCCTAGAAGAGACAACCAGCAAGAGGGGGAGGAAGAAATAGCCACGGATACTTGCTACCAACGGGAAATTGAGGCAGCTTTGGAGGACGAGACCACCACAGGACAGGAGGCTCATGTTATAGGGGAAGGTACCCAGCAAAAAGAGGTCGATAAGCCTCGTCAGAATGTTAATGGACAAGAAGTGCATGAAGAAGAAGCAAGAGAAGAACAACCACTTCTTGTTGGTGACACGCAACAAGCAGTGCCGGATTGGCTAAGGGATAGAATGAGAAGGGATACTATTGAGGAGACTGACCCGGCAATTGAGATGGAAGAATTCCTCAGTAGAATCAATGCACCACCAGAGAAGAAGAGGGCCAGAAAATTCTCAAAGATTTCTACGGATGAGGATGGTTCTTGCACACTGCATGTGGTTGTTCCCAAGATTGAGTGTGATCGAGATGATGTTGTTCCGGAAAACAATATGATCACCACTTTGGAGTTAGGCCACCTTACAGGGGCTCAGATAATTGAGGAGTGTGATAGCTCCTATCAGGCACTCAAGGACAACTTGCTCCAAACCGAAGGAAAGTACAAACGATTGAAGATGGAGCATAGGACATTGGTTGGTTACGTGCAACACTTGGCCTGCCCATGTGGGCAGGAGAACCCTACAGTTGAACTTCTAGCAGAACTCCCGAGAGAATCAGTTAGTGGTTTGGAGGAATTGAGGAATATGGCCCAGGAAGCTAAAAAATGGATTGGCAATGTTCGCACTGAAACAAAAAAGTTCATGATAGATCTCGCTCTTTCTTATCGGCAGGCCTCTGACATTCTGGCACGCATGGACACCGTTGATCAGGCCTGGAGCGAGACCTATATCTATCAAACTAAGACTATTCTTCGTTTGGAGGCTTTGATGCACATGCCCTTGCACGTTCTAGTGGAGGGAGGCATGATACAGGAGGGTGACAGATATGACTTCACCAGTTGGTATTCTTCAGTGGTCACATGCCGAGGTTTCTTCGATGTAGCATGGGCAAATTCAGTTAGAGTCAAGAAAGCTATGGGAAATATTCTGGGTGGAGTCCTGAACACACTTGAGGCTATATTTGCTAGGAGACTGACTCCAGAGGAGATGACTGCAGATGGCTTGAGGAGTAGGTTGGAGCCCTTCTTCTCTAGCATGAGATCCTTTGTTCAAGATGACTTTGAAAATATTTCAGCTTTCTCCAACATTATTCAAAACACCCAAGATGCCTTAGTCACTTGGAGAAAATCTTGTACTCGGCACGGGCAGACAGTCACGGTGCTTGAATTTCAGCTCAACCATATTCCACCAATTTCGGTTCAGGAGGTTGAGGCAGTGTTAGCCCGATTCGTCGAGTTTGCAATCAAAGAGGAGAATGGAAACGCCTTGTTGGACGATGACCTTCTGGAAGATGATGGTGGGCATTAATTGCTTATCATGGTTTCAGGAGACAGTGGAGAATCATTTGCCCATTTATTACCCCACTACTCTTTGTGGTGGTTTTTAGGGAAGAATCTTGATCAGGGCATATGTGGCTCAATCTGAGCCTTTCATTGTAATTCAATTTGAGTCGTCCATTGGATTTGGCCAACTATAAAAGGGGCATCCCCCCTCATTTGTAATATAGATAGATAGAGAGTAGAGAGAATAGCATAAAAGTAGAGCATTGAGATATTGATAACATAGATTGGTTGCATAGCTTAGATTGAAGAGGAAGGAAAGTTTTCAAGTTGAACGCTTTGTAAGAGATTGTTGTGCACAGTCCTATAATAAAAAGAGTTATCATTGCTTGTGGTTTCATCTTTTGTTGTGGGTAGCTAGCAAGATTTTTTTTTCTTTCCAATTAGCGTTGAATTTTAAAGCAAAGCTTAGAGTAGAATAGATTTTGTTTCATGCACGTAGATAGTTGTGGAATGTGGTGGTCAAATTGAGCAAGCTCCATCAGTCCATACCACTAGCAGCTCATTGATGGTGGGTTCGCCTTGCATGGTCAACTAGAATATTATGCACTTAACTTCGATTATAACTTATATGTTGGTATGAATCGTTGTGATGGTATCTTCAAGTTAAGTTTTGATCTGAAAACCTCAAGTTACTCCTTTGAAGATTGCATCGGTTCTGTGGAAGCTGTCCAAGGTGAGGCAAAGCAGAGCTTGGTTTGAGTTTGCAAGAATTGATCTTCGCATCCCACACTTAGAGTAGACAGTAGCATTTCTAATCCCTGCATCCATTTTAAATTCAACATTTTCTAGTTAGTTTAGGAAATTCGAGCTTCATTGATAAATCTTTCGAGTCTTGAAAGTCCTTTCTGAGTAAGCAATCGCGTAAGTCCCCTTGAAATACCAGCAAATCACATCGAGCCAACCGAGTCTACGTCCACTGCATGAAGGAACCTTGGAGTTGAATGCATGATCTTTCGCAATCTTAGCATGTCGGATATTTTGATCAAGAGAGGATAGAGTGACCGTTGGAAACTTTATTCTGTGTTGGTGCGGTCATAAAACACCCGTCAACAAGTAGAAAAAGAGTTTGGTTCTTGCATAATCACTCTTAGGTCAGATAATGGGGGGGAATTTTGTTCTACTGCATTCTCCACCTTCTGTGATACACATGGGATTAAACGTCAGTTAACCACACCCTACACTCCTCAACAAAATGATGTTGTAGAGCGGCGCAATCGTACAATTGTTGAGATGGCCCGCTCCATTTTGCAACACAGGTGTGTTCCTAACAAATTTTGGGTAGAAGCAGTTTTCATTGCAGTTTATCTCCTTAATCGGTCACCTACCCATGTCGTTAAGGCAAAGACTCCTGAGGAAGCTTGGACTGGTCAAAACCCAGGATCAGTCATTTGAAAAAATTTGGCTCTTTGGCATATGTGTGGACTCCAAATGCCAAGCGCTCTAACTTAGATTCCAAGAGTCAAAAGCTTATGTTCACAAGGTACAGTGCAACCATAAGGCTTACCAGTTAATTGACGTAGACACTGATCGTCTTGTCTTTAGTCAAGATGTTGTCTTTGATGAAGAACGAGGACCATTTCACCTTTCCTCGCCTGTTCAGCATTCAGAGGATCAACCCTTAAAGGCTTCTGATTTGGGTGTTCATCTTCTGTTAGGTCTATTTGAAGGGAGGGATGATGCAGATTCTATCTTTGATGATGCTCAGCCTGATTTTCCTCTGGACGATCTTGATTTACTACTTGCTGAACCAGTTCTAGCTCCTCCTGTTGCATCTGATGTTGGCACTTCTTCTCAAAGGCCTAAATGGTGGGCTAAGACTATTGGAGATCTTCATGATGATGAGCTCCTTGAGGGGAGATCATCCACAAACAAGAGCAAACAACAACATACAGTTAACTTTTCTCTCATGGCCAACATTCACAGTGTATATGACCCTCAGACATATTCAGAGGCTAAAGGAATTCCTGAGTGGGAAAAGGCTATGGAGTTTGAATACCAGTCTTCAAAAGAATAACACTTGGGTCCTTTTTGATCTTCCTCCAAGGAAGAAGCCCATTAGTTGCAAATGGGTGTATAAGATGAAATACAAAGCTAACGGAACCCTTGACAAGTACAAAGCTCGTCTCGTTGCTAGGGGGTTCTCACAGAAAGAAGGCATTGACTATGAGGAGACTTTTGCTCCTACAACCAAGATGAGTACCATTTGGCTCGTCCTTACCTTAGCAGCCCAGTTTGGTTGGAAAGTCCATAAGATGATTGTTAAGAGTGCTTTCCTCAACGATGAGTTGAAGGAAGAAGTCTACATGACGCAGCCTCCAGGATTCAAAGTTGTTGGTAAAGAACACAAGGTGTTCAAATTAGTCAAAGCACTCAGCACACGCTTCGTTGCTACCCAATGATCAACCTTGGGGGATGTCATGAAGCGTGATACGTAGCTCACTGCAAAACTGAGGTCAGGTCTAGTGGTAGTGAGATAGATGAGGCTGCCCACTAGTTGCCTGAACAATGATTCATCAACTATTGGTGAGTCTGACTTAGCTGACATCTTAAGCCCTTTTTCCATGGGTGTGGAGGCAGGTTTGCAATCCTGCATGCAAAACTTTTTCAGTAGATTTCGAGGATATTTGGACTGGGAGATGAAAATACTGCTCTCAGTCTGCCAAACCTTAACACCTAAACAATAATGCAGAAGTCCCAGTTCTATCATGTCAAATGTGTTGCACAAATCTTGTTTGATCTCAACGATGAAATGTGTCGAGCTGCCAGTAATGATTAAGTCATCCTCATAGACAACAAGAATAATGATATCACTACTAGAATCAAATGGACTCCTCTGAAAGCCATGATCTGTAAGGTACTTGTCAATCTTGATGTACCAAGCCCGAGGAGCCTGTTTCAGGCTATGTGAAGGGCACTTCTGACTATGGACTCTTGTACACTCGAAGTCACGATCCTAAACTCAGTGGTTTCATAGAATCAGATTGGGCAAATTCAGTTGATGACAGGAAATCAACATTTGGGTATGTGTTTAGCTTGGGATCTGGTGCAGTCACATGGACTAGTAAGAAGCAGCAGGCAGTGGTTGTCTCCTTGACAGAAGCAGAGTATCAAGGAGAAGTTAAAGCAACATGTGAGGCAGTTTGGCTTCGCCGGATGTTTGCAGATATGCAAATCTCTCAAGCGGGTATGACTCCTTTGTTCTGTGATAATCAGGGAGTTCTCAAACTTGCCAAGAATCCAGTCTTCCATGAGAGAACCAAGCATGTGGAAACTCATTGTCACTTCATTCGGAAGCTTGTTGAAGACAGATCAATTCAGTTGATGTATGTTCCGACAGAGGAGCAGATGGCATATATTCTCACCAAGTCACTCAGTCCAGATAAGTTTGTAAAATTCAAGCTACATCTTGGTGTAGTTGACAGATTGAGCATTAAGGGATGGTATTAAAATAATGTTTATTATTTATCTATTAATGCTCAACTATTGTATTTTATTGTAAATTAGTGATAAGATCGTCTTTGATCTTACCTAGAGTTTCTTTTTAGAAACTTCTCGGTTTTTGTAAATCTTGTAAACTATTTATTAAGCGTCTCACTCATTTGTTAATACATCGAATATTTTAACAATAACCAACATTCAAACTGCATCAAAGCTCATCAAATAATTAACACAAATTCCAAGGCACTCTGGACATGGTACGGCCTTCATGAAAAGGGCGATTTCATTAGATAAAGTCAAACACTTCAAAATAAAATCTGAATCTCTCCAAGAAGGGTCGCCATTAGCCAAGAAATGATATGAGCAAACACCTAGAACAAAATTAAAATGACACAAAAAGCTGTCAATAAAATCGACCTTCAGCCATGATAGAACCAGCACCTCAGAAACTGTAAAAATCTCCAAAACTCATCATCTATGAAGCTCAATCTGCTAGTCTGGATGAGAAGCAGCAACAATCCCAACTAGGTGTTACCTTTCGAACACAAAATTGGACAAATGCTAGGAGGTAAGCATTCCTCGAAGCCAAATTCATGTAGTCATTTCGATAGCATAACAATAGCATAAACAATGGATGCCCAATGCTAGAGCAAACTCTCTCTTTTAAAGAACTTGAGGTGACTGTTGATTTTCCACCTTTTCTCTCCAAGGGACGCCCAAAGAATGTGAATCATTTAATTTTTAAAAGATAAGTATTTCCTCCTCAACTTTGGCGTCCAAACTCCAAAGCACATTTTTATCATAATAAAATATTAATTATTTCCTCATGAGGCGTCCTCTCTTCATGAACACTTTTTAAAACAACTTCAAGTTATCATATTAGGCCAAGGGGTCAACTTAAGAATAAAACATTAATAACTTGAAATAACTCATTTCTCCCATTTTTCACCTCAATAGCCAAATTCAACAATATTCAATTGCTCCAACTAAAATGGAGAACTTACTGAAAACCTGTAAACTGGATCACTGCCAAAATCAGAACTTACTAAAAAATAGTAAATTCTAAGAAATGACAAAAAAACCTCCAAACAAGCGAAACCCTGATCTCACCTCAACGAGCCTATGGGCTTCTAGAATAGGTTGTAGAGCTACTGAGTTGATCATTGACTAGAAGGGGACATTACATAAATCAGTAATCACTGTTCATCCTACAGGTTAACTTATAGAGAGCAAAAATCAATTGAGGAGAGAACAGTGTTGTTACACATATCAAGGTATTTGGACACCTAGTCATACATGTGGAAGTCCTAAAGAAGACAACCATGCTCACAGGTTCACTTCAGCAGAATGATGGAAAAGAATCACTCCATGCACCTACAAGTGAAGAGCACATGACAGTTCAAGATGGGTACAACGTTGAAAATGAGTCATCTATCAAATCTACAAATGAAGGTCACATGAAGGTTACCAAATCAGCTATGTTAGATCAGCCGCAAGAAGAATTTCAGACCTCTAGGACAGCCCCATTCCACAAAGAACAATGCAACATAATGATGGCAAATAGTGGAGACATGGAGGAAGGACTTGTCTTGAGTCTCATGAGATACCTCTAGTTGAGAGCTCATTAAAGGTTCGGGTCCTAGAGTTGAGTGAACAAGTGGATTATACACTTAGTGGATCAGCCACTAATGTCATTACTACACGTATGGATGGAAACATGGGTGAGTTAGATTTGTATAGGTCTGTGAGCATCCATGACATACTTAATGAAATACAAATCGTTCATGTTGATGGCTCTATGGTAGAGTGTGTAGCTGCTCTACTTCAGAGATTTGTGTTGCATGCCATGGAGATTCTTGTGCACAATTTATATGGGGATGATTGTCAGTGTTGGGATCCAAGTGGTGACAGGTTTGGCACATCAGTTTGGTTGGATCCTGATGTGTTGCTTCACCATTCTCAGCATGGTGAAGATTATATCAGAGTAGCACAATGGAAGTCAACGGGTGATGTGTATGGCAGACTTTCATTTTGGCTATGGCATCTAGGGATTCCTATGTTTGGTAGATTGATCTACATTGGGGTAGTTGCTTATAGGGATGTTGAGAATGGATTTATCATTTATGTCAACCCAATGGATGCAAAAGATATGTTGTTGGACATTCTACAGAATGATTTTGGATCCTCGAATTCAACTTTGGCATGCAGGTGCACATGTTTCTTTGCTTTTCCACTGGCACGGTTTTTATAGATCACATATCTTTCGAAGATCTAAATTGTGAGAACCCTCTCATTGAAGAATTTGAAATTAAAATAAATAAAATACTTATTATATATAGGCTGACCCATGCAAGGTATTTAAATACATAAAGTGGAAGGTTCAAAAATACGTAAGCATTGAATATTATTTGAATATTGAGCCGATTTTAAAAAGACCAAAAGAGCAGAAAGTATGAACAATATTTTTTTTTTCTTATTGAAGAACATATGCAGAACTATATGAGATATGTGAGCAAGTTTATTTGAAGAACATGAGCAGATTTTAAGAAGAGTTTATGATCAGATTTATGGAGGATTTTTTTATCATATGTATAAAGTTTTTATAAGCAGATCTGAGTTTACTAGAGCAGACATTAAGGCAAAAATATATGTAAAAAAGTTGTGACCAGATTTGTAAGAGAAATTATAGCAGACCTTAAGTTAGAATTATAAAAGAAAGTATAGCATTATTTCAGAGAAAATTTGTGAAGGAAAGTTGTTGCATCATCATCGAAAAGACTTGTGAAGGAAAGCGATTATATCATCTACAAACCAATTTGTGGAGGAGAGCACTTGTGTCATAACCATTAGATCATCCACAAGCATTCATGATCAGACTTGAATGTTGGTAGCTCTCTCCACCAAATCTGAAAGATGTTCTCTAAATCCAGTGATGTGACGAGAGACGCCACTATCAATCAACCATGTGCTGCTATCGGTTGGAACATTGCTTGATAGGGCTGAGATAAATAGAAATCCACTTGAATTGTCTCTTGAATCCTTCTGAGGAGAGACCTCATCCACATCCACGGTAGTAGCATGCTGTTTTGGTCTTGTTGCACAATCTCTTGCATAGTGACCAAACTTGTCACATCCGAAGCACTATATATGGGAGAGATATTTCTTCTTCTTAGATTCAGGAGAACCATCTGATCTTCAATCCTTGTTCCTCTTGAAGTTGCTTTTCCTTCCTTCTCTTCCTTTCCACTTCGATGTTTGAGCAGCAAGAACATGGTCGTCTTCATTATTAGAACTCCGTCCATTACCTCTTGCTACCAATCTTGATTCCTCTTGAATACAATCTTCCCTAAGACGATCAAACTTTGGTAGCTTCGATCTTCCACTAATACTTTGAATAAATGGCTCCCAAGTTTGAGGAAGACCGTTAAGAGCCAACATGACTAAATCTTTATCATCAACCATATTACCAATGGCACAAATCTGATCTCTCAACTCAATGATCTTCATGAAGAAAGAGATGATTGAATCTCCTTTCGCCATCTTGATGTGATGTAGTTGTTGCCTCAATGCAAGAGCTTGGCTGGTATTATTAATCTCATACAATCCCTCCAAGGTTTTGAACATCTCATTCGCTGTCTGCAACTTGGAGATAATAGGCACAAGGTGATCCTTCACAGAATCAATCAATATCTTCTTGGCCTTTGTGTCGTTCTTCTTCCATTGTGTCTTCTCATTCTCATCGAAAGGTTCAGGTACTTCGCCCTCCACAAACTCCAGAATCTCATTTTCTTCCAATGCAATCAGAACTCTAAACTTCCAAGAAATGAAGTTAGAGGCACCTTCGAGTCTATCTTCAACCTTGAGACCATTCACCATTTTCGTAGTTAAGATAGACACACACAAATGAGAATGATGGAGAAGGATAATGCTGCTTATAAAAGTCTGATCACGATCTTTTTTTATACCCGCTCTGATACAATGTTAGTTTTAGGATCAGAAATTCAATAAGCAGAAATTGCAACACATAAGACAATGAACACAACAAGAAACCCTAGGAAAACCCTCCTACTCGAGGGAGAAAAACCCAGCAAATATATCGCTTATATATTCAAGGAATAAGAGCAGAAATATTCTTACAACTCAGGCACAACACAATGCCGAACTTGATACAATGAATAATAGCACCTCTCCTAGATGTGAAGACACAAAATGAATATGTTTCTCCTTGAAATAGAATTGTTGTATCAAGATGATGATCTCAGCTGTATCAAGATGATGATCTCCTGCTCAAGTGTGAACTTCTTCTAGGAATGTGAATATGAATGAATGAACTTGATGATCAAATGAGAGATCATCACCTTCTATATACAAAACAAAGTGACTCTTCATATAGGTCGGCCTCCTTAAGAAATTATATTAATTAAACAAGTCGGCCAAAATAAATAATAAATAATAAATATTATTTCATTAATGAAGTGAAGCGCCTCTTCACTTAATTCGATCTACAATAAATTAAATAATAGAATAAATTGAATAGCCAAAGGCTATTATTTAATTTATTTCCTTTTATTTATTATTGCCGCTGGAAGGAAGAGGCCCGACGCTGTAACATCACCACCCCTTTCAATGCAAAGAGAATCACATCATTTCTAATGATCTTCCCACATACTACCAATGAAAATTCTAAATGTCATTTGAGCACGTTACATGTAAATCAAACAAATAGAGGTGACATTTTTTGAAATATTAACACAAGCACACCCTTTCTCAAAAAGACTTTTTGGTATATGTTTAGCCTCACCCAAGGAAACTATGAACTCCATTAATTTATTGTTGGTGTAAATAGGTGTTTTACCAATCTAGGTCATCTTTACATGTTAAGTCCACTTAGGTCCTAAGAGGGAATCTTTCTAGTTAGTGTTACTTGTCACTAGATCTTGTCTTATCTTTTTCCATTTAATGCTTTTGTTCCGAGTCATTTAATATTTGTTGAGGTAGTTGTCTCATTGTACAGGATTAAGACACATGTCATGATCTTGTCTAATCCTATCTCACAACTTGCCTTTATAAGCAAGGCATCATATGTACATCATATATTCAATCTGGCAATCTTGCATCCATAATCATAGGATGATATTTCTACCATTTCTCTCTTGTGGAATTTATTGTTGTCTTGCAAGCGATCTTGGGGTGTTGAGGAGTTCACCATAAACTCCTACATGGCATCAAAGCTTCAATGTTGTAGACTTCTTCTTAGATCTAAGGGACCAATATTGGCATGAAAATTTTGTTGGGTGTGAGTTGAGGCTTCAAGGACCTCACCATTGAATCTAGGGCACCAAAGAAAGTTAGGTTTGTCTTTCTTTTCGTCAAATTTCATCATAGTTTGTTTGATTTACAAGGGCTTCAAGTTGGGCAAGGGTTACCAAATCCAAGAGGTAGCTGAATTTTTTAAGCACTTTAGGCCAAAATTGCTCCTACCATCTCCTCTGGAAGGCCCAAAAAATCCCAAGATTGATTGTCAAATCACAAGAATCGAAGCACTTGACCTCGAGCTTCAAAGAAATCTTTTCCCAATTTTTCCATACAGTCGTATGATCATACAACTTCATTGAATTGTTTTTTGGCGTCGTCAAGAAAAAAAATTACAAAGGTTTGAAATATTTTTTTTGGTTTTCAAAGAATATATATATATATTATTTCAGGAATTTTTTATTTAAAAATCAAAAGAAATTTTTTTAAAGGTACGTAGACCCGTTCAAGGTCGTACGCTACTTTTCAAGGCACGGTGCTGCAGGCACTCCCATTAGCGTCACATCAACATGACGTCAACACTCCTTAAGAATTTTTTACCCCCCTCACCATTTGTATTTTGGTTTTAAAGAGCAACTTACAAACAACCATAACTTGATCATACGTGTTGATGGTGTTTTCTGCACAGCAACAACTCAGACAGAATATGATATCCTATCTCTCTTGAAAGGTAAATCTCTATGGGCAAAGAGATAACCCCAAGGTCTCTAATGTCAGGTCTTGACAATGCAAATAAAACAACTCAGAGATAAATGTGAAAATGCTAGTAATCACAAAAGGACCTTACTACAAGCAAATACTAGACTTTGAATTTATCAAATCTAAACAATAAATCGATACTTGAATCATTAATTGAACCCAGATTATAAACAAATAGCAAAAGATGAAGGTTTAAGAGATAAGTCTAAGACTACTTCTAACCCTAAGATTGATAATGCCAAAAGATTAAATGCTCAAAATGGACCGATCCCTCATAAACTACTTTTTGTTTAATCCAGATAAATCTGCAATTTCACAGAAATAGTGAAATCTTCTAAGGTATTGAAAGATTTTCAAATCGCAAACATTCATTCAAGCAACCCTGAACAAATTCTTATAATTGAACTGAGCACAATTTTAAGTCCAGGCCAACTTTGCAAAGCAGCTAACAATCAACTAACTGCGAAAAGTATGGACTAGGGATCATTGCAAACATTCCAAACATGAAACCCTAAACATCACCAAACTATTTAACTATGAACTTAAGCAATTTTAATGATAGAACAACAAGGACCATGCCAGATAAAACTCCACAAGATAGATACCAAATCACAATATCCTTTCTTATATTAAGTCATCCAAAATGGCAACAATTCCAACTTTCTATTACAATACTTGCTTGAACACAAACCCTAATTCGCTCAAATGTGAAATCTCTATTCTACTTCTCTATGTGTATCATGTATCACCTATCTATCTATCATATGAGGCAACATGCCTATTTTATAGAGAATCCCTAAGATAGGTCGGCCCAAAAATAAGAATTTACAATAAAACATGACCTACAGGAGGTCGGCCTCAAAAAATATTCGAAAATAATATGAAATGTGCAATTAGCACCAATTTCATCCAAGTCAGCCTAGGTATCAAATGGTCAACCCAATGCATGTGAGTAATGGGAAGCACAAATCTCAATGTAACCCTACATAACTACTCCCCATCCTTGTCCTTAGCTCGATCTTCTTCACCATGCATAGCCAGCAATACTCTGTCAAGCTCAGCAACAAGTAGCATAGGCAAAACCCTAACTCTTCTTTCAAGAGATTTAATATCATCCCTTGCCTGCCTCACTGTACCATCCCAATCAGCCCTATTAGTTAAGTATCTTTCGATGACTGCAATATAGGTTGTAGCATCATCTAGCTGATGTTCAATGACTGGTCCCTCACCAACTGGAGAATAAACATCTCTCCACCATTTCCTAAGTTGCTCCAGATTAAGATGCTTCGGAGCAAACTTCTTCCTTCCTGTCATAATTTCAAAGAATGAAATACACTTATCATGAATATCGATCAAAGTGCCCTCAATCTGCTTTCCTTGTTTGTGAATCTTTTTCAAGGCCTTCTGCCTCATTTCCAAGATTTCGAACCATTCCCAAGGTTCAGAAACCCTTGAGAAAGGAAGAATCCCACTCTTTACCAGCTTATCTTCAGTAAACTCCATGATTGTTCTGGTTTTCTGCAGTAGAAAATCAGTATCCTCCTTGTCCTGAGCCAGCACAGTCTTCAACCAGTCCACTGATCTCATGGCATCCCCTCCGGTTGACAAGATATCCTTAATGGCAGCATCTCCTTTAGTTTGAACGCCTTGCAACCAAGCAACTGTGGCAAGTGTGGTGCCTTTCATCTTTTCAAGCTCAAAGATTGTTTCCTGAGGCAAGAAACCTGCAGCAGAGGAGGAAGAGCCAATGGACTGCAAGGGTTTCATCAACTCCTGCAGGTACTTCTTCAATTTCTCGTTCTCTTTCTCCAACTCATGCCTGGTTTGCACAGCCTTCTTCAATCTGCCCACAATTATAGCACTGGAGCCTTCATACTCCTCAATGTCCTGTTCCATAGATACATGCCCTAAGTCAATAGTTTGCACATGATAATCCTTGGCAGTTACATTATCTCTATCCTTATCCGAAGCAGGGGTAGCAATGTGAGCCACTCTATTGCCTGACCCATCTCTCTCAATCCGGGACACAACCCTAGCCTTCTTAATCTTTCCCTTATCAACTTTGGCCATTAAGTCATCCCAATTAGGAGGGGCATCTTCCACTATTACCAATTTACTTTTCAATTCCTTATTCAGCCAACTTGGAACAGTTGACACTATATCTTGCTTATCTTGCTCCTGCTGGTCATTATGGGCATCCTTCTCAACACTTGGCACATTAGGGATATCCATGATAAGACTCTCCTTGTCTTGCAATTGCTCCTCTACAACAACCTGCACCAGTGAAGAGATCTTAGCTGGTATCTCCTCCTGTTGAGGAGATTTGTTCAATTGCTCTCTCACAGGTGAATCTGCATATGTTACTAAGGGAGACTGGACCACCTTGTCAATTTTTACCTCCGCATTGTAGAGGTCTCCTTCCTGAAATTCCTCCTCGCCCAAGTCCTTAGGATCTTCATCCTTCCTTGGCTCTTCTTGTACACTACCAGCATCCTGAGGAATGGAGACACTTTCCTATTCAGCAATGGGAGAAGTCGCAGGAACATCCTCCTTTATAGCAGCATCCTTTGGGGAAGGAGTCCTTGACCTCCTCATGTATACTTGTGTTCTTTCCCCTGAACTCTCCACCTCTACCACTGGTGGTTCAACCTCCCTATCGGTTTTAGAAGCCTCCTCCTGTTTTTGTGATAGCTTCGCAAGCCTTCTTCTCTTTGTCAATGGAGGAGTAACATCTACTTCCTCCTTTTCTTCTTTGTCCTTCTCAGATTCTCTCCTCGAGACATGTCTCCTTTTCTTGGCAATAGGTTTCCTCTGTTTACCTACCTCAGCCACCTTCTCAGCTTGAACATCTCTAACCTAAATTTTGAAAGGAGAATCCACTTTTTCCTTACCTTTAGGATCTTGCTCGTGGGATTCCTCAGAAGCAGAATGAGACTCCCAAGTCTCCCATCAACTCATAGGTGCATTGGACACCTTTGCTTTCCAATTCCAGCATCTTGTGCTTCAGCCATATTTTGGTGTACTTGATTACCGGAGTCATGATTTGGTCCAATTCTGTTTTCTCTTCTTCTAACCAGTCAATCTCCCCAATTGGCTTATCTTTCAGCACCTCGAAGACATGACCCTGAATTAAATTTCCATCCTTTTCCACTTGGTCAAGGATGGCCTTCACATTATATAACCTTACCAGGTCCACTAGTAACCTAGAGAATTTCTTCTTCCTTACCTCAAATTCATCCACAAGGTTGACCCAGTAATCTTCAATATTAGCCTTATGGCTATACTCCCTACTGGCCTTCTTTTGTGCCTCATCAATGATATCAAACCTTGCTCTCTTGCAATGGAAAGAGAGACCAAAAGTACTCATCTCCTTCTCAGAAGCATGAGCAGACTGGATAGAAGGACAGACCTCATTCATTCCTATTTTCAAGGGAAAATCATTCCCAAAACCTGTTTTATGTTTATCTCCCTTTATGATTATGTCAAAGTCACAAATTTGCCTAGTGACCTCCAACAATATGATATGATCAGTAGGGTACCTTGGGAGTCTGTAAGGAGCCCTCTGACAACCATCAATCCTAATGTATGAGAAAGTAGGGAACTGGATAAACCATGCCCCATACCTCCTTATCAATTCTTTAGCTCTGTCAGAAATCCTCACATGCTCTGCACCTTGGAGCAATCTAGTGATATACATTGTGAAAGCATCGTTTGCTCTTCTATAACTTCCCCCAGTTAGGTGCAGCTATGGATATACCTCATATATTGCATCTTGTCCAAAAGTACCTCTAGTGCTCAACCCCTTATATGGGTGAAACCTTGCCAATGCATACACTAAGTAGGAGGTCATGGTGAAGATCTTGGTTTGCAAAACGTTGCACAACTGCTCGTAGATTACTGCACTTATGACACCTGCCCAGTGGTAATCAATTCCTTGCTCCATCCGAGCAATAACATTAAACATCCAGCTTTCAAACACTCTTGCACTCTTCAATCCTACCAGTCTACTGAGAAGAGTGATGACATTGTAATACTCCCTTTTGAACTTGAGTCTGAATAGCTGCTTTGGCAATTTGGAGAAATGAGACTTGGGCTTCTCCAACCAAGAGTTGATTACCTGCTGGGATTTGACCACATTTTCCTCATAGTATTTTCTTGTTGTGTCCATGTCAAAACCCACCACATGTGACCTGTCAGGCATATCAAAAGTCATAGCAATGGATACAGGGCTAAAGCCTGCCACAATCCTTCTCTGGGGAACAATTATCCTCTGTGTCCCCCTATCATAATTTCTAGCACACTCAAGCACCAATTCGTAGCACTGCACTATGGAAGGAAAACCTGCTACATGTGCCAATTCGGACTCCACAGTTCTTTTGGCCAACAACGGAGGGCTTTGTGCTGCCATCTTAGCCTTAAACTCTTCATAATCCCACATACCCACATTGGTATCTGTGATTCCTAACAAAATAAAATTCGGCTTGCTTTCAAGAATCCTACTCTTTATATCCAACTTCACCTTCTCTGCATCAGAGATAGCAAAACTCTCTGCACTTGGATCTGTTGCCTTCCCTTTGCCACAACCAGCAACATCTTGTCCTGATCCTACCTGCAAACAAATAAAAATGACTAAAATGAGGCCCAAGGGAAGCAACAAATGTTAAGAAACCCATATCACCAAAGTCCGGGATTTAGCCCACCTCGTGGATTCCAGACTAGAGAGGAATTCCGGGGAAATCCGGAACAGGCAAAATCCGGCGAGACAAACACACAAACCCCCAAAATATCACTCAATCCATCAATTCAATAAAGGAACAACCTTAAAGGTACTTAGCATAAGTTCATTTGATCATTTAAACATACTATCAATAAGCAAAGTTCTCACATAATGCTTATATTCATCACTTCCCAGAACTTCGGAAGAATCCAACCAGGGCAGATTTTAGCAAAAAACAATAGTTATAATCAACCCGGGAAAAAAGATGAGACACAGAACATCCGAGAAAATCCGGTGGAAACGGATTTTAGCGAAAAAGGGATAAATTACCATCAAAGCACGAATCCAGCAAAATGACCTGACCACGGATACTGGGAAAATCCGAAAGGAACGAATTTTCACGAGGCAGACAAAAAATCCGGTTTAAAATGGCAAGAAAGAAGGAACGAGAAAGCCGGGGAAATCCGGACCAGGCGGAATTCCGCGGAGGCATCAAAAACCCAAACTCATCCACATTCTCTCATTTTTACCAAAACGAATCAAACGACCACGGACCTAGGGTCTGCACCTCGAGAATGACCTAACCATGGACCCCAACGGATCAAATATGAATTGAAAACCCTCCTCTCAGTAATTTGAGAGGGATTGGCTATGCCCTAGGTCAAGAACCCTAAAATCTCCGCCATGGAAGCACAGAAAAACCAGGCACAACTTGCTCATGAACAAAGATGGAAAGTTTAAAACAAATGCAAGCAAGTGTCAAGAAGAGTAGTGAAATACCAGTCCAAAATAAATATTC
The DNA here is from genome assembly GCA_007115665.2 of Sequoiadendron giganteum. Classification (NCBI taxonomy): domain Eukaryota; kingdom Viridiplantae; phylum Streptophyta; class Pinopsida; order Cupressales; family Cupressaceae; genus Sequoiadendron; species Sequoiadendron giganteum. The sequence goes on along the minus strand of CM021102.1, from coordinate 140,061,326 downwards.
AGTGATCAATCTAGGGGACCGGCAAAACAACGGAAACCCCAAAATGCCCGGACATGACGCGCACACCCAAGGAAATAACGAAGCAATGCATGACATGGAGGCAAACAAAGCAGACCAAATCGAAACCAACAGAGGGGAAGAGCAAACTTACATACCATGAGAGTAAAAAGAACTGGAACTGGCGATGCCAACAGACAACTTTCAAACACAAGCAGGATACGAGCAATGCACACGAATTTCAAATCCAGCAGTTGAAACAGCCTCGAAATGCACGATCTAGCAACACGCCCCAAGCTCCAACACTCCAAACTTCAAATGATAAGCAAACAAACAAACTCAAATGGCCAACTACTTCCCAAAATTCAATATATCAATGCCCCAAAAGGGTCGTGCAATCGCCATTAATACGACCGATAAGACAGCCAAAACCCAAAACCCGGAGATCCGACAGGGCCATGAACTTCGGAGAAATCCTGACACAACGGATTTCTGCGGATTTCGGTCAAAAGACAACTACCTCCGAACTCCAAAAGAAAACCGAGAAAATCAGAACAGGGCAGATTTTCCCGAAAAACGGTGAAAAGTCCGAAATACACCTAGATCTTAAGATTTTCAATAAAATTCACAAATGCGCCACTCCAACTGGCAAGATAAACATTAGAGCATGGGTCCAAGCAAGCAAAACCCCCAAAATAGAAAGGCCAAGACACCCAAAAGCGAAAAAAAACAAGGGTCCCTACTTTAGTGGGGCGTGTGTGCAAAAACTGCACAACAATACGTACTCCTCCCGAGCAATTTATTTTATCTAGGTAGAATTTTGTGCTCTTCGTAGTGGTGAAATTGGTTTTTGATTTTGATGCCTAGTTTTTCCAGAAAATTCAAATTCTCATGGGTGTTGCTTAGTCATTCTCGTTTTGGGAACTTCTGGTGCTCTATTCTTGCTCCTACGATAACATTTTTGGGTGAATTTCTTTTTGAAAGTGCATAATTTTTCGTGTACTTTCCAGTGATGTGATCAGATTGATCTCATTTTGTGTTAAAAATTTGCTTTGAGCTTGTGGCCAAATTTGGCATTTGTATGCACTAAGATCAAGTCCACTTCGTTGTTGTTGGCAAGTATCACCTGTAATCGCACTAAGCATAAAGTGCCAACCTCATATATTGTTGGTGGGTGTTTCTTGATTGAGTAATTTTGGGTGGGGGGGGGTAATCTTGTATTGTTGTTGGTTGTAATCATGTCTTTTAATGCATGGAAAGTAAAATATGATTACTATGGGAAGAAAAAGCATATAATAGATGATTGTTTGCAGAAAGAACTTGATGGTTTGAAACTTTGTTATGAACTTCATCAATTGCAACAACTTTGCATTGCCAATGGAATCAATTTGCCTAATTCCCTTGAACCAACATCAATTGAATCTAGTGTTCTTACTTCATCATATGTTGAGAACGCAATAGAGGATGATAAGTGTAGTCCAATGACATGCACTTAAATCTCATCTCCTTCATCTACTGTTGTACCTGAGGATGCTTGTGATTCCATAGTTTTGGCTCCTTGTGATTTAGTGCAGCAAGCCACTCATCGTCTTCCAAAGATGGCTACTTGGGATGAGTACTTGACAAACATTGGTGGTTTGTTTTGCGAGTCCCGCATTTTAGATTTGGGAGACATCATTGATTGCATTCATCTTCTCTTTGATGAAAAAGATCCTTCTACAATTGTTACGAGGTAACACTCTAACCCTGTTGCTCATTCTCTACATGGTCATCCTTTGCAGTTTGACATGAGAGTGGATTCTTTTGGACAACATTTGGACGAGGCTTCTTTGTCTTTAGATTGTGTTCTACAATCGTTTCTAGGAGATTATGGATTGCCTTCTTCGGTAGTGTGGCCTAGAACGCTCGTTTGAAGTCCAACACCTTTCGGCATCGACATGGAGACACTTGAGCATTCTTCAAAGACATCACTCATCATCCTTCTTCTCGCATCTTCATTTCAGGAATGGGAAGACATCCTGCATACCATCTTGGTTATGTTTCTTCCCAAGGGAACATTGTTCAACGGTCATGGCTCGTCTTCAACATTCATTGTCAAGCATTCACCATCATTGTAGGAGACACTACATTGAGAGCGGGTTGCATTGTCTCTCTTCTTCTCTCTTATGGGGAGGTAATTTTCCTCATATGGGGTTTTGTCCTTTTCATGCATCATTCAAAGCATTTTGTGTTTCATATCTCTTTTGGGGAGTGGTTTTGTATCACTGGGTTTTCTCTTTTTCACCGTTTGTGAGAGCTTGCATTTGCATATGTACATGGGTACCTAACATGGCCTCGTAGTCGAGACCCATCTTTGTGTCGTTTGCATAATCATACTCCCTAAGTTGTACTTAAGGGAGGGTGTTGGTATAAATAGGTGTTTTACCTACCTAGATCGTATTTACATGTTAAGTACACTAAGGTCCTAGGAGCAAATCTTTCTAGTTAGTGTTAGTTGTCACTAGATCTTATCTTATCTTTTGGCATTTAATGCTTGTGTCCTGAGTCATTTAATATTTGTTGAGATAGTTGTCTCATTGCTCAAGATTAAGACACATGTCATGATCTTGTCTAATCCTAGCTCACAACTTGCTCTTACAAGCAAGGCATCATAAGTACATCATATATTCAATCTGGAAATCTTGCATCCATAATCATAGCATGATATTTCTGCCATTTCTCTCTTGTGGAAGTTATTGTTGTCTTGCAGGTGATTTTGGGGTATTGAGGAGTTCATCATAAACTCCTACATTTATTAACAAGTATAATTTTTTACTATACCTAATGCTAGGTGTAATGTGCCTGCTTTCAGTCATGTCGACATTGAAATTAGCTTTGGCTTTCTTGGTGACCGTCAGTCGTGCCAGAGAAGATATCTAATGTTTTTGAGGAGCTCCAAAGTATTTTGGCACCCTCAGATGTCACTTTTGATTGGGTTTTATATTTTCCGAATTTTCAGTTGGTTGTGTGAGAAATATTTAATAATTAAATATTAAGTTATCGAAAAAAAAAATTGAAGGCAATTAAAATTCATTATTTTAAATGTGAGCAAATGTGACTAAAGTGCTAGAAAAGCTAATTAATTTAATAGTCACTTTTTGGCGCAATATGGAATTAAATTAAAAGTAAAAATTGGTTCAAGAAAGGAGTTGAGGAGTTACGAAAGAGGGAATAAAATTATTTTGGAGTTCATTTTTTGGGATGCTGGGATTTTTTGGATAAATAGGTAATTGTTGGTTGAACAAAGTTCACCTACAGGCTTTGGGAGGACGAAAACCTTCACAAAGGACATCGACTGCAGAAGTGGAAGATCTTTCCTAGCTAATTAGCAGGTATTTCACTTAGGAACTACGCAGGTTATTAATTGTTTGGTTTTATAGTTTGAGCAAAAGGGTTTATTCAATTTTTGTGAAGTCTTGCCCAGCAAGATGAAATTGTGGAATTGTTGTTGGCACCAATTTGAAGCAATTATTTGATAATTTGATCTAAGACTGCTCAATAATAAATGAAGGGGAATTATTTTCCAAGAAAGTTTGATACTTTAAGTGCCTTAGCCATTGTACAATTCCAGTGAAATTATTAAACTGTACTTTGGCATTTTGAAAGAATCTTACGGAAGTGAATTGGAGACTACCAAAATTTATTCTCATTTCATTAGTTTCTTGCTACGTCCTTTTTATAATGAATATCTGGTGGTGGTCAAGGTATGGAGGTGCGGCTAGGAAGATTTGAAGGAGTCATGTTAAAATGACAAACATAATCCATGCTTGCCATACGCAGTTGTTCAAGTCGAGCGGAGATTTGAAGGTCCATACTAGTGAAAAGGCATAATATGATGCTATTGATATTAGAAGCTTTAAAATGTGAATTTATGATTGAATAATTCAATATTATTAAAGGGGAGTCAATTGTAGGCAATAAGGGAGCCATTGGGTCAAAGGGAGTTCAAACTCCCATATAATATCATTTCCGTACAATGTAAACAGCCAAGCAAGAGGTGTCGTACAAGTATATATGGAATGTTCCGTACAGATTGGTGATTACAATTAATGGAAGGGAGTGAAAGATTCATAGCAAGCTCTAAAGGGGGTAAAAGAAGTTGGATGCAATTTAAAGAATAAGATTGAGCTAGCAAGGAGTCGCCACATAGGTGTTGAAAGATTTTTAATTACCTATAGCCGTCGTACTAAGAAGTTGGAGCTAGCAGTACCAAGTGTTGAGCCGTCATACAATGGCAGAGGTAATTTATGCATGTACCATGTATGGAGTTTGTTGGAGTCTTTAAACATATCAGAAAATTATAAAAAATATTATTTGATCTGGAAACTATATGTGAACAGCTAGTTCATAGTTTAATATCCTTCTTTTCAATTGTTGATTGTAATGAAAGTATTTGATTGCAATGTTACCAATTAACCAATTGGGAATGAAAGTGAGACTGGGCATATTTTGATAAGCTTATCTTAAGCCTTCAGCAGCAGTGACATGCTTTTAATGTTGTACAATGTTTAAAAACTGTTAGCCAAAATGTCTATGAGTGAATAGGAAAGGTTGCAAAATGTTTAGAGGTGGAAGATCTCACTGGGGTTCTTTAACTTTGAACCTATACAAATTTGATGGTAGAATCTTTAATATTCTTTCCTCTCATAGACCCTCTTAAGATCTCGTTAACTTCAAATTTTCCTGCTCTTATCTCCAATCACTAAAACCTATTAAATTTCAAGGTTTGGATATTAGGTTAAAATCAATGTTTCATGGGGACGCATCGCCCCCCCAAAAATCTTGCCATTTCCGAGACTCGAAGATGTCAAGGAAACATCCCCTCACCATCCCCCCGTTTCTCCGCCACCTCCGAGACATCTCCCTTTTGAGGGGACTTCTAGGCGTCCCCGAGACTTTCAGACATCCCCCAAAGTACAAGAAACTCCCAAGCGTCCCCCTTAAAAATGCAATAAAAAATGAGTTTTGAAAACAAAAAAAAAGTAAAATTTATAAATTTTTAATTTTAAAGTATTCTTAAAAGCCTAAAATGCTAAATTGACCATGCCTTTGACTTTTTCCTCTATTTTCATTTTGTTGTTTAAGTGTTTACACAACTAAGTGTGGGCGTCTGAGTTTGGGCGATTGAAGCTACAAGTATGAGGGTTTTTTTTTTGTTTCATTTTTGTTTATGCTTTGTTGGATATCCATACCTGTCCAAATCTCCTATTCACGTTGCACTTGCAACTGCATAGGCAGGGAGGGGTCAAACCCTAGAATATTGCAAGCACGGGCAAGTCACGTGAACTATTAGACTGAATGCCTCAAAGAGATGTCATCTCATGGGATATAGTGATTAGATCATTAGAGGCATCAAGCCATTAGCCATTTACTATTTAGTATTTTGTTTTTGAACTTTGATCTTTGAACATTGTTGATTGTAATTATAAATCAAAATTATGAAATTTAAATTATGAAACATCTAGTTCTCATTCCAATGTCTATTAAGTATATTTTCATTTTTATTTTCAATGTTCACTAGTTCAATGAAATCATTGCAATGTGTTTAAACTTTAAACTTTACTTATTCCTTAGGCTTCAAAGGTTATACATCTTTTTATAACTAATTTTTCAAGTACCATACGTATTTCAACGCACCGCTCCCCCACTGTGCCCCCCACCCCCTCTTGCCCCAAACTTAGAACCCCCGGCCCCGCATCCCTTGTCATCCCCACATCCCTGAAACCCCATGGAACACTAGTTAAAATTAAGTTTTGGTGCATCCAACATCCAAAGAATTATGCATTAAACAAACATTAAAAATTATAATTGACACTAGGTAAATAAATTCCATAAAGTAGCGAAGATAAAGGATGCAGCATTAACATATGTAGATTTAGGCAAAAAGGTAATACCAGCAAAGGCACCAATAAGAGCATTTTCTGGATCATAAAGATCCCGCTTTGCCTGCAATAATAAAACTGATGCATCAGAAATGATATCTATTGGATGAGATATTAACATGGATAATACATTCTACGTTATAAGCACCTGTAAAATACAATTGTTTTAGCATAGATGATAGATTCTTCTATTTCCAACTTTAGATAAAAAGAATTGAGGCATGAACCAAACCCAGTTCTAAACATGTCCCCATGTCTGTTGTTGAATTGTAACATACATTAGTGCACATAACAAGAATCGATGTTTATGCATTTTTATATTCCATTAAGTCTTAGGAGAGATATGTTCACAAAAAATCCAGCACTAATGTGGATTAGAAACCAAAAAATATTATTCACTCTCATAAATGTTAAGAAATAACTTAACATAGTTCAATGTCTATGGAAATAAAAGGTAAGCTCCAGGTTGAGGTAAATATAATTTAGTTAGCATGAGGCTCATTATGAGCATGTATAAACATATTGTTTATTATTATCTATCTAGGCTATCAATTGCATACAACTAATAGCATGTACCAGATATAGTAACATATTATAACACAATAGAAGCTTTATTCAATAGAGTTTGCTTTCACACATGTAAATCAAGGTAGCCCAAGCCAAGATTAGACACTTTCCCTAACTATGATTATTCAATGTAAAGGGAGGCCAACAGTTGCAGTTAGAACAAAGTTGTTAGAGATTCATTTATACTAATACAAATCAAACATTACACATTCATTTATACTCATACAAATCAAAGATCTTCATGCAGCTAGACATACTCAGTAATCTAACCCAAAACTACAACTACTCATATGAAACAAAGGAAAGCCCATTACAAAGAGCTTGGAATGCATTAGAAATTTGTCACAAATCCATCTCATCCCTGTTACATTCATACCAGTAAATGTGGCAAGACAATATCCACAAATAGGTTCAAGCACCCCACTTGAATAATTATGAATTGCAATGGAGAGATCCATTTACATGAATTGTGTTCATTGAATACCATTTTTGTGATTTACACAGCATTACACATCCCCTTACAGACCAGACCTACATCATTTTGTGACCTAGAACAATTTTTGACTCTATATCATAAGGAAATTGCCTCAAAGACCAACATCTTACATCTTTGTATATCATTACATTAATTGCATTTTGTTTGCTGGGAGTGTTTCACAAGTCATGTGCAAGCCAACGCATTAATTGTCCCAAGAAACCCACCTATACAAGAAATCCGTTGGATCTAATGTAGGACAACCTATAGTAGCAGAACCATCATTCTCGCATTCAAACCACTAAACCAATACCTGCCTATAGCCCTACAAAAAATAGGACCTCATTTATGGTGTTCAAGTTGCCCATACTTGTTTGCATTAGTAGCACATGGTTTTTCATTTCAATCCATACCTCTAAGGAGTTTTAAATCATTTTGGCAAGATCAAGGCAGCTAAATGTCTCCATCACAAGCAAAGATGGCATTAATGGCATCTGGGAAGTGCAAGGATGCTAGTGAGGCCTTTGGCTGAGTTGCAAAACTCCAAGGAAAAAGTGGAAGTCTAGCTTCGACATGTCTAAGAGAGGTCAAAAAGTCTACAAATGAATGTATTACGAGAATCGGCTAAAAATGGGGAATGAAAACTTGGAATGACAAAGGGAAGTTTTCAAAAGCAAAGGAAAAAACCACAAGGGACAAAGGGAAAAGGGTGAAAACGAAAAACTACAAGGAAAGGAAGCGAGGGTGGGAATCCACACAATGTTTTCATGTTTGCAAATGACAATCAAAGGAGTGATGCAGAAAAGTAGGGAACAGCAGCAAGTATACAAGGAATACAAACTTTTCTACCAAGTCCAAATCTCCGCAAGAAATGAAAAAAGAGGAAATGTAGCGATGTAGGACTAGGAAGCAAGGAAGAGTGCACAAATGCACACAAGATCGGCCAGTCTACAGGGAGGTTCTAAGAGAGTTGAAAGGTTGCAAGAAAGCAAAAAGCAAGAGGAGGTAGGAAATTTGCAAAAAGTGCAAAGATGAATAGATCTTCTGCAAATCCACAATGCCAACGAAAAGTGGGGTAGATTTGTGGAGATGTGAAGATGCAAAGAAGGGAAATATAGGTAAGCACCCACAAGGTCTACATTCCCACAAAAGAAACAAATATGCGAAGATGATGGAAACATGGGGAAGTCCAAACATGCATATGGGGTTCACAACTTCGCAAGTAAAGAAGGAAAGTGGGTAAGCAAGAAGCGAAGGCAAAATAGGATATTTTCGAAAAGTGCAAAGATCCATGAAAGTTTTGAGACTCTACAAAGACATAAGAAAGAATAGAATTTCCCCCTATCTTTTACCAAATGCAAGTATTATGATTTCATGGTCTCTAATCACTTCTCAACTATTTGCAAATCCAAAAGAAAGGTTGTGAATCATTAGACTTGGACTCGGTTCCATGGGTGACCGCATTACCTTTGAATTATTGCTTCAAAAGCTTCCATATGTTTGACCATTAACTACCTCCTTCACATTCATGTGTGTAATGTCCCCTTCTAGTCAATGATCAATTCAATAGCTCTTTAGTCTATTCCGGAAGCCCATAGGCTCGTGGAGGTGAAATCAAGGTTTCCTTGTTTGGAGGTAATCTGGTATTTCTCAAAATTTACTATTTTTAGTAAGTTCTAATTTTGGCAATGATCAATTGTCAGCACTTGAGCAAGTCATCTTCAGTGGGAGCAATTGTTTGGGTTTGTTTTGTGGCTTTAAAAAACATTATGTGGTGAAATAGAATATTTCAAGGCATTATTGTTTTAATTCCACATTTACCCCTTGGCCTAGTTCATTAACTTCAAGTTGTGTTTAAAAGGTGGCCATGAAGGGGAACGCCTTCATTAAGTAGAAAATTAAAACATTTAATAAAGTTTTCTATTGCCTTGAAGTTGGACACCACTTTGGAGGAGATTTTAATATTTTTGAATTTCAAAATATTTCAAATGGCTTTTGGCGTCCCATTCTTGGAATTTGAAGAGCCGTCACTTTTTCTATAAAAGTGAAGCTTTGCTCCAACTTTTGATCATCCGATGTTTATGCTATTGTTATGCTGTCAAAATAACAACTTGATTTTCACTTTGAGGGATGCTTACCCCCTAATTCTAATCCAATTTTATGTTTGAAAGACAACACCTAGTTGTTAATATTGTTGCTTCTCATCCAAACTAGCAGATTGAGCCTTACAATTGAAGTTTTTGATGATGTTTTCAATTCTGGAGTTGCTGGTACAGACATGGCTGAAAGTCGATTTCACTTGCAGCTCTTATGGTGATTTTTATTTGATGATGGGTATTTGATCAAATGAATTTTATGCTTGTGGCGACCCTTCCCATAAGTTTGCAGATTTTATTTTGAAGTTGGTGATTTTTAATGTCAAAATCACCCCTCCCAGCCAGGCCATACCTTCCTAGAGCACATTGGGATTCGTGCCAAATTATTGGGTGAGATTTGATGTTGTTTCTTCATTGCAATTGGGGCGCCAACCTTCTAGAGAGCTGTTGCACTTTGTTTCAGTCAATTCGGAGGTATATTGATGAAGTTATGAGCATTTCTTTGATTTACAGTTTGCTGGTTTACAGTTTCAGTATGCTGGTTTTTGTTATCAGACCTCACTAAGCTCAGATTTTGGCTTCATTTTCAGTCTTTGAGAGTCTTGAACATTGTTCAATTCATCCTTCAAATATTTGCATTCATTCTATTATTGTAACACTCGTAATTTGCAGATTCTTTCAATTGTAAGGTTGTGAATTAGCAGTACTAATCCAACCATTGTTATTATTGCAATTACTTGTGATTTCTAATGCAAATACTATAACCCCTGGATGATTTACCGCCAGTGTGGAGGAAATTAACTTGTATTTACATCTATCACCAACTGTTAAGTGGAGAATTCTCACTGTTGAGTGAATGTCTACCGCAGTGGATGAATTGTTTGATTTGTAATTTCATTCCCCCCACTGATTAAGTGGAAGTGTGGAAAATCTCACATGGCTAGTTCACCGCCTAAGTCTATTTCAATTTTGTAATAAGCACTCCGTCATATGCTATCACCTCGCCTTCCAAGGATCTTCGTGAACATTCTTGGCGTTGAGTTTTATCTTTTCCCTTTCAATTGTAATCAGTTTCAGTTATTGAATTACTCAGCTCCTAGGGATCCTATGACCATATGCTCGCCCCTCCTCCCTCATCGGGTCTTAGGGCGCATTCTTGGTTAGAGTTACTATTCCGCATTGTTTCGATTTTGGAGCTAACCTTAATGGGTGCGTGTTGCATTGTAATTGATATTGAAATCAAGGGAAAAGATTGAGTTAGTATTTTACAATGTGAGTAGCCTTACAAACTCCTCAAGCAATGGGGAATGATGAAACGATGGACAAGGAGTAAACCAACAAAATGAGACATTAAGTGAGGACCCATTGCTTATTCCACTTCAAACTTCAATATCGGGTGTCTCAAAGTATCACTCAGATCCCATACTCTTATGTATAAACGACATTAAACTGTAGCGAAAGGACCTCCATACTCTTTGCTGCAAGTTATATCCTTCACTTTTTCACCTTCCTTATGACAAAAAATTTGTATAGCATGGAAGGATTGCGCTGATGTCAAACCATTACTTTCATAGCTTGAGCCATAACCATGGATATTATCAAAGTTCAAACTGTTTAATATTAGTTGTTGATCTAAAATTTTCAGCAAGCTGAAAACAAACATTAGTATTTAACAATACATTCTTCTTATGTGCATGCCTTTCACCAAATTCATTCTACAACTCTGCATTATATGTTTCTTGAATTAAAACATCATGTTCATTGTGACTGTCTTTCATTTTTTATGCTTCTAATAACTCAGCACCATTATTTTGATGACTCAAAAGATTTTTCTCAATATCATTTTTACAAATATCCTGCAAATCATCCTTATACGGGATGGACTCAATAGGTTCTTTCTCACTTGTGCATCCAAAATTGATGTTCTCCTTTCCTTGACTTCACTAAAATAAATCATTTGCTGGTCTGCAATTTTATAAGTCTCTAGGATATACTTTTTTTAAATAAATTTCATACCTTCAACCTGCATAGTGAATTCCTCAAAGGTATGCTTCCTCTCAATTTAATGTAGCTCTGATTTTTCTTTTTCTCATACTTCATCACAACTTCTAATTCCAACATCTTCTTTTCCAGCTCTTTATTGGAATTTTCTGAGTTTGTTTCTAACATCTCATCTTTCCTCCAATATTTGTGGCTTGACTCCCAAGATACATTGCATGAGAAGTAAAAACTCTCTCTTCTAAGTTTGTTTCTTCTATTGACAAAGAAGTTGTGTCTTAGAAAGGAACTTAGCCCAAGGCACTAAACACTGTAGCTCTAGCCTTTCTTATTCCTTCACGAATATTTTCCTGAGTTCTTGCTTCATAATAGCTTCTCATGATTATTTTAGTTTTTGCTCCTTGGCAGATTCTCAAGGCTTACATTATAACATTTCCTCCTTCATTTTTCTTCTATTTTTGTTTTCTTGGAATATTTCCAAGTGTTCTTCAAAGGTGCTGATAAATTTGTAGATATCAAACTTTTTTATCACATTCACAAAACACAAGCATTTTGCTTTCATCTCTTTCATGCTACTGTTTTGGCCATGCCTCCTGAATAGGATCTTTCTTTTGTGTGTCTCTAAATGAATCTAGAGCTTTTAAACTAATAGCAAATTGCTCCACTAATTGATCCTTAAAACTTGGGCTCTTCTGCATACTTACTTTTGTTAAGAACCTTGGCTGAAAAAGATTGGAACTGGGACCAATCAAAGATCAATTACTTGTTGACTGTAAGATTCTCCTACCAATTGAGCATCAACTCTCTGCAAGTTTTCATAATTTTACTGATCCGGCCTTTCGTCAAACACTTTGCTTAATGCGGATCTTAAAGATTTTCCACTTGTATTGGGATTGCAAATAATTTTCAAATAATGATTTTTGCAATAACTTACAATACTACTAGCAACATGATACAAATCTTTAAAATCAATTCCATCAATGTAAGTTTCCTTCAAAATTTAACAATGATGTTGCAACCCTCATATTATAGGCTATTACATTAATTGTGATTTGAAATTCAGAAAATAGTAAAATACTTATTATTGCTAACTTGTAGCCTTCTTCAGTTCACAGTTGATATATAAAAGCAGGAAATGAACACCTCATAGTGGAGCAGCTACACTTTGTCTTCAGTGCACCAAGGATTAGGAGCAATGGTTGATAACTGCAGCAGAAACCAATTATATGCAATGATTTGTATGTATGGTGGTGCTTGGAGGACCCCACGGGATCCTTAAACTTGGCGAAGGTTAAAAATGTTTATCACGGCTACTTTAGGAAAAGGTCAGCGGCTCCTAAACTTTGACTCCTTCATTTGATATGCTGCGGCCACCTTGCCTAAACCACGTCACACATATGTGGCGCTTCCCATCTTTCCTTGTGACTCCTTTATAGAATGGGTGGCAGCTTCGGTGTATAGGAAACCCACAACTTCTACAAGCTTAGACCCGTGTCTTCCTTAATTCAACACCACTCTCCACATCGCCCTTGTACAGCGTCATTTCCTTTGGCTGCGACTCATTTTGAAGAGTACGGGCCTCACGAAAGTATGGCAGTAATAGAAGTTAAGGGAAAAGCACTTATTTTGGATGGGTATTGCAAATTGATTCCTCTAGTGACTATGCAACTCTTAATGGTACTGTTCCGTCAGGAAAGTCTTAATAATATTTAATTCATCCAATAAATTACTTCTGTCACCTGTAAACACTCCTGCAATTATTTTCATAAATTCTTCAGACCATGAATATCCTGAAATTTGTCTTTGCAAAAGACTTCACAAATTTCCAAACAAACGTCCAACCATTCATTGATGCACAATGTGAATCCTGAGTGAATCCGCCATTCAATGGTATTGGGTTTTCATCAAATGCACCCAGAATCCCAAGGGTTTTTGTCCTCAAGCTTCTTAAAAGCCAAGTTCTCCAAATCATGTAATGTCTGCCCTAATTTTATTTTTTTTAGAATAGAAGCCTGTTTGCTGTTTGCACTGTTTGCTGACGGTTTTGTGTTTGGTTTCATGTATCTTTCATTGTTTCATTTGCATGCATTTTATAGATAACATAATGAAGGAAAACTGGAAAATAAACTTTTCTCTTCATAAGGAAATCAACTCATAATTACAGAACATTGATAGCAACTCAAAAATCAAACTTTAACAAACATTTATCAGACCTGGTAAAACGCTGTTTCAGACCTGACAGGGGTTCTAGAATCTAAACAGCAGCAATTAACACTCCAAGCTAGCAACATACATCACCATGAAGAAGGCCAACAAACTACCATATTACCAATGTTTCACAAGCTCCAAGAACTCCAAACAATGCAGAAAAACAACCTATACAACAGCAGGTCGAAAAGTCCAGAAACCCCAAATCTGTAAGGCACCCTAAGCTGGGCAACCCCCTTTAGAAAATCAGATAAAAAAATTAGTAAATTCATTCTTGAGCATGAAATGGGACGCCATGAAGAGAGGCATCCATTGAAGCAATACCCAAAAAGAGTTCTTGAGCCTCATTTTAATTTTCTGCTCCTGGTGAAGATAATTTCCAGAACTTCAAAAACAAGCTTCAGACCTCTGATAACAACCCTGAATCACCTCCAAAATCAAAACAAAAAGAAGCCAAAAGCACAACACACCAAAGACCAATAACCAACTTCAAAAATACTTGAAGATCTTCATTCTTTCACACCCCAAAATACTGTAAATCATCAAACTGTGAAGCCCTAGGTGACCCTTGAAATGGAATCACTAAAACCCCGGCTACTGTGGATCTTCCACCACCAAAACCAGCTCCCAATGATGAGGGTTTCTGTCCTCAACACACAGCAATAGACCTCTGGAGAAAATCCAGCAACATCCTGTTATGTAGCCAACTTAGAGATATCCAAATGAAGCCCAAAATGAAGCTTTATTGAGCCAAGAAGAAATAAGTGCAACAAAATTCAAATTTGCTTTCCCTCCAAAATCCAACACCCCCCTCATATGAGCCTTTTTTTTAAATAATTCAAAATTCCTCCCTTAGGCGTCCTTGCTCACAAGCCTATTTCGCTTTTGTTGCCTTCTAAAACAACGTTAAGTCATTACATTAGGCTCCAAGGTGCTTTTCACATGACCCCCTGACACCTTCACTTAAGTTAAAGAAACTTTATTGAAATAACTTAAATGAGATTTAGAAATAATAATTAAATTGAATCCTAGCCATACAAATGCCCAAACTGGAAATAGGCACTGCTGAAGTAGCCTTGGCCAAGACTAGTTACCTAAAATAGACTTACTATTTATAACACTGCTAAACAAAGTAAATTCTCCAAATCACCAAACTGGCATAAAAACTAATAAACATTGTGACTTACTATAAATAGTAAGTGATGGAAATGGCCCTCTGCTAAAAATAGAAAGTCCTACCCAAAACACTGAAAACCACCACAGAAAGAAACTGGCTCTGAATCCCCTTACCAAACTCTAGAATATGCTAATGGACAGCTCCACTGCTCAGAGGCAAGGAGGGGACATTACAAAATACTCTTGATAATACTTTTCCAAAGATGATAATAATCTCTTTTTCCACCACCTTTTATACTTCACCACTTTTTCTTCTTTTATTATTTTTTTCTTTTCCCAAATTGACTATTTAAAATTTACCACAACATTTAATATAAGTCACTTTAATAAATTAAATAAAAATAAAGAGATCCTTAAGATTTATTTTATATGGACAACTTTATAAATAATGAATTTTATTTTATTCCCTTATAATCTCTCATCATAGCCTATGGGAATAAAAGTAGGCTAGATAACCTTGTTGGTTGATCACTCAGAAAAACGGGACATTACATGGACGATCTTCCTTCTACTCTTTTGTCACTTTTTTTCACTAGAAGAATGAAACAATTTGTTTCCTTATTCATATTCTACAAAGTTTGTAGCATTTCTAACATGGGTTCTTGAAATGAATTCATATTTTTGTCTTCATATTGACAAGCATATTAATGTCCCTATCTAGGATAATAGCTTACTTTACAAATTTTAAAAAACAAGACACAAACCCTAGCACTTTTGAATCACCAAGATCCTAATGTGGGCAAGGTGAGAGCATACAATAGATGGGATGTTAACAATTAGCAATAAATTTCACTTACCGGCAACAAGTTGCATAGTTTACAATTCACATAAAACTGGAAGATAAATATATTGACTCTAGGGCAAGCCATCCAAAGCAAGCATGTAACTACCAAATAGAAATAAGGAAATAGAGATCATAGATATTAATCTAGGATCTGATGATGCACCACCCAATATCCACTTACAATAATAATACAAGATACTATTTGGTGGCTATGCCTTCCAAATTTACAACAGTGAAATCAACTATAAATCTTCAATTGCTTCTAATGATAAACCGCACAAAAAATTGCAAGGCAATTCATTAACTAACTATAGTTAAATTCTTGTTATTGTCAACGACAACAATATACCAATAACCTCCAAAAATAAACTATGTAACAATAAAGTCAAAGACTTACAAATATATATAAGTTGCAACCAATACCCAATTGTATGGAACCAAAAATAAGTGGAAAATATCTCGAGAATACTTGTATGGAAAAAATATTATTCACCAAATAATAGTTTATAACTACTTTTAGAAGTATTAGGAACTCACCATACAATATATTGTATTCCCAAAAGGCTACAATTGGGGAGAAAGAGCAATAGACCAAAACAAATATGCTAGAATATTGTCATACCTAATTTTCCAATTGTATGGCAAGGAATTGATTATAGGAAAAACATATAATATGAAATATGAAAATGGATCAAATGCTTCAACTTCCCTTTGTGTAACTACGGCCTACTCCTGAAAATTTTATGACACCCAATAAATAGTAATAAACTTCATTCTTTTATGAGTTCCAGCTCCTTCCATATGGTATGGTAGAAACAACATGAAGAATTTAAACTTATTAAAGCTATGATTTCTTCTTTAGGAAACTATGAACCATTTTCTAGTATACGATGCATCAATAAATAAATATGGTAAATTAAAACCATACAAAAGTACAGCCCCTCAATTATATTTCAACATTATTTCATATAAGAAATCAGTAAGAAATTAAAATAGTACAGAAGCTACCAAGAGGTATGGCTGGGTAAAACTAGTACTACCAAATTTGCAACACAAACTAAAAATAATATTTGAACTCTGCCTAAACATATATCAAATATTAAATTCCAAAAAACTTTCTGAATAATTATAAAATACCAAACTAGAAATTAAGAAATTCCACATACCAACTAAAATTTGGAAATTCTTCAATCTTCAACACAACTTTTGAGATCTTCAATATGCTCCTAAAATAATCTTTCCACACACATGCAATCCCTAGACAAAATAACCTCTATTGGAAATGAGGGTTTTCCCTCACAAATCCGATCTGGAAACCAAGAGGGCTTTTGTCCCCAAATCCAATCTAGAAACCAAGAGGGTTTTCATCCTTTGATTTCGATACCAAGAGAGTTCTCATCCTCTAGTCAAAAGATGAACATCAGGTGCTCAATGTTTAAGAAAGGAGTTTTGGCAACAACACAATGGATGATCCTTCTCTCTACTCAACTCCTCTTATAACCTTTTGAAAGGAATTTAATATTATTTTCTCCTTTTCCTTTTCCTTTTCCCTCCAAAACTTAACTTTAGAATTATCTAGAAAGACCTTTTAAATAAACATTATTTTTGGCACCTTTCCTATCAACACTTTGTAAAACAACTATTTTTACTAGTGAAACATAAGTCATTTTATGGGTACAAAATAAAGTTACTTTTTGTGCAACTTAAGTTAAATCATTAAATTATTTTTTAGCTCAAAAAGTGGACGTAACAGAAAAAAAATTGAATCTCTGGTAAAAAAAACAATGTCTTATTGATGGGCAATATAGTCAAGCCTATTTCTTAAAACAAAACCTAAAGGAAACAAACACATTACAAGAAAAGGAAACACATCACATCATTAACATAGAAAAGTATCACCTACCTATCGACAAACAAGAGGAAGTAGATTGACCAAACAAAACCATTTACAAGCCAAGAAAAGTAACAACCCCTCCATTTGAACTCAAACTCAAACTATGGTAGCTCACATCTTTTAAACCTTTGTGAAATGTTTGTGATCCATAGTCGAAGATGATATCAATGATCATGCAAGTAAAACTCACGTACAAATTCATCAATGATTTGAAGATAAAATCGGTCTCTTACCTCATCAAATTCTATCTCCATTTGGTGGAGATATTCCATTTCCTTATGAATATACCTCACAAAATCCTCCTATCATATGACATCCACAAGAATGATTACCACCTCATATTTTATTTGACCCTTGCCACCTCTCAACTCAGCATACTCAACCATAAATACAAATGAAACATGATTTTCCATAAGAGACGTGAATTGTTGAAGAAAAATCCCCATCACTTGCATTTTACTCTCCAAGATCAATATGCGTGTTGGCTACAAAACTTGGGTAAGCAACACTTCTTCACTTTCTTCATTTGCGCTTACCAAAACATGTTTTGATAAACCTTCAAGTTCTAAATCTAATTCAAGCATTAGACCATAATCAAAATGAACATTTTGAAAGGAAGCATTAATCTCTAGCAACAAATTATGCAAGTTCTCAACAAAAGATGATTGTTGGCTTTAAATGAACTACAAAACTTCAGCATTATCATGCCAATATGCTTCAAAGAGTCCATTAAGAAAAATTAGAAAACAATTATTTTGATCATCTTCATTGTGTTCCTATTGTCCTCTGTTGTGACGTCCACTTTTGACAAAACTTTTGTTGTCAATTGATGCATGGTCAACTCTTGATTCTTATTTGATGTTCATGACAGATGTTTAAGATGGAGATGGGTCAGAACAGAACAAAAAGTTCATTGTCTTCTACTAATGATCAATTAAAAAAGTGTTTCAAAAAAATTTCCAGATCTGGAAACAAGTCCTACATACGTATTTCTAATTTGATGTGTACCTCTAGAGCTAAATTATCTTCAAGAAGTTCTCCATCCAATTGTGCTACTTCGTCAATCTCCTTGTATGCAAGTTTTTCAAAGAATCTTTGAAATGAAATGAAATATTTTCATAGCGTCCACGAGGCCAAAGCAACCTATGGGACCCAAGATCAAGAAAGGATCCTCCAACAAATAAGCCCTAAAAAGTTTGTAAACTTTGCTTGAGATCAAATCTTCTGCAGTGGATTTTGATGATGAAGTTTGCAGTTTTCTCCAACCTTAATCTCCTTGTATGAGATCAAGAAGAAGTTCTTCATCCAATTGTGCTACTTCCTCAATCTCCTTGTATGCAAGTTTTTCAAAGAATCTTTGAAATGAAATGAAATCTTTTAATAGCATCCACGAGGCCAAAGCAACCTATGGGACCCAAGATCAGCAAAGGATCTTCCAACAGATAAGCCCTAAAATGTTTGTAAACTCCACTTGAGATCAAATCTTCTGCAGTGGATTTTGATGATGAAGTTTGCAATTTTGTCCAACCTTACGTCCTCAAACAAGGTACTTAAATTATCAACTTGTAAGGTGTCTTTATAGCTGGCCCAAATGTCTTTATACACTAAGCACTCCATGAGGAAGAGCCATTCTATCTCCATCATTCCCTTGTTTCAAAATAGGCAAATTTCTTTCACCGCTCCTCGTTAGGTACCATCCATCTGCTCATTTCACATCTAAGAATGTGAATTAGTTCTTAATTGTTCTATCAACATTTTTGTTTTCCATTTAATATTCGCTCCTATGTATGCTTTTTCTTCATGATCCCCCTTGGGGTTAAATTCTTTGATATAGAAAGATTTTTTCAACTTTGTTTTGTCCATATAGCATTTTTAAATTTTTCTCTCACATACTTTTTCACCCATGTGTTCTTTCTTCTAGCTATCTCCTCCTCCACAATTAGCTTAGGCCAATGATGTTTCTCCATATTTTGGACCTGTTGTGACCTTTTACAACATCATCCCATTCAAATAGGGACCCCCCTAATTTTTGCTCCATTCTGGTCTTTTTGGCTTTGGTTTTGTGTGTGTGTGTGTCTCTCTCTCTCTCTGATCTTTTTGTCCTTCCGAGGATGTCCCATCGTTTGACCTAGGTTGAAATTTGGGCTAAGTCTATGAAATTATGGTTTTTATCCTTCAGGCTTGTTTGAGGTCAAATGGAATTATCAAAGTGAAATATGAGCTTAATACTACAATCAAAAGGCTTCCAACAGATTCCCACTGAATTTTCACTAAGTTCTGACAACTTACTAGTTTTAGTAAGTGCTCAATCTGGGACCTTTTTATCAGAATTTTGGAATTCCGACTATTCCACCACATTCAGGGTACTTTTAGATACTTGCACGCAAAATTTGAATAGAATTGGACAACTTGCTATTTTTAGCAGTTCCGGCTTCAAGAGTCATTTTCAGGGTTTGCAGGTATGCCTTTCAAATGCATGTCTGGAGAATATTTCTGGGTTTTTCAAAACCTTCGCGATGATGTAACATGCAAGTTAAGACGATAACTTTCAACAGTTCGAGCTTTAAAGGCTATTTTTAGGGTTTGCATGCAGAGATTTTCAGTGCATGTTTGGATATTCCTTATGGGTTTTTCGAGAGCTTCGCAACACTGTGACATGCGAACTCATCTGGCAGTGGATTGGTCACTTTTCAGACACTTACTATTTTTAGCAGGCACACTCCAACAGCCACCCGACACTTCAGTATCACGAGCAGAGCAACAGGCGACAGAAATCAAGTCAAACAGAGGTCATTTGAGCCACATGCAAGTCAAATAAGGGTTTCTAACTTTGATGCCTAAAAAGAGGGGTAAAAAGCCAGAATTTTGAAAAACGAAGGTATCCCACTACGATCAGCATCCTTCAAGCAGTCTATTGGTAAAATTTGGGCGCAATCCGAGCACTTACTATTTATAGTAAGTCGCCTCCAAAACAGGGCTATAAATAGCAGGTCAGTATGAGGGGCAGGTATAAACAGGTTCACCAAGCGATGAGGACCACGTGGTGAAAAATTCAAGTCAAACAGAGCTACAAAAGTCAAGCGATTTTAGGGTTTGCTAAATATAGCAGAAGGGCTAAAAATAGCAAATAAGCTTGGGCAATAGGTATAAACAAGGTAGCAGGGCCAACGGAGGCATATCACGCTAGCTCCAAATTCAGAACAGATAAAAGCTATGGAGATTCACACCTCTCCAAAATTTACTAAAAATAGAGCGGTAGGGGTAGCTAGGGCGTTGAAAAATATTCTAAGTCCACAAATGGAAGCTGCCAAGAGGAAGTATGAAATGCGCCCTCAAGCTTGAAAAATTTCCCTTACACCTCATATGCGCCCAAAAATTCCTCCACCCTATATGAAATGCGCCCAAGCATGAAGACTAGCATACAAAAAAATTCTAAGTATGAGAAATTCCTCCTCATACCCTCAAATGCGCCCAAGGGAGGAGTAAGTAGTGAAACATTTCCAAGGCATAAAATGGAAGTTCCCCCTTCAAAATGCGCTCAAGTTGGTGCAAGTTCCTTTAGCACATGGGAAATGCGCCCAAGGCACAAGCAAATTTCTTCTCCACAAGTGAAATGCGCCCAAGCCTCAAGGCTACAAGAAGGAAAATATTCTAAGCATAAGAAAATTCCTTCACCACGTGGGAAATGCGCCCAAGCTTGCAAGTCAAAGAGAAAACAAAGTGAAGGAAAATATTCTAAGTATAAAAAATCCTCCTCAAATTTGAAATGCGCCCTCAAAGCAAAGAATGGAAGAAGCATGGGTGGAATGCGCCCAAGGTTGAGGATTTCCTCCTCACACCCCTAAATGCGCCCTCAAGTTCCTCCTCCCTATAGAAAATGCGCCCACAATAGAAGATCCAAGAAAAAATGCTAAGGCGTGGGAATTCCTTCCCACCCCCCTAAATGCACCCTTGGATGGAAGTTCAACATGCTAAATGCGCCCAAGTTGGTGAAAGTTCCTTCACCACTAGTGAAATACGCCCAAGGTGACTACAAAGAAGATGAGGCTAGCATGAAAAGTTTCTAAGTTGAACACGTTCCTCCTCCCTAGGTGAAACGCGCCCTTGGCAAAGTGAATAAGGTTTAAAGAATTTTCTAGGGCATGAAATTCCTCCCCATACCTTCATATGCGCCCTTAAGTGGAAGTTGATACATGGAAATGTGCCCTTGTTTGTGGAGGAAATATGATAAGATGCTAAGGCGTGGAAATGTCTAAGGAAGTGAAGGTAAAGGCGTGTGTTGTGAAGTGCGCCCAAGGTAAGTTGATTAAATTTTAAAAAAAATTCTAAGGCATTACAAGGTGAAATTAGAAAATACGCCTAAAGAAGATGATGATGTTAAAATTTTCCAAGTGCAAGGTGAAATGCGCCCATGAACAAGAAGAAAATTCTTCAGGAAAGCAAGAAAAAAGCTAGGATTTGGAAAGTGAAGACTGCAGATGTGGAATACGTCCAGAATAAAAGGGAATAAACCTTAGCAAATTTTATTATTTTTCAAAAATAATAAAAATTAAACTTACCCATTCGTCCGGATACACATGAAAATGATGATTTTTGAGGGGAAATTTCTTCTGGGTATTGGACATTTCCCATTGGGAGATGATTTTAAAATTTTCTGCACCTTGCTCAAGATTTTTCGGCAGAGATTTTAGCTTGGCGCCTATTGATGAATTTCCTAGGCGAAAATAATTTTTCTAAGGCAAATTAAAAAAATGTTTTTACAAATGCCTCAGTTGGTGATGTCTGAATGAGTGCCTGGATTACTGTGGATGAAATTTATAAAGCAAATAAAATTGTCTAAGGAAAGGGAAAAGAGAACAACTAAGGGTCGAATACACTCACAAGGAAGAAGTGAAATTTGTCTAAGGCATGGAGGAATTTGAAGATGAAATGAAGACTCGAACATCAAGCATTCAAGTGTGTCCTTAAGGTGAAATAATTTCTAAGGCACAAACTCCAGGCACAAGGTGGTGGATGCGCCCTGAAGAGGACCTCACGAAATGAACACCATGCACCCAATTGTCAAAAAGTTATGAAGGTTTGCTGGAAATGATGAACTCTATCACATCTGGAGATCAATCAGTCGGAACATGGAAATTAGGTAAGTGAGGTAAAGTTATGTTACAAGTGTTATGATGCTCTTCTTTTTTTGTTTTGCAGGATGAACGCCGAAGCCAAGGCATGAGGACTTGATGAAGCCAGACAACGTTACAACTTTGGAAAAGGAAACGGCAGTGAAGATTTGTCTGAGGCATTAAGAATGTGATGTGAAAGAGGCAAATGTGCCCAAGGCAGTGGGCTAGAGAAATATGAAGGTTACGAGGAAGAAGTGTGTCCAAGAATTAAAGCAACAGGAGGACTTAACGGAGAAAAACTTTTTGCAAGGAGGGTTTGAACTGAGCATTGTTGTATGCTTGCCTCCTCCTAACACAACAAAATTGGCAGGCAGAACAAAGGAAGTCTTGTTGGACGAGAATCTTCTGATGGTAGTGGGCATTAATTGCTCGTAGTGGTCCCTACAGAGGAGTGGAGAATCTTCTATGCATTTATTGCCCAACTCCTCTATGTGGCAATTTTTACGGCAAAAACCCTAATTAGGGCACATATGGCTCGATCTGAGCCCTTCTTTGTAATTGAATCTAAGTCGTCCGCTGGACTGGGCCAACTATAAAAGGGGCATCCCCCCTCATTTGTAACATATAGATTAGATTAAGAAATCAGAGAGTAGAGAAGATAGAAGTTAGAATAGAGAGTAGAGCATAGAAGTAGCATAGCATAGTTTTAAAAGGAAAGAAAAGCTTTCCCTTTGAAAGTTTTTGTAAAAGGTTGTTGTGGAGAACTCTCATAATATAAAAAAACTTCATTGATTGGTGATTCTCTCTTTCGCTGTGAGTGGTTAACAAGGCTTTTTCAGCTTTCTGATTCAAGTAGATAGAGTAAAGTAGATTTAATTCCATTCAAGCAGTTGTTAATTGTGGAATGTGGCGTTTGATTTAAGCAAGTCTTCTTTCATCCATACCACTAGCAGGCTCGCTGACGGTGAGTTCGCCCTGCGTGGTCAACTAGAATATTGGCACTTAACTTCGATTGTGGTACATATGTCCATATGCATCGTTGTGATGGTATGTACATGTTGTGTCATGATTGGAACACCTTTCTCATCCTTTGAAGATTGCACCGATTTTGTGGAAGTTGTCCGAAGGGAGGCAAAGCAAAGTCTGGTTTGAAGATTGTTGAAGTTAATCCTTGCATTCCACCCTTTAGAAGTAGATTGTAGAATCCCTACCCTTATTCCTTTCAAATTCAGTATTTTCCCGGTTAACTTAGGAATCAGAGCATCATTGTCAAATCATTCATGTCTTAATTGCTTCACAAAGTTGAACAAATTGCGTAAGTCCCCTTGGAATACCTAGCATATTCACATCAACCAACTAAGCCTATTCGCTACATAAGGAACCTTGGAGTTGAACGCATGATCTTTCACGCAATCTTAGCATGCGGAATACTTTGATCAAGAGAGAATAGGGTGACCATTGGACACTTTATTCTATGTTGGTGCGGTCATAAAACACCCGTCAACAAGACCTTTTGTAGGTAACTTAATAATCGAACCATTGTCAATGCTTCCAAGGGGAAGGTACTTGTCTCAGCCAATAAAATCTCATAAGAAACTGCAGTCTTAATTTTAAGGCTACTTACAACTAGATGCTTCTGGATTCTTTCCGCTTGTCTCCACTTCTAATCTGACATGTTGATGCCCCAAATTTCACACCCATAGAGAATCAATGGAGTAACAACTAAGCCAAAAAGTGTTCTCTTGGTTTTCTAATACCATAATTTTGCATTTCTACATCTATTTTGTAGAGAGTATAACACTTTCCAACCTCCTTGAATTCTTTTTGTTTTGCGTGTTTCCTAGCTAAGTTTGTTGTGAAAATCAAGCCCAATATATTTGCATTCATCCACTATTTCCAGCAGTTTGCCCTCAAAGAGAACATTTGTTTCTTTTTCCTTCACAGTGAGAAGATCATTATTTTGGTTTTGCTAGTGTTCACTTGCATCTCGACTTCCTCAAAATGTTTCTAGAGCCTTCAGGTGTTTTCTCAAACCATGAATTGTTTTAGCAATTAAAATGAGAGCATATGCATATAAGAGTAATTTTATTACGTACTTGGCCAACTGAATTCCCTCCCCACCAAACTTGTCTATTCACTCTTCCAACTTATAAATGTAAAGTCCAAATCATGTTGGGGAAAGCAGACAACCTTGCTTGACACCCAATATCATTGCCAAAACACTCAGACATTCCATCATTGGGTTTCATTTTAGCTCTAACCTGATGATAGAGCCTATGAACAGCCACTCTAAGCACATTTGGAACTCCTAGTTCCTCCATTCTATTCCACAACTTGCCCCATGGTACTGTGTCAAAGGCTTTTTTTAAGTCTACAAAGCAGCAAAAATCCTCATCTCCTTGAACATTCGAATTTTTTTAATCAAGAATCTAAGGGTAACACCATGGTCAATCGTGGAGTGCTTCAGTCTAAAACCAGCCTGTCCCTCAATTCTTTTTCCTTCTTTTCAGCCAAACTGCTAATTTTGCGTTCAATCATGCTTCCAAAAAGTTTTCTAAGAAGAGGATTAATCATAATAGTGTGGCAATTTGATGGGTTATTGGTGTCACCACTTTTATATAAGGGGATAACAACACTAGTCATCCAATCTTCCGAGAAGCCCTCTTGAATAACTCTATTGAAAATGCACTTAATACAAGGTGAAAGGACCTCAATACCCTACTTTAAATGTTATGCTTGCAGCCCATCAATATCATGTGTTTTCCCTCCTACCAACCTTTTTATGCCTTGGTTGATATCTTCAATGGTGAAAGGCTCTGTGGTTACATTGATTATTGGAGGTTTATGCTTATCCTGTTCACGTTCATATAGTAGCTTCGCATAGTCCAACCACTGTAAACTTGTGATATTGTTTTCCATTTGTTTTCTTTTTTGTTGTAACCCCTTCCAAAATCTCTTGGAGTTGTGTTTTCCAAGGGCAATCAACTCCATTCTTCTTGTATTCACATATTTTTTCTTTTTTACACTGTATCATCTTTATATTGCAAAGTAGAATTCATCTAAAGCATTTTCATCCATGGAACAATTGATGCCTTCCAACTAAGATGAAAAATTGGATCAGCATTTTTCTGTACAGATGTTTGTGAAACCTCATCTTCCTCAAATACAAATATGTTAGTGCAATCTGACTTGTAATTTCTTGAGGAAAAGAAATTCTAGGGAGGGAGGACTATAATGTCCCCTTCTCAAGCATTTTTCAAGTTTCCCATAGTCCAATTGGTAGGCAAGGAGAACTCCAACTTTCTTGGAGAGCACAAGATTGATCAAGCAATGGTTTTGATCATGGCAATAAGCCTTATGAGGCTTTCAAAATGCGATTTCATCCTTTTGGGAGCTCTCCAAACTTCTTGGAGAAGCATGCTATTTTTAGATTGATGGCAAGATGCTTCAGTTCATCATCCTAAGTCTTTAGTATCATTAAGGTATGGTCAAAAGTTCATATTTATCTCATTTTAATGTTTTCCGCAACTTGGATGATAGAATAATTTATTAAATAGATTATTACTTAAGTTGTCCTAAAGAAGATAAATTAAAAAGGAAACTAAGGTATACTTATTTATTAAAAAGTGTTTTAAGTTGTGCCTTCAAAGGGGACACCTAGGCACATGGGGGAATTTTTCTCTTAGAAAAAGAATATTAAGTAATTTGAAAAGGAAAAATCTTTGGGAAGAAAAGGAAATTATTATTTTATTTCTCCTAGAATGTTATAAAGGGATGTTGAGAGCTCATTGATGACGTTAGACTTGATATGATTTTGGCTTATGCATTTCAAAGAATTTGTGCCCATCTCTAATTTTCTTGAGGAGGAAAACCTTTTTGAAAATACTGGTTTCGAGGATGAAAACCCCCCTTGTTGGTCTTGGTGGTTTCATACAAGAGCCATAATTGTTCTTGCAAGTGAAGTTTTCAATCTTGTCGTTGATAATGGATATGTTTGAAGTCTTTTGATGAGTTGATTTGCAAAGTGTGTTTGATGTTGTTTTGGTGAGTTTCCCTTTTAGCGAAGTTCTGAAGTGGAGTTGTTGGGCTAGCTATACTATCCCCTATCTAGTCATACTTCTTCATGGGTTGTACCTACAAGAGTTTTATGATCTTGTTTAAAGTATTCTTGCAAATCATCATTGTTCCCTAGTGGTAAAGACCTATTCTTGTCACCTAAGTTGCAAGGAGTGAAATGTGAAGTTTCAGCAAGTCGTACCATTACATAGGTTGTTTGTACTAGCTAGCGAAGGGGGGTGTGAAGCAAGGAAGCGGCTGCAACATTTTGGCGGGTCGTACGTGAAATAAACATTCAAGTATAAGTGACATTTACATCCTTATACCTTAAGTTATATTTCATGTATATAATTTCAAGATGTTTGAGATGGGTTTCAGATCTTTAAAAGTTACAACGCAAATTCTAGTTTTTGGAGGATCTTATAATTTCTCAATCTTAATCAAATTTCAGTAATCAACAACTTTTAGTGTGCTTTTACTGTTTGTTCAATTCTAACTTGGCAATTTATCAATAGAACCAAGTGATATCAAACCTGCAATTATGACTTATTTTGACTTACTTTGGTTGTTTAGGGATATTAATATAATTCCTTTCTTTCATTGTTTCTTATTGTCAAAGGATTATAAATTTGAACTTACCACCAACTTCTTATTTATTGTGTTGCCCCATAGTTTTAGTTTTATTTTCTTTAATTTAGTTGTTGGGAGTTCTTTTTACTATAGTTTGTAGACTTGGACTCATAGAGTACTCGACAAGCCCAAAAATTTTGACTCGGTAGAAACTAGGGTTTATTGGAGGGGCAAATGTAGAGTTTTAAAATTTTATAGAAAATATCCTTTTGAAATATGCATTTTATCTTGCCTCACATTTTAACCCACATTGCAATTTTTTACCTCAGAATTGCATGAAACCTAGTGATTTTTCGTCTAAAACTCATCTACAAAGACTTGCCAGTTAAACATGTGTTTACTCATGGAGTTTAGAAACCCGCAAGTACTCGACAAATCAGCGAGTACTTGTAGGCTAAGTCACAAGGTTCAAATTCAAGTTCGAATTCGACACCAATGAAATTCGGATGAAATTTGGCAACAGCAAAAAAATTGGGAAAAAAATCGGCTTTAAATTACCTTATATTAAAAAAAATATATAAATAATATACCCACAAAATTATCAAAACAGTTTAACATTGCTGAATAGATTTGAAGTCATCATAAAAAGATTGACACATTTATAAAATATAAAACATAAACAGACTGTGTGCTTAGAATGATCTGCAAGCAATGATTTATAACAAAATAGGTTGAAAACTCTAAAAATTGTTTTCCACTTTTCCACAATATATTTTAATGAGAAAATATGCACTTTTTTCCGTCTGAATTTTTTGCCAACTTTTAACAAATTCTATGTAAATGTTTGAAATTCGGAAAATTTTGAATTTCTTGATTGAAATTCGTTGGCATAGCTTGTAGGGTTTGCGATCTATGCTTTTTACCATCCCTGATTAACCATTACAACTTTTATGGACCATCTTTGGTTGTTTATTGACATTAATATGGTTTCCTTTGTTCTTCCATTCCTTCTTTCCTCCTTTGTTTTTATCTTACGTTCTACACTTAACTAAATTAAGCAGAACATAAACCAAGAAGGCTTTGGGGTAAGAAAAAGTTGTAGTTGATCAGAAAACAACAAAGCATTTCATTCATAAGAAGACAGTATTTTTGTGAAAATCTGAAGGATTAAGCATCTATAGCCATTACAAATCAAAGATGCAAGCCATGCAGGCAAGTCACCTTTGTGATGCTTCAAATTTTCAGCAGTTCTGGATGGAAGCAACCTGAAAGTCACAACTAATTGACAAGTCATCATGATATTTTTACTAATGCATGGAGAAACCAGGAATGATTGATATATGTGGGGAAGATCATTCTTGACACTAATGGCCAAACTCATAATAAGAAGGCTCGCAAGTAATTAACAAGTCATCATGATATTTTTACCAATGCATCAAGAAACCAGGAATTGAGGAAGATCATTCCTGGCATTAATACCCAAAC
The DNA here is from genome assembly GCA_007115665.2 of Sequoiadendron giganteum. Classification (NCBI taxonomy): domain Eukaryota; kingdom Viridiplantae; phylum Streptophyta; class Pinopsida; order Cupressales; family Cupressaceae; genus Sequoiadendron; species Sequoiadendron giganteum. The sequence continues at coordinate 140,032,985 of CM021102.1, read as the reverse complement.
TTATAATTTAAAAGGGTAGTGTAAGGACAAAATGAGAGTAATTGGACAGCATAGCAAGTGACGTTTAACATCTTTTCCTTAATCGGGTTACAAACAGAAATAAGAAACAAACAAACTAAAACTCCAAAACAGACACCAAGAATGCTTACCACTAGTTTGTACCCTATCCTCAGTTGTTCATACAAACAGAATTGTAATGCATCAAAAGGTAAATCCCGTAATAAAAATGACCCATATCCCTGTAACAATACAACAAGAGGTTAAGAAGAATGAAATAATATGTTTTGCAGTAACAAACCCTTTAACAATTTAAACCAGAAATATAAACTACTTTTATTCAAATCTTTATTCAAATTGTATTAGCAGAAAATAACTTCCTTTCTAGTCATCTAGGGTAATTTCACATACAGTAGCAAGCAAATGGGGAAAACTACACCATAAAGTTAAGACTAAGGGACTATTCAAGCTTTGAAACCCGTAAAGAAAGAACATGAATGTATAGTAAAAACCATAGCAGCAAAAATCGTTTGGGGAAAAAATCGGCAAACCAAAAGTTCAAGATTTTTTGAAAAAATCGGCAAAAAATTGGATTTGAAAAAAATAGTATATTAATATAATAATTATATATTGATATATAATTCTATTAATATATATTTTGAAAAAAAATACACGATTTTCTGTTCAGTCAATAGATTTCAAAAAATCGTGAAAAAATCAGGAAGAGTGACGATTTTTTAAAAATCACAATTTTGGCGATTTTTTGCCGATTTATGCTTCTATGGTAAAAACCTGACAGATAACTACAAAGAGAAGTGTGCAATACCGCATATAGACCTCTAACACCTTCCTTTGCAACAATTAGACGCACAGCTTCAGAAGCATATGCAAACTGTCCTGTTTGCATCCTTTGCTTGACAACCTGCCATCCATTTATTTCATCAAAATTATCCAATGATTAATGTGAAACAACCACAAAGCTTCCAGCATTACTAAGAATTTCTAAGACAAGCCAAGACTCTGCACAAATAAATCTTCCAGACCTCTGTTGGCACACGAATAATAGAAGCTGCTGCACCTCCTGCAGTACCTGCTGTCTGCAAAAAGAATTTTAAATGCATAAAGAAGTATCAATTATTAAATCCCAAGGACATTAAGTCAAAGGGGCACCAAGAAATATTTATAAGCCAGGTCTGCAGAGATATTGTCAATTTTCATAACAACCACCTTGGTTTTTCAAAGCAAAAATAATAAAGCAAAAAAGGATCCTTTTCTCACTTTTTAAATCATTCATTTGCATTTATATGAGCTATAATATACTTAATAGCTTCACAAATGCATACATAAAAACTATGATTCGTGTTTCACTATTTTTCATGTAAACCAAAAGAATGTGCTAATTGAGTATTTAATAAAGCTTAGAAAGCTTTACCACTGCAATTACGAAGCCAATAATAATATGTTTATCTTTAATATATTACATGATTACTCAAATAGAAGTATATGCTTAAACATATAAACTGCCATGCTAATGGCTTCGGTACAAATTCCTTAAGGTATGCCCATGTTAAAGCAGTTAGTGATAATATGAGTTAAAAATGGGCTAACCTCAGTTTATATTCCAGATAAATGGTGACATAACAGCTACCTAACAGATATTGTTCGTAAGAAAAATATTTATGTTATGTTTTCTAGTGTTCCTCCCCATGCATCAAAAGTTGACATTTGAGACTATTAACAAATGTACCAATTGAAGAAAGCATATGTTTTTAATGTCACAAGTAGATGTCATCATTCTTGCGTATCTATAATCCTACAAGAGTTATTTTATGTATGTCGTACAGCTATGTATTTAACTCATAAACCGCCTTCACATGGAATTTTCTGAACCAATCCTGTTAGTGGGGTAAGAGATAAGCAGGTGGTTTGTATTAGTAACTCTTGGACTAAAACCCTAATAGGTTTTCTCAAGCTTAACTTTGACATGGCTTCATGTGGAAATCCAGGGCTTCCTGGAACTGCTATTATCTTACAGGATGAATTGGGCCACTTTGTTAAGGGTGGCTCACTTTTCCTTGGCTGCCATACTAATAATGAAGCTGAATGGAAGCCACAATGACAAGAATTGGGATGGCTCTTTTCTTTGGGTGTAAGCATCTTGTGGTTGAAGGTGACTTGCTGAATGTGATTCAAGGGCTTAGTAAATTTTCTTGTCCCAACTGGAAGCTCAGCCACTTCCTAGAGAAGGTGGTGGATTTGAGCAAAAAGTTTGATAATATTTTGTTCACTCACTATTATGGTGAGTTCAAAACAGTTGTGGATTTCCTTGCTATTATGGGAATTGATCAAGATTCATTTTCATCTCTTTATAGAAATCAGGTGGAGACCTGGTTGAGTCTTCACAAGTTGCTTTTCGCTATCATCCTCCCTAGTTGTATGTTGGATTTATGTATGCTTGGCCTTGTGGAGTATGTGTTGGAGCTTGGTTTATATCATTCCAGCATTTGCATGCTTCTTTCTAATTTTTTATTGGCCTTCCCCATGGTGGCTTTCTTATTTATGATTGTGAGTCCTTGCTATTATGCATTTCTCTATTTGATCCCTTGGCAAAATTGGCACGCTCAACTTTTGAGGGCTCAATGATCTATTTATGGCTCCTACATAGAGATTGATTGGCAATTTTTGCTTCTCCCTATTATTCATTTCCTTTTGTTTTTCTAGGTGTATGTGGGTAGTTTGAGCAATATTGGTTGGTTGACTTTTAGGGTTGGTTGGTGATACAATGGGAAATGATAGACTTGTAAACATCCTTCCAAGAAGCCACAAGACCCTTTTCTTAGGGGAGTGGATTTATAATCATAGGTTATGTAGCATTCTCCATTGCCTTAATAATGCCCTTGAATTTGGTGCCATCTTTTGTGTTCAGATTAGTGCACTATTCACTTGCGATCCTATATCTAATATTATTCTCTCCAAATGCCTTCTAGAGGGTGTAACTTTTGATCCAAAGCCATGATTTTAGTGAATAAATTTGAAATTGAAGATCAAAGAGCAGTTTGGAGATTGTTAGAACCCTCAGAAACCCGTTACAAAGTGAAAAAATGAGCTCCAAAGTTTTGCAGTGCAATATATGAGAAATAGAAAGGGTAGGGGGTGGAAACCCTTAAGAAGGCTAGATCCTTGAGCTAACTATATGAAGATCCAGAGATACTTGCCATATTATTGTAATGGAATTGAATAAGGAGATCACAATAAAAGGTCAATAGCAGGAAATACATTGGGAACACCATAGCATCTTGTAATTAGTGATTTCTATCTTGGGTACATGTTTTAATGCATTAGTGGGGCATGGCTTTTAGCATCTAAACCATGGTTTTAGTGACCATTGGTTTACAGAAACCAACTTGATGGTTTATTGCTTCCTTGTTGGAAATGTTGTCATTGATGTCAAGAAAGTTTTCATTATTGTTATCATTGATAAATAGATGAGAGTATTAAAAATGTTGTCATTGATGTCAAAAAGGTTTTCATTGTCTAAGCATAGTATCATTGATGCATGGATGAGATTGTCAGAAGTTTGTCATTGATGTCAAAGAAGAGATCCAAGTATGTGGTGCCACAATGTCATCAAGATTATGTATAAGATTGTGGAGCAAGTGGAGCAAGAACTTATACTTAACCGGAAGTATTCTTGTGAAGACTGATTTTTGAAATAAGTTGAGCTTATTCTGAAAATATAATTACAGATGGAAACCATTCATCTATCATACAAGGAGGACTGGATTTATTGGGAGTATTTCATTTGATGTGAAGGATGAGAAACTATATTAGGTACTTGTTGAAACTACACCTATGTGTCTTCTGTTGAAGCTGTTCAGGTTATAAGTGATCATGAACAAGTATGGAAAAGACATTACATATGCTCAAGAGCATGGATGCTGTTAATCTGGTTCTAAAGAGGAAAGACTAGAAGTCTAAGGTGGTGCAAGGCTCAGCCTGATTCAAATGAAAGACCAAGATCTGATGTGACTCCAAGAGATCAAGCAGCAGCAATTGACAGTGGTTAATGAGCATAAGGTTTAGCAACTAAGGATTATAGTATAAGTGCAGTGACTCCTTACAAGGCAGAAAATATATTTATGAAAAGAAGCATCTAATTATTATGTAGAGTCACAATTTATAATCAAGGAGCAGCAACTACACTTGTTAAGATGAAGCAACTTATGTTAAAGATCAAGTTTATGTTTAATTATGGTGGCAGCATATGAAATAGTGGATTAAAGAATATCAAACAATAAAATGATTTAAAAGTGAAATTAGAGATTGTTAAGTGCGGTATTATAAAAGGAAACAAATGCTTTTCAAAACTAGCATATAAGACAAAGTCTTCACCTTGTCTTATTCACAAGAAAGGTGGCAGCGATTAAATCTACAAAAGAGAATGGTTAATATCTAAAAGGCAGTAATCATCCCAAGAGCTACAATTAGTATAATTTAAAAGGCAATGATTAATGACAAGTCTAAAAGATAGTGATTAGAGTTGGATAAAAAGAAAGCATTTACAGCTTAATAAAGGCAGTGATTTATTAAAGTATTATTGTAATATTTAATGGTCATCTTAGCTGTCAATTAGTTGCTAGTTTACTTTCAGTTAACTTAATTTGCTTTAATTAGTTTTAGCAACTTTCAGTTTATTGTTTTTGTTTACTCTAGTTCACGATTGTTTCTTTTAGAAACACCGCCTTGTAACTTATTATATAAGGAGTATTCATCTCCTTAGTTTAATAAAACAAATAACAATAACCAATTACCATTTCATGATTTATTTAAACCAATTAATATTCCAAAGACAGCACTTAAAATAACATCAAAGGCAGTGGCTAGTAGTGAAGAGGTGTGATTTGTTTTCAAAGGTCTTAATGTTTGATTAAGTTTGTCTCTTTGTTAAGAGATGCCTTCCTTCATAGAGACAAGAAGATATAAAAAGAGAAAAAAGTGAAAAAGAAGAAGTGTGGAAATACAATGATATATCAGTCAAAATAAAAGCAGATTTACAGCAGTCTAGAATAAATTTTGTGTGGAGTAAAAAAGAGACTTCATCATACATACACGGCAATTCATGGAGATATAAAAGACATATGAGATGTTCAAGTGGAAAACATGAATAATCAGTCCTAGAAAGAGCAGATATCTGAAGTATAACAGCAGATATATGAATATAGCATATGCAGATTTGAAAAGGAGAATATGCAGATTTGAAGGGGGAGTGTAAGAGAACAATGTAATATCATTTTTGAAGCAAAATTCATGAGGAATGAATATGTGATTTGTGTGAGTGAAATACAAAGAAAAATCATTCATCACAAGAAGAATATATGAAGAATTGAAAGAAGAACGTATGCAGATTTGGTAGCAAAAATATATAAAAATTTGTAAGGAGATAGTAATCAGTTTTATGGGAGATTTATTATCAGCATAATAGCAGATTGGAAGAAGAGAGTTATAGCAGAATTAGCTATGCCCCACAGGAACAAGTCCCCTGCCTTTTTTGCCTCGTACCCATACCGGGGACGAAACAGGGATGCGAGGACGGCCAAGAAATGTCCCCTAGCCATCCCTTTTTAATGCCAGAAAAAGGAAATGATTTGGAAACGTTTTTTGAAGTTTCAATGGACTTAGGGGACAGCTAGCCGTACCCGGCACAGCCAGGACGTCCCTTGACTGTACCGGGTACAGCCAGCCCTCCCCTATGGCCCAGCCATGTTTTGAATGCAGTTTTTAAAAAAGACACTTTTTTAAATGAAAAAAAAGGCATGGATGGGCCCACAAGGACCCCCCAAAGCCTTTTAACTAAACCTAAACCTACTATATGCCACAAAATGAAAAAAAGAACCTCATTTGTACTTTTTCATTTTGAAGTGAAGGATAGCGAAAGAAAATCAGCAAGGTAAGGGAGAGAACAGCAGGTTGAAGAGGAGCTTAGGGCGTCATTTCCACTATATTAGAGGTATGTTTTCCCTCTTTATTTTCTATTTGCAATTTGATTTTAAATTTTTCAAATTTTTTTCAAGTTTTTCAACACATAGGAAGGGCATTGTGAGGTTTTTTTTATTTGAACTTGCAGCTCTTTGAAATCAGAAATTTTATAAAATACAATCATGAGCAGCAATGATAGTGATAGTGAGGATGTTCAAATTCAAACGCAAGAAATAAGTAGACCTAGAAGTATGGCATAGAGTGGGAGTGCAACAAGGTCAACATGTTCAACCCCATTTGATTGTCCATCCAAACTCCTCAAAAAATATGCAAAAGGCCCATTTAACCCCGAAAAGCCTCCACTACAATTTGCAACAAGAGATGAGAAAGATAAGAAAAAAAAATTCAAGAGGTAGTAGAGTATGGGAGTGTCATTTGTGTGGAAAACAATATAGGGGCAGCTATACGAGAGTTCATTGCCATCTTTTGTGGATAGGTGGTCAAGGGGTGAAAGGTTGTAGAAAAATAACTCAAGCTATGAAAATTGAGGCAACTAGATTGCATATGGAAGGGGAGGCATTAGGGGTTCCAATGGAGAGTTTGCAGCCTAGTGTGGCAATGCATACAGGATCAGTGGATGTTGCTTCTTATGTGGGAGAAGGTTCAAGTAGGGGAAAGAAGAGAAGTATGAATGTTGGAGATATGTTTAATGTTACAGTACGAGATGGGGCTGATTCCTCTATTGCTAAGTTTTAATATGCTAATGCAATACCATTTCATGTCTCACGTTCATCAAATCTTAAACAAATGTTTATAGCTACTGGTCCCTCATATGTTCCACCTGGAGAAACTAAGCTACACACCACCCTTCTTGATAGAGAGTACTCCAAGGTGAGTATTTTGATGGAGGATATGAGACTAACATGGATGAGAGATGGCTACTCCATAATCATGGATGGGTGGACCGATATCAAACATCAGCCACTCATCAATCTTATTGTCACTAGTTCAGCAAGCCCTTATTTTCTTAGAGCTATAGATTGTTCGAGGAAAAGGAAGGATGCAACCTTCCAATTTTAGATTTTTGAGATGCCATAGAGAGGTTGGAGCCTCTAATGTTGTGCAAGTAGTGACCGATTCAGCTCGTGCTTGTAAATTAGTTGGATTGATGGTAGAGAGTGCTTATAAGCACATTTTTTGGACCCTTGTGTGCATGCATTGAACAGTACCTTGAAGGACATTGGAAAAGATAGATTGGGTGAAGCAATGGTTACAGAGGCTAGAGATATGCAAATGTTCATTTGCAACCATCACACTTCACTTGCTTTATTTAGGGTATTTTCGAAGAAGGAATTCCTCAAGCCCGTGGAAACTAAATATGCCACCTACTTCATTTTATTGGAGAGGATAATTGAGGTCCAAGAGGCTCTAAAATTAATGGTGGTCAATGTAGAGTGGAGTAGATGGCATGAGTCAAGCACACCAAAGGGAAGAACTGTGAAACAAAAAATCCTTGATGATGACTGGTGGTCCACAATGAGGTTAGAAAATTGGCAATACTGATTTTATTATTTAATGCTTAATCTTAAATGTTAATCACTTAATTTAATTCTATGTTTCTAACTTGTGAAACATGTCCATTCTTTTTTATGATTATAATTTTTGTAACTTGTTTGCACTTACAGATATGTTTGCTCCTTCATCCAACCTATTGTGCAAGTGATTAGATATGTTGATACTGACTCTCCTAGCCTGGGAGAGATTTATGAGACCTTTGATAGCATGCTTGGATAGATCAAGCAAGCAATTCATAGCAAGGACCCTACTTCATGATTTTATGAGGAGCATCTTAGGCCCATTGTGACGCGACGGTAGGAACACCCTGCTTCATATGGCAGCCTATGTTCTCAATCCCAAATGATATGCACCGAGACCTGGGAGAGTGTGTAAGAACCCAAAGTTCTCCCAACTGTAAACTCTGTGCTCCTGAATGTTGACTGTCGAAGATGTGTTTTGTTTTGTTTGGGTTTTATGATATTTTTGTGCTTTCGTAGTATATATATTTTTTTATTTATTTTTTGAATATAATGCCAAGCATAAAGAAACTGAAGGAAAATATACAAACTACGGAAAGTAAACTATTGCTGCAAATAAATATCTTTTATTCAAATTGTTTATTTATTTTTTAATATTGAGTGCTAGCAGCCACTAGTGAGATCTGATATAAGTTCAACCTGCTGCTCCAAGGACCTTTCCCACCTCAAAAACTTCACTAAACCTCTTTATTGTCCTAGCCGCCCTTGATTGAGAATCAAAGCCTCAAAAAGACAAGGCGATATGCCTTGAAGAAATCACGCCATGAGGTAGCTGGTACGGTTGGCTGCAAATAGAAGGTACGGCATAAAATGCAGCCCTTGAATAAGTTCGCCTCCAACAATGAAGAATCAGCTTGAAACCTATAAAATACTTCTCCAATCTGCACAAACTTGACTCCTGGATGAAGCCAACAGTAAAGCAAACTTCAGAGTATTGATACACTGAAGGAGCTACACTCTCCAATGTCAATACGCTCCGGAAAATATAGAAACCCCCGTCCCTGTTCTCCAAACGCCAAAGAGTTCATGAAATGAAGTTGTCAAATGCTCAATAGATGAAGTCGACCTCTTCTTGGCTTTTCTTATATATTTCTTGCAAAAGTTCGATCCCCCCATTTTTGCGCTTTTAAAATCATTTAAAATAATATTCATTTGCACTTTAGAAATATTAAAAATAATGTCTAGGAGTTGGCATCCAAGACATCCATTATAAACTGGCCCCCTTTTCATGTATAAATGACCCTTCAAACATAAAGTGTGAATATAACAATATTTTATAACTTTATAATATAATTATTATAAAAGTTAGCTTTAATAATAACTAAACACTATAATTTAGGCAAATCTCCTTATTTCTCCAACTCAACTGAATACCGGGATCATCACTACCAACATATCTCAATCAGGTGCCCTGCTATAAATAGTAACCCTGGCTGAATGACTTACTATAAATAGTAAGTACGAGAAACTGAGCCCTGAATCCTCTGCAAAGGCCAAGCCTGAAACTTACTGAACTCCAAAGAAGAAATAAACCATCCACTGACTGGTTTTCTACCACAAAGACCCTCTATCCAATCCCATTAGCCTACGAGGATCGACTGATAGGCTAATCCCATTGAGATACAGATGTCTAGCTAGAAGGGGACATTACAAAGTGCCTCCATCTCATCATGAAGATGTGAAAGAAGGCTTCAGGAGGGCCCTTACAAAAATGTATTCTTTAGAGGAATCTACTATACTTCGCACGCAGTGGCGTGCATTTGCTAATCTTCATGGTCCAACCTTCAACAAACCAGAGGCGAGGATGGATAGAGCTACATTGGCTCAAACCAACCCTATTGGATGGTGGACATGGCATGGGAAGGATGCATCGAAGTTGAGAGTACTTGCCATTCATCTTCTTTGCAGTTCCTCTGCTGCAAAGAGGAATTGGTCCACATATAGCTTCATCCAATCAGTCAAGAGGAACAACCTTACCTCTAGACGATCGGAGAAGTTGGTGATTGTACATAGTGCTTTGCAGCTACAGGATCGCCAGTCTACTAAGTAACATCAGACTCCAGCCTTACGTTGGGATGTTAATCCCAAAGATGCTATGCAGATTGAGGAGGATGCAAAGGAGGGATCGGTTGGGGTTCTGTTGGTTGAGGCAATCCCTTCTATTGACATTGACACTGATAGTGATTTAGACTCGAGCTCCAATGGCAATGCTAATTTTGACATACCATCTACTAATTAGGGACAGCCATATATTTTCTTAGTTTTATGTTTATCATGTCATTTCAGAGTTGAAACTTGGAGCCTTTGAGCATTTTGTTATAATTTTTAGACTCATATGATATGTATGCACATTGATAATGAAAAGCATTTAAATTTTGTTAATTTGTTTGTTGATTCTCATGTGAAATCTCAATTCAAGTCTAATGATATGTATTAATCTTATACAATGTCTACGATGAATGCTTTATCAATGTTATGCTATGAACATTTGAAATTTCTCTATACTTTTAAAAATTTCCCTATTTTTTTATCAGTCGTCCCCTGTCATCCCCTAAAAAATGGCCCAAAAGTACCCCCGTACCGAAAACTCGTCCTGTCGTACTATATCGTCCCCATCCCTGAAACCCCGTAGAGCATAGAGAGTTAGTGAAGACAAATTGAATGGGGGCTTGATGCCTCCAGTGGGTTGGTGCTCACAAACTGAATGAGGGGTCGGTGCCTCTAGTGGGTTGGTGCTCACAAATTGAATGACGGGTTGATGCCTCTAGTAGGTTAGAGCCTACAAAGTTTGTAAAGATTTTTATATAAGCAATATTTTGTCGTGGTTTTCTCCCGTAAGGGTTTCCACGTAAATTGTGTGTTCTACTTGTGCTGAGTAATTTATTTTGATAATATAAGTTGCATTTACATGGTGCAGTACCCTTAACACAAAGATCCCAACAAGCTAGATTTCATTAAATCAAAATAACAAAATATATCCAGTTATAGCATATAGACCGGTCATAGAAACTACACAGCGACAATAAAATAACAACCCACCAAAAAACAAACAAAAACCACCCCATCACCTAGCAAGACCCTCCCATTCCTCCATGAGGAATTTAAACACATCTTCACCAGCCAGATTATTGTTGGGGTCAGATTCAGCAACATTCTTTTTAACTTCATCCTTCAGCACCGCCAATAGAGTGACAGCCAACTAATGAATGACCTTGATGGTGAACCAGGTCAGTTTGTTAAGCTTTATTTCCAGGGTGCCAACATAAGCAAGCAGGCCATTGGAGTCTTCCTCCTTCGCAGCATCTGACCTATTAGTCTCTTCAACCCAAGCCTGGTGATTGGAGTCTGGGGTGGACTCCACCAAAATCATCTAGTTCAGCTCTGGGAAGTCACTGGGTCCCTCCATGTACTCCTTTATTTGCTCGACCATATCATGCTTGTTGTCATCCTGTCCTTTGCCATGCTTCAAGCTGCTAGAGATGTTGTCCACTAGGACCTCCAACTTATGTTTAGCCAACCAATTAGACCGTCATACGCTAGCTTATTCCACCCTCATGTCCACACTAGCAGCCACCACAGTTTCATCCTTAGAATATTTAGACCTAGTGTCATCCTCATCATTTTTAGTGGGTGGTTCCTCGACATAGAAGGTTATGCCCCTTTTTCCCTTTTTAAGTTTAGCTTTGGTTTTGGCAAGCATTTTTCACCCTTTCTTAGCATGTGTTGTGTAATTGTTTCATCTTTTGTTGTTAATTATATTGATATGCTTATGGTATTAAGTTTAAAAAGGTAAAGATTGTTGTTATACTGATTCACCCACACACACACACCCTTCTCAGATTAACGATGTGCTCATCATTCCTTTGCTCAATATCTTGAGTGTATGAAATAGAGGATTGAAAGAGTTATGATGGTGAAGTGTTGTTAGTTAACCAAATGTTGTTAGACTATCCACATTCTATTTGATTCTTTGATCACATGTAATAATCAATTAATCAAATTTGAGCACTATTTGTTAATTTTAATTGTATCTATTCACTTTATTCTCAATATTTGGTATGAGAGTTACAACTTGATTTTTAACAAGGAGACCTTTCTTAGAGAGTTGTGGGTTTTTTGTGGTTGAAGTGAGAGTATTTTGTTTAGTGGTTTTGCAGATCCATCTATGGTAAGAGAAGCCATAGCAAGCACATCTTGTTCGAAGATTGAGGAGTTCAATGGTTCTAGGTACAAGCTATGGAAACTAAAAATCGAGGATCTATTAGAGGAAAGAGATCAGTGCAGAGATGTGACAAAAAAGGAATATCAAATGCATTCCCAATTAAGATCAACAAGAAGGCATGAGGAACAATGTAGTTGTGTCTCTTCAATTCCATCCTTTTAAATGTTTTTGAGGAGACTACAACATAGTCTATGAAGAAGGATAGGTGAAATCTACCAATCTAGAATCTTGCTAATAAGTTGTATTTAAAATGGAAATCATATTCTTTAAACATAAAGGAAGAAGACTTTGTAGTTGAGCATTGAAATGCATTTAATCTTATTTTGAGTTGACTAAGAAGCATAGATGTTAAGCTTGATGGCTAAATGCATATTGTTGCTTTGCTCTTTCCCTACATCTTGAGAGAATCCAATAGTTGCAATCAATGGTGATACTACAAATCCTAAGATGGATACCCTTATTGCAACTCTAGCGAACAAAGATGTAATATCCCTTCTGCGAGCCAGCTAGGGAAAATCAAATGAAATAACATTTTTGCTACTTTGAATATTGGCGCCCAAAGGGAGCTATTAATTATAAATTTTGGGGCCCAAATTACTCATATATATTTATTTTGGAGGGCAGCCCCTTTTAAAATAAGGAGATAAATAAAAGAAAATTAATAATTTAAATTAAATTAACTTGCAAGTTGGCACCAAAGGAGAGAGAAAAAAGAATTAAAAATATATTTAAATTCCAAAAGGTGGCACCCAAATTGGGTCGACCAGTTTGGGAGGCATAAGGAGGTTTGTATTTATACAAGGTCATTTTGGAGGCATTTCATCATCAACTATCTCATCTCTGCTATTCTAATTTGCACTTTGGCGATTCTTTAAGAACGAAAACCCTTAGGAATTGAGGAGAAGTTGGACAAAACCCTAGCTTCTTCAATGGAGGACTTCATGACGGAAGTTCACATGGGCTTCAATGGTGATTCTTGCTAGGATCACATTTAGTTTTCTGCATCAGCCTTTAGGCATCTAGTTGAAGGGGCGAATTGTGCAAGTTGGAGGTTATTCTTCGGATTTCTAGGGTTGCAAACCCTATCAGCAGACCAGCAGACCAGCAGGCCAGTGCACTCCTTTGGTAGGGTTTTAGAGTTGTTTCTTCATCAAATAGTTGCATTTTGTGGCTGGAGCAATTTCGCCCAGCTAGGGTTAGAGTAGGACATTTCATTGCATAAATTGGGGTCACTTCATATCAGCAGACTTTCATATGTTGATGGGCATGTTTGAGACCACTGCATTATGTATTTGCATCATTAGTTAGATCTGATTTGTAGCAGCAGTGGACATATGAATATCAGAAATTTGGCTTTTGTTGGTGGATGTTTGGGTACTTTGTTGTGTTGTTTTCATGCTTACTCATGGTCAAACAAATCTGTTATAAATCTGGGTGTTATTGAGATGAATATATGTTGCTGCTAATGCATAGATAAACACAGAAAATTGCATCAGCAAACTAGGGTTTGAGCAGAAATATTAAATCAGAGAATTAGGTCATCATTTTATGTTAGGAAAATCAGAAAAATTGCATATATATTGTTTGGGATATTTCAAAAGAAATGAGGCCAAAATTCATGGACAAATGTTCCAAGGATGCACTACATGTACAAAGTAGACCCAAAGAAAGAGGTGGTAAGAAAAAGGGAAATAAGGTGAGGTCTAAGTCAAAAGGACGGTGTTAAACTCTTGTAAGAGTAGACTGAAATGGTTGAGTTCTAAGAAACAAGGCCATGTAAAAAGGGAATGTAGAAATAAGAAGTCTTTTAAAATTTTCTCTGATAATAAAACCCTTTGACAATGAAAAAGATGCTTTAACTATTTGTTCTCACCTTGCCAGTGATGACTAATGGCTTATTGATGCAAGTACCTTGTATCACATGATGACTCATAGGAATGGTTCTCTTCATACAAAGCATATGGTGATGGTGAGGTGTTCCGTGACAACCACATTTTGTATCCAACTGTTAACAAAGGGAAAGTAAAAATTTTGTTTAGTGATAGGAGAGTAAAATCTCTCATGGTTGTATTGCACATTTCAAAATTAACATGAAATTTACTTTCAGTTTCTAAAATGAATGATGTAGGAATGCATGTCACACATTTGAGAAGAGTGATTGCAGCTTGGCTAGAGAGAATCCCATACTAGCTAAGGGATCACAATGTAGCACTTTGTTTAAGCTTGTTTCAATCATCTTCTAGCATGTGTAACTAAGAACTCTAATTAACGTATGTTGTGGCACTACAAGTTGGGCAACATTGATGAAAAAGGGCTTAAGATCCTAGTTAACAAAAATATGATGGATGGTGTGTCTGGTCAATCTGTGGATTTAGATTTTTGTGAGCAATGTGTGTTTGGAAAACCAAGTAAAGTTTAATTATGGTAGCAGTAAAGCAAAGATATTATTGGAGGTTCTCCAGAGTGATGTCTTTGATCTTATGGATGTTCCTTCAATTGGAAAATCTTGTTATTATCTTTCTTTTAGCAATGACTACTTACGTTATACTTTGGATTTATTTTCTAAGGCATAAATTTGAAGTTTCTAACAACTTAAAATATTTTAAAATTCTTGTTGAAAATCAAATGGATCATAAAATAAAATTATTAAGGTCCAACAATGGAAGGGGATATTGCTCTAAAGAATTTAATGATTACTATAGGCATATGCAAGTATTGTGAGGTAGAAAACAATTTCACATATGCTGCAGCAAAATGGCATCATAGTGAGGATGAACGAGACATTAATGGACAAAGCTAGAAGTATGCTCGGTAGTGCTCAATTGGATCAATCTTTTTGGCTAAGGCTATATATACTACATGTTATTTGATTAATAGATCTTTGTGTTCTACATTAGTAGATAAAGCACTATATGAACTATGAACAAGTAAGAAACCAATTGTTTTTATTGATGTTATAGCAGCTTCGGGCTCATACTTCCAGCCACAAACAAGTGAAGATATAAATTGATGTAGCCTCTCGGCTATTCATTTATATATGTGAAGGGGCGCTTCACAAAAGGTTTAATATAAGTTCAGTTTGGGCCGACCCTCCTTGTTGATTATAAATTATCTTGTACTTGGGCCGACCTCCTTGGAATTTGCATAACTTATTGTAGTGCCTTATGGTGGCTGACCTACCTTATTATTGGGATATTCTCATGAGGCCGACCTACTTCAAGGTACACCTCATTGTGTATAAATAGAAGGTCTAACTTGTTCATTATCACATTAAGTTCAATCAGCATAATTCGCATTCCTACAGAAGTTCGCACTTGAGCAGCAGAGCATCATCTTGTAGCAGCAGATCACTATGATGTAGCAGCAGATCATCATTATGTGGTTGCAGATCTTACTGTAGCTGCAGGCCGATTTCAAGGAGAACCAATTCATTGTACCTTTGCATCTAGGAGAGGTGCTATTATTCATTGTATCAAATTCGGCATTGTGTTGGGCCTGAGTTGTAAGCAGATTTCTGCTCTTATTCCTTCAATATATAAGAGATATATTTGCTGGGTTTTTCCCCCTCATGTTGGAGGGTTTTCCCAGGATATCTATGGTGTTCATTGTTTCATGTGTTGCATTTTCTGAGTGTTTTTTTCTTCTGCATATCTGTTCTTGAATACACTAACAGTTTTGCACATTAGAGTTTTTGGCTGTGAGCCTTTTCTTCATGTGCCTAAAGAAAAACAGTTTAAGTTGGATTTCAAGGCTACCAAATGTATTTTTCTTGGTTATGGTGATAATGTTGGGAATTATAAGCTTTGAAATCCTCTAATCTTGAAAATGATATATTCTAGAGATATAATTTTCAAGGAACTTAGAGTTAAGTCTAATCGGGTACAACCAAAAGAATAAGAAAAGAAAACCATGCATTTTGAATCCGAAACAAAGAAGCAAGAAGATGCATAGATGGAAGAACAAGAAGTTAGACAAAATGGTGTAGAGGAAGAAGGTTCAAATTCAAAGAGTTCAGAGGAAGAACACAACAAGCCTCTTTTAACACTCTTGAGAAGGCCTGCAAAGTCACAAAAATCAATTGACAAGAAATACCACAACACATTTTATTTGTGTCTTTTCTTTATCTTGTAGTGACAATATATCTAAATGTATGAGGTAACCTCTTTCTCCAAAGGACCATCAGTCTTAGATGCAATCCATGGAAGATGATATGATGACCATAGAAAGGTCTAAGACTAAGGATCTAGTTGAGCTGCTGAAGGGAAGAAAACCCATTGGTTGCAAGTGGATATTTAAGAAGAAATTCAAAGTGGATAGATGGTTGGAAAGGCAATAAGTCAAGACTATGGAAAAAAGTTACTCCTAGGTCAATGGTGTTGACCTCAAGGATATTTTTTCTCTTGTTACAAAACAAATTTCTATTAGGTTCTCACTTTCTATTATTGTCATAGTTACCAAGAGACGGGTATTGGTACTGGTACAGAAGACTAGGGTGAGTATTGGTACTAGTACAAGAGACAAGGACGAGTACCGGTACACCATTTTTTTAAAAGGTCAAAGACGGGTGGGTACTTGGACACAAAAATATATATATAAAGATTAAAATACTAAAATGCTAAAAAATGAAAAAAAAGCTAACATTTTAAAGTATTGAGATAGATTTATTATATTGATATTTGATAATCATCATCATCGTAGAAAAAATATTTAAAACCTTAATCACTTGGAGATGACAAAGAAATTAGGAGGTGAATCCCATTACTTTTAAAAACATAGTATGGAGAAACTTGGAGATGACTATATATTCAATCAATTGATAAAACTTCAATGCATGTACACATCTTAAGCCTTATTATTGTTTTGCTTCGTATTCTTACCAAGGAAATTGTCTAGCACAATAAAAACTTGTAAAATTTAATGGAAAAAAAAATTACAAGTCTATTCTTTTAATTTTTGTCAACCACATATCAGCACTTTTAGAAAATCCAATGTAATTTATGTGACATTTTAAAAATCTCTCTTGGAAGTTTCCTAATTTTCAAGGGATACTTATAGGAGACGCATAGAAGATGCAAAGAAAATTCATTTCAAGTCTCCTAATGTCTGGAGACATCTCCATATAGATCTCTAAGATGGGGATGTGTTTCTGGTACAAGAAATGAGTACCAGAAAATTAAGTACAAGAAACGAGTATCAGCACTTTTAGAAAATCCAATGTAATTTATGTGACATTTTAAAAATCTCTCTTGGAAGTTTCCTAATTTTCAAGGGATACTTATAGGAGACGCATAGAAGATGCAAAGAAAATTCATTTCAAGTCTCCTAATGTCTGGAGACATCTCCATATAGATCTCTAAGATGGGGATGTGTTTCTGGTACAAGAAACGAGGCACAATTCTCCTAGTAACTATGATTATTATTGCTTATAATTTAGAAGTAGAACAATTGGATGTTAAATTGCTTTCTTGCATGAAGATCTTTCGAAAGAAATACATATAAAACAGCCTAAAAATTTTGTGGTAAAAGGAAAATAACTTGGCTTACAAGTTGAAACAATCCTTGTATGGTATAAAGCATACTCTGCGACTTACATGTATTGATGTATACTCTATGTATTACATGTATTCATGTGAATACTATGTGACTTACATGTATTGATGTATCTTATGCCTTACATGTATTCAAATATATACTTTGTGACTTATGTGTATTCAAGTGCATACTTTGTGACTTAATTGCATTCAAGTGTATACTTCATGACTTACATGTATTCAATTGTATACCTTGCAACATACGTGCATTCATGTGAATACTTTGTGACTTCGTGTATGCATACTTTGTGACTTACTTGTATTCATGTGTATACTTTGTGACTTACTTGTATTCATGTGTTTAAATTCCGACTTACGTGCATTCATATGTATACTTAGCAACTTATGTGTATTCATGGGTATAATTTGTGACACACATGTATTTCGGCATATACTTCATGATTTACGTGTATTTATATGTGTGCTTCATATCTTATTTGCATTTATGAGTCTTTCACATGCATGCTACATGTATTAAGTATGTCCATGTGTTTGCTTCATGCCAAATGTGTCTTCAACAAAGATTACTCCATGAGTCTTTATAATTACTTTATGATTCATGCAAGATGTATGTTCAACAAAGATTACTCCATGGGTGTTTATGATTATTTTATGCTTAAAAATTATGAAAATGTCAAAAATTGTCTGTCAAAACGCTTCTTGAGTTGAGAAGCTCTAACAAATTAACTTTCAAAAATTGAATAATGAGAAGTTGTAACTATTGAAGTGAAAAGGAGTGACACCCTCAAATTTGTGATGTAAAAGGGAAAGCATTTCATCTGTACCATTATTTGAGAGATCCAATTAAGGATAGAACCTTAAGTAATTTTGCAAGAGACTTAAATTAGGTTCTCAAGATAGTGAAGATGTGTGAAAATGTGAAATTCTTTGACCCTTAAAATATGAAAGAATATGACTCCCTCAACAATAAAATATAAAAAGGGGGAATCACCTCTTTGTAAAGAAAACATCCATAGGAAATGAATCTAACAAATCAATTTGCAAGTAAAGTATGGCTATCAAGGGCAGCCATGAAGAGTGGTGACTCCTTCAAGAAATGAATATGAGGGATGAATCAATTCATTGACATTCAATAAACAATCATCACCCATCAAGAAATCAAGCAATCAAAATATCAAAGATATCCCAAAGAAGAAACAATCAATTGTGACAACTCAACATAGTTAAGGATAGAATCTAACAATACAACTTGATTTTTTTAAAGAGAAAACAAATGTGGCCATCACTAGTTGTCAGAGAAATTTAGGAATAAGTAAGATACAAAGATGGATTAAGATTATCTTACTTCAAGACATAAGTACACTAAGATATCATCTTGACCTAGGATAGACAGCTCCTTAAAAGCCAAACAATAACATTAAAGTCCACAAAATATTCCAAAACTGATCTAGTGAACTTTGTCTTGTGGACCTAATTCATTCCTATATGTACTATCTAGAGTAGATCATTTCCTCCAAGGGTCTTCTTCTCGTAAATCCCTTTTCTAGGTTAGAGTAGCTCTATATACATGATTAAAGGTCAAGTCAAGCCACAACAGAATAATTACATAAATTAAATTATAGGTTCATAACCCACAAATCCAAAGATCCTTGTCACCATTACAATAAATCTACAAAATTGATTGGGTGTCTCAAGAGCATCCTAGATTATGATTGTTTGAGGACAAGCAATCTTGGGAAGGGTGTACTGTCATGCCCCCAAAATTGTAACACTAAGATATAATGCATTGAAATGCAAATAAATAACTAAAATACAAAAGAAATATTAACAATTCAATATTATTATAATTATAATTATCATAAGATAATATTATAATTATAATTATCAAATATAACAATATAAATATTAGCAAAGCAAAATAAAACAATTTAATATTATCATAGTTGAAAAACTCACAAAAAACTTGACGAGTTTTTCAGCCAAGAACTTGCAGAAAAAACTCACCGAGTTTTTGGCAAGTTTTTCTCAAAAACTCAGCAAGTTTTTTTTAAAAACTCGCGCGATTAGAGGAAAAGTCATGCAGCCGATAAAAGGCTCATTTCGCCTCATTTTTCAGTCATTTTTCACTCTTGCTTGAGCAAAGAAACTCTCCCATCCATTTTGCACCTATTTACAGCTATTTTGCATTGAAGAGACGAGATTTGAAGGGGATTTTCATCGAATTTCGAAGGCAAATTGAATTTCCAAATAG
Organism: Sequoiadendron giganteum; assembly: GCA_007115665.2. NCBI lineage: Eukaryota > Viridiplantae > Streptophyta > Pinopsida > Cupressales > Cupressaceae > Sequoiadendron > Sequoiadendron giganteum. Next base: position 140,013,392 of record CM021102.1, on the reverse strand, counting down.
ATTTTCTGATTTTTCTTATTCTTTTTTTTTCTTTTTTTTAAATCTTCATTTTTGTTGATTCTATGTTTAAAAAACATAATGAGTGTAGTGTAAAAAAGATTTAAATACATTTATATTGATCAAAACAAGATTTAGATTCATCAAAACAAGAATTTTTGACATATTTTTTTTATTTTTTTACATATTTTTCTGATTTTTTTAGTTTTTTAAATTTTCTTCAAACCCTAGTGTTATTTTTTTGTATTTTGAATCCTCCTTTTTGTTGAAAAACATGTTTACAATCTTAGATTAGCTTAATTTTCTACTAATTTAAAGTAATTTTCTGAATATTTTCATTTTTTTCACAATTTTTGAAACCCTAGTTATTATTTTCTTATTTTAATCCATTTTTTTTTATGAAAATGTTTAGAATCTTAAATTAGTTTAAACTTTTACTAATTTAAAGTAATCTATTTTTATTTAATCTAATTTAGCTTGTTTTTAAATTTTATATCAAAAAACTAACAAGTTGTGCTTTCACTTTGTCATTGTCTTTGTAGGTTAATTGATAATGGCTTTTGCATCCGGTTTTACCTCAAGCTCTGCCCCATTCGTGCCCCCACCATTTGAAGGCATGCGTCCTACAGGAGCTAGAGATCCTGCTTGGAAATATATCAAGGACCCGAACCTAGCTCAGTCTTTTGCATTAAATGTGAAAGAGTATTACATGGAGGCATCAATCGCCTCAAATACCACCTTGCAGGCATCACATGATGCTAAGGCTTGTCCTAACACCACAAAAGAAATAAAAAGACAAATGAATGTCATACTTGTAGCTGCAAAAAAAAAAAAATTCAAAGAGAGAAGGCAAAGGTAGCAATGCAAGTAGCCATAGCTTCTTCTCAAGGTGCTCCAGTCAACCTTGAGTCGGATGATGATGTAGCTCAGGGCATATGTAATGTCCCCTTTTCTAGCTTGCGTTGTATGATGTTGTCATTAGCCTATTTTTCCTTGGCTCCGTAGGCTAACCAGGGCTTTTAAGGGATCTTGAGGATTTTTGGCCTAGGTAATTTTCATTGCAGGTTAATCCGGGGTGTCTGGAGGCAGTTTTGGCATACTTACTATTTTTAGTAAGTTATTAATGCTATTAATAGTAATTCATCAGCCGGGTTGTGATCTCCAGTGACAGTGTCTTTTCAATGGTAAATTGGTTATTATAGTCAAACGATTTCAGTTCCATTGGTTTAATTCATCTCCACATTAATAAAGTTTAAATTATAAAGTTAAATTCAATTATTTAACTTTATTAATGTGAGTCTAAAGTTAAGTGGGAAAATGAATAGTAAAAGGGGCCCCTTATTTTTAAATACATGAGACATCAAAAAGGCAAAAAGGAAGTTTATGTTTTATCCCACATTGTCTAGAAAGTGTGTGAGCTCTCCCTGGAAAGTTATAAAAGGATCTTAAGAGCTCATTTGTGGGGATGTTTGGTATATACTTGGTTTATTATTTTCTGGAGAATTGGGAGCTTTGGCTTTCAGCAGGTTTGAGGATAGAAACCCTCGAGCTTGGAGGCAGTGGACGGAACCCCATTGTCTGTTGGAGATATCACTCAGGTGTCTCACTTTGTGCTTCAAATTCATATTTCTGATTATCCAATTCAACTGTAAGTTCAATGGCTACGATTGGATATTTCTATTTTTATTCTACTAAAGATTTAAAGGCAATATTCATAAGTAATTTCAGATCTTTGTTCTAAAACTGTTATTATATGATTTACATTGAAATTTGTTCACAAAGTTATTGGATAAATAGAAATCAGTTGCATGCAAATTGTTGTAAAAATTTTTGTGGAAAATTGGGTAAAAAATTGGAGCAAATATCCATAGGGGATGTTTCAATGGTATCAAAGCACAAAAATTATGCCAGTCTATGAGGTCTTTATGAGTGACAGAGCAAGTTTTGCAGAAGTTCGAAGACAAATTTGGAGTTGAGCAAATATATTATTTGGGCTAATATTTAATATGTTGGGCTTATGATCAAAGTGCAAGTTATAAAGGTCTGAAGCTTTAATTATTTTCAAAATCGACCCTCATAATGGTCTGCTCCCTTATAGTTGGCGTGAGGAATAACATTGGCCAAATTGATTAAAGTTTTATTAGCCGCTGAAGATTTTATATGCTTCGATTATTTTGAGAGTGTTATTATTTAAGCCTTGGCCAAATTAATTAAAGGAGACATATAATAATGTCATTGAAGAACTTCAATATCTCTAGTGTTTGGGTCTTAAATAAATCATTTGAGTTTTTATATTCCACATCGAGACTATGGATATTAGCGGATAGATCTTTGGAAGCAATTTTTTTTAACATTTCATAAGGCGCTGGCATCATATGACATACGGCGTAGGCACCAGATAAAATTTGGAGCCGCTGCAATAATCTGAAGCCGTGGGTCCATTGCTTGGTCCGGCTCTTTGTTTGAAAGGGGAATTCTTCATGTACGACTCCATTCTCCCTGATGTTTGTGGCCTTCTTTATGAGGTCATTTGCATGGCTACAAATATTGGCGCAGCTATCTACACACTGTTCTTTGCTTGCATTGAGTTTAACATTAAACGTGGGTCCTTGTTCCTAAATCGAGCTTGCTGGAGTATTAGCACAAGTCTAAGGGAATCGACACATGGTCTCTATGTAGTGGTGAATGCTTATATTACCAAGTGCAGCGGTGGATTCTAGATTAAAGATTGATAGAGTGCATTGATATAGTTGTTAGATACTTTTTATTAGCATTTGTTGTATAGTGTGAGGCTGATTTATGTTATTGGGTTTGTTATTGGTTGATACTAACAGTAGGGGGTGATACATGGACATTCAAAGATGTTCTGAGCATTGGAAGTGAATATGAATGGGTTGGTCCCGAAGGGCCCGACTACCAGAGAACCACTTGCCCGTAGGGGGGGTGGGTGGTCAACTCTAGTTCCGGAACGGCTGATTTCCCCCCACTTGCCCTACTATTCTAAGGGCCCACCTGATGAACTCCCACTTCTATAATCTACCTCTAAGCAGGGGGGGCCAGGTCGGTCCAACCCCACTGATGAACCCATTCGTCTTAGGGCAAAAAAGGCTCAAGTTAGTTGGCAGCCTTCGGCCAAACCCCGCCTAAGGACAATATGGTCAGTTGCCGAAGGCATGCAACACCAACCCCACTGGCCCGGTAGATTCTAGTGAGTTTCAATACAGCCGCCTGTACGACAAAATATGCGTCGTAGGGGGGTCCCGACAATACATCGTCAATTGGTGACGTAAACCTAGGTGGGAATATTCAATCCCAGGGAACCATCACACGGACGGTCAGAGGGGGGAACACCGACGACTGTCCAGCAGAGCCTAGACGAGGGTTACTTGGAGCCTAGAAGGAGCGTGCAGGGTATGGTCGGTGGGGTTGGGGCCCTGGATGGTGGGGTCTTGTGGTTCACTTTAGCACGTTATTATGTAGATAAGACTAGCACGAGGTAGGGGCCATTTCTAGATCAGAACCGGTTTTTCCAAAACTGGAGATTGGTAGGCAAACCTTTTATTGGCTAGCCCAACCAACACCTTGATTTGTCTACCAGCACCTACTATTCTAAGGGGAGGGGCCCGACCCACCTTATCCTAGCAAGCTTACTCCCACCTAAGGCATGCCTTCGGCAGCCGACCATATTGGCCTTAGGACCTATCCACAATTTTTCCTTCCGAGCAAAAACTCTACTATTAACAGTGGGCAGATAGATACTTAAGGGAGAACCCGCTTTCCAATATGGGTTACCACACCCTTGGGAGTATTAATGCAGACCAGAATATCAAAAATTGCATATCTCTGAGTATTTTCTCCTAGGTACTGTTGCTGCTCTATTTCTGAAATACTCTTCAGCAGACCTGTGCAAGATATCTCTATCACCGATTCATATATCCCTTGACAGAAGACTGGATGGTGTATTTCAACATTGAACAATTGTTGTGTACCTCGTACTGGCTATCATTCCATATACAGAAAGTCATATTCCTCGAATCTGTTATTGCCAATAAAGGTTAACAAATAGTGTATCTGTTCTTTGTTTCTGCAATAGATAAGAATCAGATCTCTTGCAATAGAAATCCCTGTTATGATCAGCAAGTTGATTATTGTTTACATCTTGAATGAATACATGGGAAATTAGAAACATTAAAACTTACAATTTTGAAACATCATCTTTCCAAAACAAGGAAACAAATTCAATACAAAGTAGTCAAGTGTTTGACAAAATTACTTGGTGAGAATAAAGGTGAAAAATTTGATAGAAATCGACAAGGGATCCTACAGTGGTATGCAAATTCAGAGTTGAGTGTATTTGTGTATGAACAAACGTTGAATTCCATGTTTTGCAATATTGATGTATGAGACCGAAATACTCAGTCTGAAATTCTCAATCAGTTTGCACATGCTCTGTTTGACAAAATGTCTAATAAGTAAATTAGACATGGTTATTTGTAATCCTGATCTTTATCAACACCATTCTCAGATGAGTCATGCCTCAAGGTGTGTCCTGCTATACTGAAGGTCCAGTAAATAAAATGACGACAATGGCAGATCAGAAAAGTGATCTTTTCTCGAAAGAATTCAAAGATACATTTAATGGTGATCAGTTAAGGGATTTACAGAAAGAAAAGGAAGTAGGGAATTGGCTCTATGTAATTGGATTACAATTGAAGTCCACAAAATTCTTGATGATGTTCTCTATAAGTTGGAGGAATTAGACACATATTTGTCCAAAGTAGACCAGGCAGATTGGAGGCTTCTGAATTGGGCTTTGCAACCCTCAATGCTCGCCTTGGTCCAGCATAAGTTTATGGATCATCATTATGAAGAGGTGAGACTTGCAGTTGCTTCTTGTCACAGTGAGATCATAAGAATAACAGCCCTTGTAGCACCTTATAATGATGACATACTGAAGAAGGTTCTACAGCCGATTGTGGAGAGCCCACATGGGTTACATGAAGTCAAAACCCCTATTTTTGGTAAGAGGGCTAAGATTTTAGAAATCATGGCAAGAACCAGATCATTTATCATTATGTTGGATCTCAGATGTGATAAATTGCTTCTTCAAATGTTTCAATGCTTTTTAACTGAAATTAGGAAGCAACATCCAGACAATGTGAGAGCTTGTATGCGAACTATTATGTCCTTAATATTAATGAGGATGATGATATCTGCAAGCGGTTGCAATCAGACTTGTTGGCCATTTCGAGGAAGGAACATAATATCTCACCTATGCCTTACGAATTATCAAAAGGGCTGATTGAGCAGAAGATTGAGGGGTTCAAGAAACAAATGACTGAAGATGAACTAATCTCAATGGGATTACAGGTTGTAGGGTCTTCCAAAAAAAGTTAAGAGCCAAATGAGAAGGGAGAAGATTTGTTTCACATGTCAGGGGATTTGGACACTTGGTCACAATTGTGGGGTTAGTAAGGAAGATAATTCGGCCAAAGAAGTTCGGACCAGTGATGAAGAGGATAGGTCCCAACATATTGAATCAATCGTTGCCTCAAGTAAAGGTTACACAAGTTTATTGGTAGGTAATTTGGAGATTATGCTTGACACACCGGGAAAGGTAATGGCTTCTTTTAATGATCCTATGAGTAATCTTATTGCTGCCCCACTTCTTCACATGATAATGATGGTGATTCTATGATTGGTTCTAACGCTGCCTTAGCACTAAATCAACAAAAGTGCAAAGAATATATCATAGAAGAAGTCTTTTGTGAGAGCCAAATCCTTTAAAGTAATTCAATTACTTTGTCATGTGAATCTATTGTTGTTCATAAGTTTGTTAAGCAACATAAATTGGAGAACCAGCTGAAGGCGAATGAAGATAAGATAGTAGGAGCATTAACACATTTTGATGACATGCACAAGTTTGTAGGTGGTCACCTTTGGAAGGGACAACTTGAGAGAAGACAAAAAGGGGGCGAAGAAGAATCTTCCTATGCTGATTTACAAGTGTTCAAAGAAGCTATGGAAACTATGAAATCAAATTATTTGCACTTACTTTCAGATCGTGACCACCTCCTTAATCTCGTAGAGATTTATTCAGAATCATTGTATAGGAAAGAAGAAGAAGCTGACAATCTCACCTATGAGCTTGTGGATACTAAGGATGCCTTGGAAGCTACTCAAGAGGCTCTACAAAGAGCAGAAAATCAGATTGACAAGCTTAACTTAGAGCTGAGTTTGGCACAATCTCAATCAAAAAATAAGTCTTCTATGACAGCCACATTAGAAAGGACAACCACCATTGATGAGCAGCCGATGTTTGAAGAAGAATTGATTGAACGCTATGAAGATCCTATGAAAAAATTTGTATCGAATGCTGATTTGTTGATGGTGAACAACAATCCTTATGCACTTCTTTGTCATAAGATATCAAATATGAATTTTCAGGTTGACATGGATTTGGAAAATCACTTTACCTCTACTCAAGATTGCAAGCCTATGCAGGAGGATGTCTTCATTGTTTCAAGTTTCTCACAAGGTTTGAACTTCCCTTGTTATTTGAAGATTGGCATTAAGAAGGAGCATGAGGTATACAAAGTTCTTCTTTGCATGGATATACCATGAAGTTTGAATGAACATGGGAGTTATAGCATTGAAGAGTTGACAATTAAATGGTTAGCAAATGATAACACTCTCTCTAACCAATAAGAAAGCATTATATTTGTTGCATGAGCCATATTCTAGCAGCCTACATCCAATTGGGAATGAATTTTCAGATTTGGTTCTTTGGCCTCCATCTTACATTTCAATGTATAAAAGTTCTCCTATGATGCTAATCATTGAATTTTCAGATCATGCAGCGATGATAACAACTGGTTGTATAGACTTGAGTGCACATAATGATCTCTACAGCCCTTGGGAATAGGATGTTGATGAGAATTTACCAGTCCATGAGAGCAAAGGCATTCGGGAAGTGAGTATAAATCAATTTTTCAGACTTGTTGCTGCTGAAAATTGTGAAATGTGAAGCCCTAGAAAATCAGACCATGAAATAGTGTGCTTTTGTGCTTCCCAATCTCAAATCTACGATGAACACTGAAAAAGCACTCCATTTGAGCCTCCAAATCTTGATGAGAAGAAAAATTTATCTTTCCTCTTCTAGATGCCAACCTATAAAATATGAAGAATGAATGCTAAAAGCTTTCTTGGATAGAGTTGGGAGATGAAAAAGCACTTTGCATGCAAACCCTATTATTTTGGAGTCTATCCACGAAAATAGAAACTATTTGACTTCGTTTGCATCAAATGGTGAATTCCTTTTTTATAGCTGCAAAAAGCATGCGTGCATGAAGACACGATTTTCATCAACAAAAAAAATGAAGACTGAAAAATGGCTAAGGCATGAGCTCTTGGGAGTGCTAACTGGACAAGGGCACCTCGCTCCTCCAATGTTAGTCAATTTTCATCATTTTCAATCTTTCACTTGTTTTTGCTTCCGGCGAGGCCTGCCTCTGACTTAGACGATCAGCAAACTGGCGTTGCCAATTGATGAACTTTGTTTGTCATGGCAATCTCATGTTTGACCACTATTAAAGTAATCCCCAGCTTCACATCGGCATCCGACGTCATCTGATCATGATCGTAAACACTTAAAGCTATTGTCGGAGGTTGAAATGGAAGAAGGCATGTCGGAATCAGAAAAATTTCTAAGGCATGAAACCTTGAGCGCCCTTCTTGGCCAGGGGCACCCAAGCATCCCAACCTTAACCAATTTTTTATAATTTTCAAATTTTGCTTTGCTCCATTTCGCATGAAGCCAATGACCCCTGTTTGACTGTCGTTTTTGGGCAGCTGATGAATAATAGAGTCAAGAAATCAGTCAATCTAGCAAGCCTGGTCAAATTTGAGATGAATTATACCCTTTGCTAGCCTTCGTTATTGCATCTAACCGATTTTTTGAAAGCCGAAACAAGGTTGACGGAGAGATTTTGAACTTTTTTGAAAAAAGCGAAAAATAAACTGTGTTGAGAAGTTGGGCGCCCTCCTTGAAAAGAGGCGCCCAAGTCTTCCAAACCTGTCAAATTTCTGAGATTTTCAATTTTTCTTTGACTTTCTTCGTTTTGCGTGAAATGCCTTCGTTTGATCTATAATTTCCGTTGTCCAACAGATCCTCTAAACTGGATGATGGATTCATTGAAGAGCTTGAACATATCTATGATGATCTCCGGCTTTTCCCAAACCCTAAAACTACTTTTGACTGCATTTTACTAGATCTAAATTGGGCTAACGGGTCAAATTGCACGTTTTTCAAAAAATGGCAAAAATAAACTAAGGCAAGAGATCTTGGGCGCCCAAACATGCCAAAGTTAGTTAATTTTTCATGATTTTCAACTTTTTCTTGCTTTTCCTTCACCGCCTCGCGTTCGCCAACTGCATTCACCGTTTGATCTATAATTTTCGTTGTCCAACAGATCCTCTAAACTGGATGATGGATTCATTGAAGAGCTTGAACATATCTATGACAATCTCCGGCTTTTCCCAAACCCTAAAACTACTTTTGGCTGCATTTTACTAGATTTGAATTGGACTAATGGGTCAAATTGCACGTTTTTCGAAAATCGGCAAAAATAAACTAAGGCAAGAGATCTTGGGCGCCCAAGCATGCCAGAGTTAGTTAATTTTTCATGATTTTCAACTTTTTCTTGCTTTTCGTTCACCGCCTCGCGTTCACCAACTGCATTCACCGTTTTGCATGCATCGAATGACAAAAGTTGAAAAATGGCTAAGGCATTGATTACTAGGCACCTTGACTGGACAGGGGCACCCAACATCTCCAGTGTTAGAAAAAATTTCACAATTTTCAACTTTTTCACTTTTTCTCTTCTTCGTTCTTCGTTTTGTGTGCATGTTCATTGTTCATCGCGTCTGCACAGCACTTGAAATTTTGAATTTGACACCTGGCAGCTGACCTTCCTCCATTGATGACTTCAGAGCTCATGTTTTTCCTTCTAAAAAAGCAGAATAGACCCACTAGAGAAATACTAACCTTTTGACAATTATGATCGGACCGGCCTGATCGGAAAGTATTTTCAACCAAACAAAATCAGTTAGGACCCTCCAATCAAAGATTCTATTTTTAGAAACATTTGCCAGCATCCATTTGACAACAAACCCAAAAAACCCTAAATCAAGTCTAGTTTTAGAAATTTTCACTTTTGACAACAATTTTTATAAGATTTTGACCATTCTTTACAAAATGCCTCAATGAAGCAAAGATTTTAATTTTGGGCACAACAAGAAGGCTTTCTATCTTGATTTTAATTGTAAAAAAAAATCACAAATGCAACGCCAACTTTAGAAGGTTTTATCCATGTAGTTTTTCATGGATAATATTAAAACAAAAAAGGAAACATTTTTTAGTGTTTTTTGGGGTGCCTTATGAGCAGTTTTTTTTTTTTTTTATGAAGGCATGGAGAGAGTATGTAGTTTTTGAGAAGAATTTTTTTCAATGATTGAAAATTAGAGATTAAGGTCAATGGAGAATGAAATGCAGATTTATGAAGAGAGACTGAGCAAAGTTCAAAATAGTTTTTTTTCAAGCAGAGTTTATTGGAGGTCGGTGCATCATACTGAGTCGATGCTCAGAGGGAGTTGGTTCTTCCAATGAGTTGGAGCTCACATTTGTAAGATTGGTGTCTTATGTGGGTTGTTGCCTCCAGTTTGTAAAGAAGTTAATGAAAGCAATATTTTGTCACAGTATTTTTCCCTTAGGGGTTTTCTACGTAATTTCTATGTTCTTGCATGTGTAGCTTGCTTGATGTTTTTGAAGTTGTCTTTTCAGATTTGAAATAAGTGTTAAAATTTGTCCTAATATTGATTCACCCCCACCCCCCCTCTCATTATTAGCATGTGCTCTTCAACTGGTATCACAAAACGGTTCCTTCAAAAGAGAGCCTTACAAGATTGAAGGTAGATCTTGAGAAGCACGTGATGGCTGGTAGTGATGGACATGGTTTTTCCATTAATCAGGCTCCTTTATTTGATGGAACAAATTATGCTTTCTGGAGCATAAGGATGGAGACATATTTAAGTGCACTTGGATTTGACATCTAGCAATCAGTGATTGATGGTCACATAGGTTCGGCAATTGCTCCAACTAATGTTGTTGGTAAAAAGGCTTGTGAATATAATGCTAAGGCCAAGAATGCCATTCTTTGTGGGCTGTTCGAATTTGAATTCATTAAAGTGATGCATTGTGCATCTACAAAAGAGATGTGGGATAAATTGAAAAATATTTATCAAGGAGATGAAAAAGTTAAGAAGGCAGAGCTTCAAACTTACAAAGCACAGTTTGAAAGCCTCGGAATGGAAGAAGAGGAAACTATTGCTCAATACCTATTTCGTGTGGATGAGATATCAAATACTATTAAAGGCCTTGGTGAAGAGATTGATGAAACCAAAATTGTTGAAAAAATTCTAAGGTCACTCCCCTTGCAATTTGATGCAAAGGTTTCTGCAATAGAAGAGATGCAAGATCTTAGCAATCTAACAAAAGATGTGTTGCATGGTATTTTAACTGCATATGAGATGAGAACCGTTGGTCAAACATCCAAAAAGGAGGCTACATTCAATGTTTCACAAAAAGAAAAAATGAAGAAACATGAATTGAGTGATACTGATTCAGATGATGCAGAAGCTCACTTCATGAGAAGAATGACGAAAGGTTCGAGAAAGTAAAAAGGGAAGCTACCCTTCAAGTGTTTTAGTTGCGGAAAGGTAGGACGTTTTGCATCCAAATGTCCTTTTGCAAAGAAAGAGGGCAGCGAGAATGAAGAAAAACCAAAGTACAATAAAAAGGATTGGACATGGTAACTCTAAGATGCAAGAGGGGGGTGGAGTTGGTAGCCGAAGAGGGGATTTCAAGGTTACAAGTTGAGTTAACAGGAACAGCCTTGTGAACAAGGGAGGGGTTAACAATACAATGGAGGGAAGATATGGCAAGGAAGAGAGTCAAATTATACCAATAGAGCCAGTAGATCAATCCCTGGTGAAGAGGCAGGGGTTTGTTGGAAAAATGTTGTCATTGATGTCAAAGGACTTGTCGATGGTCTAGACAATTTTTGCCAAAATAATGGTGTATCTTCCACATGGGCCGACCCATGTAATGCATCTTTTGGAGGAGTGTTAATTGCAAAATTAAATCAGAAAAATGGGACAACCCCCTCATATGTGCCGCCCTACTTTTGGAAATTTAATTAAATATTAAATTCATTTTTTTCATTTTTTTTGGGTCTCCCAAAGAGGGACGACCCTCCTAGAAGGGTGAGCCCAACTTTGGGCAAATGAAATTAAATTAATATTGTTGCATGGTCGGCCCCTTCTGGAAAGTTGCATCCCCTGGGTCAAGAGTCATCTTAAAGGTATAAATAGAAGCATGTTGGGAGATGGAAAAGTAATCAATTTTCAAGATATATCTTTGTATGAAGAGCAGAAATAAAAGGCTATTTAAGCAGATTTACAAGGTGTATTTGAGTAGATTTTATAGCAGCAAATTTGTGAGAGAAAAGCAAGTGACTTAAGTGAAATCATGGCGATTTATTGAGCAGATTCTATGAAGACTTTATTGCAGATTTGTGAGCATATTTTGAAGATTATATTGCAGATCTGAGCGGAGGTTTAAGAGCAGATGTTCAAGGCAGATTTGTGTGAAGAAGCAGGCAGATTTTTGTTGAACTCCTTGAAGGGATCTAGGGCAGATCCAACAACATTATAATCAATTTGTATTTCGAAGGTTGGTGCCTTCTTATTTGCAAGATCCGGAGGTTGTAGCCTCTCACTCAAAGATATCAGTGTCTCTTGCTGAGTTGGTGCTCAGTGGAGGGGATTGGTGTCTCCTGTGGGTTGGAACCTACAAAGTCGTAAGAAGTTTCCAATAAAATCAATATTTTGCCGAGGTTTTCTCCCGCAAGGGTTTCCATGTAAAATTGTGTGTGCATCTTGTGTTCTCTATTGTTAGATCTACCTTGTGTGGATACTTTGATTATTGCTTTATGATTGCCAAAGTTATAAATTGAAAAAGTTGGTCTTATACTAATTCACCCCCCCCAACTCAGTATAAGTGTGAGTGTGATTTCTTCAAGGTTTTCCTTTATCTTGCACAACTTTGACAGATTGTTCCAATGAGGAGTGGATCCAAAATGCAAAGTTCATCTTCATCTTCAAGTTGTGGCGGAAGTGATTTAGTATAGGAAACAAATGAGCATGAAATTTTTTAAAACAGCCATCGAGGGTAACAAACCTCATCAACACCTCGGCAATCTTCTTCCAAACCCTGGGCAGGCCCTCTCTATTATAGCCATTTTGCAGCCTACTGACTCTCTCACCTTTCTTTAAGAATTTTTCCATATCCTTTTGATAGTTGCCTTTAGGTTTCTTGGGAATGTTAGTGCCCTCAAGAGGGAGGCCTATGGCCACCAAAATTAACTCAACAAAGACGGAGAAAGAAAGGCCACAAACCTCGACAAGGCCTCCCTTCCAACAATTCGCAAACTCTATGGAAAGGTTAGGATCATGGCCCTTCAAGGCCTCAATATACGAGGTGAGCTTACCCTTCTGGAGGATAGGCCGAATCTCCAAATCATTCCTCAAAGTCACAGCTATTGGGCTCTTCTTGAACAAGTTCCCCACCCATAGTAGTCGATACGGAAGCAAAAGGAATAGTAGTTGAAAACCAACTAAAAGTGACTTCAAAAACTTTTAGCAAACAAAGAAGAGGCAAGGTGAACATGCAGTTTGCTAAAAATGAGCCAGAAGCGGGAAGCAATAATTATTTTTCATGTACTTGGGAGTATACATGTAATCATTGCAATCTTGAGAGAGATACATATCAATCTCTGACATGGTGTGCGATATGAGAGCCAACTTCATTAATGATGGAGTTTCTCATGTACTTCAAGATCAAATGCAATCCATCCCAAACTTCAATATTTTTGACAAAGGCCCCTAAATTAGCCATCCCATTCACAGGGGAATTTCCTTCTCGATAAATGTGCATGATTTTATATTGTCCTATATTTATCATGTTTAAGCAAGCAGCTTCAATGAGGTGACGAAGAAACTAGCTTGGGGAGGCTTCCCCATTCAACATCATGACGGTATTCTTGGAGTCCCCTTCAATGAACAAATCAATAATGCCTCTTTGATTATCCAATTGAATTCCATGAAAGACAGCAGCCACCTCAGCAAAATTAGAGGACCGCATGCCCAAATTAACAACATAAACAAAAATCATCATTCCCCTATGATCCCTTAGGATGCCAACCCCTCCTGCCCGGCCTGAGTTCCCTTTAGCAAAGCCATCAAAGTTAATTTTAAACCAGCCAAGGTCAAGCGGAGTCCATCATGTGATACTTGTTAGCCGTAGAAGAAACTTATGATTTATAATTTTTATTGATATTGAAACTTGAAGTTTATATGCATTCAAAGGTTGAACTCATTTGTTATTCTATGATATGTATCAAACTCTAATTTTGATTTATATACGATGGAAATTAGTAATATGTTCTACAAATTCAGTAATATGCGCTTTTCAAGAATATTTATAAAAAATTATATATTTTCAAATGTTAGATAAATTTGCCAAGTTTTTCGTCGAGTTTTTTGTTTAGTCCCAAGTTTTTTAAAAATTTGGGCTTGTCGGGTAATTGTCGAATCCGATTTTTTCAACTATGCTCAAAATGACTACAAAATATTTTTCTTTATTTCATCCTCTTTATTCTTTCCTCTTCTTTCCACCTCTTTTTCCTTCATCTTCTTCAACTGCAAGTGCAAAAATCAGTGTTGAATTAAAGTAGCTTCGGTCAAAGATAAATGATGATTGAATTTATTCATCATCATCATTTATCTTTGAAATTGCTACATCCAAGTATATGTATTCGATCTGCATTTAGAGAGATTATTACTTGCAGATTATATGTCCTTCATCACGTCAAATATCACTGATCACTTCCAAATCGTGCATTGCCATTTTCGATTTGATTATATATGATAAGTTCAGATCGAACTAATAAAGGATAAATGATGGTTAAGGAAACTAACACCGATTGATAATCAGACTGATAGTTAAAGACTAAATATTAAATAAAGGGACACGTCCGCTCCCATTTGATACTTATATCGGCTCAATCCTCATTTGGAAATCATCGAAATTAATATATGTTTTACCTTTGAGGATCAACATCCAGTAAGAGAAATCTGACATAGAAATTTCATAACACATTCAACCAAAATTGTATCGACATCAAACTTCAGAATTTCAAGTTTATTATTCTGTTTACAATCTGATAGGTTTAATTATTTTTAACATGGTATCAAAGCCACGTTGAGAAAAGATCCGAATTAAATCAAGATATCATATTATTTAGAAAATCGTATTTTTCTCTAGAAATCACATACACATTACATTCTTCATAATGTCAAGTGTAATCAGATTTGAAGATCCTCTTGAAGGTGCAAACAACTTTACTTCATGGAAGTTCAAAATCATGATGATTCTGAAAGAAAATAAGTTAGACTGATTTGTGAAAGAAAACAAGATAGAACTAGAGAATGATCCAGAGAAATCTCAATGGATTGAGAACGATGAGAAAACTATGAAAATTATAGTAGATGCAGTTAGGGACCATATAGTACCTATTCTATCTAAACATGAGACTGCTTATCAAATGTTTAAATCCCTTGAGAGCAGAGCACCTTTGAAATAAACAACACCAATAGGACCCTTACTCTAAAGAGGCAACTCAATCATGTTCAAATAAACAAGGGAGAATCCATTAATGCTTATTTCATGAGAATCAATGAATTAAGAAATCAACTATCAACAGTCGCATATCAAATTGACAGCAAGGAGTTAACTCTAATAGCTCTAGGTGGCCTACCAAACTCATGGGAGTCATTTGTTCAAGGAATAAGTGCAAGATCAAAACTCACTAAATTTGATCGACTAACAACAGATTGCTTACAAGAAGAAACAAGACTAATGACAAAAGAAATCAAACAGAAAAACATAGATGAGGATATTCAGGTGCTAAATACAAATTCTTATAAGCAAGGTAAGAAGAAAAACTTCAAGAGAAAGATGAATTCTTATGGAAAGGGATCATTCAAGAAAAGGAAAGACATCTCCAAAATACAATGTTTAAGATGTGATCAATATGGACACTATGCAATGAAGTGCCCTGACAGAACAAAACAACAAGTATCTTTTGCTAAAGTTGGAAAGACAAATACAAAATGAATCTGAGAAATTTGTCTTCTACTCAGCATTATCAAGTCAAGTATCAAACAAAATCAACAACTGGGTAATTGATAGTGGTTCATCTAAGCACATCACCGGGTTCAGAGAACACCTAGATACCATGAAAGAAGAAACTGACGAAGAAGTGACCACTGGGGATGATTTTGTACATCCAGTAAGAGGGGATGAAACTTGCACCATAAATTTGAACTTTGGCCTCTCTCTACAACTCACTGGAATATAGTTTGTACCAGGAATAAAAAGGAACCTAATATCCATTTCTGCTCTTGAAGACAACGGATATAGGGTTACCTTTATGGATGGAAAACTTTTGGCATGGCCAAAGAACTCCACCATAAAGAAAGCACAAACTATAGATGTAAGACAAGGATATCTCTACAAACTGTGCACGGATTCTAAGGAATCCCTCATTCATGAGACCTCTGACTCAAATGAAATTTGGCATCGAGGAAAAATTAGTAACAGGATTGCCCAAACTAAAACAAATTCATGAAGGAGCATGCAGAGGATGTGCCCTAGGAAAGAATACAAAGGCGACCTTCCAAAATAGTTTGAGTAAAACCAAAAATGTATTAGAACTAAAACTCTCTGACTTATGTGGACCCATGTTTGTACCCTCCATGGCGGGATTCTTATATTATGTAATATTTGTAGATGACTTCTCTAGGAAGACATGGATATATTTTCTTAAGTGTAAAGAGTCAATAGAAATCCTTAAAAGGTTTAAGGAGTTCAAAGCAATTACAGAAAACTTCTCCAGGAAGAAAATCAAAATCCTAAGAACAGATAATGGGACGGAATACACCTCAGAAATCTTTAAGGAATTTTGTGTAAATGTTGGGATTAAGAGGGAGTTTACTATAGCCTACAACCCTCAAAAAAATGGTGTTGTTGAGAGAAAAAATAGAACTATTGTAGAAGCTGCTAGAGCAATGTTGTTTGACCAGAACACTGAAACCTCATTTTGGGCAGAAGCCTCTAGGACAGCTGTCTACATCCAAAATAGATGTCCCCACTCACATCTAGATAACAAGACTCCTGAAGAAGCATTTACTGGTGTAAAACCTGACATAAGTCACTTAAGGATCTTTGGTTGCCCTGTCTACATCCATGTACCTAAAGAAAAGAGATCCAAACTAGAACCTTCTGGAAAGAAAGGGATATTTGTGGGCTATAGTGAAACCTCAAAAGCCTACAGAATATACATATCTAGTCATAAACAAATTGAACTAAGTAGAGATGTCATATTTGAGGAAGACATTGCCTTCAAAAGGGCAAAGAGTTCAAGTGAGATACAAATTAAAGATTCTCCTAAAGTCTTAGAGGAGGAGCCTGCTCTTGAGATTCAGAGGGAGTATCCTGAAAAAATCATAAGTGAAAACCAAACTGCTCCAGAAGAGAATCCAAATGACAACAACAAGAGGAGACCTCTTTGGGCTAGGAAGATGATTAAAGAAGCTGAGAATCATACAGCACCCAAAGGAACTTTTAGAGAAAGTAAGAGACCCAAAAGATTCTCAAGCTATGTTGCCTTAATGAATGAGATCATTAGTTCACAGCCAACGAATGTTACGGAAGCTCTCAAGCATCAAGTGTGAAAAGATGCAATGACGGAAGAGTATCAGTCCATTTTGAAAAATGATGTATGGGATATAGTACCTAGACCAAAAGAGAAATCTGTTGTCTCTTCCAAATGGCTCTTCAAAATCAAACATGTTGTTGATGGCAGTATAGAAAAACACAAGGCACGTTTTGTGGCCAAAGGTTTCTCACAAAAGGAAGGTATTGATTATGAAGAGACATTTGCACCTGTTGCTCGGTACACCTCTGTGAGAGCAGTAATAGCTATTGCAGCAACTAAAGGCTGGAAGATCCATCAAATGCATGTGAAAATTGCCTTCTTGAATGGGACCATTGAAGAAGAAGTCTATCTAGAGCAACCTGAAGGTTTTGTGATAAATAAAACTGACTCACATGTATGCAAATTGAAGAAAGCTCTATATAGACTTAAACAGGCTTCGAGAGCCTGATACGAAAGAATTGACAGCTATCTTTTGGGACTAGGATTTTCCAAGAATGAAGCAGACCCAAATCTCTATTTTAAGGTAAAAAGGACCTGGCTTCAGAATTTGACATGAAAGACTTGGGCATAGAAGTCTGGCAGAAATCAGATGGCATCACCATAAATCAAGGAAAGTACACTATTGATATTTTGAAGAGATTTGGGATGTTAGACTGTAGACCCATGTCTACACCTATGGAAACCAACTTACACAAATTGAAAGAAGTAGCAGCAGAATCAAAATTTGCAGATCCTACTCTCTATAGACAGATAATTGGATCATTAATGTACTTGGTTAACACCAGACCAAATATTTGCTATGCAGTGAATGCCCTAAGCCAGTTCATGTGTGAGCCAAAGGAAATTCACCTTGTTGTTGTGAAACACATATTGAGATACCTTCAAGGTACTATTGGATATGGTCTTAAATATAGAAATGTCCAACTAGACTTTCATGGATACTCTAATTCAGATTGGGTTGGAAGTGTAACCGATCGCGAAAGCACATCAAGATATTGCTTCAGTTTAGGATTGGCTATGATCTCTTGGATCAGCAGGAAATAGTCTTTAGTGGCACAAAGCTCAACAGAAGCTGAATATATTGCAGCCACTATGGGGGCAAGAGAAGCAGTATGGCTCCGGAAATTGCTTGTGGGATTATTTGGTGAGCCCCTAAATCCTATTATTATCCACTGTGATAATCAGAGTTGCATTAAGCTTTCAGTAAATCCAGTATTCCATAAATAGATCTAAGCATATTGAGATCCCTTACCACTATGTAAGAGACATGGTAGAAAAGAACGTGATTCAGTTGGAGTATATTAGTACAAATGATCAAACAACAGACATTCTCACCAACCCTCTCTCCAGCGTTAAAGTTGAACACTTCAGGAAGAAACTTGGTATGGTTGAAATGTAATTTGTTATTGAGATTGAGATTCAAATTGTTTATTTTGTACTAATGTATTTAAAAGATGTTTAATGTGTAAACTCTTTTGTCATGTGTGTGACTCCATGACTTTGTGGGCCCTCTCTCCCCCTGTGTACATTATTGAAAGGTGACGATCTTTCTAATAATGAACATTTGTATTTGACATTGTAAAGTGACGACTCTACAATGATTAGTTGAACTATCATGATAGATATCATGTGACTTGATATATGTGGATATGTTATGATAGTATCTCATGGACATTTTGATAGATATCATGAGACTTGATATCAGTTGAAGATCATTATGATCCTTATGAGATAATCATGGTGGATAAATGTATCCGTGGATATGCCATGAATTATTATGGTAGACATCATGAGTCTTGATGTCAGTGCACATACCATAATAAAGATGTGTTATGAAGAATGTCATGTGAATTGACACTTTTTCGACATACCATATCTCCTGATATCACGAGTAAGGTGATATCACTATACTTGGTTAGAGCCATCTCCCCTAGCTAAGAGGGAGTGTTGAATTAAAGTAGCTTCGGTCAAAGATAAATGATGATTGAATTTATTCATCATCACCATTTATCTTTGAAATTGCTACATCCAAGTATATGTATTCGATCTGCATTTAGAGAGATTATTACGTGCAAATTATATGTCCTTCATCACGTCAAATATCATTGATCACTTCCAGATCACACGTGCATTGCCATTTTCGATTTGATTATATATGATAAGTTCAGATCGAACTAATAAAGGATAAACGATGGTTAAGGAAACTAACACGGATTAATAATCAGACTATTAGTTAAAGACTAAATATTAAATAAAGGGACACGTCTGCTCATGGGATGTGTCTCCCATTTGATACTTATATCGGCTCAAACCTCATTTGGAAATCACCGAAATTAATATATGTTTTACCTTTGAGGATCGACATCCAGTGAGAGAAATCTGACTTAGAAATTTCATAAGACATTCAACCAAAATTGTATTGACATCAAACTTCATAATTTCAAGTTTATTATTCTGTTTACAATCTGATAGGTTTAATTATTTTTAACAATCAGAAATGATTGTGGCAAGTGTTGGTGGTCAATGAGTTTAAGTATTAAGTTGACTAGGGTTTCATAAGGGAAAATGAAACTCAATGTTGAGAATGACTACGAATATTCCTCTTTTTTCCTTTCTCTTCTTTAGCAGCATGTGCAAAAATCAGAAATGATAGTCACAAGGCAAATGTTAGTGAGCAATGGATTAAAGTTTAAGGTTGACTAGGGTTTTATAAGGGATGTGTGAGGGCTTGGAGGCCCCCAATGCCCCTTTACAAATGTTTTCTAAATGTTAAGGGTTTTTCTCATTGAAAAATTTTAAAGATAGATGTCGGACATCTCACCATCTCTATGATGATTGAAGGGACATCTCTATAATGGAGTGAATTCGCACCCCTCGCAAATTCCCCATTTACACCCCTTAGCTTAGAAAAATCAAACCCGAAAATGCTATTCCACCTCATCCACCCGCTTTCTACCCATTTGGCGGTTGTTTGTAGTGTCGATGAGAAATTTTTTGTCGGGGACATGTTGACGTGTTTTTTTATGACAACACCAACACAGAATAAAGTTGTCCAACGGTCACTCTATTCCCTCTTGATCAAAGTGTCCCACATGCTAAGATTGCTTGAAAGTTCATGTGTTCGACTCCAAGGTTCCTTTTATTGCGAATAGACTCAGTTGGTTGATGTGTTTTGCTGGATTATTCCAAGGGGACTTACGTAGTTGTTCGATTTTGTGAAGCAATTAGGACATGAAAGATTTGACAATATTGTTCTGGTATCTGGACTGACCCAGAAAATGCTGAATTTAAAGGGAATAAGGATAGGAAGTCTACAATCTACTTCTAAATGATGGAATGTGAAGATCAATTCGGACAATCTTCAAACCAAACTCCGCTTTGCCTCCCTTCGGACAACTTCCACAAAGTTGGTGCAATCTTCAAAGGATGAGAGAAATATTCAAACCATGACACAACATGTTCATACCATCACAACGATGCATATGGACAT
Source organism: Sequoiadendron giganteum (assembly GCA_007115665.2). Taxonomy (NCBI): domain Eukaryota; kingdom Viridiplantae; phylum Streptophyta; class Pinopsida; order Cupressales; family Cupressaceae; genus Sequoiadendron; species Sequoiadendron giganteum. Next base: position 139,993,007 of record CM021102.1, on the reverse strand, counting down.
ATGAGCCACAATCGAAGTTAAGCACTATTACTCCAGTTGACCACGCAAGGCGAACCAACCGTCAGCAAGTCCGCTAGTGGTATGCACGAGAGAAGACTTGCTCAAATTAAACACCACATTCCACAGCTAACAACTACTTGCATGAAATGAACGTCTATTTTACTCTATCTACCTTGAATTGGAAAGATGAAATGGCCTCGCTAGCTACTCATAACAAAGAAGAAATCACCAAGCAATGAAACTCTTTGTATTATGAAAAGTGTTCACAACAACCGTTTACAAAACTTTCAAAGGAAAGTTTTCTTCCCTCCTCAATCTAAGCTAACTTCTAAGCTCTACTCTCTAACTTCTATCTCCAATACTCTCTAGCTCTGATCTGAAGTCTAATTCTAATAGATTACAAATGAGGGGGGATGCCCCTTTTATAATAGGTCCAATTCAGTGGACGGTTCAGATCTGATTACAATAAAGGGCTCAGATTGAGCCACCTATGCCCTGATTAGGGTTTCTGCCCTAAAAACCGCCACAGAGAGGAGTGGGCAATGAATGCACAGAATATTCTCCACTCCCCTGCAAGAATCATAATGAGCATTTAATGCCCACTACCATCATCAAGAAGATCCTCATCCATGAGAGCGTTCCCATTGGCCTTCTCCCGGATAGCAAACTCGATCAACCGGGCCAATACCGCTTCAACCTCCTGGGCAGAAATCGGTGGAATATGGTTGAGCTGGAACTCCAAGACTGCTACCGTCTGTCCGTGTCGGATGTAAGACTTCTTCCATGCCACCAAGGCGTCCTGGGTATGCTGAATAATACTAGAGAAAGTGGAGACATTCTCAAAGTCATCCAGGACAAGCGACCTCGCAGCTGAGAAGAATGGAGCCAGTTTGTCTTTCAAGCCATCAGCAGTTATTTCCTCTGGGGCCAACTTTCTAGCAAATATGGCTTCTAATGTATTAAGGACTCCCTCCAAGATGTTACCCATTGCTTTCCTCACTCTGGCTGAATCTGCCCTTGCTGCATCGTGAAATCCACGGCCTGTGACCACCGAGGAGTACCAACTGGTGAAATCATACCTGTCACCATCCTGAATCACACCTCCATCCACCAAAGTTTGCAGAGGTATATGCATCAAAGCCCCCAAACGAAGTACAGTCTTCGTCTGATAGATGCGGGTATCGCCCCAGGCCTGATCCACCATGTCAATCCGTGCCAAAATACTTGAGGCCTGCCGATAAGCATTGGCGAGGTCCTCCATGAATTTCCTTGTCTCAGTACGAACATGGCTAACCCACTTGTCCGCTTCCGTTTCCATCTTCTTTAAATCCTCTAAGCCGACAACTGACTCCCTCGGAAGCTCTGGTGGACGTTCTACTGTTGGGTTTGCCGGTTCACCTGGACGTGCTAGACTCTGCACATATCCTATCAAGGTTTTGTGCTCCTTCTTCAATTTCTTATACTTCCCTTCCGTGCGGAGCAACTGATCCTTCAGCGCCTGATAGGAGTTATCGAACTCCTCGACAATTTGGGCTCCCGTAGGACGACCCAACTCCACGGTGGTGATCACATAGTTCTCGGGCCTCCCCTCGGTTCGATCATACTCCTCCCTCCGAACAGCCACCTGAAGCGTGCGAGAGCCTGACTCATCAGTCGAGATCTTTGAAAACTTCCTATCATTTTTCTTTTCTGGTGGCGCACTGATCCTCCTAAGGAACTCCTCCATCTCGATGGCTGGATCCGTATCATCCTCGGGTTCTCTTCTCATTCTGTCTGAAAGCCAATCCGGCACCGTCTGCTGCGGATTGCAAATGACGAGGGGTTGCTCTTCTGTTGCCTCCACCTCGTGCACTTCCTCTCTTCTTGCACTGCTCTGCTTGGGCTCATCATCTTCCACGAGCTGCGTATCTCCGGACCCTTGGGTTCCCTGTTCTACGTTTTCCTCTTCCTCCAATGTCATGTCCAACATTTGTTGGAAACGAGTGTCAGCCACTGTTTCATTCTTCCTCTTGTTGGCCAGCCCTGGATACACTGACGCTTATACTATCTGATTCTCAGATGTTGGGTTGATCCACCTCCTCAAGCTCCCGCTCTTCACCCAATCCTGCCCTTTGATCAGCAAATAATGAAATCACTCTCAAACTCGAAGACTGAGTTTGTGAGTGCATAGGTGATGCTTGTTCCATCCTCAACGGTATCGGCTGGGTTGGTACTTCTACTTGCGCTTCCGGTGTTTGAGCAACCTATTTTCCCCTTCTCACCGATAGCGGCCTTGGGTCACCCATCAAGCTATAAGTAAGGGCGATCGATCTGCTCTTAAGTCTGCATACATGTCTATCGACCCAAGCCCTTGTGAAAGTCAACACCGGAATAGAGAGCGTGTCCAAGTCCATGATTTCTAGCTCGGACCAATCAAGTGGTGGGACCGGAGTATCCCTAACTGAACCATAGTCGGGTTGCATAATGTTGACATCCTCTTCCACCTAGTCGGGAATTGGAATGATCTCACATTCCCTGATCAATTTGAGGGGAAGCTTGGAAAACATCCTTTTCCTTATCTCAACCTCATCAACAGCATTTGCCCAAAAGTCTTCAATGTGGGCCTTGTGTCGGTACTCGACGTTCTGTATCATTCGGATGTTTCTGTACGGATCAAAATCCTGTCTGCCTGTGTGATACGATAGATGATAGAATTGCAGCTCATCCTCTGCCTCTCGAGCTGCCTGCAAGGAGGGACACACCTCAGTGGAATTTCCCATGGCAATAGGAAAGTCAAGTCCACCCTTCTTCTTCTTTTTTTGAATCTTATCATAGGCGATCAACTGCCTAGATATTTCCAGCATTATAATGTGATCGGTGGGGTACCTCGGTAGCCGGTATGGATACGAAGTGAACCCCTGCAGCCTAATGTAAGTGAATTTCGGAAATTGGATGAGCCAATATCCGTATTCCTCGATCAATGCTTGTGCCTCTTTGGATACTCTTTGCTGCGTTCTCCGCTGAAGGGTCCTTGTGATGTGCATTGTGAATGCATCATTAGCCCGTTTGTAACTGGCAGGGTTAGCTAGATGCAACTGTGTGCAGGCCTCATGGATTTTGAACTGATCAGGTGCACAGCCTATCGGCTCCTTGTATGTAATCCCTCGATACTTGGTCATTCTTGCCAGCATATATATCACATACGAGCTCATGTAAAAGGTTTTCGTCCCCCTCAGGCTCCTGAACTGCTCATCTATGTTATCACTGATCATTCTTGCCCAGTCAACACATTCCTTTCCCTCCAATATGATCTCGATGAAGTAGAACATCCATGGCTCGAAGAAGTAGGCTTGTGCACTCCCATTTATTCGGCTCAGCATCATCATCAAGTCGCAGTATTCCTGTTTTACATCTTCGGCAATTATCTGCTTTGGGAGTCTAGTGCGAGGTGGCTTTGGCTTTTGCATCCAAACTCTGTTGATGACCGCAGCAACCCTCTCGAAGGAGGTGGAGTACATTTTATCCGCCCTCTCCTTTGATCTGTAGAGCATCTTTTCGGCAGTAGGAATCCCAAATGCCTCTTCGATGGCATCTGGCGTGAAGTTGGCAAGCAATTTTCCATCCGGCGAGACAATAGTTCTACGCTCCGGCTTGTAGTGGTTTGCACACTCCATAATTAGCTCCGAGCACTAAATTGCTGGTGGAAAACCAGCGGCTACATAGATACCACTCTTCATGATGTTATGTGCCGTGACTGATGGTTGATGGTCTCCTAGTCCGTACATCCTAGACTTGAGTGCATTTAGATTAAATGACCCGAGGTTGGTGTCACTTAATCCTGCCAATTTGGAGACAATTGCCGATTTTGGAAGAAATGACTTGGCAAGCCTTTTAATCATTGCCTGCCGGGATGAGCTAGCCTTGGCCGTTTCAGTGTTTGCAGCTCTGCCTGTGGCTCTGCTTGTTCCAGCAACATCCTTTGCTCCAGCCATCTCCAAAATAAAATAGAATAACAATAAGCCAGGCTGCAGATTTTTAATAAAATAAATAGCCTCCGAGACGGCTGCGGACGTGGAGTTAGCTTTTGGAAATAAAAACTCTTAGCATAGATTACTAACTCCAAACCTCATACTGTATAAAAGCTCTGAGCTTATAAAGAAGCTTCCAGCAACTGCACTTCTGACTAGCGAAGAAAATCACAGCCAACTACTAACTTTCAGCAATGTGGCTACTTTCTCAGCACAACATAAATTAAATCTTTTGCCTCAACTTCCGTTAACCTCAACAACTTTCGACTTCTTCTCAACTTCAACAGCAACTAACTTTCAGCAGCTCGAATAAATAAAATCTGCAGCAACTCTTTTGCAGCTCCAAAAAGAAACTTCCTCAGCACTCCGAGAATAAGATCTTCAGCACATAATAAATTTCTGCAACTCAACACTCTGCAGCAACTTCAACAAATAAATCTTCCAGCAACTCCGGAAAACAACTTCAACCTTCAACTTCGAAATTGCAGCAACACACTTTCAGCTTTCGAAAGAAAGAGTCTCGGCAGATAAAAATTTCTCCAGCACTTCGCACTTTCAGCAACTCAACACTCCGAAATAAAATAAACTCTCAAGGAATTTCTCTCCTCAACAACTTCGAAAATATTTCAATCTCCCAAGAACTTCTTCAGCAACTTCAAAAAATGTGAGGAGAAATGAGAGAAGAGACTGTTTAAATAATTCTTCTCGAAGAATCCTATCAAGTAAGGCTGGGGCTATTTTTAGCACCCTCATCAATTCTCCACTCTCTTCGTTCGGAATCTTCTAATTCAGGCGCAGTAGTGGGCTAGTCGTCAGCCAGTCATTATGGCAGTTGCCATTAACAATGATTCCTTCCTTGTAAAAAAATTCGAATTTTTCCTCTTGGTCTGCCAGTTAACTCTTGGTGATTTAAACAACTTGCAAGAAAAATCACTTGATTCGGTTTAAAATCCCACTTTAAAATCTCGCAGCGTTTAATTGAATTCAACTCGAAAAATTCGTGGGAGTTGTAAATTTATTTCCAACTTTTTAAAATGTCTGTCATTTAAATCCTCAATTTCATAAAATTTGCCTTACACATTTCAAATTTTCTCTTTAAAATATTCAACTCCAGGTGATTTAAAATCACTTGCCTGTTCGAAATAACTCATCCTCTGAGATTTAATTTCCGTTAGGAAAATAATCTAGGCAAAACGAAATTCCTCTGAAAATATTAAAATTTCCCTTAGGAAATTAATTTTTTAACTTCCCAACCCATGGGTGCCTTTTGAACGGGTTCATTTAATTTTCCACTTGACCCATGGAAAAATATATCAGTTGCTTCCGCCTTGGAAATAAAACTTCGTCATTGTGTCCATTTCATTTAAATGTCTCTAGAAAATTTTCTTTATTCATATCAAGGCGTCTTTTCTCCAGTGAAATATTTATCTCACTTAGAAAATATTTTGAACCTCTTCATACTTCTGGTGTACTTAACCCCTTGGCATTTTATTTCAACCTCTTCACCTTCACCCACTTAGAAATAAAATTAAGTCCTTTCATTCTTTGGGCGCATTCACCTCTTTTCATCATTTTGCTCAACTTGGGCATATTTGGCCTAGGGAGTTTTTGTTTTACTTAGGAAAATTTCCGACCTTTCTCCCTCGGACGCATTTTGAAGGGTCCATTTTTATATTTCTCATACTTAAAATCCCTTCTAACTCATCTTCTTCATGGGCGCATTTAGAGGGTCAAGCTCCCATTTTCTATGCCTTAGGAAATTTCAAGGCTCTTCCTTAAGGTGGGCGCATTTAACACCTTCTACTTTCATTTTGTGACTTAGACAATTTTCGGCCCAACTACTCCTAGCACAAGGGCGCATTTGATGGGGTCTACTTCCATTTGAGGGCGCATTTTAGCCTTCTAGCTTTGATTTCCATGCCTTAGAGAATTTGAAACTCCATCACCCCCTTGGGCGCATTTCATGCGGTTAACTTTCACTTGAGGGCGCATTTTGATGTGCTTACTTTCATTTCACTACTTAGAAAATTTCATATCATCACCTTCCTTGAGGGCGCATTTGACTAGGCATACTTTTATTCTTGTGCCTTAGGCATTTTATCAATCATCACCTTCCTTTTACCTTGAGGGCGCAAATAGGCATGTCAACTTCCAATTTTATTTTGACTTAGGCACATTCCAGCTAGGCAAATTTCAATTTCATGAAGTGGGCGCATTTCATACCCTCAACTTCTACTTTTGCCCTAGGCGTTTTTTAGCCTCCAATAACCTTGGGTGCATTTTCACTAGCACGCTTCCATTTTTGCTGCCTTAGGAAATTTCAAAGTCTTCTATAACCTTGGGCGCAAATGAGGGGGTGAGCTTCCATTTGAGGGCGCATTTCCACCCCTCTACTTTCATTTCAATGCCTTAGGCGTATTGCTAGGCCTCTCCCAACATGGGCGCATTTGCACGTGTCTACTTCCATGTGAGGGCGCAAATGAGAGGGGTGGGTTTCTTTTCATGCCTTAGCCGCTTTTTCACTAGGCAACATCCTCCTTGAGCACATTTAACATGTAGAGTTTCCAAGTGAGGGCGCAAATGAAGGGGTGAGCTTTACTTTACTTGCCTTAGAATATTTTCTAAGTTTCATCCTCTTGAAGGTGGGCGCATTTCAGCCTTTGAACTTTCATTTTATACTTAGAAAATTTTCAAACACTTAGGATTTTGCTTGAGGGCGCATTTGAGAGGGTGTGCTCTCACTTTTGACTTAAAATATTTTCCAACATTTTCCATATCCTTTCAAGGTGAGGGCGCATTTAACATAGCATGCTTCCATTTTGTTGCCTTAGGAAATTTTCAAGGCTTTCATTAATCTCTTAAGGTGAGGGCGCATTTGAGAGGGTATGCTCTCATTTTCTCACACTTAGTAAATTTTTCATGCCTTTGTCTGCCCTCGATCTCACATTCTATTTTTAGTAAGTCTTTGATTTCCTTGACTTCCTCAATTCCGTTTTGCCTGAAAATTTCACCATCTGATCTTCTTCGCCTTGTGAACCTGTTTTGCCAGTCCTCTGCCTTGACCTGCTATTTATAGCCACCTACTATTTATAGTAAGTTCTTGACTTCCTGACTTCCATGGCTCCGTTTGGTATGAAAATTTTGCCATACGACCCTCTTTGCCTTGTGAACCTATTTCGCCAGTTATCTACCCTGACCTACTATTTATAGCCACCTGCTATTTATAGTAAGTCTTTGATTTCCTTGACTTCGTCAATTCCGTTTTGCCTGAAAATTTCACCATCTGATCTTGAGAACTTGAGTGTCGCTCTGATGCCAACCTCGGGTGCAGACCTGCTATTTATAGCCATGCCCTGACTTACTTAAAATAGTAAGTTCTCCGATATCGCTCAAATTTTGCCAGCAGCTACCTTGAAGTGTGCTGATGTTGGTGAGGTGCTTCGTTTTGACAATTTCTGGATTTTACCCCCTATAAAAGTGGAAACCCTAATTTGACCTGCATGTATCCCGAATGGTCTCCGTTTGACTTCGTTCCTTCTGCATGTCGTTCTGCTTGCTGAACTGGAGTGTTAGGCGGTTGCCAGAGTGTACCCGCTAAAAATAGAAACTGCCTGAAAAGTGACTCATCCACTGCCGAATGATTTTGCATGTCATATTGCCTATGGGATCTCAAGAAACCCAGAAAAACCCAGAAAACTGGTCTGCATGCATGTACTAGCTAAAAATAGTAAGTCCTCGAAAGTTGATCTTCTCCGCTTGCATGTCACACTGTTGCGTAGCTGTTGAAAAACCCAGAAGGAATATCCGGACATGCGTCAGAGAACTCCGCATGCAAACCCTAAAAATAGCCTCCTAAGGCTGAATTCTGAAAGTGATCATCTTGGTTTGCATGTTACATCACTGCGAAGGTTTCGAGAAACCCAGAAGTAATCTTCGGACATGCAATGAAGAATCATATGTTTGACCCCTGAAAATGGCTCCTGAAGCCCGAACTGCTAAAAATAGCAAATTGTCTGATCTAGCTCAAAATTTACGTGCAAGCAGCTTGATGTTACCTGAATGTGGTGGAACTGACAGAACTCCAAAATTTCGACAAAATAGCACCAAATTGAATACTTACTAAAAATAGCAAGTTGCCGGAATACAGTGAAAATTTAATGGGACCCTGCCGGAAGCTTTGTGATTGCTGTACTAAGCCTGGATTTCAATTTTACAACTCAGTTTGACCTTAAATAAGCCTGAAGGATGAAAACCCTAATTACACAGACTTAACCAATACTTCAACCTGGGTCAAACGATGGGACGTCCCCGGAAGGACCAGAGATAGAGAGAGAGACGCACTAACCAAAGCCAAAAGACCAGAATGGAGCAAAAATTAGGGGGTCCCCATCTTGGATGGGGTGATGTGTGAAAAAGGTCACAACAGGACGCTAGCGCAACACACGAACGTCTGTGCAGTGCGCTGCCATCCTGACAGGATTCTCGCCTCTAGAATCTGCAGAGGTGTTGCATTTCTCCATTGGCGATGAAGCGTAACGCCCCTGCGCCCTCGAACAACCTCGAACAACTCTTTTGGGCTCCTATTCATCTTCAAAACACTATCTCCCACATTCAATTCATCTTCTTCAATCTCACTTGATCACACTCACTTCTACACACTTCATTTCACAACATTTGCACCATTTTCGATGCTCCAAGTTGGCACTCTACTGGTTTTACTCCTCTCGTTGTTGACGTAATGTTGGAATCCTCAAGCTTGCGAGCTCGCATCTCTCTTCATGTGCCTTGAGTGCATCTTGTTAGAGAGGTGATATCAATTTTACTTAGCATTGTTGTTTGATTTAGTAGCATATTGTTGTTAGCATTGCTTGGTATTCTTCCATCTCAATACTTTCTTTATCTCATTTTCTCTATTGTGGCTATTTTGGTTGTCCGTGAAGGTAGGAACATCGAAACGGGGGTTTGACTGCAGCAAGCCTCGAAACAGCCCCAACAGTTTTCCTCGTTTTGTTGTGTGTAGGTGTTGTGTTCATGTCGAGCTTCCGAGAGACTAGACCGACCGTAAGTTTGATTTTCGCCACCTACACTCTTGTCAAATTTTGTCTTTTAAGTTAAAGTATTCTTCTTGTTGTCTTAGTCTTTTAGTTGTATTATGTTTTCCATCATCGTATAAAACAGCATTTTATCAGGTTGTTAGTGAGTTCTTTGTTAGTTTTGACTGTACTTTGTACTCTTTGTCCATACGGATGCTAGCACCCGACCGAGACACCAGCACGTCGCACAGTCGTTTGTCTTCTATGCTAGAGTCCGTTGGCAAAGAGCTACCTAGGTTACAGTCCAAACTCGGGAATCTGCTCACCTAGTTTCCTAAACTCTTGAGTTGACAAAAGGACAGCAACAAATCAATTGTCCTTCCTTTTTCACCCTTTTAAAACATCAAACCTATCCTAGACAATCCTTTAGCGTGAGGTAGATCAGGGCAACCGATTCTTCTAGACCCTCCCATCTAAGGTCCTGCGCAGTCGATCTCCCTCCTCTACAATCTCAAACGTCCTCATCAATCGCTAGGACATCAGGCCCCTATCAATATTATTACAAACACATCCCCAATTTCACAATGGACAAGGAATGGCTAGGGCATGTCCTCTTACCACCCCACTATTGTAATGTCCCCTTCTCGAGCATGATCTTTTCAGTTGACCATTGGCCTATTCCGGAGACCCGTAGGCTACTCGGAATGTGAAATTAGGGTTTCGTGTGTTGGAGGTTGCTATTGCTCGTGAATTGATGATTGAATGGCGGATTCTTTTTGGGTTTTCAGAGAGCTTTGCAGTGGTGTGTTTTTCTTGGCATTCCGAGCACCTTCAGGAATTTACTATTTTTAGTAAATTCTATTTCTGGCAGTGGCCCTGTCGTTCTCGGCACAGTTGACTTCCTCTTCAGTCGACTCTGTTGGTTTGTTCAATTTTGGCCTTGGGATGCATTTTGGAGAGATAAGTTCATTTCTTTGAAACAATGATTATATTTTAATGTTATAATACCCCTTGGCCTAGTCTCATAACTTAAAAGGTGGACTTTAAAGGGTGGCACCTCATTGAGGTAATTTATATATTTATTAAGGTCAAATTGAAGCTTTAAGTTGGCCGCATATTTTGAAGAGATGAATTTCAAAGAAAAGTCAAATTCAAGCCTTGAAGAAAAGTGACGCCATTCTTGGAGGGAAAAGGATTAGGGTTTCTTGAAGCTTCGGGAGGGGTCTTCACAAAGTTATAAAAGGAAGTCTTGGGTCTTCATTTGGTATCCGATATCTTGAGTATTGTTATGTTGCCGAAATGGTTGCTGGACTGCTTTGAGGAATGAATGCCTCCTAGCCTTGGCTCGACTTCATGCTTGAGAGATAGCATCTAGTGGAGAATTTAGTTAGTTTGTGAGAGAAGTTTGTAGTGAGGTTTGCCGTGTTGCATTGTTTGCTTGTAGTTCTGATTTACTGCATTTTATGTCATTTTCTGGAGTTGCTGATATCTATGCTGAATATGTAGTTTCATTCATAATTCAGAAAATACAAATATATTCATTTTGGGTATTGCATATTTCCTTTTGTCTATGTTGGTCGCCCCTTTGTGCCAATTTGCAGATCCTAATTCGGAGAACCTGATTTTATAAAAGAAATTCGCCCTTCTTGCTAGGCCGCCCCTCCTTGGAGTGCATTGGGAAGCGTGTTAAAAAATGAGTCGGTTTAAGTGTGGTCTTGGGTATGCAGCTTGGTCGCCCTTGTCATAGGAGTGCATTGCATTTGATTTGAGGTCATTTGGTTGAGAAATGAGTGAGATATGAGCAATTTGGTAGGGTTTTATGTTGCTGGTCCTGTCTTTCAAGTTACTGATCAGGCATATCAGTTTGTTTGAAGTCTATCATTTGAGTTGGGTTTGGGATGACGGTCTTTGTGATTATTGGGGGAACATTATACTAAATTGCAGTATGGTTAGACTTTATTATTCTATGTATTTGGTAGGCAAATCTCTAATTATTGTAAGCTGAACAGTAGTACTGTCAGCAATCCCTTTTCTTCTCTTTAATGCAATTGTAATACTTAGCATCTCCGTCATATGGTAGCTCCAATTCCATCTCGGGTTGGAAAGCACATTCTTGACGTCGAGTTACTTCAGCATAATAGTTGGTAGGGATCCTCTGACCACATGCTCATCGTTCTCCGACGCATTCTTGGTTAGAGTTCTTTGTATCAGCATTGCATTAAGACCCTCTGACCATATGCTCGTCGTCATCCGGCGCATTCTTGGTTAGAGTTCCTTTATCAGCATTGCTTTGAGATCCTCTGACCATATGTTCACACCTTGCCCAACTCGGGATCCTGGTGTACATTCTCGGTTAGAGTTGAATTCTGCATCGTTGGTTTAAGCGCTAACTCTAACGATTGTGTATTGCTCTGCTCTTGTAATTGAGAAAATTTAAAAAAATTGGCTCGGTATATTTCAACTATCCACAACGAAACTAGGGGGGAACAAGGACACCTAGTGAAGGAGTGGGATCATGTCTACATGTTACACAAAATATGTAAAGACCCTCACCCAAGATGACGAAATTTTTACAATTGACCCATGTTTGACAATGCAATGCAAGCATTTTGTCAAACAATTTGCTTACATTTTGTTCTGAATTGATTTCAGATGGTTTAAAATAGAAATGGCATACAATAAACTCATCATAAGAAATATTCATTAATTTCAATAATTAGAGTATGTTCATCACTTGCACTTAGTACAAGGGAAATATGTATAAACCATAACAGAAATATAACTCTCAGTTTTGATAATTATATTCCAGAATGAGCAATTTTAATAAAATATCATAGAATTCATGAACATTGTTAAATGATGAGTCCCTGACCTGGAAATCGCTTCAGCAATCTCCAAGTTCGAATTGGAGCATTTAATAAATGATATAAGTTACTCTAGAAAGGTGGCGACTCCTCACTAGAAGCCACGACCTGCAGTTAACACCACGGCTTGCATAGAGACTGGTGGCTATAGAACGACGGTCGAAATACTCCAAAGTCTGCCATTGTTCTTTCTTTTGACTAGTCAGCCTTTCACACATCCACATCACCCTCCAAATACTCACTCGCTGTCCTTCCAAAAACCACGACCTCCAATAAGGGTGGCAGCAATAATTGTCTCCTTATGAAAGCCCAATAACCTTCCAACTAGCCGCACTATAATGTAGATCCACGATCATGAGCGGCTTACATGAGATCGATCAGGTATAGGCACTGAATGTATCTTTTAATATCTCTAGAATGGCGACTATTCCAACTTGCATGACCAGCACTAATGAGCAACCTCTGAGTGAAATATCTGCTATTATCGACCAGCATTAATGAGCAACCTTTGAGTGAAATATCTACTATGATTGACCAGTATTAATGAGCAAGGGTTTGTAATAGAATTGAAATAGATATATCGAAAACTTTGCAAATTTGTCTTCAAAGGAGACTCACAAATTTGAAACAATCTAAACTCCACAAGCTAGAGTGGATAGTTTCACCACCAAACCTTGCAATACTAAAGCTCCCTGAGCTTCACCACCAACCATGAAAGAAATAATAATCTCTAATAATAAAATGAGCCTCCATAATGTATTATTATATCTTCCCCCGAATTGGCCCTCCAAATTACCTTTCCACTCTCAAATATTTAAATATTTGAACCTTTGACTGTAGGAGAGAAATATAACAAAGTGACTTTATAAATATTATAAGCTAGACTTAAGTCACTTAAACAATATTAATTAATTAATATTATTGGTATTATTTACTTGAGAAGAATAATATTATATAACAATGTTACCCAAGGACACGTCCCTGGGCCTAAAACCCCCATCCCTATTGTTGATGTTCATAGCAACGTCGGGAGTTCTCTTCCAGCCATTCTCCTTACATGATAAATTAAATTATAGCCGATGGCTATTTAACTTATGCAGATAGCGATTGGATGAAGAAGCATGTCCATTTCTACATAATGTTTTATTTATTATTTGAGGCCGACATCTATTTTATGAAGAGGCACGATTTGTATCAAATACTATTTAATTATTTGATAAGGCCGACATCTCCCTTGGACGCGATTTTCAAAAGGTCATACTCCTTCATTGGGATGCGATTTAATGAAGGGATGTTGGCCGACTTGTGTTTAAGGGTCACGTCCTCTTCTTCTTCCTTGTATATATACAAAGTGATAATCGCTCATTTGAGAGAGGAATTTAATTCAACGAAGTTGTGTGTGATAAGAAGAAATTTGCATCTGGAGCAGGAAATCGATCTCAAGGAGAAACACTATCCTGTAGCAGCAGATCATCTCCAGTAGCAGCAGATCGATTACAAGGAGAACCATATTCATTTGTATCTGCATCTAGGAGAGGTGCAAATATTCGTTGTATCAAAATCGGCATTGAGTTATGCCTGAGTTATAAGCAGATTTATGCTCTTAACATTTCAATATATAAGAGATATATTGGTTGGGTTTTTCTCCCTCGAGTTAGGAGGGTTTTCCCAGGGTATCTTGTTGTGTTTATTGTCTTGTGCGCTGCATTGTCTGATTGCTTTCAGCTTTGATTATCTGATCACTAAAAACTAACACCTATCCGGGGGATGCAAGGACGACTAGGGGACGTCCCCTAGGCATCCCCAATTTGCAAAACAAAATAGGAAACGTCCTAGAAACTCAGGGACTTCCCTGCCTGCAGTCGGGTACATTCGGTCATCCTGAGCAGGGGACGTTTGGGACATCCCTCAACCAACCCAAGGATGGCTAGCTGTCCCCTACTTTTTAAAAAAAACATTTTATTTATTGTTTAGTGGGCGCCTACCTCCCAGCTCGCTAAATGACACTATCAACTGTTATGCTAAACTGTTGTTTGATTGCCTTTTAGTGGCTTAGGCATTCATGCCTATGAGTCTGTCCACCATTATTTGTAGCTTCTCTTCTTGACAATATTATGCTTCTTCATCATGTGAAACCCTCTCTGCTTTCCTTTTGGTATTCACTTGTGATCTTGTGCCTCTTCATTGTAGATTATCACAAGATACATGACTGTGCTATTGAAATTTACAGTATCTTTACTTCAAATGGAGCACTATTCACTATCTTTGTCCTCTACACCTTAAAACATTATCATATTGCTTTGTATAGTAAACACTATCCTAGTCACTTGTACCTTTCATGAACCACTGTCCTTTGAAGTTTATTGTTTGCACTGCCATCTGATTGTGTACACTATAGACGGTCATGACAGTGCTTACAGTAGAGTATACAGTGCCTTTGCTATCATGTCTCATGAAACTATGCACCCTTCTTTCTCACTAAACTATCTACTGCCTTGTGAGTTCCTACCTTGGAATCTATAACCATATCAACTAGAGTAGATGAAATAGCATTAGATGGTAGAACAATGATGACTACCTTGGACGGACCTAGAGAAAGATAAATCTATGTGCAGCATTAGCATATGTCACACGACTTTATAGAACACTAAACTGTGCGTCGTCAACTACTAAGGTCCATATACTGTGATTACAATAGGAAATGTTGGATTTAGGTTCACTATTTTGAGTATATACTTGGAACAAATTCAGTGAATTCATTCACCCATACAATCCCTTTATCCTTCTATCACAAGAGTCCATCTTATTAAGCAACCTCCCTTTCCATTATAAAACTTGTAGCAGTCTTTCTCTCTACAAGCTCTATGGATTGTCATAGTACTGTCATTTTGTTGACTGTCTTGGACTATCATATGATAAAACTTGTATGTTATTTTCTAATATCACATGTATATTGACGATGAATTCTAAATTTTGAAAGCATATTGAGTATTGACAAAGAATTTTGAACACAAATGTTATATGTTGAGGTTCTATAATGTATATGTGCACGCTTTATCCATGTTTTCATATGAATATTTAAAATTTCCCTATATATTTTAAATTTTCCCTTGATTTTATATAGTCATCCCCTTCGTCGTCCCCAAAATTGTCTTGAAAAATTGGGGACTTGAGGATGCGTCCCATCGTCCTCTACTGTCCCCGTCTCGCAAACTCGAGGTAACACCGTTAAATAATCAATAATTAACTCCCTTTTTTTTTAATGGCTTACAGGAATTAAATAAGCCATTAAATCATTCGGACTATCAATTGGAAGGGGACATTACAAAATATTTCAAGATAAAATAGGGTATAAACTAAGGGCATATTGTAGGATATAGTATCATTGACAATTATGGAAGAGAAATTTAGAGTTTATGAATAAATCTACAAAAATCCAAATTGGAATAAAAGATGTCAAGCCCATATGGAAATTAAGCACTACTTCTTGTGACCTTTTCACACCTCACCCCATTCAAGATAGGGACCCCCTAATTTTTTCTCCATTCTGGTCTTTTGGCTTTGGTTCTCTCTCTCTCTCTCTCTCTCTCTCTCTCTCTCTCTCTCTCTGGTCTTCTGTCCTTCCGGGGACGTCTCTGTATTTGACCTAAGTTGGAAATTTTGGCTACCTCTATGAAATTAGGATTTTTATTCTTCAGGCTTGTTTGAGGTCAAATTGAATTGTCAAATTGAAATCTGAGCTCAGCACTACGATCAAGAAGCTTCAAGCAGGATCCCACTAAATCTTCACTGAATTCGAACAACTTACTATTTTTAGTAAGTGCTCACTCTGGGGTCTTTTCCTCAAAATTCTGGAATACTGACTGCTCCAACACATTCAAGTAACTTCAAGGTGCTTGCACACAAAATTTGAACAGATTCTGACAACTTGCTATTTTTAGCAATTTGGGCTTTAGGAGCCATTTTCAGGGTCTGCATACAGAATTTCTCAGTGCATGTCGGGATATTCCTACTGGGTTTTCCAAAAGCTTCGCAACGATGTGACATGCAAACAAAGTTGATTATTTTTCAGGGACTTACTATTTTTAGCCAGTGTCGGCATGTGCACCAGTTTTTTGGGTTTTTCTGGGTTTTTTTGAGATCCCTCGAGCACTATAACATGCAAACTCATCCGACAACTGATTAGTCACTTTTCGGGCATTTACTATTTTTAGCAGGCACACTCTGATGGCCACCGGGCACTTCAATTTCACAGGCAAAGCAACATGCAATAGGAATCAAGTCAAACAAAGGTCATTTGAGGTGCATTCAAGTCAAATCAGGGTTTCCACTTTTATGCCTAAAATTAGGGGGTGAAATTCGAGAAATTGTCAAAATGAAGTACCCCATCAGGATCAGCATCCTTCAGGCAGCTTACTGGTAAAATTTGAGCGCAATCTGAGTACTTTCTATTTTTAGTAAGTCATTTCATGGCTAAAATAGCAGGTATGTGCCAGAGGCAGGTGTGAATAGGACACTTAAATCATCAAGATCGTGTGAAGCAAATTTCAGGTCAAACAAAGCTGCAGCAGTCGGGCAATTTTAGGGTTTGCTAAAAATAGCAGATGAGCTTGGGCAACAGGTATAAACGGGGTAGCAAGGCCACAAGAAGCATATCACGCCAACTCCAGGTTCAAAGGGGGTGAAAAGCCATTAAGAGTCACACTTCTCCGAAATTTGCTAAAATAGAGTGGTAAGAGGTAGCTGAGGCATTGAAAATTTCCAAGTCTGTAAGAGTTGAGGCTAGCATGAGAAAGGGTGAAATGCGCCCAAAGTGTAAAAACGTTCCTCCTCATAGTGTGAAATGTGCCCAAGGTGTAAGTAAATAGAATGTTGAAAAAGTTTCTAAGGCGTGGGAATTCCTCCTCCCTACCTCATATGCGCCCAAGGCATGAAGGCTAATGAAATGCGCCCACAACATAAGAAAATTCCTCCACCAGATAGGAAATGTGCCCAAGCTTGCAAGGCTATAGGGTAGGCGTGAAAACATTTTAAGTGTAAAAAATTTCCTCCTCACACCCCTATATGCACCCAAGCTAGCAAGGCTACAAGGAGTCAAAGATTTTGATGCTTCAAGTGACAAGTGTTGCAACTGCCCGAGGAGGGAAAATGGAAATTCAAATATATTTGCTAAGATTAGCCTTTTCCAGAATTCGACTTGGCTATAAGAATTCAAGTTCTTTTTATTTTCTTCATCAATTGTTGAATGCAAACTTGAAGTCTGCAGCGAACTTGAAAAGAGAAAGTTAGTGAAGTGAGTTTTCCTTGAGCAAACAATTTCTAAGCGCTAGAGGTTGTGTTGCCTTGAGCAAAAAATTTCTAAGTGTTGGAGGTTGTGTTGTTGCGAGCAAAAATTTTCTAAGTGTTGAAGTGAGACTTTGCTGAAGGGTTTTGAGGTTTGAAGCTAGAAATTTCAAGTGCTGCAGCCTCTTATTTTCAGAATTCAGCTGGCACTCTCAAAATGATATTATTTTTCTAAGTCTTATTTTCTAATGGTTGTTTTTCATTTCTGCAGGATGGCTGAAACAAGTAGAAGAGCTGCTGGCAAGGAGAATCATGTTGAATCCAACAAAGTAAGTGTGTCAAGACAAGCTGTAATAAAGAAGTTGAGCAAGTCTTTCCTACCAGAGTCAAGGTTTTCTTCGAAGTTGGGCAAGTTAAGTGATATAAATCTTGGCTCTTTCAACTTGGAGACTTTGAGAAGACGAATGTTGGGGATTGGAGGTCATCATCCATCAGTCACTTCGCACAATATTGTCAGAAGTTAACTCTATGCAGTTGTTGGTTTTCCACCAGCAATTCGTTGCCCAGAGCTGATTATGGAGTGTGCTAACTATTACAATACAAAGCAGAGAATTATCATTTCACCGGATGGCAAGTTGTTGGCCAACCTTACCCCTGAAGCTATTGGGGAAGCATTTGGAATTCCAGCCTACAAGAAGATGATTTACAAAACTAGAGAGAGGGTTGAGAGAATGTATGCATCCACGTTTGATCGATGTGCTGATATGATAAACTCTAGGTGGATGAACAAGCCTAAGCCAACTCGCACAAAGTTGTCGAAGCAAATAATTTCAAAAGACTTGAAGCAGGAGTTTTGTGACTTAATCATGATGCTCAACAGAGTTGGAGGGTGTCCCCAAGCGTTCATATTTGAACCTTGGATGTTTTACTACATCAACCTTGTGTTGGAAGGCAAAGAGCATGTAGACTGGGCGTTGATGATCAGTGACAATCTACATGAGCAACTTAGGAGTCTAAGGAGAACGAAGACATTTTATATGAGCTCATATATCATCTACATGCTGGCCCGGATGACAAAATATAAAGGGATATCATACAAGGAGCCTATTGGGTGTGGCTCTCAGCAATTCAAGATTCACGAGGCTTGTCCGCAGTTGCATTTGACGAGCACCTCAAATTACAAGAGAGTCAATGATGCCTTCGCAATGCATATAACGAGGACGTTGCAGCAAAGAACTCATCACAGAATATCCAAGGAGGCACAAGAGTTGATTGAAAAATACGGATGTTGGTTTATCCAGTTTCCGAAATTTACTTACATCAAGTTGCAGGGGTTTTCATCTTACCCATACAGATTGCCTCGACATCCCACAAACAAGATTGTGATGCTAGAAATATCTAGGCAACTCATTGCCTACAATAAGATTCAGAAGAAAAAGAAGGAGGGTGGACTTGACTTCCCTATTACCATGGGGAATTCAGATGAAATTTGTCCATCACTGCAGGCAGCTAAGGAAGCAAAAAATGAGCTTCAATTCTTCCACCTCTCCTACCATACCAACAGGCAGCATTATGATCCCCAATGAAATATCAAATGGATACTGTCTGAGGAATTCAGGCATAAGGCACAAATTGAAGACTTTTGGGCGAGTGCAGTGGATGAGGCTAAAGTTAGGAGAAGGATGTTTTCAAAGATACCACTGGACAAGATCAGGGAATGTGAGATTGCCCCGGTGCCAGACCAAGTGGACGAAGATATAAATGTCATACAGGCTGATTATGAAACAATAAGGAATATGCCACTCCCACTTCCAGATTGGGCAAAGCCAGAGATTACAGACTTGGATACGCTTTGCATACCAGTCTTGACATTCACACGAAGTTGGGTGGAGAGGCGTGTGAACCGACTTAAGGGCAGGTCAATTCCCCTTACAATTTAATGGGAGATCATAGATCACCAACTGCTAGGCAGAAGAGGCAGGTTGCTCAAGCTCCAAAGCCACGAGGAAAAGAGCCATTCCAGCCTAAGCCTCAAAGAGTTGATGAGGCATCACATACGTCGTCAATGGCACATTCTCCAAGCATGCAAGAGATTTCACTGTTTGCTGATCAAAGAGAAAAATTGAATGAAGAACAGGAATTACGAAAAACAAATCAGCCACCTCGTAGGGAGTCAGTTGGCCAAAGCATCAATATGCCTAGAGAGGAAAATCAACAAGAGATGGAGGAAGAAACGGAAACTAATACTCATATCCAGCATGAGATTGAGGCGACTCTCGAGGATGATACTATTACAGGGCAGGAGGCCCAAAGCTCAGGAGATACCCAGCCTATAGAGATTGATGAGCCTCGTCAAGATGAAGGCATAGAAGAAGTTCGTGAAGTAGAGGCCAGGAATGAACAGCCCTTCATTATTTCTGACTTGCAGCAGGAGGTGCCAGAATGGCTAAGGGACAAGATGAGATGTGATCCTGTTGAAGAAACTGATCCAGCAGTTGAGATGGAAGAATTTTTGAGTAGGATCAGCGCACCTCCAACGAAGAAGGCTAGAAAGTTTTCTAAAATTTCAACGAATGAGGATGGCTCTCGTACGCTTCACATGGTTGTACCTAGGGTGGAATGTGATCAAGATGAGGCTATTCCAGAAAACTATGTGATCACTACCATGGAGCTTGGCTGCCCTACTGGAGCACAGGCAATCGAGGAGTGCGATAACACCTATCAGGCACTCAAGGACAGATTGCTCCACACTGAAGGCAAGTACAAAAAATTGAAGATGGAGCACAAAACATTGATTGGTTATGTACAGCACTTGTCTTGCCCTTGTGGGCAAGAAAATAAGACAATTGAGCTCCGGGCCGAATTTCCTAGAAAATCAGTTAGTGGTTTGGAGGATTTGAGAAGGATGGTACGGGAGGCGAATAAATGGGTTGCCAATGTTCTCATTGAGACAGAGAAGTTTATGGAGGATCTTGCTCATGCCTATCGGCAGGCCTCCAACATTATGGCACGAATGGAG
The DNA here is from genome assembly GCA_007115665.2 of Sequoiadendron giganteum. Classification (NCBI taxonomy): domain Eukaryota; kingdom Viridiplantae; phylum Streptophyta; class Pinopsida; order Cupressales; family Cupressaceae; genus Sequoiadendron; species Sequoiadendron giganteum. Next base: position 139,972,801 of record CM021102.1, on the reverse strand, counting down.
GCAGTTAATCAGGCTTGGGGTGAGACTCGCATCTATCAAACCAGGGTTGTTCTTCGCCTGGAGGCTTTGATGCACACGCCTTTACAGAATTTGGTTGAGGGAGGCGTGTTACAGGAGGGTGATAAATATGACTTCACCAACTGGTACTCTTCAGTGGTCACAGGCCGGGGATTCTTTGATGCAGCTCAGGTAGACTCGGTCAAAGTTAGAAAGGCTATGACAAATATTTTCGATGGAGTTTTCAATACGTTGGAGGCTATCTTTGCCAGGAGACTGACTTCAGAGGAGATAACTGCAAATGATTTGAAGGGTAGATTGGTACCTTTCTTTTTGGAGGTGAAGACCTTTGTTCAAGATGATTTCGAAAACACCTCCACTTTCTCCAGCATTGTTCAGAATACTCAGGATGCTCTAGTTGCTTGGAAAAAGTCGTGTGCTCAACATGGGCAAAAAGTTATGGTGCTGGAGTTTCAGCTTGATCACATCCCGCCTATTTCGGATCAAAAGGTTGAAGCTGTGCTGACCAAGTTCATTGACTTTGCAGCCAAGGAAAAGGAGAAGGAAACACCCTTTTGGATGATGATCTTCTAGAGGAAGATGATGTGCATTAATTGCTCGTAGTGGTTCCTGCAGAGGAGTGGAGAATCTTTAGTGAATTCATTGCCCCACTCCTCTCAGTGGCGGTTTTTAGGGTAGAGCCTTGATTAGGGAATTTGTGGCTCAATCTTTGCCCTTCATTGTATTTGAATCCGAGCCGTCCACTGGACTGAGCTAGATATAAAAGGGGCATCCCCCCTAATTTGTATATTATTAGATCAGGAGTAGAGTTGAGCTAGAGACTAGAGAGAACATACAGTGAATAGCTTAGAAGTTAGCATAGCTTAGATTGAAGAGGAAAGAAAGATTTCCCTTTGAAGGTTTTGTAAAAGGTTCTTGTGAACACTCTCATGATATAAAGAGTTTTCATTGATTGGTGATTCCTTCTTTTGTTGTGAGCAGCTAGAAAGACTTTTTCGTCTTTCTAATTCAAGTAGATTAATGTAAACTTTATTTCATGCAAGTAGCTGATAGTTGTGGAATACATTGTTTGATTTAAGCAAGTTTCATTTATCCATACCACTAGCGAGCTCACTGATAGTGGGTTCGCCCTGCGTGGTCAACTGGAGTATTTGTGCACTTAACTTCAATTATGATTCACGGGTTAGTATGCATCGTTGTGATGGTATTTGCATGTCGAGTCATAGTTTGAATATCTTTCATTATCCCTTGAAGATTGCACCGCCTCTGTAGAAGTTGTCTGAAGGAAGGCAAAGCAGAATCTGGTTCGAAGCTTGCTGAAATTGATCCTTGTGTCCCGTATTTAGGAGTAGAAAGTAGAACCCCTTAGCCCTATCCTTTTACTTTCAGTATCTTCCCAGTTAGTTTAGGAACCGAAGCATCATTGACAAATTATTCGTGCCTTGTAACTGCTTCAAATTGAACAATTGTGTAAGTCCCCTTAGAATAACTAGCAAAATCACATCAAGCCAACTGAAACTATGTCCACTGCATAAAGGAACCTTGGAGTTGAATGCATGATCTTTCGCAATCTTAGCATGCAGGATATTTTGATCAAGAGAGGATATAGTGACCGTTGGAAACTTTATTCTGTGTTGGTGCGGTCATAAAACACCTATCAACACTACTTATATGTCATACATCTTGGCTTGGATCACAATTAATCAAATGTTAAAGAGTCAAATCCCAACTACACAGTTGTATTGTCCTAGAAGAGGAAAATGTTAGCTTTAACTATATCTTTTAAAGGTAAAGTAGAATTGTAAATTTGGAGCTAGGACAATAGAATGTGCACTTCTCTTTGTTGTGCCAATTCATTGGAAGGGAACCATTTGGGAGACTTGTAGGTGATCAAGAACAATGGCAGTAACAATATGAAGCTAGATCTGGTTAGTTGGTAATTGCATTTATTGGTGTGAAATTGATAGGCAAGTGTGAATGATGATATTTCCAACTTTTTTCCCTGCGAAAGTGCACAGATTTCAAAGGTAACATAGCTGCTCAAATTTCTGCTAGAAAGGACATGGTCAAGTAAGATATGTAATCTCTTGATCTGATGCTAGGAAAAACATGTTAGCCTCCCTCAATCATGTTGGGAGATGAAGCTTATATGGATGACACTTTTCCAATTGGTGTATTCTCTTAATATTTTTCTGTAATCTAAAAGAAGATGCATATTTTTCAGGAAACAAAAAAGCGACAGTATCATATATTATAGTTTGTGTCACATGTCAATGGAAAGGGAGGACGGCATGTCACATGTAAAGAGGATCAATAGGAGACCATAAAAATATGTTAAAAGTAACAAGTGGAAAAATCTATAAGTTTTTTTGCATATTCAAACTAGCTACAGAAATCAACTGGGTACTCCATTGGGACCATACCCACGCAATAACTAGTTCAAGTATTTTGCATAGGAAGAAAAAATCACCAAGTTTTGAGGAATCGCAAGCTCATTACATGCATATTGAAGAGAGGATGAAGAGCACAACCTAAAGAATGGAAAATTGTGTGATGAAAACTACATTGCTACCATACCTATCTCTAATAAAATATTGAAGATTGTCATCAAGTAGCAGAAGGAAAAATTATAGCCACTTTAGTTTCAGATGGACAATATGCCTAAAATTTTCTACTTGTGTGGGTCTGTAGTTAGGTGCACATTAAAAGATTCATTTACCTGTAATACTTCAATGGGAAAGAATTTCAATAAGCTAAAGATACCAGCTTATTTTTGAAATGAGATTATTTTTCAAGTCCATTTTAAAACAATCTATTCACCAAGAGGAGAATCAACTAAACATACCATCGTGGCATTTACGGATGCACGTTTAAATAAGCAGCCTAACTTACTAGTCAAACCCTTCAAATTTATATTATATATCCAAGTTCCTAAATTACTGACATATCTTCAGTTTGCAGAGGACGTTGCATGATGTTTCAGAAGATCAAACATTAAATTCTTGCCAACATACCAAATGAGCCACAGCACTGAAATTGTCTGGAAAAATCTCCAACAATTTCCGCTTCAAAGGTTCATAAACTCCAACAAAAATTGCTGATGCCCTATTACAAATATAAACAAACCAAGCAACAAAATAAGAAATCCAATTTGCACAGGAAATAAGCACCTAAATAAGGGAAGATTACGAAGCCCTGTGCACAAAGGCAAAATTACATTAAATCAAACAAGCAGCACATCTTCACTTTAGATACTCAAAATTGTGAGTTACACTTATAATTAGAAGTAATATACTTGAAATAATTTTGAATATAAGTTTTATGTGCATTTAATTTTTAACTAATACAAAATATTAGGATAGTTAACATTGCTTTATTTAAATCATTACTGAATTTCGTGTGCACAAGGATATTGAGCCAAGTCATTTGATGCAAATCATTCATAAATATATAAATAAATGAATTGGATATCTTGGGAGTTAAGTATCAAGTGAGGGAGGAATATTACATTGCTGCATAGATGAAAAAGTGATTGATCGGCTACTGCCCTTCAACACCTGGAAAATGTAATTCAACTGTGTGTTGAACTAAGAAAAGAAACAAAGGTTGCAACCTTGGGTCTTAAATCAAGAAATTATGGGCTGTGAGTTCAAAGCTTCCAAGGTGTATAGTAGGTCCAAAGAATTTTTCAAGTGGTGCTTTGTTATATCTTTGCATGTACTTGATGTTGGATTGAAAGCATAAGTCTAGAGGGATGTGTCTCCAACCCCAACACTAGCATCCTAGATTTAATGTCCACTTAAGTCATTTTAGGCTTAGGGTTTGTGTCACCCTAGTTTAAGGGTCTATGTTGTTGTTTTCCTAGTAAGTGACCATTGCTCTTTCGTTAATGCATACAAAAAGTATCTCTCCTTCAAGTTCTCTGTGTTCTTGCTTGATTTCTTTGCATGTATTGGTTTTTGTAATATGGTATCAAAGCCATGATGAGGAGTAGTCAAGAAGTAGCAAGTGTAGTCCTACAGACTGCTCTGATTAGTTACAGAGTGAGAAACTGCTTACCATGTACACCAAGAAAACAAAAGGGCTTCCAAGCAAAAAAGCTAGGTCTTTTTTATTCAAAACCAAATTAAGGAAAATCAATACCTAGAGGACAGCTGCACAGAACAAAGTACAGTCCTACAGAATCATATGAGATATGACTTTTCTATTTTTTTGGAAATTCCAGATTCAGCAATTTTCAGTGTTTTTTCAACAGATTCATAAGTTTTCGTAAAGTATTCTTCTGTTTCCTATTCATAACACAGATTTTTTTTTATGGCTAGTGTAAAGAATACAATGTTGGAAGGTAACTAAATGTTTTCCGACAAGAATTATAATACCAAGAAACAATGAATGCTAGCTATTTTTTAGTACACATGTTTGGATCAGATTCTGTTGAGGAATGAAACAAGACCAACAACAACAACAAATGATCAAAACAAATTTGATGAGTGGAATAGAAGCAGAGAAGCAATGATGCTGATATAACTCTCTAAGACTAATAAAATGCTACCAAAAGTACCAACTGGTGAAGAAGCTTCAGCTATTTGGAAGTGATTAAAGGAGTTGGATGAAACTTAAAACAAAGTTAGAGTCTTCTTGCCTAAGAATACACTGTTTTCAATCAGAATGGATAAAAATGAATCTTTACAAGGCCATTTGGTAAAGATCAAGGGTACTAGAGAATGGTTAAATGCTATTGCACAGAAAATAGAAGAAGACAGTGATAACCACTCTCCAGATACTACCACCTTTGTTTAAACATTTTATTGAAACCCAAATATTAGAGCTACTGACATTGCATTCAAGTTTAACAAGTTAAGCACTGAACTTTTGCAGCAACACAAGTGAAAAAAGTACTTTAGCAGTAACCATGGGAATGAGAGTTTAGAGATGACTTTGGCAACAAACTTCAAGGTCAAGGATCACATTACTATTAAGAATGAAGAAACAGAAAGGGAAACAGAAAAACATGACTCAGGTAACCAAAAGACTTTTAAATGTCACTGTGGTTAAAAACTAGGCCATAAAAAGAAGTTTTGCAGGAAACATAAGGGGTGAGAAAAATAACCAATTGCCTCAGAAACAAGTCAATTTACAAAAAACAAGAAAGAGGAAGACCCTACAATTACTACATGCTTATAATTATGTTTTTTGACTAAAGGAAAACCCTACAATAACTAAACAGTTACATTGGTCAACTAAAAGCAAAGACTATGCAATGCAAGTAAATATACACCAAACATTATAAGCTAAACACAGCAGTTGCTTTCAAAACTACAGGAGACCAAAAAAACACCTACTACAATACAAAGCTTTCATCATCAAGAAGTCATAAGAATTACCATTAGAAATCAAATGAACAAATACAAATTGTTTATAATGTTTACAAAGCCATCACATGAAAATAACTAAAAAGCTAACTGCTACTTCTGCTCTAGGAACTGATTGCTTGCATGCAATGCAAGTTTTATTATAAAATCCTAACCACTAAAACTAAAACCATGCAATTATCAATTAGATTGATGGTTAAAGATTATTACAAACTAACACTTGAAGCTCACATCTCTCACATGACACAGCATATAGATAAATGATCTAAAATTGCTAACTCTGGGCTAAAATAGCATGGCCTATAAATAGCTCCAACTAAAAGTAGCAAATTTTGGAATATGCTCTTTCCTCTAAAAACATGACAGCACAAGCTATTTTTAGCACAGACTTCTGGATAGGCAGGTATAAATGTCTTTGATTATTTTGCAACTTTGCCTTTAATAATAGCTAACACTGTAAATACATATAAAACTCTGAAAATCCACTTTAATGATTTGAATACCTTCGATACATACACAATTTTGCTTTACATGCACACCAATACACAATAAAACAGACTTTGAACTTGCACTTTTGATTTATTTTGTATATGTGTGCACTTCATCACCAAGTGCGCACCTATGAACACAAGTCAAAACAATTTTTTTAATTTCAAATATACCTTTGGTGAGATGCAAACCTGAACCCCAAACATGCACCAGATAACTGGATTTAAAGGTTGAGTTTGAAATGAAATTTTCTTTAGTGAGATGCACACCTACACCCCATACACATGCCCAACAAAGGCCTTTTTTGATGGTTGCATTTTGAATTCACTTCTTTGTTGAGGTGCAAACTTATCCTCTAGGCATGCCCCTATCAGTATAAAACTTGATGAATTTTCATCTCCACCATCAAGAGTGGACCTGACACTCTCATGTGCACTTGACAATGGAAACTCTAACTTTGGACTTTACCTTTATCACATGTGCCCCTTTGATCTCGGTGCATGCTTCAACACAATAACAATTTTTTATTTGAATGCATCCTCAAAGGTGTGCCTCTGACCTCATGCCTTGGCCACTTTCTCTAAGTTTTGAACAGAACTTCAATTTCTCCTCATAGAGATGCGCAACTCAAAATGGAAACTCTAGGCTTAAATTTGCATAAGTCTTCCCTTGCAAGTGCACACTTATGAGTGCATTCTGAAACTTAAATTTGCCTTACTGGAGGTGTCCATCTTATAATTGATTATGCACTTTGATTTTGTGTAAAGACCCTTACCCCAGCTAGGAATATTTTGCACTTTACTTTTGATTAGTTTGACAATGCAGGCATGTTGTCAAACCAACTTTTAATGTTATGCCTGTGTTTAATTTCCAATCCTCCAAAGAAATGAATGCAATCTCTATATTTATGTAAACTCTACAATATCTCCACTATTGCAATAATTTAAAACACACAAACTTATTTTCCAATAACTCACTTAGAAGTTTATTTTTAATTAATTGCAGACATAACAATGATATTTCAGAAATTATTACAAATTCCACTAATTCATTCCAGAATATTCTCTGACCTGGACAGTGTAGATATCCTTATTGTATTCAGCTTTATTCAGGTGATATCGGCCTCTTCTACAGCCCGATTTGTCCTTAATTCTGTGTGGCGGCTTAAGCACGGAATCTTGAGTGATTAGTGGTCAGCTTTGACAATTCTTTCCCCTGCCAACCTCCATGTAATCTCCAGTCAGCAGGAACAAAGATATGGCTCCTTTTATGAAATCGCAATAGCCTTAAGGCTGCGATTGGAAAGTAATAGGGTGGCGGCAATGTAAATAGAGTCGGCCATTTTCCATTGTTCATAAATATGCCACAATCCCCCTCAATAAGCAGCAGCTGGTAATAAGCTGTAGATGAGAATTACAAAATTACAAGTGATGGCTTAGGATAATATTTCGACCAATATCATATTAAAATCCTCCAATACAATAAAGTGATGCTGATCTAGTAATGAAAGCCCACGATCTCTGCATAAGGTGGCTGTTAATAATCAAATCAATCAAGCACTCCTTTATCATTAAATCGCCTCTATTCAATATGATCAACCAGTATGAATGATGAATGATGAATGAAGTGGTATTTGGACTGCCTGTATGAATCGTTACTCGTGCAAATTCATCTTCAATGGAGACTTCACGAATTTGATCGAATCCCACAGGCTAGGGTGCAATCGTTTCACCACCGAAACCCCAAAACTTCAAGCCCGGGAGCTCTCAGCAATATAAGAAATATAAACTCCAATGATGAAAATGAATTTCCAATTTGCCTCTTTTGTATCTTCCCATGAAAATAACCTTTCCCTCACAAATATTAAATTTAAATATTTGAATTTGACTTTAGGAGGGAAAATATAATAAAGTGACTATTCAAATATTTAGCTCCACTTTATTCACTTAAAATAATATTAATTAACTAATGTTATTCGTAATATTTACTTGGAAGCAATAATATTAGAAAATCAATAATTAATTCCCTTGTTTTATTTAATGACTTACGGGAATTAAATAAGTCATTAAATCATATAGCCTATCAATTGGAAGGGGACATTACATTTTGACTCTATCAAGTGCACCCTTCATGATGCAGATGGGGACTGGGAGCCTAAGATAGGCAACCAACCCAAGCAGCTTCACACAAACACAAGTTATCAACTGCAACAGACAGTAACACAGAAATTTCAACAACAAAATCACGATATTTTAATATTTCCCTACTCAAAGTTCAGAAACAAGTATTTACAGAGACTCGGAAAGTCTCAAAATTTCAACTTCCAGCTTTATTTGCAGGCACTCAGCTCACAACAGAACATTCAGAAAAGCAGAAAACAATGTCAAAATAACCTGATATAGGTATGCATTGTAAATTCTACCCACACTCTACATGCACCATAATAGGCTTATACATTTGCATCTTGTATTTTATTCTGTCCTCTCTTACAATCTCAACCAAGGAGGAACATAATTCCTATATCCACAACCTTCTCCTTCTATCTCCTATATCTAAGCCCTCAGCTAAGGAGGAACATAATTCATTGCTACTCTGCTGCACTCATTTTTTCTGTTTCTCTTTTCTCTGCCTCATGTGTTTGCAGAGAACTAACTAATACCTGAAATTCTTAACCGGCATGTAACTGCTATGCCCTCTAGTCAGTCAACCACCAAGTGTAACACTTTATTTAAAGTCTGAAACTGCTGTGACGGTGAACGGATAAGAAGTTGAAACTGTCCAGCAAATAGTGGAGACTACTGCACATATTAAGGGGTGGACCATAATAGGAGCATGGTTAATGAGGCGTCAGACAGGTCTCCAGCATAAGGTAACTGAAGGATTAAAAGTGGCAGGAGATAAGGCAAAAACTGTCAGCCAAATAAAGTGCAGCCCCAGACTCCCATGCCCAGAATATTCTAAAACACCCAGGTCAAAATGAACGCCCAACAAGAAGTGAGTAATATTGTGTCAAAAACTGTTACATGTAATAATAACCACCAGCCAATAGCCAGAAAGACATTCCACGTCCCAAAGAAAATTGGCAAGTCCCAGCAGAGGAGTCAACCAGCAGCAGTGTTTAAAGTGCCTAAGGAAGATATGACAGGCCCCAGCAGGACTGAAAGGAAATGTCCAAGTTGAAATACCTTCATTTAGTGCTCAAAGATGAGTTCAAGCGCCAACAAGGAATGTGCAGGCCCCAGCAGGAAAAAACAATGCCTAGCAGAGAAGTTTCAAATGCCATAGAAAGTTGTGGCAGACTCCAGCCAAATAATATGCAGTGCCCAGCAAAGGATATAACCAACCCAAAATAAAAGAAAAACAGTGTGGGTTCCAACCAAGACATGTGAGCAACAGATAGGGAGAATTTAGAATCTTCTAAAGATGCTGGTGGCTCCCACAGCAAAAGACAGGTCAAGGTGGATCCCTCAAGCAAAAACAAATCAAGGAAGAAACAAAGATGCATCCAGTTCCACTGTGGACCCTATGAATAAAATGAACCTAATACATCAATATAATCAGAAACGCACAGAAAATCGGAGAAAATTCAAAATTGAGACTATTATTCTTTTGTTTTGTTCTTTTGGGTGTGCAAGATAGTGCATAGGCCCGGATGCTCCTACATCACTTCACTATATAATGATTCCAATCCACAAGTCTTCATATCCATGAGCAAGTGAGCACCTTGATATAATACTTAGCAAAAAAAATTGATCTCAAAGGTTTTCTTATCGAAGGTTTGCTTCAGACAAATGTCTTCTTGATAATGAATTATCTTCTTTGGTTTTGAAAATGCAATACCTTACTGCTATATCAAATGCATGATTGATCTTTAGACTTAGCAAAAATCTTCGATGGCAACCTTCTTTCTCCACCAAGATGGATGACTTCAAGAGTCTTGTTCCGTGATCCTAAAAACATTTAGAAAAGAGCCACAAAGATGCCAAGGCAAAACAAATTGGAAAAGACCTAATCATGACTTGCACTTGGATAGGGAGACTATGGCATAGGAGGATCCAATTCTATGGTGGAATATGCATGGGCCTAATTCTTTGACAACCACACTAGCCACCCGTTTGCTGTCCCAGGTTTCTTATTTTTCTACTGCTGAGAGGAAATGGTCTACTTATAGTTTTATCCACTCTGTTAAGAGGAGACAACTTACCTCTAGGAGGGCAGAGAAGCTTGTAGTTGTACATAGCACCTTGTGTCTAATTGACTGCAACACACTTATGTACATGAAGAGTCCAATAGCCTGATAAGATACAAAACCATATGAGCCAACATAGGTTGATGAAGATGTAGCATAGACAGGGTCAGTTGGTATTTCTTTGGAGGAGCTTGACCTTGAGGAGTCTAGCAATTTTTGTGAAGAGGGGTTTGGTGCGAACTTTGGGGATGAATGATGATTTGAGGCACTGGGCCATTTGCCAATTGTATTTTTTAATGTAATCACCATTTTGAATATTATATAAATATATAGATATTCGGCATTTTAATTGTTCATTCAATGCAATATCAAATATGTTTGAATATTTCAAAGTTTCATTGGTTATTCCTTGTATATTTTCTATAAGTATTTTTAAGTACTATATATATTCCCCCGCCGTCCCCACATCATCCCTAAATCTAGGCCCTTGGTCCCCCCACCCCCAAGACTCATCCCCACCATCCCCCCATCTTGAGACTTTGTGGAACAAAGCGTAAGTTCTCAATTCACTCTTCAGATTCCTCAAGCGCCTGCTATGAGGAACAAGGTGCTCCTCACTATCACTAGACTGTTTTTTATCACAAAGGTTGGGGCTAGTATCTATTAGCACACAAGAAACCCCAATTACACCTATAGCCTCAATGATATTATTCAACTAAACTCTAAGCCTCATCAAGCACCAAACTATAGACTACGCCCTTAAATCTCTTATAATTCCTCCACTTTGTTTGTCTTAGGTTACCTCTCAAGGCTCCATCAAAGTTCAACTTAAACCAACCTCACTCTGGGGAAACCATTTCCCCTCTCTATTAACTTTTTTAGCTACCCCTTTATTGGGGTTAAATATCTCCCCGTGTTAAACAGTACACAGATTTGTGTTTTTTTTCACCAAAAAAGGAATGTAACACACAACATAATCTTCTAGGGACAATAAACAAAGAGAGGCACTTCTTCCTATTTTTAAGTGTTCATTGCTTTCAACCCAGTTTCGCAAATGCCCTTATTTTTCTTTTTTTTCCTACGTTACTTGGTCCATAAAAATAAAAACCTTTCACCAAAACTCATCATAGCAATATAGTAATTAATGGCTTTTTCATTTAGAATTAGAATAAACATGGAAAATTAGTACTAAAACTACGTATAGATTTTATTCATTCTTGGATTCTTTTTAACCAAACAAATAAAAGCTGAAAAATGCATTCAGCATAGTGTTGTGTTCTTTAACAGCACATGATAAACTTGGAAGTAACAGAATTACAGCAGCATATAGCAGTGATAGCTAAAGCATATGCTGGCAAGAAACAGCAACACATTGAACACGTTGATGATTTCATTATTTCAAAGATTCCAAATAAATACAGGTAAAAACTTGTCACCAAAAGTTATACCTTTCCAAAATAACACTGAATTAAATATAATCGTCCAACAGCATAATGCCTTAAGTTACTTGTGTTAATCTATATGTGAAATGCACCCGAGTACTCCTCAAACTGCCTACAAAACTGCTAGTAGATAGTAGGATATACAAGAAAATTCTTACGGTAAAACACCTGCAAGGTTTCCTCCGAGCCCTGAATATAGACCCTTGAGAACTATTTTACCCCCAACTCGAGCTGCCTGAAATACAGCATGTGTACACAATAAGGTACCTTGCATTTCAAAAATAATTAAAATTGAATTAGAACTGTATACCTTTAAAAAGCATGATTATCAGAATGGATAGTGTCTCTTTAAAAAGAGGGGATATAGAAATAAAAGTTCCAGCTACAATTACACCAGACTGCTTGAAAACCAAATTAATCTAAACAGAATAGTCATGTTTGAAAACCAAAATAATCTAGAAGTGCGTGTGGATATTTTTCTCAGAAACTAAACATGTGAGCTTACAGATATCATTCACAAGCATTGCCTTTTGTTCAAGCTACTAAATACCTTCATAAAAATTGGATAGTTGTCTCTTATCCCAATCTTAACTAAACAGACCTAGGAACAGCCAGAGTAAATTTCAAACCACAACCCTTTACACATAGGCAACACAATATTTATTTTTATATGCATTTCATTTTCTTGAAAATAGTTAGGGCTAGTACTAGCTTAGGGTTTCTTATTTTATTTGCTCTTTTTTCTAAGTAAAAGCCAATTGGGACAGGCTGATGAGGACAGCTAGAAAGTAGGCAGCACAGGGATGAGAAATATGTTTTTCTAAATCCCCAGGTCATGAGGAAGGCAAGGAAGTTTTCCTGTGCATCTCATGTTCCTCTTTCTAGTGGAAACAAGGAAATCTGAGCCAAACCCACAGATGCACATCCTTGTTATGATTTATCTTGCTTCCCATATACACAAATACACACATAACCGCAAGCGGATAGTCTTGTCTCCCATGTCCATTCCTAGAATCATATTGAGCAGATCAAGTAGTGACTGTTCTATATTACATTTGTTTAAAATTCTATCAACAGGGACATAGGAAATTGTCCCATAGGTATAAATAGTGTGTACTAGTTTATAGTTATATTAAAAGTGATTCTGTTCAAGATATAAAGAGTTGTCTCAATTCATAGACAGGCAGACCCCTTCATTCATTTGAGAAGCTGAACATTAAAAATGCAAGACGGGGATGACCCCGCAACTCAGCGGTTAGCTGCGAGCCTACCACAGGGGAGGTCTTGGGTTCGAGCCTGCTCGAGACCCATGGGTGCTCAATGCAGCCGTGGCAGCGATAGACAGAGTCGGCGATAGGAGAGAAGGCAGGGAGAAGTAACGGGCAGGAAGAGATCGCCATTGGAGGGTCAGAGGACGCTGCAGGCTGTGGAGCCAAACAGACTGTAGGTGGAAGGATGGAGGGAGGAGTGTGGTGACAAGCAGCGGGAGGTGGCTGTAGTTGGAGGTCGTGCAGGGGTGCGCTAGAGGAGGCAGAGAGGAGGAGACGAAGGATGGGAGGTGGAGGAGACAGAAGAGATGGAGAAGAGCAGGAGAGGAGTTGGAGGAAAGGAAGAGAGGAGGTAGAGGAGAGATGGAAGAGAGGAGATGGAGGAGAGAAGGAGAGTAGGAAAGAGGTGGAGTGGAGATGGAGGAGCCGGAGGAGAGGAGGATTAGAGGAGATGGAGGAGAGGAAGAGGAGAGATGAATGACGGGGATGAGGTCCCCCGAATGTGGCCTCACTGGTACAAAACTCCAGTCAAAAGCGTTTACCTATCCAAAAAAAATAGGTATGAATCAATTGGTAGCACAAGGATAGGAAAATTACTCTTTCAATATGTGTTTAATACAATTAATAAAAATCAAATGATATGCTCAAACCAAACATAATACCCCAGATTCAATTATGTGTCTTAAATACAGCGTATAATCTCTATATATGAAACGTCTGACTAATTCTAGACCTGCATATCTTCAATTGGTATTCTAGGCTCAAGCCTGCACATCTAAGATAGTCATATTATTGTCACTTAATGCTATTTGACTCTATAGGTCAATCCTTGGTTTGTAACAGCTTGACTCTATTGGACCATGGCTCATATATTCACTTCCTTGTTCCACAAGCCTACAACTTGCAGGTACCATTTTTGAGTCTTGTAAGAGATTTCCTTTTGAATTGTTGGGTTTATCTTTTCTGCTAAGTACCCATATTTCTAGACCAGATAGGTTCTCTAAAATATTATAGTATATAGCGAAAGCCATATTTAGTATCTGTAGTTGCAAAGTACATCTGAAGATGGAAGACAAAAAATAACTATAAGTCTAAATTCGGTGCAAGATCTTTGTAAATATGATACATACAAAAATATAAAAGGAACAACCATTTCAACACATAAGAAAACTCTGAAACTTATTAATATAGATAGCCATGTACCACTAAAGAAATAAAAAAGTTCAAGGCATCAAGACATGTCCTTGAGTTAGTTGTGCATGGAAGATAAGAAAGTTAAAACTACAAAGAAAAGTTAAGAAAAGCTGTAATCATTTTGAACACATGATGACCCACTACACATGTGACGCCAGAATAGTTGGGGATCTTGGCAAATCAACAAAACTCCCATAGCTGGATAACATCATTGCTCAAAACCACAGAAGATTATGAGATCAAAACTAAGGCTGCTTTC
>CM021102.1:139881613-139958470 GCA_007115665.2 Sequoiadendron giganteum | reverse complement strand
AAAGACACTTCGAGCAGAGGATACCCATTCCAAATAAATTATACATCAAGGAAAGGAATAGTGAATGCCCATATCAAGAATACCAAAACAGACATACTCAAAAGTTTATGGTGATTCCTCATGAATTAAAAGCTTTTTATCAACATATCATTCAATCATATCTATTCTGTCAACTTACAAAGAATCTACGATATCAGTCATGTTGAGTAAGAACTATTTTCCAGAGGAATATATGCTGACTTGAATTCATTTTTTCAATGTTAATTAACAGTGAGTATTTTAGATTTGACCATATGTGTTGGAAACACAGTGCTTTCAGTGCAATTTCCACTCCAAATAAATTCCATTTCAAGTTCTTCAGTACATTATGTTGATCTTTTCAAAATCATGGGTAACAGGGAAATCATTCTCAGCTGTGCTCTTGACATACCTGTAGGCTGTCATTCTGGTTGAACAGTCATCCAAACACATGAGGCCTTTGGGTAATTTATTTCCCTTTAGCTGGATTATGCCTTCATGTTCTCCTGTTTCCTAATGCTGTCTCTCACAGACCAGAGTTGTTTTCCTCACAATACAGACAACGGAATTCATCAAAAAATTTCAAGAAACCTAATGGTGTGCTCATAATCCTTGAAAGTCTCCAGTTGACAGAGTTGTCTGGAACTGCAGGACGATATAACAACTTAATCATGAAATTTGAAGCATAAATATTGTAGTGGGACAAGCAGTGTGATGCTGACACAGCCAACAAAAAAGTAAAGGCAGTTCTGGTTTCCTGGTATGGCAAAATCAAAAAAGAATCAAACAACTCAATGTTGTCCCAAACTTTGTCACGATAATGCTAGAAACAATCATTCTCAGCTTGAAACTGTTAATAGACTTGCTTCACCACTAATTGTGGATCACCATTCTTGATGTTTAAGTTTTTAACTCTTGCTTAGCACTCAATATCAGTAAAAGGGCCTCCCACTCGGTTGTGATGTTCATTTATTAAAACTTTAACATGTACGAGAATGGAAAGAACTTTCCTACTGGACACTGTATTGTTATAGGCTTATAGCCATGCCATAGCCTAACTGATAAGAGCTTCTGTCAGAAAACATGGTCCACACCCAATCTTCACAGTTTGCAGATTCAATTCTTCAATTTGCAGATCCTTCTAGGCCAGCTTCACTTGATGACATGAGTGAGAAAATCTCTGGACCTGTTTCCTTGTACAAAATTTCACTCTTTGGATTATTGTACTCATGATTGATTAACATTCTCTTAGATTTAAGCTTAAGACAAACCATGTGACTACCAACCAATATCATGTCGTAGGACCAATCAAGTGAAATAATATCAACAACTCATACCCAACCGATGACACAAAAGTGTTGTAATTGTCTTCTATATGAATAACAAAGTCAATCATCTTGATCTTCTTTGAAGGATGCACAGCCAAAGCAACAACCACATCTTAGATTTGGTCAACCAGGGGCAACAACTGCATCTTATCCTTTGAAAAACATAAGCAGGATGTTTTAACTTTAAAGTTATGATTTTATGGGAGGTATTAAATCTAAAACACAGTTGTTCAAGCAGAAACCATTGAGCAAAGGTGGGATGTAAAACAGACATGGTTTATCATCTGCCAAGCCAGAGGCAGTTAATGCTTGAGCCTAAACACCTGGTTCATTTTTTATATCTGAGAAAAATTTCCTCTCTCATGTGACCTATTTGAGGGACTCTAGGTGAGATATACTTGTGTGCTGGTTTTCCAGGTCACTAAGAATATCATGTAAGGCAAAATATGATTTCAATAAGATATAAATATAGAAAGGGATATTTTTGCAGTGTGAGATGGAATACAGATCAAATTGAGATAAAGTCTAATGTATGAAATCAGCCTATTGGCTGTTTGCTGGTCCTGCTCATATTGGAACCCTATGAGTAGCTAGTTCTTTCAAAAATGTGCAAAAGCCATTATGCGTGCTCCTCTAGGAGATGATTATTTTACTATAATGCCTTCTATATTAGAACATGAAAGAGATTTCACTTCTGCAACTGCTAGCATAGTAGATTGTCACATTCTAGCACATGGATCTCAAGAAAGAGTCAAGGATAATATTCTCTGGAAAGATAAGGAGGAACGTCCTAATCTTATCATATTGACACTTATATGGAACTCTAGACTTCTAGTAGTTTGCAAGAAGATATATAGAGCTTTGTAGATAGAGCATCCATAGTTTTTTATTCCGACATGAGCAAAGGAAGCAATACAAATAAATGCAAGAGAAAGATGTGGGACTAGAAATCAACACAGAATGTCTAAGTAGAAAACGGGATGTCCAATAATCAAATTGAACTCCTCACAAGAAGAAATCAATGAAAAATGCACAACGAACCTTTGCAGGAAAACAACATGGGATTGGCAATCAAAAGTGGAGGAAGTACGAAAAAAGTTCATTAGGACTCTACAAGTCCGCAAAATAGAAGGAATGGAAGATTGCAAGAAAGGAGGGGAGGTCAAGACATGGGGGGGGAAGGGGCGGAAGGGAAGTCTAGACAACCATTGAAACTCTGTAAGTCCACAAAATAGGGAAACAAAGTGCAAGGATGAAAGGTCGGATTTCACCAGAGATCAAGAAGTCAAGAGATGGACAAGGATTGGAAGAAGTCTAAATGACCTCCACAAGTCCACAAGAGGAAATTAGGGAAGGAAGCAAGGGTTGTGGGAATTGGAAGTGGGGAAGGACCAAAGGTTGAGGGGAAGAAGGGAACGAGAAGAATTCTAGACAAACTCACAAATCTGCAAAGCACATAAAACTTGACTAGAATTCGGGGATGGGAGGTCGAGATGGGAGACATAAGTTTGGAAGCCGTTGAAAACTTGCAAATGGAGGAAATTAAGGAAAATGAAGGAACAAAAGGACCCAATAGACTTTGTGGAACTTCTATGCAAGATGGAGATTAGGACAAGAGATAGGACAACTGAAAGAAGTTCGGTAGTCCACTAAAAATGCACGACTCTACCAAAACTACAGAAAATGAACAAAATCTTCCAAGATTTAGAACTTTTTGGATTTTTGCAACTTCTAGCATATTGATAGGAATATGGGGGATGATGAGGAAGAACAATTAGGTAACTATGAACAAAGGGGACCCATTTAAATATTTCTCAAATTGGTTATAAATGATGGGAAAGGGGTTTGGTACTCAAGCGATTTTTGCACTATCAAATTGAGCTCCAATAGGATATATTACCATCTTTGAAGGATTCAATGGAATTGTTAGTGTTTTACTTTCCTTTGCCTTTGATCTTTGGGCTAAACATGTTCTTTGTATTTTCCGAGGTTGATGCTTCCACCTATCTTGCCTCCATTTTGTTGGTGCCCAACTAAGCAGTGTTGAAATTCTTAACTCCGTGACCTTTTGTGCATCTTGCCTAGTATGCACATCATTTAAAATTGATCTAAGAAATTTTCAAAAGGGCTCCCTTGGTCAAAATCACATAAGTGATGTTCCTCTCCATTCCTCAAGTTCATATCATGTGTTGAAGATTGCAAAAACCCAAACAAATTCTAAGTATGGAGTGTTTTTGGTTATTTTCTAGCACTTATGTGAAATCGCAGATTTTTAGCGGATAATCAAACATTTTCTACATATCCAAATATCTTGTTCCAATGTGTCCTAGCCCACATAAAAGTTCCACAATGATCTAGCAGGCCCTTCTTTCCGTTTTCCTTTGCTTAACTCCATGACCTTTTGTGCATCTTGCC
Source organism: Sequoiadendron giganteum (assembly GCA_007115665.2). Classification (NCBI taxonomy): domain Eukaryota; kingdom Viridiplantae; phylum Streptophyta; class Pinopsida; order Cupressales; family Cupressaceae; genus Sequoiadendron; species Sequoiadendron giganteum. Next base: position 139,954,709 of record CM021102.1, on the reverse strand, counting down.
TAGTATACCCATCAAATCTAAGAAACTTTCAAATGAGTCGCGTTGGTCAAAATCACATAAGTGTTATTCCTCCCCATTCGTCAAGTTCATATCATGTGTTGAAGATTGCAAAAGTCCAAAGAAATTCTAAGTATGGGGTGTTTTTGGTTGTTTTCTAGCGTTTATGTGAAATTGCAGATTTTAAGTGGATAATCAAACATTTTCTACCTATCTAAATATCTTATTCCAATGTCCTGGTCCACACAAAACTTCCACAATGATATAGCAGGCCCTTTTTCCTTTTTCCTTCACTTCACCAATTCAAGGGATCTTGATGTGGATCCAAACATTTTTACCACCTCAAGATCCCCCTTCCTTCTCTGCACTCTCCCATCTCTTCCCCTTTTGTAGACTTTCATGGTGGATCCAGGCCCTTTCCCTCTTCCCATATCCACTTCCTCCATCCTATTCTGCAAGCTTTCCCCGCACCCCTCTTTACAGAGTTATTGTCTCTATCTAGAAACCCTAACCTCTAGTTCCCATAACTTTTCCTGCATTTTCCCAACTCTTCCTTGAAGACTTTCCTTAGACATGCATACTTCCATTCTGATGTCCAAATCCTATGCCCACTTTTGTAAATTTTCTCTACACTCTTCCATCTCTCATTTGCCACATTTCCTTCCACTCCTCTTTTGTGGAATTCTATTGCACCTCCACTTTTCCTCTAGTCTTGCCTCCTATCCGATATCCACTTTCCACATCCTCTTCTACATTGATTTCACACAGATGCTTCTAAGGCCTTTTGCAATTCTTTTTTCTTGTGCAGAAGTCAACCTATGTTCAAGACATCCAATTCCACACTCATACATCTCATCTTGATGTCCATTCCCACAAATTTATCCCACACTCCCCTATGCATTTCATCCATTCCTTTCACTTGTTCTATGGAGTTTTGAAGGACTTCTGAACCTTCTTCTATTGTCCAATTCCAACATCCAGTCCCAAATAAAAACCCATCTCCTATTCTCACATCCTATTCCATTAAAATCCCTACATTTCTTCCAAATCACTTCCATCACTCCCCTACACTTCCCAAAACACCATTAATGACCAGATTTGACCCTACAACTACCCAATCATGTTTTCCTTCTCAAAAACCATTGTTTATGTCGAGGGCACAAATTCTAAAGCAAATCAAGCAATGGAGGATGAGGGTTACCATGCCCCATCAATGAGGTAGGTGAGTTTTAGTTCCCAAGGATCTTTGCACCAATTATTGATCATTCATCTCACAAACTCTAAGGGCTTTGTCTTGCAATGCACCCCAAGGTGGCAAATGTCCATTTATCCATCGAGTTTCCACAAGCAAGAGATCACAATATTACTTGCGTTCATGCACAACCCACAAGGCCATTAAAGAGCTTGAGATGAATGCAAGCAAAAAGAAGATGACTCTCGCACATTTCCTAGTACAAGGTCATGCGATAGTGATGCAAGCAGGCATGGGCAACCTCTTCAATTGCAAGTAATCGTGATTCTTCTCCCAAGGTTGCTCTCTAATACTAAATGATATAAATTTCCAAATTTTCATTTGTAAAAGGAGAGAAGAAAGGTTGTAGAGCTAGAACAAAGAGAAGAAGTTTCAAGACTAATGGGCTTTTCCTTGTTGTAAAGGTTTAAAGGCATTTTTTGTATTGTAATGTTTTGGGTTTCATCCCAAAGGTGTGATACAACATTGTAATTTTGGGAGAATGAATTCAAACGTGTGAATCCAATATCCTGTGAACGTCTCCATGTATATTGTGTATGTTTCTAAAGATCTTATAGGTCCTCTTAATCACATTTCAATTATTTGAATATTAATTATAATTAATTTGTCATCTAGACGACTATAAAAATCCTTGTAAATCTTTGTAGGGTTTCTTTTAAGATTAATATAAGAAATGTATGGGTCTATGCATGGATTACTAAGTTATGTTCATCTTGATATTCTAGAATTTCATTTATCTACTTACTTGCATGCCTAGAGCCTAGCTTACGTGTGGAGTTAGCAAGTATGGTCTTCAATGGTATCTTCATTAAGGTATCACAAAGTGGACTTCAATCTTTACATCTTTTGGTTTATGAAACTTAAGACTTCGTTGCCCAATCAAATATAAGGCACCCATATGCTACCTGGTCAACCTCCCATCATAACAACACACTCAAAACAATCAAATATAAACTTCATTTCATATTGTGTTGTTCACTTCCATGTCTAGATGTGCACAAGATCATAAGGGTTTATCATAGCCACATTCTCAAACACTTTACATGATAGTTTATCTACTTTATGACAATGCAAAACCTTGCATTGTCAAACCAACATGCAAACACTTAGTGACAAACAAGTAGGAAGAGTTGATACTTTCTCAAAGACGAAGTGTTTGCATATCCACAAATAGATGCAAGGATTCATAGGATGATAGTAGGCCATGTACATTCAAAGCTACCATATCATGATTGTTCACTAGTTTATGAAAAGATGACAATTGATCACCGAGATCCTTCAACCACAACAACTATTTAGAGACAAATCCTCCCCCCTAAAACTTATTAGAAAACGAGATTATTTTGATATAATGTAAAAGTTAAGCTTCTCATGTCTAATACTTGTTCCTAAGATTTTCTATAGGTTTGATACCCATGTGTTATATGGGACCTCTATTACTAATCCATCTACAATGAACAATTTTAAAAGCATGAAAGCTTCTTTATTACTTTTTTCAAAGTCCTTTGGGTCTTCAACTAGTATTGTTTCTTTCTTCAACTCACAAATAGTGACTATTTTATTATTTATGGCTCCACAAACAATCATTTTTCTTGGTCAATTTTTTAGACACAAACGAAAGCAAAGCTTGTACACTTGTCATTGTGAAAGACACCTTTTTTTCTCTTAATTTCACAAACTCAACATGCTCGAAAAACAAACTCAAATAGTAATGGTTTTTTCACAAAAACAAAGTTGCTCCAAAAAAATAGCACCTTGTAAGAAAAATAGTTCTATATATATAACGAAAAAAGGTGATATTGTACATCATTAAAAGTCAACGTGATGACTCTAATTGTCGGGGAGGATTAGGACAAAAAAAATCAATGTTCCACGAACTTTCAGAACGAGGGGACAAGGGGACAAGGGATGGGTTTGGAAGATGGTACCATGGACCTAGATTTGGGGATAGCAAGGAAACAATGGCTAGCAGCACAAATATTTTATATATAGATTTTTTTTATAATTTACAAGGTTTTCTATTCAAACCCTCATGTATGCATAAGCTGAAAGAAAACCAAACATACAAAGATAAAGACTCCAGATGGAGAGAACCCTCATCCAAAAACTACAAACAAAAATGGCCTTAACAGCAAACACTAAAAATTAAAAAGCCATCCAAAAAAAGCGTTGAACAATAAACAACATGCCCACAAAGTATAACCCACTAAAAAACCAACCACCCACCATCAAGGAGCACATACAATTGGTTTCCTAGCTAGAAAATCAAGACAATAGGGTAACTCCCCATTTACCAACTCCATTATAACACCCAAGAGAAGCACTAGTCCTACATACTGAAGCAATCCATACATTCTTGCCCTTACTAGGAGACTGGTTCACCAATTGAAGGAAGTTGACTCCGTGGATGGCATCATGCTTATTCTTGGTTGTGCACAAGAGAATGCCATCACCTAGTTGCAGGCAAGTGAAGTCACTTATAACTTCAAAAGTTCCATTCTAATGTGTAACAAGAAAATTCTCAACAACTATCTACCTATCCAAGTAAAAGTTCTTCATCTCCTCAAGCTAGTGATTCACCACCATTAGCTCCTTGTTCAAAACCTTAAATTCATGACAAGAGACAACTTTTGCCAAGGCACTCCATGCTACAAGTCATGATGGAATGGAGTGACCACCAAGGGGATTCCTTCAAAAGGAACTTGCTAAACCAATCATTTACTACACCATCTACCACTTTGGCTTCCAGACAGAACAAAAGAATTGCATGTATGGAAGCCTTGCTTTGCAACCTCCCTAAGTGATTGATGCCATCATCAACCAAGACACCCTTCACTAGCTCTAGCAAACCTAGTTAGGTACAATCAAAGGAAGATTTTAGACACCTATCTTCACACCCTGACTTTGTTTTGCCTTAGATGCTATGAGTCGGTTTACTAAATTCCTCAAAGATCTACCTATGACCAGCCATCAGCGACTACAACAAATCATTAAGTGAAATAAATACAACCCCATCATTCCAAAGAGTGGAAAGATTCTCGTTTACACACAAAATAAACCCAAAAGGCATCAAGAAGTACAAACAAAAACGTCCTATCAACCAATTAATTGACATTTAGAATGGCTTTTCAAAAAGAATAATCTTGACCAATTCTTCCCATGCAATCAAATTGTTAAACAAGAAACAAGTCATGGGGGTCCTCAAAGGGTCAAGATCACCCAATTCCCCTCCTAATAGTAGTAAAAAAGAGATTTTTTTTCTAAATTTTGACTAATCAAGGGAGCTTCTACGAATAGAACCTTAGCTTGCCAACTATTATATGACCTCTGATTTAATCCCTCAATGACAATAGTTTAATTGCCTTCTATCATTAAGTTTTTACAGCCAATTGCACATGCTATGTTCAAATCTTCCACAATTGTCATCCATTCGACTTCATTATTTGTTTTGGTCCTTAAGAAGAAAGACCCACCTATTACAAAGTTACAAAGTTCCTAAGTTTATCTTTGATGGTAACCCCAACACTCACTTTGCCTGGATTGCCCCTTGAAGTTCCAGCAAAGTTGAGATTTAGGACATCAAGTGGAGGGGGGTTCGTCTTGAGTTTTTTTGAATATTCTATTTGTTTCTTATCTTGTTAATGAGACGCTATAATATGTATAGTTATACACACACACACAATGAGAAATAACAACATGGACATAACTGAAAAAAACCATTACTTTAGCTTTTAACAAACCAACTTAAAATACTTTGTATTGATTTATCTAATATCAAGAAACCATTATGATTTTCAAGGAATAAGATTGGTGGGAGAGTTTTCCAGCAGCTATTGGGTGTTTGTAGAGAAAAATATCCCACATATAACCTAGAGCTTTATGCTATTGTCCAAGCATGTAGGCATTGGAACCACTTCATATAGGGAAAAGAAACCATCATCCACACAGATCACAAACAGATGCAGTTCTTGCTGATGAAACACAAGTTGCAGAAAGAGCGGTAGAAAATGATCTTCATATCTTCAAAAATTCCACTTGAACATCTAGCATAAAAGGCAAGTTTCAATTCAATGGCAGATTGTATGAGCAGACCACAAGTCCAACCTCTTCTCTCTAAGCTTGATGCATCTAAAGATGAAACCAACAACACTTGGCAAGAACCATACAAATTTGATTCAGACTTTTTAGACCTGTATCATGAGTTGCATGGTGGTAAGACAATTGCATACCACTACTTGCAGAATGAACTCTCATATCACCAAGGACACTTTTGTGTACCACATAAGGCAAAGTGTTGGAACTGATATAGGAGGCTCACTTCAGCAAAGTCACAAGTCATTTTGGAATTGAAAGACTTGTGGCTTTGAAAAAGAATTTTTCTGGCAGAGTCTCAGGGAAAATCTTGTAAAATAAATCAAATCTCATTCATATCGTCCAAGCCAACTGAAAAAAAGAAAGGAATGTATACTCCTTTGCCAGTAGGAGCAATCCTTGCAAATTAGTTTCCATTAATTAATGATTTCCTATGAATTGTAATTATTATGTTTATGTAATAGTTGATGTGTCCTCTAAGATGACAATTTTGTGCCATCAAGAAAAACTATCTTGTCTCTAGCAACAAGTCAATAATACTTTCAAAATAAATGGCTTTATTTTTAGATTACCACCTACCATTATTTTATTAAGGCATAATATTCTTGAGTAATGGAAGAGCATCTAGGTCCATGAACAATTTTGCATCACCCAAAAACGATAGTGGTTTATGTTTAAATAAAATATTTAGCTTTTTTTAGTTGTGATTGTTTCGTCCAGAAGGCTTTTGCCAAACATGCATTCTCAAAGGGCTGCTACAGGGTGCTGCAGGTAAGCAGAGGCTGCTATAGCCTATAGGTGCAAAATGGGTTGGTACAGGTCATCTACAAGTTGCTATGTGTTAATTAGACTGCTGCAAGTATTATATAGCACACTACAGGTATTGTGCAAGCTGCTGCAGGTGTGTGTGTGCTACAGGCATATGGGAAACTACTTAGTACTTCAGATATGTTGGAAGTTGCTACAGGCGCCATTTAGACTCTTGCAGGCAACTTGATAGCATGCTACAGGTCTTTGGAGACAAGTAATAAGCTAGGTCGATTTCTTCAAATTATCATTGCTTTTAACAATATAGTCAATTGTCTAAATGGATATGCATCAACTTCTCATGATTTGTAGGTGTCCGTTGTTCCACCGGGTAACCAATTTTCTTCTTAAAGGAGTCGTGCCTTTTGTCTTTCCTGTCATTGGCGCCACTAGTTAAGCAAATTGTTATGATTTGACTGCTGTTCACTTATTCCTACCACAGTTATTTATCTTCCTTTTACATGGCAACTGTTCATGTCCATTTTGTGTATGTTTTCTTGTGCTACTGATTGCTGTTGGCCGTGTAAGTTGTTTAAAGGGGTTTTTGAAGTTCCAGCAACATCTAGCATCGGACAGGTACCATTGGCAGTTGATTGTTGTTCTCCAATGGTAAACATTATTTGTCAATGACTAGCAAAAGAGTGCAGAGGAGTTTGGATCAAGAAGCTGATGTAACTACTGAGACAAGGAGGAAAACTGAAGATAAACCATTTAAAAAAAGAGAAGAGTTGAGATGGGGCAAAGAGAATAGAGCAGAAACAGAAAGAACAGGGGAAAATGAATTGAATCTGTAGTTTTATGATTTATCCGTTGGAGCCACAAACTATCATTTGGGTTAGTTCTGAGTTGTGTAACCATTTTTCGTCCATTCAGCATGTTTGGAAGTATTTGTAAAGAAGATTTTAAAGATTAATGCAAATAGTAACAATTTTGCTTTTAATTGGCATGTGTAGATGTTTGAGTATTTGACAGCTAGGTTTAGGTTGTCTTTCATTGGAGCCCCTTGCCTAGGCTGCATCATTGAGTCATTTCTAGAAAACATTTTGGTCATTGACTTGTGGTAGGAAGAGGGCTTTGGTTTAAAATGGGAGTGATGTTTAAAATGATCATGCATCTTCTCAAAATGTACAATTCCAAGAGGAAAGCTCTACACAACTGTTAACTACTAACCACAACTCTTTTCAACTCTGTTTGGCTTTTCAACCATAGACAACCATTCATGTAGCCATGCCATGTTACTATCTACAGTTCCTTCAGCTCAGAAGGAAGTTGACAAAGCTACCAAGTTCATGAGCACACTCCAAAAAAATAAGGTGCAAACCATTCTACAAAAGTCCAATGCTAAAAATATTAACAACTTCATGGTCAACATCAGGCACTTCACACCTTCAAGTTTAGTGACAAAGTATGACTTAATTTTCAACAGGAAGGACTCACAAGACCTTACTGCAAGACTCATTGCATTTATGCATGACATTTAAGCTATAAGATCATTTTAATATTCAACCCGTAATGCCCCACCCAGAAATGAATCACCAACTTAAAACATAGATCATTGCCCCACAATATAGAATTTAATTATCACCACCAAAAGAAGCGATAAAGGAGAAATAAGCACTATTATTATTAATTATGCTAATGAAAGGGTCAAAAGGCATGAAATGAAGAGTCATGTCAGTTAAATAAAATAGGTATATAAAGGAAGATAAAAATGAAGGACATCAATGGATCAAGACATATTATTTTATTATTTCCCTTGTGGAATATGAACCAAGGATTAACCAACCTGAGGACGAAACCCCTCTAGGCTTGAAATTAAAGGTCGAAAACCCATTAATTTCTATAGCTGAGTTAGTGGATGAAAACCTAACTTAGGCAAATTTTAGAAATACTTTAAAAGAATTTAAAGAGAGAGATCACTGCAGATTGGAGAATTATAGCAGAGATAAAAGGATAAGTTCTATATTTTCCAAGATACATTACAAGCTTTAAATCTTAATTATTTATTAATTATTAAAACTACAAATTCTAGGTTAAATTATACTTATAATTAATTATGCAACTATTACTATGAGTTAGATTTTATCATGCTTAAAGAAAACAAGGAAAATTTTAAAAGGGGACATTACAATTGCTATTAGAGCAGCAGTCCTGCCAGCCAGCGTGTCTAAAAGAATACTTTAAGCAGTGGAGTCAAAGATCAATAGGCCTTGGAAAGAGAAAGGAAAAAATTAGAGGAAGCATTACAAGAGGCTAGCAACCAAATTAAACTAGAGGAAGCAAAGACAAGAACAAACAACACAATTGCTCCTTCAAACACTTCAAAATATGAATAATACAATCAGCTCTCTCAGGCCTACACAAACTACTGGAGGTGAAGGTAGTAATTCAAATAATTCAGGGATGGAACACAACAATAGAACTCCACTTGGATCACCACCCAGAATCACACAGCCCACGTTCTTACCAAGAGTTGAGCAGCCACATGAAGAAGAAGAGCCCATGGCAGCAGATGACTTTGATGAGTACATAGACGCACACTCAAGACTTGATCCAGATCTTAGAAGACAAATTCCACTTATACAATTTCATAATGCAAGATCAAAAAATATGTCAAAAGAACAAAAAAGACAACCTAACAAAGATCTTCAGCAAAGATTAAGTAAGTTGACTCTCACAACTTTTGATGGTTCAAGGAAGGTCACTGCACGAGCATGGTTCCAAAAACTGGATACCTATCTCTTTCTCTTAGCCCTCATGATAGAAGATGAAGCTATTAAGTTTGCTATCCTCACTTAGAGGGTACAACACGTGAATGGTGTCATCATGAGCTAATCACACAAGGGCATCATCAAATCGTGACATACGCTGATTCACAGAGATTTGATAGGAAAGACCAAAGATGTGCTTTACGGAGTTGACACAGTTAAGGCAGTTGGGTACAGTAGAAGAGTATGTAGCAGAATTTCAAAAGATTTCAGTAATGGTGCCGAATATTACAGAGAGGAGACTCATGTTTCTATTTATTGAAAGGCTTTTGGAGTCACTTTGAGGTCTGGTTTGAGCTTTTGAGCCAACATCTCTACAAGATGTTATTCGAAAGGGATTTGAAATTGGAAGATTCGACAACCAAGAACAAATTCCACCCCGAGAGTGCACCGACGGAGTAGCATGAAAAACCCATCCAAAAAGATACTCCTCAAACAATACAATTGCCTCCAAAATCAAACAAGGGTGAAGAATCTAAGAATGAGCTTCAAAGGAAGAAGTGCTTTTCTTGTAGAGAGCCATGGGAGCATGGCCATAGATGCTTGGGAAAGGGACAAATACACTATATAGAGGTTAATCTTGAGACAAACTCAGATACCAAAGGAAAAGAGCCTAAGGCTATGACTAATGAGACAAAGTATGAAATTAAAGAAGAAGAGGAGATCCCGAGAGGCACTCTTGATACTCTTTCTGGAGCACCCAAGTACCATGATTTGAGAGCTTGGGGAGTTCTGCAAGGCCACAAGGTGACAATGTTAATTGGTAATGGGGCCACTAATAATTTTATAGATACAGATTTGGTTTCCAGGAAAGGTTTGGATATGGAAAAGTTTGATGGGTTTAGTGTTATACTTGCGAATGGCCATATCATTCCTTGCAGGAGGAGACTACAACAACCCAACTTATTTTTGGGGAGGTATCAAGTCAAGGATGATTTATACATTGTGGGATTAGGTGGAACAAATATAGTCTTAGGCATGTAATTGTTGGACTCACTAGGAGAATTTACTCAAAACTATCAAACTAAGGAGTTCAAATTCAAAACGAATGGGAAGGAGATGATACTCCAAGGCATTTTGAATGGAGCCCCAAGCATGCATGGCTAAAATGAAAAAAATGGAGATGTGTGTTCAAATAGACCAACCCACTCCATACAAGGAGATAATCAAGGACTCCCTTCAAGGTAGGATACTCCACTGTGATAATTGTTTGGTCCATTTTGAATATGATCACAGTAGCACACCAAAAATGGCTACCATATGAAGCATCGGCAAAAAGAGAACTTTCTAGAAAGAATTGTTACACCCAGATTGTATAGCTACTATTGCATAGGGCAATTGATTGTAATGTTTGAATCATTGAGATGAATAAAACATGTTTACATTAGCAAAATGAATGTGTTCTATTTAAATGATTGTCTCATTTGATTGATACTTCTATCGATGTTATCCTTGAAGAATGTCGCATGCATAGTTATTAAGTTATGAATATTCTAACTTAAGATGTTTTGTATACTGTTAATGTTGTGAACAAATAACTGCCGAGATTGTATATCTATGGGTGCAGGTACATGAACCATTCCTCCAGGTGGAGGGGAAACATCACTCAGAAGAGGGGCTTGGTCGGATAACCGGTAAAATAAATCAATTGAGCATACACACACTTCACTAAAGGTTTAGAGGAACTAGGTCAAATAGGTTGGTCTTGATAAGTCATCCATAGGCTTTAGGAGTTTTGGGTTACTTCTTTGTGCTTTGTGAGTGGTGTTACTTGTAAACCTGACTTATTGTTCTGTGACCTTGGATGTGAAACATGATTGGTTTTATGTACATAGGCAGGGTGTATATGTGTACACATATATCTCTCATATACATGTTATCTATATGTATAAACATGGCGATACAGACGTACGATCGGCAAACTGATATGCCATACGTGTGTGTCGACATGGTATACATACACATACATGTACATGACAGTATAATTGGCTATATACATCTATATACATGTACACGCTACCTATTGTCAGTGATTATAATATTATTATATTATTCTAGAATTTGCATATATACAGATAGATACATTAATAGATATATTGACTGGCTCGCAATACACGTATTTAATCAATTAATATGTAAATGTGTATATATGTATAAATGTAAATATGTATATATATACATATATAATATTATATAGGTGTATATATATTATTATAGTTTTAATAAAATAATATATATGTATATATTGGCATATTTAAATATTAAATATTAATATTTAAATACATATATGCATATATACATTTTGAAGTATAACAAAACTACAATAAAATATATATAAATAAAATACAATATATATATATAAAGATATTTGAAATAAATAAAAAATTGAGACTTAACTTTATTAAGTCATTTGGTAATATCGATTATTGCATCATGGAAAAGGAACTATGGAAATCGGTTGTAATGTTTAAGTATTTTATTCACCATAAAGTGCAACACAATTCTGGGGAAAATGCGCCAACTTCTTAAAGAAGAAATATTTCATTTAAACATTATAAACAGACTTCTGAAATAGGCGAAATTCTAAAGAAAACTTCCCGTGAAGGATATGAGCTTCCAACGCAGGAAGAAATGGAAGACAAATTCAATCACTGGTTTTGGGGAAAACACCAGCCAGTTGGAAAATCGTTGTTGCAACCTTAACCTTGACATTTTCGCAGCAAGCATGAATCAACCTCTGTTTTGCACCAAAAATGGACAATTTTTGTATGTGGCAATTCTAAGTTAGGAGTTGAATGAGTCTTGAACTTGCTGGCTCATAAGAAGTCGAATCACACTTAATTCTAATGACTTAGGTCTTGGAAATCCGCCATGTTGCTTCTTGACCGATTTTGGGCACTTTGTTGTCCATTCGCATGCCATACTTTGAGGAATTCGGGCTTATAAAAGGACGCTCGGCCCTTTGCTGAAACACACAAATTTTAAATTGAGCATTTGAGTTAAATTTTGAGTATCTTTTGCTTCACATTTTTATATGTGCATTTGTTGTAGTATCTTTTTCTGGAAATAAACAGTAAATACAACCAACATTACCAGCTATTGTTTTTTAGTCATTCTGAGCTTTAGAGAAAAACAGAGAGATTAGTATCTGAGCAAGATATTTAGTAAGGAGAGCACCCTTAAGAGAAGGAATAGAGGAAACCAGTTGGAAGAATTCACTATCAACCCAAGAGTTGTATTCAGTTGGATTTAGGACCATTCAAGAGCATCAAGAAGGCCATTTTTGAAGAAACAGGCATGAGGAAAACCTTCTTAATTCTCTGTTTTTGGAAGTAAAAGTATTCATTGTGTTTATCTTTATGCATTGATTGAAATTAGGCATAAGCTGATTAACTAAGTGATAGAGAATTATGTTTTTGGTTATAAATTTGCATTGACTAAAGGAAATGTCTTGAATGCAAAATAATTATAATGGAAAGGGAAACTGTTGTTTTACTTTGCTTAAAAAGGGGATTTCAAGTATGGTGGTGACAGAAGGAATAGGAATGAATTGAAATGCATTTTTGTATGAATGTTGCTTATTCTGTATGATCTTCGTATATGGAGAATACGAGAAATTAGTTAATATCTATTAAGACCGAAATGAAGGCAGAACCAAGTATGGTCTTAAGCTTAAGTTATTAGGTTAGCTAAGACAAGCTAAGTACTCCTAAGATAAAGATTTCCGGATTAGGAGTTATGTTACAAGACACTTGTAGACTATTTCGTTTCTAAGTAGATTGTTTGAAGGTAGGTTGTCTGAAACAGGATATACCTCTCTTGTGTAACTATTTGAAGTAGATTGTTTAAAGGTAGGTTATCTAGAACAGGAGATACCTATCTTGTGTAATTACTTAGTAGATTAGAATGTTGTAGGTTAGTCTGGGATAAAAGATTATCCAAAAGTAAAGGACAAGACCTATGCGTAGTGTAAGATAGCCTTAAGTCAAATCGGCCTTGAGTAGTGTATATGATAGATGACCTTCATTCGAAGTACTGAATGAGAATACTTTGGCCAAAGTAGTGAAATGTACGACATCCACTTAGATGTGAGATAGTTGAGACTACACTATCAGTTCATTGTGATCCTTCATGCTAGTTCGGGATTGTGAAATAGCAAGTTCTAGATGTATAGGACACAACACTATGCTTAGTTGGGTTGTCGCAGCCAGATACTCTACTAATCTCTTCGTTCGAAGGGAGAGCCATCATACATATGATGATGTGCGGGGGACCACATTAATAGTCTGTCGTTGGCGAAAAGCGCCCGAGTGCTGTTTCTCCTCCACAACAGGCAACGGATACATCAAGATTTGAAAGGAAAGGAACCTGGACCGTCTTACTACTATTTGTGCAAAAGCTTACGAGCTATGTATGTAATTGCTTTACTTTTGTACTCTGATTTATATTTGCAATGAAAATGGAATTCATGTGGAAATATATATTGTAACTTGCATGTATTTATCAATAAAGAAAGGAAAAAATTTATTGTAATGTCTTTGTTACTTGTTACTTTTTTATGTTTGAAGTGAAATGTTGGAAAAAATTTAATTACCCAAGGGTGGGGTCGTTACAAGAATCATCATCCTAGCATGGTTGTTTGGGATTTTGGAGCCATAGAGAGGAAGTTGAAGAGGCATCTTCCACCTTTAAAACTTGAGGAGGCATTTGGGAATGATGCAAGAAGGTTTCCAGCCAACATTCCTTTATTTCTAAGCAAGGAAAAGAAAAATGATAGCCATGGCAAAATATTTCAGTTGCCGATATCATCTTTGGGCAGTTTAATACCAGCAGATATGAAGGAAACTTTTTGGTCTAATAAGTTGAGTTAGTGGTGCCACATGAAAAGAGCATTGAGTATGTACATCCCAACATTGTCAACAACGTCAATGGTGAAGTTCAGGAAATATGTGACTGCTGTAATCACCTACCTGCACTCATACAATCTGTTTTAAACCATTCTCCAAAGGGGACATCATGGGATCTCATGATCAGCAAATGTAAAGGTGAATTTCATAACAAAGTTTTGGAAGAAGCCTTTGCTCCTATGAAGCTTACACATATGATGATATGGTCACTAAGGAAGCAAGGACAACGTGGAGACCAGGATTAGTGAGTATTACAGCTAAAGAAGATAGTTTATTTGTCGCAGTGCCCAGAATTGATGAGCATGGATCCATGCTATGTTGTATTTGCATGAAGTGGATAAAGGTTTCTGGAGTTATTATTGCTATGATATGGTCACTAAGGAAGCAAGGACAACATGGAGACCAGGATTAGTGAGTATTACAGCTAAGGAAGATAGTTTATTTGTCATAGTGCCCAGAATTAATGAGCACGGATCCATGCTATGTTGTATTTGCATGAATTGGATAAAGGTTTCTGGAGTTATTATTGCTTGGGGACAAGCAATCTTGGGAAGGACGGACTGTAATGTCCCACCCAAAAATGAATCACTGACTATAAAATATAGATCATTGTCCCCACAATATAGAATTTAATTATCACCACCAAAAGGAGCGATCAAGGAGAAATAAGCAATATGATTATTAATAAGTATGAGGTTTCTTCCACAGCGTGTCAAATTATGATATTGCTATCAGGATTCAACCGTGTAGTTTTCGAGTCAAACTCATTGACCCATGATTCATGAGTAGTGGTTCACAAGAACCCATCTCTCATGATAATGAATGGTCCACTTAGCACTCATTGCATCTAGGTGATGCTCACAGAGGTGAAGTATTGGTCCGTCCCAGGAGGTCACCCATCCCAGTACTGCTCCAGCTCAAGCGTGCTTAACCACAGAGTTTTCCCCCAAGGTTAAGCCCACTTAGCTTGCTACCCCATTTGCAAAACCTTCAGCAAGTGTTATGCCTTATGAACCATTCATTATAGAGCCCCTTTAGCTCATCAATTGATAAGTATGAGGTTTCTTCCACAGCGTGTCAAATTATGATATTGCTATCAGGATTCAACCATGTAGTTTTCGAGTCAAACTCATTGACCCATGATTCATGAGTAGTGGTTCACAAGAACCCATGTCTCATGATAATGAATGGTCCACTTAGCACTCATTGCATCTAGGTGATGCTCATAGAGGTGAAGCATTGGTCCGTCCCGAGAGGTCACCCATCCCAGTACTGCTCTAGCTCAAGTGCGCTTAACCACAGAGTTTCCCCCAAGGTTAAGCCCACTTAGCTTGCTACCCCATTTGTAAAACCTTCGGCAAGTGTTATGCCTTATGAACCATTCATTATAGAGCCCCTTTAGCTCATCAATTGATAAGTATGAGGTTTCTTCCACAGCGTATCAAATTATGATATTGCTATCAAGATTCAACTGTGTAGTTTTTGAGTCAAACTCATTGACCCATGATTCATGAGTAGTGGTTCACAAGAACCCATCTCTCATGATAATGAATGGTCCACTTAGCACTCATTGCATCTAGGTGATGCTCACCGGAATGGTCACCCATCCCAATACTGCTCCAGCTCAAGCGCGCTTAACCACAGAGTTTCCCCCAAGGTTAAGCCCACTTAGCTTGCTACCCCATTTGCAAAACCTTCAGCAAGTGTTATGCCTTATGAACCATTCATTATCATGGGTCACCTCTGTGAGCATCACCTAGATGCAAAGAGTGCTAAGTGGACCATTCATTATCATGAGAGATGGGTTCTTGTGAACCACTACTCATGAATCATGGGTCAATGAGTTTGACTCGAAAACTACACGGTTGAATCCTGATAGCAATATCATAATTTGACGCGCTGTGGAAGAAACCTCATACTTATCAATTGATGAGCTAAAGGGGCTCTATAATGAATGGTTCATAAGGCATAACACTTGCTGAAGGTTTTGCAAATGGGGTAGCAAGCTAAGTGGGCTTAACCTTGGGAGAAACTCTGTGGTTAAGCGCGCTTGAGCTAGAGCAGTATTGGGATGGGTGACCTCCTGGGACGGACCAATGCTTCACCTCTGTGAGCATCACCTAGATGCAATGAGTGCTAAGGGACCATCTTATTATCATGAGAGATGGTTCTCGGTGGAACCACTACTCATGAATCATGGGTCAATGAGCTTGGACCGAAAACTATACCTGGCTGAACTCGATAGCAATATCCTTAATTTGACATGTCATGGAAGAACCTCATGCCTTATCAATTCATGAGCTAAGGGGGCTCTATAATGAATGGTTCATAAGGCATAAATACTTTTTGAAGGTTTTGCAAATGGGGTAGCAAGCTAAGTGGGCTTAACCTTGGGGGAAACTTCGTGGTTAAGCGCGCTTGAGCTGGAGCAGTACTGGGATGGGTGACCTCCCGGGACGGACCAATGCTTCACCTCTGTGAACATCACCTAGATGCAATGAGTGCTAAGTGGACCATTCATTATCATGAGAGATGGGTTCTTGTGAACCACTACTCATGAATCATGGGTCAATGAGTTTGACTCGAAAACTACACGGTTGAATCCTGATAGCAATATCATAATATGATTATTAATTAAGTTAATGAAAGGGTCAAATGGCATGAAATGAAGAGTCGTGTCAATTAAATAAAAAAAGTATATAAAGGAAGAAAAAAATGAAGGACATCATTGGATCAAAATATATTATTTTATTATTTCCCTTGTGGGATATGAACCAAGGATTAACCAACCTGAGGACGAAACCCCTCTAGGCCTGAAATTAAAGGTCAGAAACTCCTTAATTTCTATAGCTGAGTTAGTGGACAAAAACCCCTAACCTACGCAAACTTTAGAAATACTTCAAAGGCATTTAAAGAGAGAGATCACTGCAGATTGGAGAATTACAGCAGAGATAAAAAGATAAGTTCTATATTTTCCAAGATACATTAGAAGCTTTAAAAGGGTTTATTATGCTTAAAGAAAACAAGGAATATTTAAAAAGGGGACATTACACAACCTTAATGGACATAGCATTAAAGAATGTGATTTTGGCAATTTACCAAAATTTGCAATTCAGTTTGTTTTATTGTGGTGCAGTTACAAGACAGTGCATTTTAAATTGCTATACCAATCTAATAGAAAGCATTAAAATATAAATGCCCCATTAGAACTACTGACCAGATAATGAGCCTTGTAGCATAATAACCATAACAGGTAGAACAGACAGCATTTGAAACCCACAATGCAATGTTTAAATGCTAAAAAAAAGGGGTAAAACAGGTAACAAACCTATAGTTATGGCAATAGCAAATTGATTTTTTCAATACTTTCATGACTTTATTACCTAACTTCACAAGATGATAGAAGAAGGCCAACAGAGGATAGTTCATGAGAATGGAGCATTAAAGTTTATATGTACCATATTGTCATTAATTCAAAGATGGTTTCCTAATTGAAATCAAATCACCATATTCAAGCTGCATTTTGAATAGCAAGCTTGGTATCATAAAACAAGAGATTATGCTATATCTAGCTGCAGGATATGAGTGAGGTGAAGCTAGAGCTTGCTAGTTTCAACAAAGGGAAAATAATAACCAAATTAACATTGCCAACCTCAGTAATTCAGTAATATATCAACAATGAAAAAAGAAAGAAAGAACAAAACTATATTAATTTCCACAAAGGATCAAAGTAGGTCAAAAAGTATAGTAGGAACCCTAAAAACCAAAAATAAGTATCCAAAGCTAAAATTAAAAAAACGAACAATGACAGCACAAATTGTCCGCATAGCAATGAAAAATATAGCGATTCTACAGCTGACTACAAAGATCATCCCAAAGTTCTGTTGTTCCTCCGCTTACTGTAATGCAAAAGGCTTTTGTTTTATGATAAGTTTAGCGTGTATCAGTGTCATGGCTGATCTCATATTGTTAAGAGATTCCAGCTAAAAAATCTTATTTTCCCACTCTAATTTTTGTTTTCTTGGCTCTTCTGAAAATTTCTACTCTGTTCCTAAGTTTTTGTTTATGCATATAAGAACATTTTGTATTTATAAATAGAAAAATGAAAAAATGATTGCCATTAGGTAATGATAATTTTTTGAGTCTCTAATTAGACATACAACTGGATTGATATTTTATGAGGCATTCATTGATCCATATGATACCTTTGAGAATATATGTCAAAATGCAGTGACTGAGTGAGTTCAGTTCATCAAAACAGAGTAGTCTCAAAGTTTCTACCTGTTCATGTGGCTTATGTGATCATCTTCAAGCTAAGGACAAGGAAGATGTGTGGGAGAGCTTTTGTTTGGTCCTCAAGCTTTCAAAACAAAACTTCCTAAGGAGAGAGCATGTGTTCCAAAACACAACAAATAGTTAAAACTGTTTACAATGCAAATGAGTTATTTTGTTCTAAAACTCATATGATAATTATGTGAGTTGTAGCAAATACTAGTGTCACGTAGATCATTGATAGCAACATTTGGCTTGTGCAAGAAACTACTAGTAGATCCATTGTACCTAATCATCGGGTATATGTAGTAGCTTGCCTTAGAAGCTACTCATTTGTTATAAACTCTGTTAGAAAACTCGCATGGAATTGCCCAATCTCGGTGCAACTCTGAGTCTCTGCAGATTACTACCCGAATCGCAGCTGAGTCCTGTAAAAAATTCACCGAGTCCTGAAATGATGGCATAATTTATTGGTTTGGGGGTCATATGACATATGTAATCTTTTAATTATGAAAAATAAATTATCAGAACAGACTTATGTATTCTATAAGTGCATTGGTTTCTGTTTTTTTGTGAAATTGTTTTTTGCTGAGTTTTGCCAAGATTTTGCCGAGTCCCGAGTCCAAATCAAAATTTGGGCTGCTGTCCAAGATTTCCAACCATGGTTATTGAGAGGGAATTACTCCCTGTGTGAACAATCCTATTTTAATATCAAGAGAATCATTTCTGATATTCAGTATTTTCACATTAATTGGAGAAGTGCTTCCTCCATTTTTTCTATATTTGCAGGTGCAATTTTATATTTTGAGTGTACAGGTGCCCCTATGATTTTATCTTTTGAATAGTTGTGCATGATGCTATAACAACCAACTTACCAATTCGTTGTGGGATTTCCAAGTGGAGTGGAGGTTATAAGAATTTGTAGATGCATGACACAAATCCAACCAAACCAATGCACTTTGCATATAGAGTGCCAAAACTCCCTTCAAGATCCATTACATTCAATTTATAAGAAGGATGGAAGCCAAATCTCTAGTTTGGGCCAATGTGATGTAAATCCTAGGATGCTAATGAAGTGAATTCTCAACTTGAAATAAACATTGTACTAATATCCCACTCACCTATTGATTTTCTCATTCACTCTTTTGTAAAGCATGGATTTCAGTTTAAATTGTCAATGGCAATATCATTTCAAAGGTATCCACTTGAAAAAAACTGCCCAAATTACTTTATAGAGAGGTACATAGCAAGATGAATCAGTAATATCTTCTATTAAAGACTTTGCAAATACTAGAAAGCTACCAAAGTTGTAAACTTATAATAACTCAATTTAATCTGGGAATACTCGCTTTTTCTTTTAATAGGGGCACTTCTTACTAATGGATTATATCACAAATAGTCTGGCTAACAGGGGCTTGGGAAATGTAGACTAAGTTGTGCTACTTAGAGAGATTATTGCAGGTCAAAGAGACTAAAAATCCTCTGTGCAATCCACTCAATAGATATAGAATCATGAGTCACTCCCTGTGCTTGCTGAACTGCTACAACATATGCCTCACCAGAAAAGAAAAATATTCATTGTAAAGACTGAGTAGAATAACATGAGCACATAACATCATCTCTTTCATTTCACAATCCCAGTGTTAGTTTTTCTTTTTTGCCGTACTTCTCACAATAGCATGTCTGAAGAAGTATAGGCCTTTTGGGGTATGTTACAAATGTTGCAAAGCAAGACAGTGAAATTTTACATATGGCTATCTATCACTGCTTCACATAAAAAATGTTGGGTATTAAACTATGGCCAATAGATGGCCATATAGCTGAAATTGACACTACCAAATTACCTTCCACAGAACCTCACGAACATGCCCAACCAATACCTGGGCCAATCTGGAAGCAGAGCGTAAACTAAATTATGACTTGTGAGTTAGTAAGAGAAAACAAAAATGTTGGAAAGCACCTCATGGACGAAGAATCTTGAATGATTTCTTGGAAAATCTAAATATTCTCATAGGAGAGTCATAAATAGGCCTGGACAGAGAACACCAAACCAGAACCCGATTTCTTACTTATGTTGATATAACAATCGACACTCTGAACTATAAAAGGCAGGTTAACTCGCTATTCAAGCGCCCTAGCATGGTAATGGGAGGTCCTAGGTTCTAAATAAAATAACAAAATAATCATCAGCATCAAATTTGAAGTAAGAGTAAACCCTGAATCCTTGCCATAAATTTATTTAAAAAGAACAAGGACAATTGAACACAGCATTATATAGGTTCAGCGGGCCTAAATCCAGTGCTAACAGGAGAGCATTACCGTGATGATGACTCTGGTTCAATCCCCAACAATTATGGGCTAAATGTTTAATGGTATACTGCCATAGACTCTTCCAGAACTTCAATATTTACCCTGATCCTTAGAAAGAAAATTTCCTAAAAAAAGCATTCTGTAAGAGATTAAAGAACCTGACCCTAAACAGACTGTGAAGACAAATACCCAACGAGTTATTGAAGTGGTCATGCAAGCTCGATCATCAACGTGAAGAGCTCCCGATTGAGAGCTATAATGTGCTTTTAAGCATTCGAATATAATTTTCTTGATATAACCCGTTTCTCCATAAACATTTTATTTAAATGAAAATAATTCAAACGACAACGTAAAATCGTTCAATAGAAAACGAAGCTTTAACACAGCTCAAACAGAAAAGAATTCAACCAACAACCTAAAATCGTTCAATGAGAAACTAAGCTTGAACATACCAGCTCGATTGTGCAGAGATTCGTTGTTTTCCATGGCGATAAGTGGAGGAGCCATTTGACGAATATACCAAAAACAATTTTGAAACGTGTGCTTTTATAGATATTTGCTGCTGCCCGTTAGCTTTTAAGGCCAGAGGGTTAAAATAACTCCAGAGCGGAGCTTTTCTATCTGTAGTTGAGAGGATAATTCATCATTATTTTTTTAATTTTTAAGATATAGTTAGCCGATAGAAATAGTTAGCCGATAGTTAGCCGATAGGCTATTTAAGAAATAGAAATAATTAGCCGATAGGCTATATATAATTAATCGATAGGTTATATACGAAGTGAATGTAAATTGAGCCGAAATCTGTTTCACGCCGTAAATAAGTTCCCTGAAACCATTTTCGGATATTTTTTCGTCGGTTTTAATTTTTTCCGTTTAATTTTTTGTTGCTTTCACGTGCTATTTAATCCACCGCCGAGCATCACACATTTTTACTGCGATTTTCTCGCTGCCGTTTCGTAAGTAGTTTATTAATAAATGAAACGTTACCGCCGTTTTCCCTCTGTGGTTTCATAACAAGTTTATTAATAAATGAATGCCTTTTCCAGGAAGTTTATGAATAAATGATTGATGGTGAAGTACTTTTTAATTTAATTTAATATTACTCGCAATGGGAGTTATTTGAAGGAAATGGTAAAATAATTTTTTCAAGTAAGGAAAAAATAATTTTAATTGTATTTTAGTAAATGTATGGATATAATTTAGATTGATATGATAATATTGTTATGGTATTATATAATTAATTATTATTTAGATATTTGAAATATATTTATTTAAAAATATATATTAATGATGATAATATTAATTAAATATTTTAAATATATTTATTTAAAAGATATTTAAAGTGTTTATACTAATTTTTTATTTAATATGGATTATGTTTTTAAATGAATATATTTAAGATGAAAAAATATAAAATTGTTTTTTATTTATAAAGAGTTGATTTATTTAATACACATTTTTAAAAAATGATGTCTTTATTTTAATAAGATAATGAATGATTTGGCATGGAATCAAACAATAATTTTATTATTACAATTGTTAATCATTGTTAGTAAAATAATTATTATTTAAGACTCGTTATTCATGTTACTATTTAATTTGATTATTAACATTAACCACTACCTATAATATTAAATAAATATTTGTGATGTTCTTTATTTTGCAACTTCATTTATATATTATTTAATTATTATATTATTTACTAATATTTATTTTCATATATTTAAGTATTTTTATACATGTATTAATTTAATTACTTTTATATAATGATTTCTTACATAAATGTTATTTTTATCTTGTTGCTATTTTCCACTCATCATAATTTTCATCAAATGAAATTTAAAAAATACAAATAATTAACCGATAGGCTACATATAGTGGAAAAGATCTAGATTTATCAAAGTTTATCTTATTTCATTATTTAGCACTTATTATTAATTGCTTATTCCAATCACATGCAACTAAAATTTGCATCACATTACATACATACCCACCCATACACAAACACTACTCTCTAACATATTAACATACATATAATTTTTTATTGGCGTTACATTTATGTTTTTACTGCTTGTTACAATATGTGCATGAATGATTTAAACTGCTTTTACATTTTACTTTTTACTCTCTCATACTATTAAATTTTGATTATAGGGAAGTGAATGATCCTTTTCTTACTGTATTTGATATTTTTTTAAATGCGCATTCTTAAATTATCTTGTTTATTAAGAAAAGTGAATGCCAAATAAAAACCAGAATTGGAATAATAATCATAAAATTAAACTATATGAAATTATATAAATTAATGAAATTATATAAATTAAATATTAAAATTTTGGAGGAATGATTAAGATGTTAGGAATCAATTCATCATTATATTAGGATTTTAAGATTTGGTTTGTCAAACATCTTAAACTTTGAAAATTAATTGTGCTCTATTATAGATTAGACTTGCACCTATATAACTAATTGTTGCAACTATAGAAGTGAGGTCATGTATCCACAAAAATGGTTTGATTGAAATATGTTGACAAAAATTTGTGTGCATTCATGTATGTGATCTAAATCTAGGGTGTGTTATTTACAAATACCTTTCTGGGAACTTGTTAAGCAAGGATCACGTTCTCCTCTATCAAGTCCATAGGAGGATTGATTCAATGTTTATGAACCAAGATTGAAGACATGAAGCAAGCACACAAGTTGGTCTAGGATGATGCATGCTCTGATAATGATGTTATGAGTGCTTCATAATGAATGCTTTATAGCTATTATTATATATCCTAGCATGTCCTAGCATGATTTCAAAATGTGAATATATTTAAATACGTCAACATAATATACAAATATGTGTCAGGTCAACTCACAATAGCTAGTAGGAGGGAGTTGACAAGGTCTAAATTTGAATTTAAAATTTAAAGTTCAATTTTCATATCTATGATGACAAGAATGATATGGGTCAATTTTGCACCCACATGAAAGGGAAACCTATGTATTGAGGTCAATTTCTAAGGATGAGTGATGATGGGATCAAGATAGGATTAATTTATCAGCCAAATTTATGCAATATATAAATTATAGACTAGTTATAACATTAAATACAACTATAATTAAAATGGGCACAAAACATAAGGGAAAGGGCATGGGTATGCATTGTTTACCATTACATTTTGCCCCCACTTTGATGTGCATGCAAATTACTATGAAGATGTGTGTCAAATTAAAACATCCAATCAACATGGAAATTAAATATTTTTTATGCTCAAAGAATGCATATTTATGCTAAAAAAGCATATGAATATGATTGATAGTTCTTGAATTCTCCTTAATGCAATGAGTGCTCCACTAAGATCCTATGAAACAAAATAAAATATGCATTGAGTAACATTTGTCACACATTTAAAATAAGTGCTAACTACAACCCTTTTAAAGAAATCTTCAAATTTCAAATAAACGGAAGTGGTAAAGATTCAACTAAGTAGAAAAAGTGGTAAAATCGTATACCAGGGTGAAGGTTTTGACAAATTAAATGTTAGAGTCACTAAGGACTCAAGCCTCTACGATCACTTGCAAAACCAAAAATAACCTTCTACAAGAGAGAAAAGCAAGAGCATAAATTTGCAATAATGGAAGTAAGATAATATAGCCAAGATGCAATACTCAAAATTGTAATTGTGTTTTTTTTGTACATAAGAGGCCTTACTTATAAAGGTGGGGTGAGAGATAGGATTAGACAATATTGTAACATGTGTCTTAATCCTATGTTATGGGACAACTAATTTGACAAAAAATTCAAAGAGACAAGATAAGATAAGATCTTATCTAAACAACTAAGACTTCTAGAAGGACATCTAGAATTTAAGTAAATTTAATATCTGAAAAAGACCCCTTGCTAGCAATTAGCTAAGTATAAGACATTTATTCACACCAATACCCCCCATTAAGTGCAAATTAGGGAGTAGATTATTATGCAAATATGCAATAAAGAAATATTATTATGTTTTTCCGACTACTAGGCCATGTTAGGTACCCATTTACAATACAATCTCTCACAAATAGAGAAAATCAGAAAACCCAATGGGACAAAATTGCTCTCCACAAGAGAGAAAAAATGCAAGCAAGGATGATGTATGGAGGACTCAATGATACTGTGAATATAAATTTCCCCAAGCTCCCTTCAGGTTATTTTTATTTTTGCTAAGTACCTTGCGCCTCATCCATTGAAAACATCATCGGGCTCCTTTCGCAAAAGCTTCGTCTAACAGTTGCCATGTGTCTGTCAGGCGCTCTTTGCAAGGATTTATTTCACTCTTCCAATGGCTCCCGCCATGCCTCCACATGTCAGCAATTCACACACTTCAAGGCTCCTTCCCTTCACTTCCCTATCGAGCCTTGACCGCATGACACATAGTATTAGTCTCCATGCATTCTTTGGCAACCACCACCACCAGCGCCATTTTTAAGGAAGACCTCCACGTGTCTTCACCACACAGGCTTTCACCGCAAAGAGGGAGGAATGAACCACAGGCCTCGACCTATTTCCATGTGGATCTTCTAAGGGCTTCATTATGGCACCACAGAGCAAGCACAACCTCACCATTGTTGCCATGTGTTCTAACTGCCATTGTGAGTAAGTGACACATGTTGGCGCTATGTTCTACTGGGACCACTACCATCATTCATAGGGGATGCATCTAGCTCGAGGGTGACCACATTCATGGCTTGAATCTTTTTTCATTGTAACGATCGAGGGAAATCATTGTTGTGGGCATCATTGCTCATGATCGAGAGATCTTTTATGTTATTCGCTCGCCAGGCGGTGGGTTTTCAGAGATAAATATGGCTTCTTCTTTCAAAGCAAGGGTTCAGAATTTATAGAGAAATTTGTGGAAAGACACTAGACCTTTGTATTGTTTTAGATTATTGCTTAGGATTTGTAGACTGTGCCATTGTTCGGCCTTTCTATTTCTTAATTATTTGATAAAGTTGTATATTGTGTCATTATTGTATTGAGTAATTTGTTCGCATACTTCTATAATTTCAATATAAGCTAGTCGATTAAGATCATGTATCTAACTCTTCTTTTCAATAGATTTGTGGAATTTATTTTATGTCATTGAATAAGTTGTTCAGATTTTCATTTTAATTTATGTTGTTCTGAGACATAGCAGATTGTTGAACGACCCTTAAATCATATCTCAAAGATAGGTTTATCGTGCCCATATCTACTTCTTGGCGCATCACCTTAGATTAGATTTATTTTGTATTAATTTCTTTCTACCCCTTTTCAACCCCCAAATTACAGAAGAACTCAGCTTCTTTAAAACCTGGAGGTCACTTAGTTTAACGCAACAGGTCCTCCCTTTAACTGAGTTTCCCATAAAGGTTGTTACCTTGTCAATTTTTGGCATCAACATATACCCCCGAGGACTACTTTCATCATGAATATACAATCAATGAACCCCAATTAGAGGGAAAAAGAGAGACAAGATATCCCCCCATAATGAAGAAGCTCCAATGTTGATGAAAAATCCATATGGCTGATGAAAAAATCCACTCCATGTCCAACTGAAAGGAGGAAGGATGAAGTCTCAACATATGTGTCTTTGAAAATTGATTAGGAGTCTCCAAGATTGAAGAAGTCACAACATAATCATAGTCAAACTCAACCAAGAAATGTGACAAATCGAGGGAATGAGGAAACTTGTGAATGTCAATATCTAAAGATAAAGAAGATGGGATAATAGTTGTGCTAAAAATGTCATCAAAGAGGAGAGAAACCCCCTCAATTGTGTTCTCTGAATCTGTAGTATGAGACTCCACAAACAAGTTAGAAATTCCTGTCAAATATCCATCCTACAAAGCAAGATCTGAAAAACTATGATCATCCTACTAAATAAAAGCACTAATAGCTAAATGAGCAAGAGGTGGAGGAGTAGGAAGCTCAACACTAGTCTCTAGAATACAAAGGTTTAGATGACCAAACTTATCCTCATGAACTTGATTCAAAATTGATGTTCATAAGTGTGAATAACAGTAAAAGGAACATTATCATCAGTAGAATAAAAATGGGAAAAATAATACAAATGAGATGAATGATCAACCATCTCGATAGCAATGATATCTCTAGTCTCCAAGTTCTTTATGTATACTTTATATATATACAGCTTATTGTTGTGAATAAAGGACTGCTAAGGTATGTGCTAGTTGTTGCAAGTAAAAGTTCAATCTCCAGGGGGAGGGGAAGTATCACTCGAGAGAGGAGCTTGGTCGGTTAACCGGTAATGTGAACTATTTGAGCATACACACACATCATTGTAGAGTGATTAAACTGAGTCAGTTATGTTAGTTCTACATAAGTCATTCATAGCTCGTATATTGGCATTAGGAGTCGTGTCTACTTCTTTATGCTTTATGAGTGATGTTTATTTGTTTATCCTGTCTCGCTGTATTACGATCATTATGATGGTAATTGGTAACGTGAATGAATGTAAGTGAATAGGGAGTGGACATATGTATAGTATATACACGTATCCATAAGTATACACATATCAATACAAGCGTACGTTGGAAGATGGATATGCTCATACGGTTGCATCGATAGGGTACACCTACACATATGTATACATAGAGGAATATACTAGTATATGTATCTATATATGCACACGTCCTTTATTATATGGATATTAATAATACTATATTATTATTGCTTGACAATTTATATATACATATAAATGTATGAATATACATATCAGATGTGCTGACTCGCTCATAGTATAAATATATATTTGTTAAATATAATTATGTTTATATAAATATATTATAGTTATGTTTAATATATTTAAGAACTATAATTATATTTATATAATAAAATATATAATTATTTCCTAATAACTTTAATATTTAATTTCATAATGGAAATCAAATCATTAATTTAAATATCATTTCTCAATTTATGAAAATCAAATTTATTTTCTAAATTGATCTCACTTAGGAAATCAAATTATTTCCTAGCAATTAATATTTTCTATTTAAATATTGAAATGGGGCTATTCATATTTTATTTGATTTAAAATGGAAATCGCTTAAACATTTGAATCAAACCTTTTTATTCAAAGAAATAATTGCCAGCCGACTATAGTTTTATAACTATGGAAAATTGCATGGAAATAAATCACCAGCCACTATGTAAAAATATGAATTGAAATTTAGTCTTTTGATCTTGGAAAATCGAATGCCATAAAGTAATGTGTTTGGAAAAACATCATTCTTCATAAAGTTTAAAATGAAATATTTGGCAAGACATTGGAACTTTACCATAAAATATGAATTACGCGGTTGAGAAGAAATGCACGCCCATGGAAGTGCACGGCCATGACCGGGTCTCAGAGATTTGGACGCAACTTGAATTGTGTCAATTTTTGCCTGAAAGTAGGGAATATGGAGAGCAAACAAAGAGAGACTTTTTCCCTGAAAATATCAACAATTGCCTTTACCTGTTGAATCGCGCCATTACCTGTAGGTATCGATTCTACCTCACTTGAACTTGTGCAAGTTTGAAACTTTATCTAATTTTTGTCAGTATGGAGGTCGATTCATCTTCTGAAATGTTGAGTATGGGGTTCACAATCCGCCACTTATCATTTGAATTATTCAAAGAGCAGACCTATCACTTAACATTCCCTTTTATGTGGAATACTTTGGGCAAGAGGGCTCTATATATAGTCGTCATTCTGTTAAATTTATCATCCATTGCAATTCATATTTTAAGTATCATCTTTTTGCTCTCACTCAAACGAATTATCCAGCTCTGTGCATTCATTCTGGCAAGAGTATTTTACCATTTTTTGAGTGGCATTTCTTCATGTTGCTGAAAATGTAACCATCATCATAAATTCCGAGTTTATAATTGAGAAGTTGAAATCAATTACCAATTGTATATCAATTATAGAGAATTCAATTTTTGAGAGAGAAAAAAAGTTTATTTGAAAGATTGTTGATAGTCTAGAAGTGTTGCAAGTACTGACCAATCCATCAACGTTGGGAAAAGCTTAAACCAGGCATGGGTTATTCTTCTATACATATCATCTAAGAATTTTTGAATTATTCTGGAGATATGTTTAATGTTTGTGTTTAGATAGAAGTTTGGTTTATTAAACTACTGTCGTATGTTGAAAAAGGGTGTTTTCAATAGTCTATACATTAGATTACAGATAGTGAATATGTTATTTTAGAGCATGGAAGATGCATACTTGTTAAGAAAAGTGTAATAGGAAAATACTCGGTTTGAAAGGTTAAAAGTTGCATACTTGTGAGATTGCATTATTTGAATGATCCCCATAGTAAGAGAAAGTTGTTTGCATGAATATTATTTTCTGAGCTTATTTGCTTCCAGATAAAAGGTATTGAAACCTTGGAGCTACTAGTATAATGTGTTTTAAGTACTCCATGATAAGAGAAAGTACTTGATTGAGGAATTCAACTATATTACATAAGCCACAACATAAGTATTTAATTATACTAGCGATGTTGGGACATAGGATGTTTTATGTTTGTATTTACCATTGGTACATGGGAAGTGAATGGTTGCATTCTACATATATTGTATGATTTCCATATAAAGGAGATTATTGTTTCATTAGTTACTATATACTAGGATTGAGATGAGGACAAGAGTCAAGCAAATTTCTCAAGTTTATTTATTGGGTTAATTTAGGTAAGTTGAGCTACTCCTAGGATAAATATTTATAGTATAGGAGGGGATATGTGAATTACTCGATTATGTTGATTCATTTCTAGTAGTATTGTATGATGTAGGATGTATGAGGTATGGATTACCCATTAGAAGACAAAGACCTACGTGTAGTGTAAGATAGCCCTAAGTCAAATCGACCTTGAATAGTGTATGTGATAGTTAACCCTCAGAAGAAATATTGTATGAAACACTTTGATCAAAGTAGTGTAATGTACCTACATCCTTTTAGATTGGGTGATGATTACACTATCAGTTCACTGTGATCCCGTATTACATACTAGAGCGAGAGTTTGTCGGATTGCACAGGTTCTAGTTATGTAGGAGACACCACTATGCTCAGTTGGTTAACAATATCAGTTACCCTACCAATCTCTTTGTTGATGGGAAGGCCATATATTGAATGATAGATGTGCAGGCGACCGCATTATAAGTCTATGGTTGGCAGAAAAGCACTCGAGCGATGCTTCTCCTTCTCTTAAGGCTACTGAAGTACCAAGATTTGAAAGGCGGATTCCTAGAGCTTTTTACTTCTATTTGTTCTAAAGCTCATTGGAGCTAAGTTAGTTAAGGTACATTTTCTCATTACTTTTATTTCTAAAGTTATTGTAATAACATGGAATCTTTATTGTAATTTTATTATGATATCTTGTTCATATATTACCAATAAAGGAAAGAAAAATTATATTGCAATGACTAGTTAGCACATTTATTTACTTTTTGGATGTAAATTTGAAATTCTTTATTTTACTGAAGGATTAGGTTGTTACATGTGGTATCAGAGCTACCAGGTTCTGCACTGAAACCTATGAGCTCATTATGCAACAATGCGTAAACCTTATTAGAAGATAATGGTTGAAAATTTCTTGTGCCACAATGGAAAGAGAAAAGAACTTAGTGAAGTGAAAAGGAAGATGAGAACCTTAGTAACTTGTGTAAATTGGGACTAGTTAAAGATACGTCCCTGGAATCGAAATTCCTAAACCAACAACTTTGATATTACCTAGGGTTGCGAAAGATCATGCAATCAGGTCATATAGGAGAGTTAGGAAGAATAACTAGTATATTCCTTATCCTACAGTATAGTTATGTGACTCTAAGGAAAAAGAAGGAATGAGAAAACCCCTTCGTTGTAGCAACCTACAATTGTACAAGAGTTAGGAACTCTTAGATTTAGTGAAATACCTACGAATCTATGTGCATGCAAAGTCAACATAAATTAAATCGAAGTAGGATATCAACTAAGAAGGTAAAACATGTTGGTTTAAACACAAGTTTGGATAGTACATGAATAGGTTGGAGTTATAAGTAGAACTCACCAACATGTTTACAAAAATAAACATATGATTAGTGGTTCCAAAAGGAAACAAAATGAGACATGGCACTATGCGATGGTTCAATAGAAGTTGCAAGTGAAACAACACTATGAGTAGAAAGGTTCATCAAAACAAGAAGTTTGTGAGTATGGATATTTCTCCACTAAAGGATACTATAAAGAAGATGGGAATATTAGTGTGATTCTTAAACTCTTAAGGATGCTGATTATTCATTAGATCTGGTACTAGATGATCCAACATGTTGAATTTGCAAGATAGAAAACAACGATGAATCAAACTTTGGGAAAGAGTATATTGAGGTATGCCATGAGGGAAAAGAAGACAATTGAAATTCAACAAGGAAAAACAAGTCCTTTACAAAGAAGCAAGTAATTGCTAGGAGTTCAACTTGAGTAGAATGAAAGTTGTGGAAACACTAAGGGGGGAAGAAACAGAGTGGATTGCTCGAGTTAAGTACCCCACCCAACCAAACGTGGGTATGTTCTCAATATTGAAAAACTAATGACTTCTCTGAAAGTCATAATGTCAATTAAGTCATACATCTTATGACCACAAGGGAAAAGGATAAATTGAAAGGTTAAGAACTATGACCTATGTACCTTATGGTTATCTGATTTGAAGATCAAAGGATATTATTATCACTGCCTTAGAAAAGGATAGGCGAATAATTTGATCATGATAAGGAAGATCATTGTCTATGGGATTGGCAAGGGAAGATCTAACATACTCGTGATTGGAAGAAAGTGTCTATATACTCCTATATACTTTATATAGAAAATTTAGATAATAATGTTATTTCTATATGAAATATATCCATGTCGTAAAATGACTTGACACTGGAGCTTATTGTGCTAAGAAACCTATGGATGAAAGAAGTTTAGCTATTTAAGCCATAGAGGAGTGAAGGAAAAAGTAGGATGTGATGTTATGAGAACCATATCAAAAATCTCTTAATGAGAAAGATTAAATCACTTGATCACTACCTTACTCTTGAATGAAACTCTGGGTTAAGAATAACCTAATTGGGACAAGAAGTTCATTCAAAAAAAGAGAGAAACCTTAGGATGAGACTTAACATATTTAGTTGGGTTATGTACTGGACTACTCCTTAACATATATAAGTTGGAAATAACTTATTTGGTTGAGTTGTACATTTGGTCTTGATTAGGACATATAGAGTGGAGAAGTATATAATAACAGACTAGTCGATAAATAAGGACTCTATCCTAAGAATTGGAAGGGAATATTAGGTTTGAAATTTGCCCATGCGAATGAGTACATTATTTGAGCATATGAAATTCTATATGGATGGAAACATAGGAGGGATGCCTAGTGAGTTAAAGGAAGTCATATTATTGACAAGACTTTACTTTGAGTGGCTCTTATATTAAAAGAGATACTCTCTCAAAAGGAAGCATATATTGTTATGACGGAACGTCATAGAATTTTCACTTAGCAAGAAATGTTGAAAATCTTACAGAGAAGAACATCGAAATTGTTACTTATGCTCAAAATAGATATATCGAAGTTGAGACTCTCCTATATGATTAAGAAATCATGGAGCTAAACGTTCATGCTTGATGTTTAGGCATGCAATTAAATTTGTTATCATCTAGGCATCAACATGATTAAACATGGATTAATACTAAAAATTAGTACCAAATTATATCGGGAAAATTAGATTGAGTTAAAAGATTAATTCCACCTTTGAAAATAATTTGAGGACAAAAGAAATCCATGGTATGGATGTCCTAAGAAAAATGGGAGTTATCTCCGCAAAACTATAACATTATTACATGGGAATTAATGATGGAGTGAGATCAAATAGGTTTTCACTTAGTCAAAGGATAGACTATTATTGGATATAAAAGAACCTATGAAGACTCAATAATGGAATAAGGAAAGGAATGTCTGAATTAGGACATCAGAACGACAAAGGGAATTGTTGAATGAGGAACCACTATAACCTGGAAAAGATAGAGTAAGAAGTTGCACGAAATGTAGCAAGATAATGTCTAGTATACCAGGAAATGAAGACCAGATGTCATCATGGGTAGGACATGTAACTCTCCTGGGATTCTAGAAGGAAAATGGTAGAACACAAGACAGATCAATCTGTCTATGTTAGTAGAACTAACATAATGTTCTAGTGGATAAACTCATCAAAGTAACCAACACCTTTTGGAAACTTGACTTATAGGATTTTTAGTCCTAAATAATATGTTGTGGGCAAGTAGTTGCTTAGTAATCCTGAAAGGTTATTTCATTTTAGAAAATAATGATATGGTTGTGTAAACCATGATCATACTATGAAAACATTCAGTTGAGCAAATGTGCAATATACTATTATAGTCAAGTAAGCGAAAACGGTAGATTAAATCTTGAACGATTTATAAACTTCAACAATGAAGTTTAAACCATTATATAAAAAGGAAAGGTTGGAAACTCTAATAAGCCAAAATAGGCTTAGAAATAGGGTAAACCATAAACTTGATAGAATGTCAAAAAGGAGTAATAGATTGAAGTGATCAATGAAACTTTGTCGATATAAAACTTAGGTATGAAGTGGTATCAAGATTTGACAGGTGTCCAAAAGAAATGTTATGTTCAAGATGGACAAGTAATCAAGAGAAAGTACTTTATGGTAAGAAAAATGGATGTGTAAGTGACAAATGAACTCGGTTTATGAGTTGTCTTAAAGTGTAAACACCAAAGGGAAAGGATGGGACCCACAATGTAGTGTACAATACATCAACATTTCCTTTTCTATTGGTATTATACTAAGGATGAATTCATGGGCCAATGATTTCCAATCACTATGTATAGTTATTATTATATATTGGATTTGTGTGTGCAATAAAACTCTTTAGGAGAGTATGTAAGTGTGAGGCATACGAGTTTTCCCTATGCAATAGTGAGGACACTCTAAACAAGGTCTAGGAAGGACAAGGGTACTGCATAGGATGAATGTTTTCTAAATCTTACGTATTTTGAGAATTGTAAGTAAAACTATATTTGACTTTAACTGTATGTAAAAAGACTATAGATCATCGAGGACGATGATTCACAAGGGAGGAAGTATGTTGCATCCCAAATTGTGAGGTTACTATTTACTACTACTATATAGGGTAAATATGAATGTGATGTGAAATATGAAGATGCTTGTACCTTGTTATCAATATGTATGTTATCTCATTTGACGTTGTTTCAATTGATGTTATCACAATTGATGTTATTCATGGTGAAATACTGCATATATGCGAATAGATGGTTATTGAAGTATTGTTACTCTAACTTTAAAAGATGTTTATCAATATATTGCTTATTGTTGTGAATAAAGGACTGCTAAGGTATGTGCTAGTGGTTGCAGGTAAACGTTCAATCTCCAGGGGGAGGGGAAGTATCACTCGGGAGAGGAGCTTGGTCGGTTAACCGGTAATATGAACTATCTGAGCATACACACACATCATTGTAGAGTGAGTAAATTGAGTCAGTTATGTTAGTTCTAGATAATTCATTTGTAGCTTGTATATTGGCATTAGGAGTCGTGTCTACTTTACGCTTTATGAGTGATGTTTATCTATTTATCTTGTCTCATTGTATTACGATCATTATGATGGTAACGTGAATGGATGTAAATGAATAGGGAGTGGACATATATACATATGTATAGTATATACACATCCATAAGTATACACATATGAATACAAGTATACGTTGGCAAATGGATATGCTCATACAGTTGTATCGATATGGTACACTTACACATATGTGTACATAGAGGAATATACTGGTATATGTATGTATATATGCACACACCCTTTATTATGTGGATATTAATAATATTATAGTATTATTGTCTGAAAAATTACATATACATATAAATGAATGAATATACATATCGGATGTGTTGACTGGCTCATGGTATAAATATATATTTGTTAAATATATATATATATATACATAATTATATATTAAAGATTATATAAATATATATTATAGTTATGTTAATATATATATATATTAATACTGGTGTATTTACATATATATATATATATATGTGTGTGTGTGTTTAATATATTTAAGAACTATAATTATATTTATATAATAAAATATATAATTATTTCCTAATAAATTTAATGTTTAATTTCATAATGGAAATCAAATCATTGATTTAAATATCATTTCTCAATTTATGAAAATCAAATTTATTTTCTAAATTGATCTCACTTAGGAAATCGACTTATTTCCTAGCAATTAATATTTTCTATTTAAATATTGAAATGGGGATATTCATATTTTATTTGATTTAAAATGGAAATCACTTAAACATTTGAATCGAACCTTTTTATTCAAAGAAATAATTGTCAGCCGACTATAGTTTTATAACTATGGAAAATCGCATGGAAATAAATTACCAGCCACTATGTAAAAAGTATGAATTGAAATTTAGTCTTTTGACCTTGGAAAATCAAATGCCATAAACTAATGTGTTTGGCAAAACATCATTCTTTATAAAGATTAAATCGAAATATTTGGCAAGACATTGGAACTTTGCCGTGAAATATGAATTATGCGGCTAAGAAGAAATGCATGCTTATGTAAGCGCACAAACATGATCGGGTCTCAGAGATTTGGACGTAGTTTGTATTGTGTCAATTTCTACCTGAAAGTAGGGAATGTGGAGAGAAAACAAAGAGGGAATTTTTCCCTGAAAATATCAGCATTTGCCTTTACCTATTGAATCGCACCATTACCTGTAGGTTTCAATTCTCCCTCATTTGAACTTGTGCATGTTTGAAACTTTCTCTAATTGTTGTCAGTATGGAGGTCGATTCATCTTCTGAAATGTTGAGTATGGGGTTCACAATCCGCCACTTATCATTTGAATTATTCAAAGAGAAAAGCTGCCACTTAACATGCCATTTTATGTGGAATATGTTGGGCAAGAGGGCTCTATATATAGCCGCCATTCTGCTGGAGTTATCATCCATTGCAATTCATATTTTAAGTATCATCTTTTTTCTCTCACTCACATGAATTATCTAACTCTGTGCATTCATTCTGGCAAGAGTATTTTACCATTTTCTAAGAGAAAAATCATTATATTTTCTAAGTGACATTTCTTCATGTTGCTGAAAGTGCAACCATCATCATAAATTTTGAGTTTATAATTGAGAAGCAAAAATCAATTACTACTTGTATATCAATTATAGAGAGTTCAATTTCTGAGAGAGAAATAGAGTTTATTTGAAAGATTGTTGATAGTTTGGAAGTGTTGCAAGTACTAACCAATCCATCAACATTGGGAAAATCTTAAACCAGGCATGGGTTATTCTCCTATACATCTTATCTACGAATCTTTGAATTGTTTTGGAGTTATGTTTAATGTATGTGTTTAGATAGAAGTTTGGTTTATTAAACTACTGTCGTATGTTGAAAAATGGTGTTTTCAATAGTCTATACATTAGATTGCATATAGTGAATATGTTATTTTAGAGCATTGAAGATGCATAGTTGTTAAGAAAAGTGTAATAGGCAAATATTCAGTTTGAAAGGTTAAAAGTTGCATACTTGTGAGATTGCCTTATTTGAATGATCCCCATAGTAAGAGAAATTTGTTTGCACGAATACTATTTTTTGGGCTTGTTTGCTTCCAGATAAAAGGTATTGAAACTTTGGAGCTACTATTATAATGTGATTAAATTACTCCATGATAGGAGAAAGTACTTGATTGAGGAATTCAACTCTATTACATAAGGCACAACATAAGTATTTAATTATACTAGCGATGTTGGGACATAGGATGTTTGATGTTTGTATTTACCATTAGTACATGGGAAGTGAATGGTTGCATTCTGATGAGTGTCACTACAATCCTCATCATTTAACTATAAATGTCAATCCAAGGCGGTGTTCATGGCTATATGCAATAGGGAGAAGAAATCAGTTGAATGCCATATTTTTTTCTACAAACAAAATTGAAAGGTAATGCATGAAAGAAAATTGCTAAAACCAAATATGTTCTAAAAGATTGTAAATGAAATGCTTGAATCAAATCTATCTTAAGAAACTTGTAAAAGAGAATACTGAAAATGTACAAAGCTACAAATGAAATGACTACTAAAAAATGAAAATATAAACAAAGAGATTGTTAGAATCAAATTTAATCTAAGAGCTTGTTAATGAAATGTTTGAATCAAATCTATCCTAAGAAACTTGTAAAAGAGAATACTGAAAATGTAAAGAGCTAGAAATGAAATGACTACTAAGAAATGAAACTACAAACAAAGCGATTGTTGCTAAAATACTGAACTATATTATATTATGAACTCTTCCCCCATTTGATTTCTTGATTACAATGAATTTATAGAATTCTTGTCTTCAACTGATCTGAAAGATAAGCTTTATGATTGTGCAACCACTTGCTAGAAGATATGAACATGTGTTAAGAGAAAAAGATAGATCTTTCTTCATCTTGTTGAGTCAATCTTCTTTGGTCGTCCAAAACAAATATGTCTATTTTGTAGCCCTTAAACAAGTTCCAAAAAGGCATTTGGCTGCTGAAAAATTCATGCCTTCCCATTGTGTATCATTAAAGTTCATAAAATAACTCCTAGATGCTTGCAAAATGGTTCAAACTACCCAAAATTGCCTCCTAGATATTCTCCATTTGTTTGCACAATCCAACAACTTGCCTTAACTCTTGCAACTGCCTCTTAGATGCTCTCAACTTCTATCCAAGTCACCTCAATCTATTTTAATGCTTACAACTGCTTCTTTTACAAATTTTGGAAAGGTTCTGGAGCAACCCACAAATTTTGGAACAACTTCAAGTGTTGTCCCCCAAGTTTCAGAGCACCTGTCCACAAATTTTGGAGCAACATATTCTTGTGATATCTCAAACCACAAACTGGGTTTTTGTGAAATTTAATGGGTTTTGTCACCATATTGCCTTTGAATTTAAGACCAAATATCTCTAGAACCCAAATCGTAATTTTCAAGATATGATGAAATCTTTGACTGCTGCAACTAAAAATATTTTACTTTCATCATCATGCTCAGTCTTGATAACTTTATAATTAGGCAAAATAAACATTTTTACATGGCTAAAAGATGAGTCATTATTTTGTCTCATCACATTCTAGTTGTATTATACATTAATTGTATGATCTCCATATAAAGGAGAGTATTGTTTCATTAGTTACTATATACTAGGATTGAGATGAGAACAAGAGTCAAGTGAATTCCTCAGCTTTAGTTATTGGGTTAACTTAGGTAAGTTGAGCTACTCCTAGGATAAATATTTCCAGTATAGGAGGGGATATGTGAGTTACTCGATTATGTTGATTCATTTCTAGTAATATAGTATGATGTAGGATGTATGAGGTATGGATTACCCATTAGAAAACAAAGACCTACACGTAATGTAAGATAGCCCTAAGTCAAATCGACCCTTAATAGTGTATGTGATAGTTGACCCTCAGTAGAAATACTGTATAAAACACTTTGATCAAAGTAGTGTAATGTACCTACATCCTTTTAGACTGGGTGATGATTACACTATCAATTCACTGTGATCCTGTATTACATACTAGAGCGAGATTTTGTCGGATTGCACAGGTTCTAGTTATGTAGGATACACCACTATGCTCAGTTGGTTAACAATATCAATTACCCTACCAATCTCTTTTTTGATGGGAGGGCTATTTATTGAATGATAGATGTGTAGGGGACCGCATTATAAGTCCGTGGTTGGCGGAAAAGCACCCAAGTGATTCTTCTCCTCCTTTGAAGGCTATTGAAGTACCAAGATTTGAAAGGCGGATTCTTGGACCTTCTTACTACTATTTGTTCTAAAGCTCATTGGAGCTAAGTTATTTAAGGTACATTTTCTCATTACTTGTATTTGTAAAGTTATTGTAATGACATGAAATCTTTATTGTAATTTTATTATGATATCTTGTTCATATATTATCAATAAAAGAAAGAAAAATTATATTAAAATGACTAGTTAGCATGTTTATTTACTCTTTTGATGTAAATTTGAAAAAAAAAATTACTGAAGGATCTGGTCATTACATCTTATCATAGTATCTATGTTCATCATGTTCTATCCTTTTACAATATGCACATTTCAACTTATTCTTTTTAAACGAGTCCTCTTTGGAAGAGGAAGTGGACTTAGGAGTGTTATGTGAAGGTGAATCTTTACCTTACTCATTAGACTTGGCGTCCCTATTATGTTTCTTACCTTTTCCACTTGAAGCCTTTTGATATTTTACAAGAAGAGTTTGAGATGTGGAAGACTTCAATTTTCCCATGTGTGTCAAATTTTCTTGCTCTCTTGTGAGTTGAGTTGCAAATCCATCAAGAGAAGGCATTC
Organism: Sequoiadendron giganteum; assembly: GCA_007115665.2. Taxonomy (NCBI): domain Eukaryota; kingdom Viridiplantae; phylum Streptophyta; class Pinopsida; order Cupressales; family Cupressaceae; genus Sequoiadendron; species Sequoiadendron giganteum. Next base: position 139,915,832 of record CM021102.1, on the reverse strand, counting down.
ATTGTAGCATAAAGTGTAGAAACAAACACTGAATAATTAGGACTTAGCTTAGCAATAATAGAAAGAATCATTTGTTCATCCTCTTTAGTGACCCCACAACCAGATAATTGGAGTTTAAGAGAATTTATGTCAGTGAAGAAGTCCTATATATTATCAAAATTTTAAGTATTAATACTCATAAGTTTATTCTCCAACTTAAATTTCCTCATTTTATTTGGCTTACCAAAGTGACTCTCTAAGGTAGTATGAATATCATTAGGATGTGTACAATGTTGGGAAAATGGGTCTCAACCTTGTAATTATAATTTTTTTATTGTTGATAGGTGAGCATGGGAGGGTAGAGGGGGATACCCCTTACAAGGTTCGAAGGGCTCATCCCCTTGATGGGGGGGTCTAGGGGTCATGTGTCTCAGTTGGGGTTTGGGGGCAACGCCCTTGAAAGCCATATTTTATGTATATTTTATTATCTTAAATCTAGATCGTTCATCATTAGGTCTTAGATCTGATGGTAGATATTTTGTTGGCTTGTCTTACCCTAGAAGATAACCCTATTTTATGAGAGTGTTATATTATGACTATGTATTATGATAATTTAATAACAACCATTATTTCTTTGGATCTCAAGTTGGTGATACTCTTATGAGAAGCTTGCTCTGCAAGTATATTGTAATCTTCATAATTTCTATATAATTTATTGGGTAGATTTTGGAGTGTGGGGTTTTTCTCTTGAAAGGGTTTTCCTCATGCAAATCATTGTGTTGTTGTATGCATGATATTTATGTTTATTTATGTTTGATTTTTTAACTATTTTAAAGATCTGAATTTTTTTTTATTACCCTATTCCACTACCTTAACTTCCTTGCATACAAGATGAAACATTATATCTAAGATCTAAAGAAATGGAAAAAATAAGAGTACCTCCCTTCTATCAAACTATTTTCTTCTTTTTGTAGTTCCTATGGGTTCTAGATCTGTGTACAATGTTATTCTTTGCAACTTCAATTTTAACAATAAAACCCCCATTTGTGATTTCCATTCATAATAGTTATATGGGGTTAGAAGTATAAATTTTGGAAAATCTTTGATAAAATTAGAAAATAAAATAGAGGAACAACAAATTAACCCTCACAATACAAGTAAATAACACCTTTGTGACAAATAAAATGCCACTTTTTTTGCAAATTTACAAGTTATGCAAAAGTACCAATCTACTTTCAAAGTAAAATTTAAAAATTATAACCAAAAATATACAAAATATATATATAAATTGAAGTGCTCCTCAATACCTTCCTAATGTCGCAGGAATCAGGAAAATGAAGTCCAAATCAAAAGGATATGAGCTTAGAGGCCAAAAAAGAAGATCTAACTTCAAGTTGGAAAAATAGGAAACAAATAGAAAAATATGAAGAAATAATCTACAATGTTAGAAAGTTCTTAGAAATAGTTTTCCAATGATATCTCATTCATCAAAATTTGATTTTTGGATCCAAAGTTATGAATTTTTCAAAAAATGTTGAATTTAGCTTGTAGTGTTGACCCTCCTAGCAAAATCAAAATTTGTCAAAAATCAAACTAATCTAAAATGGATAAATTTTATATGAAATAGGGTTTTTTGGGCCATCTAAAGGCAATGACAACATCCATTTGGGCTATAAGTGCTCTAGTAAAAAGTTGTTCACTAGATCTAAGCTTCAAACCTCAGTTTGTAATTATATCATACAATGACCAAATTGAGTGAAATAAAAGCTAGATCTGAATTTCTTGGACATTCTAAAATCAATAGTGAGCTTATATTTGCACCAACATGCTCCAAAATGAACCTGCAATATAAATCCACAAATAAAAAACCTCAAATTTTCTATTTCTATCAAGTTTTGTATTCTCCAAGTCATCATTTTATATAAGAGAAGAACATACTCAAATTTTCAAGATCCACCAAGATTTGCACCACAACAAAACTCAAGCCTAATGCTTAATTATCTCCCAAATCTGAGAAGGAGCTTGTAGATCTAATACCATGTTACAGTCACTCAAGGACTCAAGCCTCCAAGATCACCTAAAAAACCAAAAAAAACCTTCTACAAGAGAGAAAAGTAAGCATGAATTTGCAATAATGAATGTAAGATAATATAACCAATATACAATACTCAAGATTGCAATTGTGTTTTTTTGTACATAAAATGCCTTGCTTATAAAGCCAAGGTGAGAGATAGGATTAAACAAGATTGTGACATGTGTCTTGATCCTATGTTATGAGACAACTAACTTGATAAAAAATCAAAGAGATAAGATTAGATCTTATCTAGACAACTAAGACTTCTAGAAAGACATCTAGAACCTAAGTAAACTTAACATATGAATAAGTCCACTTACTAGTAATTAGCTAGGTACAAGATATTTATTGACATCAACATTAAAAATATTGAAAAAGCTCATTTTAATACGAGAATGACTGAGCATATCACTACAAAATGTTATTCACAAAAATGAACATTAATGACATATTTTTTACCCTCTAATCGGTTGCATACAAAGGATGCAAGGAATTGGAGGAAATAATAAAGAGATATAGTCATGATAAAAGCATATAAACATGGTAAAAGATATCATCATGTGATAAACATGTAAGAATACAGGCAAGATGTGATCATGAAAGTACATAAAACAAGAGAAGGGCAAGGTGCTCCCAATGTTGCTTCTAATGAAGGTAAATGGCCATAAATACTAGACCAAAATCATGTACATACAAAAAAAATGTAAAAGATATGAACATGAGAAGGATCATAATGTGTAACCATGGGATATAAGTATGATAAGGATCATAAACATGTAGTCATATAAGCATGATATAAAGATGTAATGATAAACATAATAGCAGAAGATATGAATGTGAAATCATATGGAAACATGTAAGTATCATAATCACACAACATGTATCATAAGATATAAATAGGATAAGCATGAGAATCTAACAAGACGGGCATGTAAGAAAAAGGTCATAAGTATGTGTAAACATTAAGATCCCAATGAAAAAAGAAGAAGAAGCAATGTAGATAAAGTAGGAGCTAAATATATAACATTAACATGGAACATAGGAATAATAGGAATATACATAAATCATGCATAGCATAGGAACATAACAAGGTAACAAGGAAAATTTTAAGACGTAAGTGGTAAACATGGAATATACCATCTAAACTAGGGACATATGAAAATATGTAAGTTAATCAAGGAACATAAAACAATATAGTCTAGCAAAATATAGAAGAATAAAAAACAAAGGTACCACCAAGTGGGTAAATAAAGTATAAGGCATATTATAAAAGGTGAAATGAGAGCAGGACATACATAAGAAATATGACATAAAGAAAAGGATACAGTGTAAGGAAACACAAGGTAAATGTAAGAAAGAAAAGCAAAGAGGGTCACAACACACATGAGACAAAAAAATTATAACTTATACATGATAAATAAAAGATACAAGAAGAAATAACATGAATAGTATAACACATTTTTGAAGCCACTTATGTCAACATGCACCACTAAAAGTATATTTGCACCATCTACATGCTAACTAGAAATGCAAAGAATAAAACATAAATAAAAATAAGTGTAAAGTGTGAAAAACAGTGAGAGACAAGTAATGAAATCCAACCAATAGATTCATCCCCACTAAGTGTGCCTTTAATATACTCTAAAAATATATTATCGAAATCAATTCCCCTGTGGGATTATCTATGTGATCATGAAATGTGTTCTTGCAAATAAAGTGTGATGTAGGTTTGGAAAGAAATGGATTAGATGTTATATCAATCTCCTTTGTCTCATATGTAACCTCAACACATGGTGTTATATGATCAAGAAAAGTAATAAGCTTACTAACATTAAAGGGATCCTCATCATGTATTACATATTATTATCCTCAACTTTTATCACCTCTTTATCTATAAGATCTCGAATTTGATGTTTTAATTTTATGCATCTAAACTTAGAATGTTCATGTATACAAAGATAAGAATAAGTAAATTTATCCCCATGTTGTAGTGCCTCTCATGTTGTGATCTTTAGTACATATTTTGGTTTTGATCGTATGCTTATACCTGTATATTCGATTCAAGATTATTTGTAGCATCATTATTTTGTACTGGCATCAGTTTTGGATGCCCCTTTCGATACTATTATATTATGGTCATATTATGATGGATTGTCCTATTTTATCTTGATGATTATGCACATGTATGTCTGGATGAGTAATTTGGGATTATGTTGTATACCCATTCAAGGATTATATGTGCTCCAACTATTATATATATGCATAGGTACACTTGACATTTTTTGAGTGGATACAGGTATACATAATTTTCCCACCCGACTTCACAGGGCTACGTTATTCCCCGATAGTGATTATATGGGAGATGTCACATTGGCCAAATTGTTAGCCTTAATCATCGTAATTGATTCAAGTGTGATTTCCTATTATCTTACCATGTTGGTCAGATTCAATATGATTTTGAATGTTGTAACCCTGTTGTGGAAGCCAATGAATGTGTGTGTGTTGAATTGATTAAATTTCATTTCCGTACAAAATTAGTTCAATTTTATGCTTAAATGGATTTAATGGCTAATTATATGTTAAAAGATGTTTTGAAATGAGATGCATGGATTAATTGTGTTTGTGGGAATATTTGAGGGATTTTGAATTAAGAAATGAGGAAACATAAATTTTATTAATATTATATTGGGTTTACAAAATAGGTAAATAAAAGCAGAAAGGGTTTTTATTTCATTTTTATGTGAAAACCTTATTTTGAGCAATTTAGCGATTTGGTGATTGGGAATGTAATTCTCATTGAAATTTGACAAGGTCAGATTTGTTGGGATAGGAATTGGGAAGGGATCATGTGTGCCGATTTTCGTGAGCTATTGTTTAACGTTTTTGGAGTGTGCTTCATTTCAAATTTAGAGAGAAATTGAGGTATTTTAATTGTTTTCAATTAATTTAAGCATTTCTTTTGAATGTAGTGTTAGGAAATGGATTGAGGGAGTGGAGAATCCTCCCATATTTTTTTTTTGTAAATTGAATTGTAGAAGTTGGTTTTTTATTTAAATTTTGAGAATTTTCAAAAATACAAGGTTACCATACCCAATTTTTAGTAAAATGATGAAAATGTTAAATTTATAGTTTAAATAGAGTGTTGGGCATGTTTTCAACCAAAGGGTGTTTTTAGAATTTTGAGTTTTGAAATTTAAAATTTTGATGAATTTCCATGATGGAACCTTGGGAAATGTGAAAATAGTCATAATGGGAAAGTACCATTGAAATTGAGAATATTTTTATTTTTGTATTATTTTTTGTGCCACAATCGTTGGAGGGTGTGATGAGCTTAGGGTGTAAGTGTTAGAGAGAGTGATGGGAGTGGCTCCCAATGTGAACCTGGCCCAAAGTGACATGTAGGAAATCATGAGGTGGGTATTTTCTTAATGATAAGTGAAAATTTAATGAAAAATGGGTAATAAACTAATCAAGATAATGATATCCCTTGCATGCCTTGAGTGCTCGTATAGGCTAAGGATGATCAAGGAAGACAAGCCACTCATGGAGCGTAAGAATTGTAAGGTCAAGTATTCTCGTCTACACAAGAGAGCACTTGGTTCTGCAATGAGCCCCATGTGAGTGTCTGCGATGACACTCTCTCTCTTACTCTCTAACATTTAACCCTACAGTGGATTTGAGATAATGTTCATTCTTGCTATGTCAATATTGTTCATTGCATGATTGTATACATTGTGTTCTTCATGTATCGTGTGAGTGTATACCCCTCTTCTATTACACCCCTAACTTTAACTATGTTTTACTTTTTACTTTTGAAGTAATTAGTAGATGATTACACATGATTCAATGATTTGATGTTTAGTAAAAATGTCTAAAAAAATTAATGTTTTCATGAGTTATGTTTATTTGACTAAAATTGACATGTGTTTAAAAGTTATCAAGATGTGATGATTTCATGAGGATTATGAAATGATTATTGATATACTAATCTCAAGTTGGTGATTGCAAGTTTCATTCATGGAACAAGTTTCCGCCCCTCCAAGAAAGGGAGGGAGAGCATCATCGAATAGAAGGGAATAGATACAAGGAAAAGACCAATTTCTCAACATCTTAAATCTTGTGTAGGTGCAAATTGGTGAGCCAATTTGAGTTGGGAGAGAATATCTTGACCTAATCATGCATTGAGCATAAGCTTATGTCACCATATTATTAAACCTAAACCTATTGATAGTAATAGTTAAGATTATAGACTATTATTTTATGTAAACTTTGGGAAGTTGGAACAAAGTTGTTAGTGGGATTATTTATTACCGACCTCTTTTATCAATGAAACATCCTTTCTTATTGATAAGCATAGTAATGCTTTAGAGAGAGAGTGGGAGAGAGAGAGTCATTGTGAGGAGTGGAAATTATTAACCACGATCCCCCTCAAACCATGCATACTCATCTAAAAGCCTTCGTAGGTTGATCTTGTGAAGAGACCCACGACTTAGTGGGCATTTTCTGTTGCTTTTAACCTTGAGTAGAAAATCCACGGGAGTGGATAGTGTTATCAATCAGGATTGCACCCTAGCTAAGTTTGACTCAAATATCCTATTGAAACATGGAAATGTTCTCAAGTTGTGGGTAACTTATGATGAGAACGAATCTCTAGAGAGGGTTGGTTCCCCTGGAAGATCACCCATTTTTCTTCTTGAGCCATCAAAATACAACTTTCAAAGCTAGTTAACTTGTTGTCCAGGCTGACCTTGATCCTTGACCAGATTTGGAATCACTAAATCAGGTTCATGAATTATGTAAATGCCTAATCCAACCTCATCGGTTTGACTTAAAGGGTCAATTTCATGATCTTCACTTTCCCACTCATCTAGATTTACATCCCCAATAGGTGTGTTGGGGTTTAGGGTCATGGGTTGATCCTCTAGGTCATGGGTAATGTAGAGATTAGCATTTATAGGGATAGGGACATATGGTTCAATATGATCCTTGGCTTGAGGCTCAGATTTTATGGTCACTTTTGTACCATATCTTGTTTTGAAAAAAAGATGTGACCAATCAGAAGATAAAAACCCACCCAACTTAGCAGTAAAATCCCTAGAAAGATATATGGAAAAATGAGGTGGTAGGTCAATAACATGAATATCTTGAGGGATTACAAAATTTGGGCACGCATTCAAGGTAACAGCTAAGTTTTTAATCACCCCAACAGTCTTAATAATAGATCCATCTAGCTGAACTACTCCCTTTGAAAGAGTTTCATATGCTAGTCCTATCTTATCAGCTAGACTCTTAGGCATTACAAAACTACTTGCACCAGAATCAATCATCCAATTATGCACAAGCTTGTCACCAATGAGAAAAATTAAATAAAATGGAGGTTTTACCTCTTGGGCTTGCTGCTCATTCTTAACTTCTGGGCTATTTGCAAGTACAATCTTGGTTTGATCTTGGTTAGAAACATCAAAAATATAAATTTTAGCCAAAGCATCTTGTAACAATTCTTGTTGCCTAGGAATGTGCAATGCATCCATTATTGGCATGCTAACAGTGGCCTTCTTAAGATGTTCAACAACATTAAATGAAATGGGTCTCACCTTTTGTCGTCCCTTAAGAGCAACAACATCATTTTGCCTTTGCAAAGGCTGTGATTGCACCTTAGGCCACTCCTTCTCAAGTACAACTTGTCCTCTTTGCAGGATTTGTACTTTTTTGATGTTTTGTGGGTACAACTTGAGTTGTAGAATCTTGAAATCTACCTTTATCTGGTTGTTGTTGGACATTTCCAACTTTCCACCCCAAATCAATAGCCCTCTTTTTCGATCTAGTATTGGCTGCAATGGGTGAATCTGGCTGATTTTGACTTTGGAGATGATTCACCGCACACAACTCAGTGCCTTGACAATTCATCAAAGTAATATCAGAGTTACCTTGCTACTCTGGATTTTTTTGGGATACACTTTCCAAACCAACATAACTATTTTGAACCATTAAAGCTCGATTCCTCATATCATTCATGTATGCAACTTGGTTATAAGGCTGGTTGCATGGATAACACCAAACACACTCTTGTGCCCTATTATTTTGTGTATGCACGAGCTCCTTTGAAGAGATGGAACATTAGGATTGTAAGGTTGAAAGGGTCTAGGATTGAAATTTCTCCTTTGTCCTTGAGAATCAGCTTGAAAAGGTGGTCTATTTGACTAATTAGGCTGATATGGGGCTTGATAGGGCCTATACTCTTGACCAACTTGCTTCTTGAGGTTAACAAACTCATTAATAATAGTCTTGTTAAAGGTTTGCAACATGCCTTTTAGCTCTTGGATTTCTTGGGATGGGTTTGGAACAACAACTTCTTGGGCTGCAACTTGATATCCTATTGTAGGAGCAAATGGAACAACAACTAAAGGGGGTAATGACATAGGAATAGGTGGCTGAAATTTAGGAAAAATTCGCATAGGAGGCCTTGGGGATATTTTACCAGCTTGTATAAGGATTTTTTCTGTTCTAATAGCTATATCAAAGCATTAGGAAGTGTAAACCCACCCATAGAATAAATAATCACAAAAATTTCACTATTTAAAGCCTCAAGGAAAAATAAAAATGCATGTTGCGTGAAGGCTTTACCGTCATTGGAATCCTATCCAAGTTCTCTAGAAATGGTTGTTAAAATTTGACATGTGCTCATGAGGAGCTCTCTTTATGGTACTTAGTTGTTCTAGCAAAGACAAGTGATCTGATTTGTCTTCAAACTGTCGATGCAAGCCATCACCCAACTAGTCCCAAGTTGCGATTGAATTTGTTGGAAGACCTCTAAACCATTGCAAGTCTTTTCCCTTAAGTGATGTAGCCAAAAGCCTTAGTGCTATGTTCTCTTTAGTGATATTATGAATCAAGCACAATGTTGCCACATCTCGAATGTGCTCAACAGGAGTGGTTTGATCTTCTCCGGTGAAATATGGTAGAATTTTGAGGGCTTCAACCGAAATGTTGTCATGTCGAGAAAGATATAATGGGTTGCCCCCATTAAAAGGTGCAAATGCAAAGTGCCTTTCCAACATTGATGCTTCTATTGTTGGTACTGAATTTGCAAGGTTGAGGCTTGGAGGCGTAGATTTTGACCTCCTTGGTGAATCAAAAACTTTTCTTGTTGTCCCACCCCTCCTTTTTGGTGGTGATAATTGAAAATACTAAAATGGAGAAGCACTTGTCTAGTTTGCACTCTTCTCATCAGTAGGTTACACTAGATCTGCATGCAAAACTAGAGAATAGAGTCACTAGGTATAAAATTAAAACCTCTACAAGCTAGAAACATTGTTGCATATACCAGAACAAAAACTTAAAACTCAAAAAACTTTCTCTGAAACAAACTTTCAGGGTCCCACCGAGCGTGACAAAAACTGTTGTAAATCAGGATTGCACCCTAGCTAAGTTTGATTCAACTATCTTGTTGAAACATGGAAATGTTCTCAAGTTGTGGGTAACTTATGATGAGAACGAATCTCCAAAGAGGGTTGGTTCCCCTAACAGATCACTTGAACTAATGACTTTTTTGAGGAAAATGGTAGAAGGATAAACTTGAAATGAAAATCCTAAAATCTAAAGGATGATGCACTAGAACTTTAAACTAACTTACTAACTCAACTCACAATCAAATCTCAAAGCATTAACTTTCACAACCTCGTATGAAACATACAACACAAAAGTGATTTGCGTGAAGGTTTAAAAATCAAACACAACATACAACTTGTATTATATGAAATTTTTGCACACATATTTACAATAATGAGACATGAAAAGGATTCAATTCTTAGGAATCGCAATGAAACATCAAATCACTACTACAAAATGAGATAAATTTTTTGAGATAGGAATGCTCTGCTACTTTTATTGATCTGAAAGGAGTATGAGAACATGAAAATATGAGTACAAATCAAGAATTACAAAGCTCTCTGCAAGTAGTCAAGAGAGAAAGAAGCAAATTTGAACTCCCAAAAAACTAATTTTTTCTCCAATATATGCCTCCAAAGTGTCTCCAAGAGTGAGAAGGAAAAATATGAGTTAACTGCTCTCTGAAATAGAAAATTTAGTGCCATTTTCGAGCAAGGATAAAAACCTCCAAAATAGGGCTCAAACTGACTCCACACTGAGTGAAAAATGTGGAAACTTTCCATCCCAAGAGGGTCGACCCAGAAAAGACTGTAAAAACACCTAGAACTGACTGAAATCCAAAATATAAGGCCTAGTTCACTCAATTTTTTTCTATTTTGCACAATGAGACTCAAATGGAAATATAAAGTTTCACTCAAAACCTGCTCAGTTTCATTGCATTTAAAATAACAAGTACTAAGGCAATTTATAGAATCATTGCCTTAATAATGTTTTACAATATTGTAGTTTTGATTATTGTAAAAATAGGAGGGAAAGAGTACTTGAGTTTTGACCTTGATTTTTTTGCAAAAAATATAAGGCGAAATATGGCCTTGATTTAAATTTTTCCAAGTATATAATATTAGGCATTTGATTTTACAAAAATCAAAAAACAACTCTAATGCATGTTGCTATATGATTTTCTTCAAAAATCAGGAAAATGATATCCTCAGCATGTGACCTAGGATTTGCAAAAATATGCAAAGGCAAAAAAATGTCACTAAGGCATTAGTAGAGGTCGAATATTTTAAAAATAATGTGGAAAAAAACAAGGTCGACAACTTAGGGCAAGGAAACCCTAACACAAAACTCCCAATATCCACTCTTTTCACATCATTTTGCATCTTTGATGTTTTGAGGTTTTTTGCTTTGTACATGCACCGCCATTAGGGTTTTGAGCTTGAGCCCTTCCATGGAGTTTTTGAAGCTCTTTTCTTCAAGCAATATGCAAGGCGAGTATCTCATTTTGTCGAATATGCAAGGCATTTGCATTTCCTTCATTTTAAAAGCCTTTGCAAGGGTGTAGACCCGCAGTTTTCCTCTCTCCTTCATACATTTCTTCTTGTTTCACTCTACTAATACTTTCCTTCACTTTGAGGACGCTATGAATGATATTGGTTGAGATTTTGGAAACACTCTGTGGGAAAGCTCGCAGACTTGAATGTATCTTCTCAATAGCAAAAATTTGGTAAGCTTTGAACCTTGGATTTCCTTCTTATTTTTCTGTTGATAATAGGCTCGATTCAAGCTCAATGTGCACAAAATAATGAGTGTTCTTCCTTCAATGAATTATGGGTTCTATCATTTTCTACAAAAAATGAAACTCTCTGTATTCTAGATTCGTGATTTCCTTTATTTATGAGGCCTTCCTTGTTTTCATAGTCGTGGCTGCTCCATATTCTAGGTGCTCATTATACTCATACAAGCTCAAGGGTTTCCTCATTTTATGTATTTTGTGACTTCTCCATTTAATCATGGTTCAAGACCCTTGGCTATGGCATGAAGGAAACTAAATTTTTTCTTCTCTATACCTCCATGGAAGGCCATGACTTCTCAATCTCCAGGCTCTTTTATTTTTTGCATTTTGTAAGCTCAAGGGTTTCCTAATTTTATGTATTTCGTGACTTCTCCATTTAATCATGGTTCAAGATCCTTGGATCTTTTATGGAAGGCCATGAATTCTCAATCTCCATGCTCTTTTATTTTCTACATTTTGTAATCTCAAGGTTTCCTAATTTTATGTATTTTGTGACTTCTCCATTTAATCATGGTTCAAGACCCTTGGGTGTGGCATGAAGGAAACTAAAAAAAATCTGCTCTATACCTCCATGGAAGGCCATGACTTCTCAATCTCCAGGATCTTTATGTAAAATCCCTTGATGGTTTTAGCTACTTTCAGAAAAGAAAAAGAAAAAAAGCAAAAAAAAACCCTAGGGCGCGACTATGAATGTCCATATTGGACTTCCCTCTTTCTTGTATCAATATGACATGGGTTTTTTTTTTAAATTCTTGACTCCATTAAGCTCAACCCTTGATGAAAATTAACTACTCTATCTTTAAGCTTTTCTGGATTTCTTGTTTGCAAAATACGAAAGTTTATATTTCTATGGTTGCGACCTACTTCATTGCGCCTTCTATCATTTTAATGTTATGCACTCAAACTTTCTCTCTAATGCTAAGGCTTTAAGCAGGCACTATGTAGAAACAGTTAGCTGGAAATACCATTCCTTTCACTTGCTATATACAACCCCTATTTGAAGCTTGCATACCTTCAATACTACAGATCTATATTACCCTTATTTAGAATTTATATGATGACAATGCATACTCACTGTTTACTTTACCATACCCTGCATTTGTAATGAAAATGAATGCTCTTTGTTGTCTTCTACATTCTCATAATTGTCTCTTAACTTGATCATTGCACTATGTGATTTGCAACCTTTGTCTTCAATGCTTTACAAATGTTGTTTTGATGACTGCCCCACTACTCTTTCTACTCATGCAATAAATGTTTGATGATTGCTCCTTATTGGAACTGAACATTACACTTCTTGATCTCCCTTATATGTGGGCATTGTTTGTCATTACCTCTTGCTTCTCAGTGACTATACCTTTAAAATGTGCACTATGAATAACTTAAATAGTAATAAACATTGATATATAGCAGCAATAAGATATGATGACAACACTATTCAAGGAGCCAAACAATGACAACATAAAAAATTGTATATAAACAAAACTTCTTAATGAGGAGAAGTGCACTTTTATTTTGTTATGCATATCAATTAAGCATATCAAATGCACTTCTTGCTCATTTGTGACTCCCATTTCAAAGTGAAAAGGCAGTCCCATTACACTTTTGAATTGATTGTCATGAATAATCAATTTGCCAATGATTCTTATAGCAATGTTGTGAATTACTCCTTCATTTGAAAATTCTTTTATTTGAGCATTATGAATGTGTTTTCCTATCTCATTCCCCTCTTGAGACTTAGGGGCAGCATGTTGGGCTCAACCCCTATGGGAGCCCATTTTTGCACCACATGCTATGATGTCAAAAGAAATGAATCAACAACAAGATTTCACCTATACCTGCATAGTGAAAAAATATGTTAGAGATATAAAAAAATGAAGCTCAATGCTCTTGTGATGTTTGATTTTCAAGCTCTCTTGCATACGTCTGATACTTGCTCAACTAACTTAAAGCATCATAGGCATATGATATATTTCTATTGATAGAGCATATAATGCGATTCATAACTGGAACTCTAACCAACCCTTTTATCATGATGCAGGTTCATCTGAAGGTCAAGAGTGAGGAGGAGCGAAAGAACATGAAGACCCACCCAAGATTCTACCAGACAATGATGGATATGTTTTTCTTTATGTGCTCTTTTCATTATTTTCATCTTTAGATGTATAGTATATTTCCATGTTGCTTTAGTTCAACTACTCCCATGGCTTGTGTGGGACATTTGATCATTCTCTTCTTTCCAATGTATAGAAAAGAAACACTTATACAATCTTGTGTATATTCCATTACAAAATGAATGAAACATTACAAAAATGAATGAAAGCAATATCTTGTTTTTTTATGTATTTTCCTTTATGTTGCAAAACACTGAATAAAAAAACTGAATTCTATCATTTTTAAAGCATCTTTAAATATGCAATGGTTAAGCATAATAGAAATGTTTGGAATATCTTTCACCTTTAAAATTAATCAACTGCTTCAGCTCTACCAAATTGAGTTGTAGGTGAAAATTTGGTAACATGTAGTTATTATTAATACTTTTGGGTGGTTGAATAGTGGTTGGTTTTGGGGGGAGGGGAGTTATCCAACCTTTGAACGGTTTTGGAGAGGAGCCTTTTAATGGAAATAAGGGAGTCGAAAGTGGATCATCAATTATCTAATCTGAGGTGAGCTCAAAAGTAAAGCTACAAAGAGATTAGCACTTCATTTTTGGGAGCCATGAGGAGAAGTGTGAAGTAGATCCTACAACTACTCTTGGCTAGTTACAACGTAAATATTATACACATTTTTGAGGTAAGACTGTTATCACATTCGTATTTTTTTTGGAATGCAGTAGCATTCAAGTGTTATCATAAGATATGGTCATAGGCTAAACATGTTATCATTTTTTGAAGATTTTAATATGTGGATAAATTTGTTAAGGCCTTCGTGGCCGAAGAGTCAAAATGGAATGTGATTAAGTTTAACTAAAGAAGTGTTTTAATTTGGGGCCAAAAGGTTGATTAGTTTTAAACACTGTTGTAGCAGTCTATAACTCTCAAAGACTATAAGGCTGAGAGAATGATAATTTATTTTCAAGTATTTTAAAATGATTATCTTTTGGGTAGGTCGAGAGCCATAACCTTAAATAATTACGCTTGACTAGGTTGTGAGCCTTGTAACACAACATCATGAGCCTTTTATGATGGTTGATAGATAATGCCTCGTGGAGAAGTAACACAATCTAAAAGAATGTCGATGGCCATTCATATGAACAATGAGATATTCCTGATAACCTTGCCTTTGACAGTTTTTAAAATAATAATATGGTTGAGGCACTTATAGGAAAAAATGCACACATAGTGTTTATGAAAGTTAATATTGTACCTTTGGGTGTAAGCTATTGTGATTTAAAAGAGAAACACGTTTTGTTTTGCCATGGTATAAAGCTTGCTTTTTATTGATAAACCTTGCTTAAGGTTGCATAGAGTGCATGTCGGTTATGCATGTCAATGAGTAAACCCCAATTCATTATTACTATTATTTCCATGAAGGAAAGAATTGAAAATGAGTGTGATAATTTTTTAGTAGAGTATGTATTATGTATATGCCTCTTTTGTTATGGCAAATCTTGATGGATGAAGCTAAGGGTTTCAAGAACCCATTTGATTTGTTTTGACAAATGGATGACTATTTTCCTACATCGGCAAGGTGTATAGTCAATATGGAATCAATGAAAATCATGAACACAAGTAACAATAGTAAAAATTAGACTGAGCAAGGTCTTTTGAAATTGGAAACTATGAACATGCAATTGAAAGAAAATAAATATGGTAATAAAAGGGCATGGAATCATAGGTTCCCTATTTCATAGAAAACAAAATAATCAATAGATCTACTCCTAGAGACTGGAGTCACAAGTCCAAGAATGATGGACTTAGGGTGAGTTAAACCCAACTTTTATATTATGACCTAGGAGAGTCAAAATTGAAAACTGTACGACACGATAGCTTATAAGTTGAGTTAGGGTGGTGGACATTCAATGACGTTCAATGTGTAACATCTATGTATGAAAATATTTGGCCATAGTAATGCATCCATCTCTGCATGTATTGTCGATCCACGGTGCTCTAGATGGCCTAGTGTCTTCAGTAGTGTCATACATAGTTAGAGTGGATCTATAGTTGTGTGACTGTGAGATATTAGGAAGGACACAACACTAGATACTCAGATGGATAACCTAAGGGTTCCTAATATCTAACCTTGAGAATTATGGAATGATAGTATTCTTTTAGATATTATTTGAGCAATAAGGATTTTCCTCCTCTTTCTTCATGGAAGTTGTCTGCTGCATTTCCTTCTCCCCTTTCTTGTTTTCTTTATGCTTATCAGACTCCATTTAGAAACTATTCTTCGCACCTATTTCAAGATGAATGGATTGCACACTAACTTCATCAAGGTTAGTTGGATTGAACATAAGTATTGTATGCCTCAAATTTTCACGTAATCCACCTATATACTTTAACAAAGTTTCTTGTGTATATAATGGAATGCCCAAAATTAAAGCTCTTTTCCTAAATTCAAGTGTATATTTTAGTACACTTTGTCCTCTTAATGATTTTGAATTCATTACTGCTTGATACATGTGACCTAATGGATAAAACTATTTTTTAAGTGCAACTATAAACTCAAACCAAGAAGAGATAATTTTACCATATCGACTAAGGTCTTCCTGAGTTTTTCTTTCCCATAAGATAAAGTCTATGCCTCCCAGGCAAAGAGTGGCTAATTGGAATTTTGAGGTATCATCAGTAAAATTTTGAATCCTACAGTAAACTTTATTATTTTTATCCAATTATCAAGTTTCTCTGCATCTAGTTCTCTATTATAAGTTGTCAATTCAAATTTAAAATCAAGTTTTAACAAAGGAGTGTTAGATTCAGGTTGCATAAGTTGTTTCTTCTTTGAAGATGAAGTAGATGTAGTAGATGAAGAATATGAAGAAGGTGAAGAAAGAGGTTTATGAGGGTCACCACCACCTCCTACTTCTTTACCTTTGTCATATTTTGAAGAGGATTCACCTTTCTCCTTCTTCTTTTTCTTGTACAACTCTTCCACCATCATCCTCATGTCTAGGAATGCTTTGAAAAATTGTTCTTCATTCTCAAAGATTTTCCTTCTTCCGATTGTTCCATGGTTTGTCTTCGAGTAACTTGCCTCGATCCGATCTCTGGATTAATCTCCTTAAGTGCACCTTTTTTTCGCTTTAATTTCAACCTGGTTAACATACACTACTTGCATTTTTTCCTATTAAATTGCTCTGATACCTAACTTGATCTATAATTAAAGGTTTAAAAAATAACTTGCACTTAACCTTATTCATAAATTTTCTCAATCGCAAATAGAATTGTGTGGTTATGTTTATTTAATTGTTGAAATTACAAAATTGAGTTCACTTAACTCTTTGCACAAATTAATGTAATGGTAACTAATTACTTAAATGTCATAATTAAAATTCAAAGGAATTAAAGATAAAAAGAACAAGAAAGAATAGAGAGACAAAGAATAATTTGTTAATGGAGTTCACCCATATGTTTGGGCTATGTCTTCGGGTTCACTTCTCAATGTAGGACTACTTTATTAATTATTCCAAGCTTTAATTGCTTTTGTACATCATCGAAGCTTTAGACTTGCATTACAAATTCTCTCATAGTCTCTCTCAACACCCTAAGACTCCTTTGTATTCTCCTTCACTTGCATTCATGGGGAACACTTCAAATGCCTTACATTCCCAATTACTCTTAAAGAAATAAAAAATACAAAGTCTTTGTGATTATATCAATCTCCAATATTACTTTTCCTAAATTCCTCCCAAAATTAATTCATTGCCTTCATAAGAGAAAAATCTCCCCCTTAAATACAATTTCCCATACTATTATGGGGTTAAAACAATAATATTTTAAAAATATCCTAAATCACCTATTCTAAGCCCCTTTAGATTTAAAATAAGAAACCATTTGAAAGTTTCGAGGCTTAATAGATTTTAATATTTCAATGGCTCTCATATAATCGAACCCTTATAAATCTCTTAAAAATCTTCTAAGAACGAGCTTATTTAAATTATTATGGCTCCCCTTATTCTCTCCTTTATTTAGGCGTTTTCATTGTACTTTACATAAAACTGAGCACATTCTTTTCCCACAAAGTATGCATGGTATAGTGGTGGAGCACACTTAGTGGTATTTGGGAGGTTTGAGGGTTCAAACCACTTGATCCCCTTTTATAGGATTTGCAATCATTTAAATATTAAATAGAAATGAGCTTCATTTTTGTAGCAAAGAAGCCACACGCTATAGTGGTGGCACATGAAAATAGGGAGAGAGGCTAGGGGTTCAAATCCCCCAATCAATTTTTTTTAACAAAAAAGCAAACTGGAGGAAAGGCATGGTGCCACGTGGCACCCAATTATTGGCCATGTGGCACTATTCCATTCACCCAATTCTAACATGTGTCAGATTTCAATTGGAGGATGTTAATGCCTATGCCACGTCATCATCTCTATCACCTTCCACGTGTCCTCTTTCAGACTTGCCATGCGCTAGGCTCTAATTGGTCAATTGTGCCACGCCACCTATACGAATGCCATGTCAGCATTCTTCCACGTGTCATCACATGTTTGGTCCATGTCACCTGTGTCTGCCACCTCAACATCCTACCATGTGTCATCACCTAGTTGGTCCATGTCAACGCCAACTCACTCATCTTGCCACGTGTCAAGCTCTGGTGATGCCACATCAACATGTTACATTATCATTTGTACTTGGTCAACCCATTTTTCTTTGCAACTTTGATCGACCATAACTTTCACTTACAGACTCCGATTGACATGATTCAAGCGGCATCAAAATCATCTTGACAAGCTCTTCAACTTGGCACTATTTTAGACTATTTTGGAGGTGATCAATTTTTTGGCCTTGAGTTAACATTTGGAATCTCTAGCCCCACTAAAATTTGATTGAGCATAACTTCCGCGTACGGTCTCCTTTTGGCATGATTCAAGTCATGTCAAGATCATGTCGGTGAGCTCTATCCAATGATGCTAGTTTCATCAGATTCTGATATTCTGATATTTTTAGGTCTTCTAGATCCTCCTGGATCAGTTATGAAGATTGGAGAATGATTTTGAAATGGAAGTTCTTGTTTCATGACAAGGAAGCGATAAAATGAATGTCTTGAGAAGGTTGAGGCCATGAAAAAGTTAATTATTGTAATTTTAATTGAAATTGATGAAACTATAGTTTGCCTACAATTATTAATTATTGAATGATGAATTAAAGCAATGATTTGTTTGCAAGTTTGTTTTGTGTTTTGAGTTGTTGGGAAGAGAGGAGATCCCTTTGCATCACTCTTTCAACAATATTTTTTTGTCTTCTTTCTTCTCCATTTGGGTTTATCATGTTCACTTTTCCTACTAATTCAATTTTTTCTCTAACCTCTCTTGTGTTTTTCTTGTCTCCTTTTGTCATGGGTGTGGTTGTTTTGGGATTACATTAGTCCTTTATTATTTCTTATGGTAGTTATTTGATAACTTTTCTTATTGGTCACATCTATTCGAGGACCCCTTTTGAAATCCCTCCCCCTTTCCATTCTCCATCCCCTTGGTACCTAACCCCTCGCATAGGGTAGACACCAAGAGGATAGCTACACAGGTTTCATCTCTTCCTTGGTTTTTCTTTCCTTTTCTATATCCGATTTAAAATTTAAAATTATGGGTATTACTGACCTTTATACAACCTAACCTTGGTCTTGACAATGGAACCAATGTTAGCAAGAAAAATGGGGAAACACAAATCAGAGTTTTGAGCCCCAAGTACTTTACGAGTGTTGTAGTTTATACCCTAAACTCAATTATATAAAAGGAGTAATGGTTTGAGTCAGACAATATATTAATTAGTCAACCATATATATATAGCATAAAGTTAGACAACACAATGTAGATAGAATTTTCATATTTTAATATTAGTTATCTTAAGAAAGTACAGTCAGATGTCCTTATATCTCCTTTTACATCATATACACAATTATCATATATATATCTTCCCCTACACTCTGTTGTAGACACCTAAATTTGACCCTTTACACAAGGTCAAATTTATCCCTTTCATTAATCCACTTCATCCCCTTCATCAAACATTAATTAAATTATTTATTTAATTAATGTTCCCCTTTTCCCTGACGTTCCTAAGGTATTTAATTTAATTAATTAAATAATTTATACATTAGCCCACTTCATCTCTAGATTAAATAAATGCAATCAATTTATTTAATTTAGTCAATTATTATTTTTAATTTTTAATTCATTATTTCTCTCTCCTTGTCACATCCTCCATAACCTTTTCACTAAGTTGGATTAATTTAATTAATTCTTCATTGAGATTTTCATATCCTTAATTTGGATTAATGTCACATCCTCCATATCTAACCACTTGCCTCTAATCATCATTAATTAGCCTAATCACCTATTTGCACAATCCTAATCCTAATCACTTACCTTTTCTAGCATGTCCTTAGGTCAAACATTTTTGGTACTTACCATTTCTGGGTTGACCTCTTCCCCATGTGAATTAAAAATTCACACTTATTCCCCCTATGCATTTGTCTTCCCTATGACATCTCATATGTCACATCGTACCCATAGGACAAAGATCCCTTTTAGGGGAATCTTGTTTTACTCTTTGATCTCTTCCAAAAAGTGAATTAAAAATTCACTTGTATTCCTCCAAGGCCATCTCCAATCCCCATGGTGACAAAGGTGGACTTTCTAAAAATCCTCACTTGTCACTTTCAACCCCATTTGGGGACAAGGGATTATTTTTTGTGGAGATCCTCTCTCATCAAGTACCTTGGGACCACATGGCCTTTTTCATGTCACTTGTACCCTTGCCATCTCACCTTGTTCTTTGGACACTTCACCCGCCACATGAAAATATGTGAGGGCTTGTGAGTCTTCAACTCACCATAACCCTTCATTTTGGCCATGGTGGCTCAATCTTGACCATTGAATCCTCTAGAGAATTCAATTCCTTCTATAAATAACCCCATCTTCTCATTAATTGACAGAGTTAGTGCATTCATGCCAAAATTATGCTCTCAAGCCTTTCAAACCATTTTAGCCATTTATTGCAACCTCTTAGTATTGCATTTTGCATCTTAGTACCCATTATTGCATTCACCCACCTCCATTAATCATTCATCTACCACCATCATTGCATGTTTATCATCTAAGGAACACATGTCAAAAATATCTTCAAGCGCCAACCAAGGATCAACACGAAGAAAAGGTATAATTTGTTGTTTGTCTTTATCTTCCTTTTTGTTTGTGTTTAGCTTAGCCCAATCTTGAGGTGTTAGGTGTTATTTGCTTCTCTTGCATTCTACTTTGTTTTACAATTTTAAATTAGCATATTTCTCCTGATCACATTTCTGGCACGCTCGGTGAGACCCACATCACAGATCCATTGCATTAACGTTTGCTATTTTTTAAAGTTTTGCAGATTCTGAAATGCAGGGGCCACCTTGCCCAGGAGGGGCAACCTTGCCTTGGAGGGATGACCTTTCCCAAACAACCAAACTATTTGGCTGCTATTTTTATTGTTTTCTTACCCCTATTTGTCTGTAGGTTCATAGAGGGGCAACCTTGCCCAAGAGGGGCGGACTTGCCCAAACAACCAGACTATTTGGCTATTGTTTTTGTTATTTTTTGACCCTTGTTTGTCTGCAGGTTCATAGAGGGGCGACCTTTCCCAAACAACTAGACTATTTGGCTGTTCTTTTTGCTATTTTCTAACCCCTGTTTGTCTGCAGGTTCACAAAGGGATGAGCTTGGCCAAGAGGGGCAACCTTGACCAAATAACCAGACTGTTTGGCTGTTGCTTTTGTTGTTTTTTGACCCCTGTTTGTCTGCAGGTTCATAAAGGGGCGACCATGCCCAAAACACAGAGGTGACCACACCCGAAAACAAAATTCGCTTGTCAAAGACAAAAAACAAAATTATTGACAAGTGTGTTGTAGGTGGAGAAATTGTGTTTAATTGGTCTTGTGCTTTCATTTTCTTTAAACTAGGAACATAAGACTAATTAAAGGGTTAAAGAATCTGCTTGTTTTGTTTGGAGTGAACTATTGATGTATCCAATCTCCTTGCGCCATTTGGCGATCCTGGGTAAAGAGAAATTGTAGTCCACTTAGTTCTTTTACCACCTTTTCATTTTATTAGTGAGACCTACTTGGGGATTTCATCACCCCAAGGAATGATCCCAACCACACATACCAGCGAGGTATATAAAGGGGGGAGGCGAAAGCTATACCTCAATCTAATCGCGTCGTAATTGGCAAAGCGTTGAAGCTAGGGTGATACCTAGATAGACGTGATTCGAGCTCCCAATCTCTTTTTGGCTGCTCTCGACTCATGCTTGTGACAAATTGGTGTTCATAGTTTGGGCCACACATACCATGTGTATATCAGGGATGCCATTAGAAACCTTGTTCAACCTAGATAGAGAATTGTGTTGACCATACCCTTAACACTAGAACTTGGCTTGTGATGTTTGAAGTGTTTTCTTATGAAAAACCAATACTTGTCAATCAGTTTTGGCCTTTTACTTGCTATTTTCATCTTTTTCCATCACTTTTTTTGACTAAGTTAGATTTAGATCAGTTCATAGAGGCGACCTTGACCTAAAGGGGTGACCCTGCCCCCTGTCTCAACTGTTGTTTGTCTTGCTTAAGTCAAACTTTTGCTAGTTTTCTCTGCTTGGGCGACCTTGCCCACTATTTGGGTGACCCTGCCCTAAGTTTGGGCAACCTTGACCAAAAGGGGCGGCCTTTCCCTAAAGGGGTGACCTTGTCCTAACAAATATCCTTTTTTGACCTTCGTTTGCTTGTCGTCACCCTATTTCGGGAACCTATTTTCTAATTATGAGTGCTATTCCCTCGTCTTAGATACACGTTTACCTATTCTGATAGTCTGTCCATCCATTCTGAATATCCGTTTGCTCGTTTCGAGCATCGCTTCCCCTTTTCACCCAACTGTTCACCCGTTTTGAGAAGTTGTTCACCTATTCCAGGAAGCTATTCACCCATTCTGGGAACTCGTTTTCTCATTTCGAGTACCATTCCCCAGCCTCGTACATTCACCCATTTCGAATGGTCGTTTGCCTGTTCCATAAATTTGATTACCTGTTTTGGAAGTCCGTTTAACCTTTTTTTCCCTAAGTTGAAACCGGGACCTGTTTGGGTGACCTTGCCAAAAAATTTGGATGACCTTGTCCTAAAATTGCACCTGTTTCTAAATCTGGTCCGAAATCTAGCCTCTCGTAGTTTTCAAAAGGCCCGTTGACTGTCCCGTTGTTTGTACATCTCGTTTTCCTACATCACGATCCATTTTCATCCAAATCATATAGGTTGGATTCATAATCATCCTTAGGTTATATTTCCGTCATCATCTTATCAATTTGAATCTTCTAAACTTCATCTGAAGTTGTTATCCGAATTGACCTAGGTGCCTAAACCTGATCGTCATCCTTGAACATCCACTTAGGATCACTATCTCCCCTAAGTCGATCATCATCCTCGACCCTATCAATCCCCTTCCATCTCAAGGTGGATTCGGTGTCGTGATCATTAGTTCATCCCTTAATCCGATCAATCAACACCTTACGTCACCTAAGGTGATTTCTGAACCCACTTTAGAAACCCTTCCAATCATCCAATCATTTGATCTTCAATTTGATTTCATCCAATCTCATCAATCATTTTATTGATCAAATCCAATCAAATCCATTCCTTATCCAATTATCCGATTAATTGATACATCATCAATTGACCCATCATCTTATCAATCAATCCAACATCTAATCTAACAATATTTATCCAATCCAAATCATCATCTAGATCATCATTTAGAAGCTTAGTTGCATCTTAGATCACTTAGTGATTTTGCATGTTCATGCCTGTTCAGACCCGTTCACAAACGAAAAAAGAAAATGGCAAACCAATAGACCCAAGGTTCCCAACCAAATATCCCACAAGCTCCCAATAACATTCCAAGCAATCCGCAAGACCCCCATAATGGTGCCTCATCTGAATCAAATACCGACATCCAAAACACCACACCACCCGGTGACGAGAACATGGTCAACCAACCCGAAGTCATCGTTGATGAATACCTCGATGACCCTGTTAATGTCCAGATGACAGATTGTCTCCTAAATGAACATGGAGATAAAATTCTTTCCACCTTGCTTATGAGAGGAGTCAAGCCACCATCTGACTTCGATGCATCACAATATGTCACCGCCCACATTCTTCCCACACATACTGATCTGCAAATGTCTCAAAATTTCTGTGGGAATTCATGTATCCCTAAAGGTGCACCCAAAGAAAACTTGTATAACCCCAAGTTTGGCAATGTTGTAATACAACAAGTCATTAGCTATCCTCGTCTCCCAAATGCAACTTCGGTAGCACAACCCGAACCCCACAATCCGTATGCCTACGACATGCCTTCATACATCCCATCTACTCCACTGCTTCCATCCCAACAAGCACCTATCAACACTGGGGGCACACCTACCCTTGCTTTAATGCCACCTCCAAGGTCTACAACCACTAAAAATTTATTGCAACTTATGTTCCAACAACCTCCTATCACTCCCCACCAACACACTACTACAATTGTTGCTTCATCTCTACCACCCCATCAACAACCATCGCAACATAATATGTCCATCCCATAACAAAATGTCTCGGCTCCCACACATCCGCCACATCAGGTAGCACAAACAACATCCCAACATCTGCAACCACTGCATGGCACTTCCGTAGCAGCCCCCCAACAACAACACCCATCTCACCAACAACAACCACAACATCGACCCCCACAATAACATATACATATCCCTACACAAATGCACAATAATCCGCTTACCAAATATCTCTATCATCCATCCAACACATACACTGCTCTATCCCATCTCAATTCGAATTCTCATTAGAATTAACAAAATCAAATGCGGACCCAACCACCACCTTACACCAATCCTCCGCAGTGAAAAAATCATCCCCACCAACAACCATCAAATCCATACCCATACGTCACACAATAGCCCACCATTGCGAACAATACCAATCTTATCCATACTATCTTCAACAACAAGAAGCCTACTAGCAGGGTGCACCTTCCATCCCCTATTACCAACAACCATCATCGCATCAACAAGGAGGTCCTACCTCTTTGTATTATCAAAACTATACACAATAGCAGGGCCCTTCACCCGCTTCTTACTATTAGAAATAGCCACCCTACCAACAAATGGCTTCCATATCACACTCTGTCATCCTCCTATCCACCTTACATCAATCCACAATCCACTTATACCAATCAGAATCAACAAACACATTCATATACAACTCAAATCGTCTATGATCCAACTGCAATGGGGCCATCCTCATCATACCCACAATACTATCCATATAGTCAACCCACTCTGACTCCTGTAGCACTCGTCAATAAGGAATTGAAAGAGGTTAAAGCTGCATTGAAGGATTTAAAGGCTAGAACGGGAAAGCAATCCTTCAAGTTCGAGGAAATTTGTCCCTATCCTTTTGATCCCTCCATCTCCTTGGTTCCCTTTCCCAAGCACTTTGAGATACCAAAATTTGACAAGTATAAGGGAACCAAGGACCCCAAAGCCCATCTGCAAGAATTTTATGCCCATTGCCCAAAGGTCATGCATAATGATAACTATCTTATCCGACTGTTCCCTAAGAGCCTACAGGGGGTCGCCCTTAACTAGTTCATGGGCCTTGAAAAAGGATCCATCAAATCCTTTGCACAACTATCTGAACAATTCGTCTCCCATTTCTCTTTTAATTTGGAGAAGGAAATTGACATGCTTGATCTCCTAAAGAAAAAATAGTGTGATGGAGAGACCTTCGCTAGCTCTCTGCAAAGATGGTGTGCCTTATCCAGTCGGATGAAATCCCCACTGTCAGAAAAGGCCATGGTTACATTGTTCATCAAAAATTCTCATCCAGACATGGCTCATAAATTTTGACTCCACTGCATCACCACCTTTGCAACGCTCGTGGAGAAGGGTCCCATCCTAGAACAAACCCTCGTTGCTAAAGGGAATGTCAAACTTTTCAATTTTGATAAAGAGAAATCCTTTGGGGATAAGCCTCGATATTGGAATAAAAATAAAAATGTTGTTAATGATGGTGTCACTAACACCAAACATGTTTAGGTGGCCACCACCTCACATAACTATCCTCCTCAACAACAAAAATCAATCCTGAACGCCGGAACCATGCCCCAAGGAGCACCTGGGCAACAGTCAAACCAAAACAACCAAGGGGGGAATAAATGACAGTTCACTCAGTTGGGAGAAACTCTTAGTGTCATGTTTAAAAAACTTCTACAAGCCAACTACCCCATTACTTATCCTGTAACCAAGCCCCTCGATGATTCCAAGCCCAAGCCAACTTGGTTCAAAGAGAACGAGTATTGTGACTTCCACAAGATCAAAGGGCACACATTGGATAAGTGTTAAGGACTAAAAACTTATGTTCAAAGTCTAATCGACCAGGGTGAAATTCATGTGGATGCTAACATGACATCTTCATCCAATGCTCAACTCCAAATATATCAAAATGCTTTTCCTCAACACAATCATGGTCCCAGTATGTCCAATTCCAATCTTGGCCCTCGCAACAAAAATAATCAAAATAGCAGCACAAACAACATCAGCTATAATAACGTGTCATATAATTACCAAGGTGTGGTCACATATGTTGAATAAGTGGAACCACATTTATCGATACACGTCAAGGGGAAAGATCCATAATGTGTTGTTACTACCCAACGGACTCGCATCACGATCCTAGCCGCTCCTACATCCATCCAACCACCATCCGTCAATTCACAATACATCCTTGACCACTTGGGCAAGACTTCAACTCAGATTTCCATCCTAGATTTTCTTAGGTCTTCCCCCATGCATCATGACATCTTGCATAAAGCCTTACAGAACACCCAAGTCCCTGATGATATTGATCCTACACAGTTCCAAGCGTTGGTAGGAAATCTGTCTACAACCTACCAATTAGGTTTTAGTTAAAAGGACATGCCACACTTGGACTCAAGCCATAACCGTCCCCTTCACCTTGAGGTCAGGGTGAATTGTTATAAAGTGAAAAGGGTACTGGTAGATAATGGTTTGAACCTAAATATTTGTACACTAAATTTTATACAACAAGTGGGATACACCCAGGCTGACCTAAATAATCAAGTAATCACCATTAAGGCATATGACAACGCAAAAAGAGATTCTGAGGGCACTATCTGTCTTCCTATTCAGGTGGGTCCCATTGTACAATATACTATATGTCATGTTTTGGATCTAGAACTTCCATACAACATCCTTCTTGACCACCCATGGATTCACTCTATGCAAGTCGTCCCATCTACCTACCATCAATGTTTGAAGTTCCCATTTCAAGGAATGGAAGTAACCATACAGGCTAACCCTCAACCTTTTGAATATTGTCGTGCCCTAGAAGCTTCCTTTATGCATTCACATTACTGCCCTGGAGTTGAAATGGGGGCATCTCAAACATCCAATTCTCATCCATCCACCAACACACTAAACACCACATCATCTACCCCTTCATCCACGCCATCATCTACACCTAGTTCCACCATCACCAAGGTCCAGATCATCGACAAGGGATGTGGTGAGTATGAAATGCGTACAACACTAAATGTGGCAACCATGCCACCCTCACCACGTACATATGTTCAACCCTCTCCATTTGTCTCTAATGCGGAAGAGAAGACACTCACACTCACTTCTAAGAACATGGGCTCAACCACATTTAGAGATCAGGGTTCCCTTCAGGATCAAATGGAAGAAGATATCAATCAATGGGTTTACAAAGAAGAACCTGAGCCGTCACGCCCCCTCCTAGAATACTTCCAGGAGGCATATCCATGTGCGCCCAAGTTTGTTGAAATGTGCAACTACCAAGGTGGAGGTCTCAGTATAGAAGAGCAAGGAAAATGATAACCCGTAGAAGCATCTATACGCCTGAAGAAGATAGGATTGGGCTATGATACTAAATAGAAGGGTCCTATGACATACTCTAGCACTTCTAACAATGTTAGTGTTGACGACGGTTCCCTCAAAGACATACCAGAGGAGGAGACCATCATACATGTGTACAATGACCTGGATCATGTTGACCTCCCTGCCATGTTTCAATGCCTATTTGTTTGCACCATCACCTTATCCCTCAAACATCCCAAACTCATAGATTATGACCTACAAGGTACTGCACCTCCTAGCACCTTTCCCTCAGTGGATCAGTATGTGCACCTCATGGGATTGGGAGAAGATGAACGCCCTAGTCGCAAAACTAAAAAGAAACAAAATATAAAAAGGTCACCTAGTGAAAATCTCCCTAAGGCACTTTCTGACTTAGAAATAGAGGGTGTATCTACTAGTGAAAACCTCGAAGAGGCACTAGAAGATGGGGACGTTCATCTTCCCCTTGTCGGAACTCACTTATTCGATCGATCATCCATCTTGATCAAAGAAACACAAGCTGCAAATTTGGGAACATATGAGAACCCCAAGATCACTTATGTGGCTAAGGCACTATTAACAGACAAAAATTCTACCGTCATCAATCTCTTGAAAGAATGAATCATCAATTTTGCCTAGACATACTCAGATATTCCTGGTCTTGATCCAAATTTGGTGGTACATCACCTAGATGTCGGTCCTTACACAAAACTTGTTAAACAGAAGCTCAAAAAAATGCACCCTCAAGTGGCCCTCCTTGAATTAGAAAAGATTTTAGAAGCAGAGTTCATCCGACCGATTGACTACTCTGACTGGATATCCAATATATTCCTAGTTTCTAACCCTAGCGGAGACATCAAAATTTGTATAGACTTTTGAGATATTAATAAGGCTTGTCCTAAGGACAACTTTCCTCTACCAAAAATTGATGTTGGTCGACCTCACTGCAGGACACGAGATGTTGTCTCTCATGGATGGTTTCTCCGGCTATAACCAAATCAAGATTTCCCTTGAGGACCAACACAAGACCGCCTTCACAACACCCTGGGGTACATTCTGCTATAATGTCATGCCTTTCTGCCTTAAAAATATGGGGGCAACATACTGGTGGGCTATGACGGTTATCTTCCATGACCTTATCCACATAATAATGGAAGACTATGTTGATGATCTCTTAGGAAAGTCGAGAACAAGAGAAGAGAACCCCACCATTCTCAAAAAGATCTTTGAACGCCTAGAATAATATAAGTTGCGACTCAATCTAAAGAAATATGTGTTTGGTGTAACTATCGACAAAATACTGGGGTTCATTGTGTCCCACAGAGGAATTGAGGTTGATCTCGCTAAGGTTAAGACCATCATGGAAATGCCTCCGCCACGTAATCTAAAATAGCTACGAAGTTTACAACGTAAGCTTCAGTCCATCCGCAGATTCATTGCTCAACTTGCTCATAAATATCAGTCCTTCGCACACCTCCTAAAGAAAGATACTACATTCCAGTGGAGCCCATAATGTAAGCTGGGTTTTGATCAGATTAAGGAATACTTGGATCACCCGGCTCTTCTCATGCCACCTATCCCAAGAAAGCCCCTCCTTTACATTTCAGCTACTTTTGTGGCATTGGGGGCATTATTGGCACATCATGATGAATCCTCCAAAGAACGAGCAATTTACTATATCAATAGGACTTTGGTCAGTTATGGGCTCAATTATTCTCCAATGGAAAAGGCCTTCCTAGCCGTTGTCTTTAGCTCCCAAAAAATCAGACACTACATGCTCAGTCATCCAGTTAAGCTCATCTCCAAAGTTGATCCGCTAAAATATCTGTTATCAACAACAACATTGACAGTTCACATGGCTAAATGGGTC
This sequence comes from Sequoiadendron giganteum, assembly GCA_007115665.2. Lineage (NCBI taxonomy): Eukaryota > Viridiplantae > Streptophyta > Pinopsida > Cupressales > Cupressaceae > Sequoiadendron > Sequoiadendron giganteum. Next base: position 139,886,604 of record CM021102.1, on the reverse strand, counting down.
ATGCTACTAAGTGAATTTGAGATAGAATATGTAGATCGCAAAGCAATCAAAGGGCAGGTCATTGCAGATCAATTAGCGGATGCTCCACTAGTCGATGCCTATCCTTTATAGACAAAGTTTCCAGATGAAGGGGTCTTTGCAGTGTTAGAAGCCACCACATGGACATTGTATTTTGATGGATCCCACACTAACAATAGATTAGAAGCGAGAGTATTTCTCATCACCCCCCAAGGTGACTACATACCCAAATCATTCAGACTAGATTTTCCTTGCACCAATAATATCGTTGAGTAAAAAGCTCTCCTCACAGGCCTTAAGATTGTCGTTCAATGACATATCTCACACTTGCACGTCTTTGGTGATTCTCAACTGGTGATCAAGCAAGTTAATGATGAATTCCTCACAAAAGATGACAAGTTGTTACCCTACAAATGCATGGTGGGTGACTTCAAGAAATATTTCATCTCCATCCAGTTTGACCAAATCCCTAGGATACAAAATAAAGTTGTTGATGCCATGACCACTATTGGTTCCCTCCTGGATATGCCCAGAGATCGTACCAAATGCGAGTTCTTGGTAGAACAACTGTTAATACCTGAAAGACATCCCTGAGAGCAAAATGGTTTGTGACATTGTAGGCCTTGAATCCCCTTGGTACCAAGATATTTACACCTATTTTGGTGACAACACCCTACCATCTGACCTCACAAGAAACCAATGAAAATAATTTATCCAACACATCGGTCATTACACCATCATCGGTGCTACACTTTATCGACATGGGTATGAGGGAACTCTCCTTCGATATTTAGACGAGACCGAAGCACACACTACATTAACATAAGTGCATAGTGGTATTTGTGGGGCCCATTCTAATGGTATGGCCTTAGCCAAAAGGATTCTAGGAGCATGATATTACTGGCCTACGATGGAACATGATGCTTGCAAGTTTTTCAAAAGGTTTCTTCCTTGTCAGCAACATGCAAATTTGATTCACACCCGACACAAGAATTACAACCTCTCATGACTCCTTGGCCGTTTTCACAATGGGGTTTTGACTTGGTTGGAAATATCTACCTTCCATACTCTGACGGTCACACTTTCATCATCACAACCACTGAATACTTCACCAAGTGGGTGGAAGCCATACCACTCACTCAAATCATTGGTGTTCAGACCTCTAAGTTCATCCTCTACCATATCCTCTATAGGTATGGAATCCCCTCCACCATCATCACTGACAATGGAAATCCATTCAAAAATAAGTGCATGAAATTACTCTGTGAAACGTATCATATCCAACATCGTTGGTCTACCCCTATTACCCATAGGGTAATGGTGAAGCATAGGCAACCAATAAAACATTGATTAAAATCATTAAGAAGATGGTTAATAACACTGGTCGAGATTGGGACCTCCATCTCCATCCTGTCCTTTGGGCCTACCGCACGTCCATCCGCACCCCCACCGACATTGCTCCATACTTCCTTGTCTATGGTGCCAAAGCCATCTTGCCAATCGAAGTCAAAATCCCCTCACTTAAAATATCATTAAAGAATCTGATCACTGACGAAGACACCTGAGTGGCACGACTTGCATAGTTAGAATTGCTAGATGAAACATGGGTCAAGGCTTATAACCATCTACAAGCCTATCAACACCAACTAAAATGAATTTCCAATAAGAAGGTTCGCCCTCGCCAATTCAATGTTGGTGACTTAGTCCTCAAAGAAAATCAACAAAATCAGCAAGATCGAGATAAAAAGGGTAAATTTGAAGCCAATTGGTTAGGTCCTTATGTCATCACCACCAAATATGGTTCTAGAGCGTACAAGCTATCTACCCTTAAAGGAGAACCCTAGGAAGAACCTATCAACATCATGAATCTAAAAAAATTCTATACTTAGGTCAGCTGTGGTATTCTTCCTGGTAAATTCTCAAAAATACAAAAGAGTAAAAAACTATCAAAATCCAAAAAATCCAAAAAATCCAAAATAAGTAAAGAGAAATAATTCATCCTATGGTGAAAACCACTCCTACATGGCACCTTAGATACATACAATTGGTGAAAACTTGGAAACATACACCTTTTGTATAGGGCTTAATCATTATCTATCTCACAGCCTCATTAATTTATGCTTTATCCATCCAGATCTCAATATCCTTATCCTCATATCGATCATATCCTCCCATCCACTTGCATCCCTTGGTCGCTTGGTATATTTCTAGTTGAGCATTGGAAAAACATCATTCGCTATCCAACATCCTGAGCTTCTATCCTAATCTTAGCTTTGGTCATTTCCATCTAGGATCATCCATCGTGTTTGTCTCCATCTAGATCCCATCTCGTCTTTGGCAAACTACGTTGCCCCTGTGCTTTCACATAGGCAAGGCCAATCATTTGATTTTCCCCCGAGGCTTTGTTTTGTCTATCATCTTTGTTTGTCCATCCTTCGCGAATTACGTTGCCCCTGCACTTTCACGTAGGCAAGGCCAATCACTTGATCCACCCCCGGGGCACTTTGTCCTTCATCATCCGTCACCATTTGTCCACTTTTTGATCTTATTCATCGTTGGTATTTGCTCTTTTTCAAACTACGTTGCCCCTACACTTGCACGTAGGAAAGGCTGATCGTTTGATACACCCCTAGGGCTTTCCTTCATTTTTCTTTGTGGTCAATTAGTCAGATCATTGTCCTCCATCATCTGGCTTCATCATCCTCTTTCCGCTTTTATCATGGTATTTTTTGAAACTACAAGGGCTCTGTGCTTTCATGTAGGCAAGGCTGATCTTTGATCAACCCCCGAGCCCCTAGGTCTTTAGGTTGAGTCTCATGTCTTGTGTCTTGTGTCTTTTCGTCAAGGTATGTCCTTATCTCGCCGGTACCTCACAAATGGAATCCATTTATGTCACGAGATTTAATCAGTTTTTGAATATCGTATGTCATTAATCGATCTTTTAGTTTAGCATCCATCTTTGGTCTCAACAGGATGTATCCTTCCTAATGGACTGCATCAACCCCATCCATCATCTTGATCCTATGGAAAAGGATGTTTTGAAATTGATTGCAATATTTTGATGCTTTTGGTTTTTTTTTATCACTTGAGCCCCCTATCATCACTTGTCAAGACCACCATAATTTCTCATATTGTGGTGTGTTTTGAATAGTTTACATAGGGGCATATTTTGATTTTTCTTTTGATTGTTGCTTTCTAGGTTGTCTCGTGTAGTACCCACCAAGACCCCTGAGGTCTTGTGTTATGTTGAGACATCCTTTTGTGCTTGTGGTTATCCCAATACTTGGCTTGACCGAAGTCATTACGACTTTGGGGTATTGGGATGGCCTTCTTGTTTGTTGTGTTTGTTTATGCATTAGATACAAATCCACCTTGGTCCATATACCATTGTAACTAGTGTCTTATGCTATAGAAAAAATCTGTACTCTGAAGATGATAACTTGCATTAGGACTGCATTTCATTTTTCTCCCATTGCATTCATGTATCCTTCACCCCTTCTTTACCCCTGACATAAAATTTTGGATTGTGCACACGGTGATTCCCTCCACATTTCTCCTTTCTTCTCAGGAGTCCTATGGTTCTTGACAGGTGCAGTCACACACCCATCATCTTCTTTGCTTCCATCATTACGCAGGCCCTTATTTGCATCTAGGATCAGATTGCATTTTACTTAATAAAGTTCTCATTCTAGGTCCATTAAAGTGCATTACATTTTAAGTTGTGTAGGTTACTTTTCATTAATTATTCTATGCATCTTAACATTCATTCATTAGCATATTCATCTTAGTTCATATCATTAGGTTCATTACCACATCCATCATACACATTAAACATCATGCATCTCATAATAAATCATCCATCATAGCAATAGTCATAACATCCATAACATAATATCCATTAGACATCATGCATTCATAAATAACCATCTCATTTTACATATCACAACATCCATCGCATCCAGCATCATAGAAATTAGATATCATGCACATAGAAATAAAAATAGAAATCATCTCACATTCTGCATCATAGACACTAGGTATCAACATAATCATTATGCATACCTCCATCTAAGCATAAACATAAATCCATATAGACATATTCATACATCACATCATATATCATAAACTCATTAACATACACATATCTATAAATACATCATCCATCACATAATGTCAATAAGGGCTCTTGCATATCATATCGAAAATTTTAAAAAATACAATATCCATCATGACATCCATAATAATGTCCATCATAATCACAATAAATATATATCATTTGTCACCAAAAATAAAGTACGAGTACACGGCTATGGATCTGCTCTGATCTCTGCTACTCTGTACTGTGTCCCATCCTGCACCTGTCAATGGTCGGGATCCTGTCCCTCTGGTCCTCTGAACCATGAGCTGCCCACATTTGACCTTTGTGGAGACTTGGGCATCGACCCTCTGCGAGGGATGGTCATCTGAGAGCCACTGTATCATCGAGTCTGTGTCCCCAATGACTCGGATGACGTAGGTATCTGAGGAGCCCATCACTCAAAGTGAAACATGCGCTGCGACAGATCTAGAACTGCCTGCTGATAAGTGATCATCCAGAAGGATGCCTCTCTCATGTATTGATCTCTCTCTGCAGCCTGACCCTGGAGAATGTTTCACTCCTCTTTGTATCTGTCTCGATCTTTGGTAATGACTCTCCTCTCCTCTGCCCACACCCCCTATTCCATCCTCAACTGCTTGATCTCCCCCTGTAGTTGTTCCCTCACCTCTTCCACTTCTCCTACCTCTGCGACATCCCCCTCTCCCTACAGTCTCTACACCATTGCCCCTGATCTATCACCACCACTTTGCAGTATCACTATCTGTGCCCGTGCAACATCCCTCTCCCCCTATATCGCCTGAGCCTATGGCTGCAAGGCTTATATCTTTGCATGCATCGTGTCCCTCTCTCTCTGAGCCATCTCTAACTGGGCCTT
>CM021102.1:139663516-139881513 GCA_007115665.2 Sequoiadendron giganteum | reverse complement strand
TGGTGGAAAACCGCCGGCTGCGTAGATACCACTCTTCATGATGTTATGTGCCGTGACTGACGGTTGATGGCCTCCCAATCCGTACATCCTTGACTTGAGTGCATTCAGATTAAATGACCCGAGATTGGTGTCACTTAATCCTGCCAACTTTGAAACAATTGCCGATTTTGGAAGAAAAGACTTGGCGAGCCTTTTGATCATTGCCTATCAGGATGAGCTAGCCTTGCCCGTTTCAGTGTTTGCAGCTCTGCCTGCGGCTCTGCTTGTTCTTGCAACATCTTTTGCTCCGGCCATCTGCGAAATAGAATAAAATAACAATAAGTTAGATTGCAGATTTTTAATAAAATAAAACAATTTCCGAGACGGCTGCGGATATGGAGTTAGCTTTGAAAATAAAATCTCTCAGCATAAATTTCTAACTCCAAACCTCAAACTGTATAAAGTCTCTGAGCTTAGGAAGAAGCTTTTAGCAACTTGGCCTCCGACTGGCGAAGAAAATTCACAGCACACTAACAACTTTCAGCAACTCAACAATTTTCCCAGCACAAAATAAATTAAATCTTTTGCCTCAACTTCTATGAACCTTCAAATTTCAAATTCAGCAACTTGAAGAATGAAGAGATCACTGCTAGTGTGGAAATTCGAATTTCTTCTTAACTCCAACAGCAACTAGCTTTCAGCAGCTCGAATAAATAAAATCTGCAACAACTTGGAGAACCTCTGCAACTTCAAAAAAAAATCTGTAGCAACTTCAACAGCTTGGAAATAAAACCTTAGCTCTCTAGCATACAATTTTGAAAATTGCAGCACACACTCCCAGCAGGTTGATAAATAAATCCTCCAGCAATTTCGCACTTTCAGCAACTCAACACTTAGAAAAAAAATAGAACTCTCAAAAAACTTCTCTTCTCAGCAACTTCGACAAATGTGAGAAGAAATGAGAGAAAAGACTGCTTAAATAATTCTTCTCGAAGAATCCTGCCAATTAGTGTTGGGGTTATTTTTAGTACCTTCATCAATTCTCCACTATCTCCGTTTAGCATCTTCTATTTTAGGCACAGTAGTGGGCTAGTCATCAGCCAGTCATCATGGCAATCACCATTAATGAGGATTCTTTCTTCTTCCAATTTCGAATTTTCCCTTCTAGTCTGCCAGTTAACTGCTGTTAATTAAACAGCTCGCGAGAAAATCACTTGACTTGATTTGAACAAAATTCATTTTAAAATTCTCGCTATATTCAATTAAATTCAACGCGAAAAAATTCATGGGAGATTTAAATTTATTTTCAACCTGCTAAAACATCTGCCATTTAAATCATCAACTTTGCGCGATTCGCCTTAGACATTTTAAATCTTCTCTTTTAAAATAATTCAACCTGCTGACAGAAATCACTTGCTCGCTCAGATTAATCCACCCTCTGAGATTTAATTTCCCTTAGGAAAATAATCTAGTAAAAACGAATTTCCTTTGAAAATGTCAAAATTTCCCTTAGGAAATTAATTTTTCAACTCTGTCAACCCATGGGTGCCTTTTAAACGGGTTCATTTAATTTTTATTTGACCCATGGAAAAATATATCAGTTGCTTCCGCCTTGGAAATAAAATTTCACCACTTTATTAATCTCCATGCTTGCCTTAGGAAAAATAAATTTCAAGCTCACCCATATTCAAGGCGTATTTTCTTCTCATTCAATTTTAAATTTCCATGCCTTAGGAATTTCTCCACTTCACACACTTAGTAGCAAATTTAAATCCTCACCCCCTTAGGCGTATATTTTTTCTTGATGAAATATTTATTTCATTTAGAAAAAATTTCTTCACTTTACACCTCTGGCGCACTTGACCCCTTGGCATTTTATTTTTCATGACTTAGAAATTTTTCTCAAGTCTTCATTTCATGGGCGCAAAAGGGAGGGTGAGCTTTCATTTGCAATGCCTTAGCATTTTCTTCTCTTCTTTTTCTTGTGCTAACTCCTCCATGGTGGGCGCATTTAGGCATGTCCACTTTCATTTTTACTTGCCTTAGGCGCTTTTTCTCAAATAACAATCCTTGCTGGGCGCATTTCCACCCATCTACTTTTGTTTTCCACGCCTTGGAGTTTTTAATTTCATCAACCCCTTCAAGGGCGCATTCTTACCTTGGCACTTCCATTTGCTTGCCTTAGAAATATTTCGCCTAACCACTCCTAGCACAAGGGCGCATTTTGCATGTGCTACTTCTACTTTCAACACTTAGGCGTTTTCACCTTCTGCAACCTTGGGCGCAAATGACATGGGTTACTCACATTTTCCATGCCTTAGACAACTTCACACTTGAGGTGGGCGCATTTTCACTTGTTTACTTCAATCTTCATCATGGGCGCAAATCACCCTTGATACTTTCATTTGTGACTTGGAAACCTTTTGAAGTCTCTACCTTGGTGGGCGCATTTAAGCAATGGAGGTTTCATGTGAGGGCGCAAATTGCCATGTCCACTTTTATTTCATGGGCGCAAATTAGAGGAGGTACTTTCATTTTGAACTTAGGCAATTTTAGCCTTCATTTATCTTTATTTACCTTGGGCGCGAATTAAAGGTCTTACTTCCATTTTGCCTTAGGCGCTTTGAGCCAATTCCTTGGGTGCATATTGGGTAGACAACTTTTATCTAGAGGCGCATTTCATAGGGTGAACTTTCACTTTCCACGCCTTAGAACTTTTCAAGGCATCACTACCCTTGGGCGCAAATGAGGTGTTGCAATTTCAATTTCATACTTAGCCGCTTTTCACCTATCCTCTTCTTCCTTGGGCGCATATTGATGGAGGAGCTTTCATATGAGGGCACATTTTCACTAGCATGCTTCCATTTCTCCATACTTAGACGTTTTAAGGGACTCATCAAGGTGGGCACATTTGCTAAGGTGAACTTTCACTAGAGGGCGCATTTCCACATGCCTAGTTTCATTTTGTGCCTTAGAAGATTTTCCAATGATATTCTTACCCTTGGGCGCATATTGATGGAGGAGCTTCCAAGTGAAGGCGCATTTGGCATGTGTGACTTCCAATTTCATACTTAGAATATTTTCGAGCTATCAATCTTGAGGTGGGCGCATATTGGGTAGACAACTTTTATTTTCCAGACTTTAGAAAAAAATTTCATACCTCTACTTGCTTTCGTCTTCACCATCTATTTTTGGCAAGTCAGACTATTTTTAGCAAGTCCCTTGATTTTCGACCTCTACTGCTCCGTTTTGCCTAAAAATTTCACCATATGATCCTCTTTGCCTTGTGAACCTATTTCCTGCCAGTCCCTTGCCCTGACCTGCTATTTATAGCCACCTGCTATTTATAGTAAGTTCTTGACTTTCTGACTTCAGTAGCTCCGTTTGACTTGAAACTTGCTATGCTTGATCCTGATAACTTGAGTGTCATGCTCATGCCAACCTCGGGTGCAGACTTGCTATTTATAGTCGTGCCCTGACTTACTAAAAATAGTAAGTTATCTAATTCCGCTCAAATTTTGCCAGTAGGTACCTTGAAGTATGCCGATATTGGTGGGGTACTTCATTTTGACAATTTCTAGATTTCATCCCCTATAAAAGCGGAAACCCTAATTTGACTTGCATGTATCCCGAACGGTCTCCGTTTGACTTTGTTTCTTCTGCATGTTGCTCTGTATGCTAAACTGAAGCGTTGGGTGGCTGGGGTGAAGTTGCTATTTATAGAAATTTTTTGAAATGTGACTCATCCATTGTCGGATGATTTTGCATGTCATATTGCCTGTGGGATCTCAAGAAACCTAGAAAAACCCAGAAAACTGGTCTGCATGTGGGTATTGGCTAAAAATAGTAAGTCCTCGAAACTTGATCCTCTTTGCATGCATGTCACACTATTGCGAAGCTCTTGAAAAACCTAGAAGGAATATTCAGACATGCGCTGAAAAACTCTGCATACAAACCCTAAAAATAGCCTCTGAAGGCTGAACTCTAAAAGTGATCGCCTCGATTTGCATGCTATATCGTTGCGAAGGTTTTGAGAAACCCAGAAGTAATCTCCGGACATGCAATGAAGAATCATATGTTTGACCCTTGAAAATGGCTCCTGAAGCCTGAACTGCTAAAAATAGCAAGTTGTCTAATCTGGCTCAAAATTTACGTGCGAGTAGCTTGATGTGTTCTGAATGTGTCAAAGCTGATAGAATTCCAGAATCCTGATGAAGTGATCTCAGATTGAGTACTTACTATAAATAGTTAGTTGTCAGAATTCAATAAAAATTCAGCAGGACTTTGCTGGAAGCCTTATGATTGTTGTACTAAGCTCAGATTTCAATTTGATAACCCAGTTTGACCTTTAAAAGCCTGGATGGCAGGAAACCCTAATTTCACAGACTTGAACAATATTTCTACCTAGGTCAAATGGTGGGACATCCCCGGAAGGACAAAAGACCAGAATGGAGCAAAAAAATTAGGGGATCCCCATTTGAATGGGGTGATGTGTGAAAAAGGTCACAACAAATAGCACCTCATTTATTATAATAATTCAACCATTCACAAGAAAATAAGATACTTCTCATATATATTTAACTCTAAATCGTTTACAAGCATCACTTTAAAAAACCGCTAAGCAATAAGAGAATACAATGATAACAAACTTATGAACCAAAAAACCACCTATAATAGTTAAAATAATATATGTTTTTATGGAGGATTTTATATCATCCACATGTTCATTTTTCTATCTGATATGGGAGCACAAGCCTATGCCGATACTTCTTTGGCTGAGAGCCAAAGACTGAAGGGTATTCATTTCACCAAAGTTCCCGGGGCATGATCCTGGCCTCATCTCATATTACTTCCAACAGTTGGAACCTTCGTGTATGGTATAATCAAGGAACATATCATCACCCTCATCAATTGTACTCAACCAATTGAACTATAACCCTTTGATTTAAAAAATAATTTTTAAGAGCACATGGTCCCAAATCCCTAAATGACTTCTAGCCAGAGTGTTACCTTAAACCCCATTAATTATGAAGAGATGCTAAATTATTATAAGCGTAGAAATGCAAATTATGTTGCATTATTCAACAAAAAAAAATCCAGATTTAAGAAGCTCACATTATATTTCCAAGCCGAGAGAACATGCATGATGAATTCAATGGACAAATAACCTCTTTTTTGTAAAAGCTAGACAAAACGATTGTTGACTTATCGAAGGGAATCGAAAAAAAGGGATTTGTTTTTTTCTAAAATTCCCCCAAAAAAGAGTTGGTAGTTTTTGTTTCTACCAACGAACTTAATTTGATGTTGACTTTACTAGTCTCGTAATCATTCTCTCTAGGTGCATGGCTGATTCCCTGGGAGATAGCAGGTGGTTGATAGCTTTTGTTGTAAGTTGAATTGAGAGTTTTAGTGTAGAGGTTCTCTAGTAGAAATGTCAATAGGCAAGGGGATTATTGTTATTTGATTCTCATAAAATTTAATTACAAGTTTGTGGAATGGTTCTTGCTATCATAGAGTGTTGAGATTCACTTCATCAAAATGTATCCGATCTACTCAAACTCCTCAAATTCAGGTTGAGTCTAAACCTTATCTCCTCGTTGTATGTTGTCTCGCAATACTGAAAGGAGCCATACCTCATTGTGATATTAATAACATTGTTCCTTAAAGGAATATTAAACGTCTGCGCAGGCAAGTGGAATTTTGCATCCCAAATACTTGGTCCCTTTCAGCTGGAACTTAATGATGAACAAACACTAGTTACGAACAAAAAATCGAAACAAATATTTCCTTGCAAAACCTGATTCTATGGTTGGTCGTACAAAATGCTTAGGATATCCGTTCAATTATATATGTTCTTGCATTTAGAACAAACCTCCGTCACATGCAACAAGTGGAAACCAATTGATGCTCATGCACTCTAAGTTCTTCAAGATAGAAAGTAGCAATGCTCTTTGTGTACTTAGCTTTCTTATGCTGGATTTGGAACAAACCCCCCTCGCATCTACAAAGTTGTGCTCAACACAAATAGTGTCCTGAGTTAGAAGGTTGGTAATGTTCTTATCTTGATAATTGATTGGAATAAAACTCCCTCACATCCAAGACGATGCCCAACACAAGTATTGTTTTGAGGTAGAAGGTAGTGATGCGTTAGCTCATTTATTGAATCCCAACATTGTATCCTTAAGATGAACAATCTATGGTGGGCATTTCTTCAACCTCCTATGCTACACACATTTTGTTGCAGTGAATGCCATGAACCGTGCTTCATCATACCTTGCTGCCACGAGTGATCCTTCTTATCAATAAAGGTCATTGTTACAGTTCTTATAAAAGCTATTTCAAGTAATCATTATTATATCCATACAAAGAAGGCCATGCATGCTTACAATGTTTAGAATAAAATTTGAAATTGATTCATCTGACAACTATAGATATGTTACAGTTGTGACAAGATTTTGTGCACAATACAATAAGGAATTCCATCATTGTTAGGCTCTTGGTTGTCCTTACGCTCATCTATGGTACACAAAGCGCCTCCCTTGCTCATCAAAGCGGCTATTATATGTTCTTGCCATATCAATCAACGAGTGAGACTTCCTACATGATACAATGTCTACATTACCATGGAATGAAACATGCATGCTTACAACACCCAAGCACGTGTTCATAGTGCCTGACCATGCCTAACCCAAGGAAACAGACAACTTTTTACAACACCCACAAAATTGTCATAGCGCTGTCCGTGCTGAATTCTTAGAAGTATACGTACTTACAACACCCAAAAACATTTCATAGTGCTGCCCATGTTAACAAGGAAGTTGTCCTAAGGATGACTTCCCTCTACCAAACATTGATATGTTGGTCGACCTCACTGCAAAAAATGAGATGTTGTCTCTCATGGATGGTTTCTCCGGCCATAACCAAATCAAGATTTACCCTGAGGACCAACACAAGATTGCCTTCACAACACACCACGAAGGGTATAATGCACTTCTATAATGTCGTATTGCCTTCATTGCCTTAAAAATGTGGGGGCAACATACCCGTGAGGGCTATGATGGTTATCTTCCATGATATCCACATAATAATGGAAGACTATGTTGATGATCTCTTAGGAAAAGTCGTGAACAAGATAGAGCACCCCACCATTCTCAAAAGATCTTTGAAGCACTTTGGAACAATTTAAGTGAACTCAATCTAAAAATGTCATTGATTAACTATCGACAAACTCTGAGGTTCATTAATGCAAAGGGTAGGATTGATCATAAGGTTAAGACCATCATGGAAATGCCCGCCATGTAATCCTAAAGCATCCTGGTTTACAAGATAGCTCAGGTCCATCCATGATTCATTGCTTAACTGGCTGATAAATATCGATCATTCACACACCTAAAGAAGATACTACATTCAAGTGGAGTCCACAATGTTGTTGGGTTTGATTAGATTAAGGAATACTTGGCTCACATATATTCTCATACCCTATCGAGTACTCACATTCGGCTACCACTTATGTGGCATTAGGGCATTATTGGCACATCATGATGAATCCTCAAAGAACGAGCAATTTACTATATCAATAGGACTTTGGTCAGTTATGGGCTCAATTATTCTCCAATGGAAAAGGCCTTCCTAGCCGTTGTCTTTAGCTCCCAAAAAATCAGACACTACATGCTCAGTCATCCAGTTAAGCTCATCTCCAAAGTTGATCCGCTAAAATATCTATTATCAACAACAACATTGACAGTTCACATGGCTAAATGGGTCATGCTACTAAGTGAATTTGAGATAGAATATGTAGATCGCAAAGCAATCAAAGGGCAGGTCATTGCAGAACAATTAGCGGATGCTCCACTAGTCGATGCCTATCCTTTATAGACAAAGTTTCCAGATGAAGGGGTCTTTGCAGTGTTAGAAGCCACCACATGGACATTGTATTTTGATGGATCCCACACTAACAATAGATTAGAAGCGAGAGTATTTCTCATCACCCCCCAAGGTGACTACATACCCAAATCATTCAGACTAGATTTTCCTTGCACCAATAATATCGTTGAGTAAAAAGCTCTCCTCACAGGCCTTAAGATTGTCGTTCAATGACATATCTCACACTTGCACGTCTTTGGTGATTCTCAACTGGTGATCAAGCAAGTTAATGATGAATTCCTCACAAAAGATGACAAGTTGTTACCCTACAAATGCATGGTGGGTGACTTCAAGAAATATTTCATCTCCATCCAGTTTGACCAAATCCCTAGGATACAAAATAAAGTTGTTGATGCCATGACCACTATTGGTTCCCTCCTGGATATGCCCAGAGATCGTACCAAATGCGAGTTCTTGGTAGAACAACTGTTAATACCTGAAAGACATCCCTGAGAGCAAAATGGTTTGTGACATTGTAGGCCTTGAATCCCCTTGGTACCAAGATATTTACACCTATTTTGGTGACAACACCCTACCATCTGACCTCACAAGAAACCAATGAAAATAATTTATCCAACACATCGGTCATTACACCATCATCGGTGCTACACTTTATCGACATGGGTATGAGGGAACTCTCCTTCGATATTTAGACGAGACCGAAGCACACACTACATTAACATAAGTGCATAGTGGTATTTGTGGGGCCCATTCTAATGGTATGGCCTTAGCCAAAAGGATTCTAGGAGCATGATATTACTGGCCTACGATGGAACATGATGCTTGCAAGTTTTTCAAAAGGTTTCTTCCTTGTCAGCAACATGCAAATTTGATTCACACCCGACACAAGAATTACAACCTCTCATGACTCCTTGGCCGTTTTCACAATGGGGTTTTGACTTGGTTGGAAATATCTACCTTCCATACTCTGACGGTCACACTTTCATCATCACAACCACTGAATACTTCACCAAGTGGGTGGAAGCCATACCACTCACTCAAATCATTGGTGTTCAGACCTCTAAGTTCATCCTCTACCATATCCTCTATAGGTATGGAATCCCCTCCACCATCATCACTGACAATGGAAATCCATTCAAAAATAAGTGCATGAAATTACTCTGTGAAACGTATCATATCCAACATCGTTGGTCTACCCCTATTACCCATAGGGTAATGGTGAAGCATAGGCAACCAATAAAACATTGATTAAAATCATTAAGAAGATGGTTAATAACACTGGTCGAGATTGGGACCTCCATCTCCATCCTGTCCTTTGGGCCTACCGCACGTCCATCCGCACCCCCACCGACATTGCTCCATACTTCCTTGTCTATGGTGCCAAAGCCATCTTGCCAATCGAAGTCAAAATCCCCTCACTTAAAATATCATTAAAGAATCTGATCACTGACGAAGACACCTGAGTGGCACGACTTGCATAGTTAGAATTGCTAGATGAAACATGGGTCAAGGCTTATAACCATCTACAAGCCTATCAACACCAACTAAAATGAATTTCCAATAAGAAGGTTCGCCCTCGCCAATTCAATGTTGGTGACTTAGTCCTCAAAGAAAATCAACAAAATCAGCAAGATCGAGATAAAAAGGGTAAATTTGAAGCCAATTGGTTAGGTCCTTATGTCATCACCACCAAATATGGTTCTAGAGCGTACAAGCTATCTACCCTTAAAGGAGAACCCTAGGAAGAACCTATCAACATCATGAATCTAAAAAAATTCTATACTTAGGTCAGCTGTGGTATTCTTCCTGGTAAATTCTCAAAAATACAAAAGAGTAAAAAACTATCAAAATCCAAAAAATCCAAAAAATCCAAAATAAGTAAAGAGAAATAATTCATCCTATGGTGAAAACCACTCCTACATGGCACCTTAGATACATACAATTGGTGAAAACTTGGAAACATACACCTTTTGTATAGGGCTTAATCATTATCTATCTCACAGCCTCATTAATTTATGCTTTATCCATCCAGATCTCAATATCCTTATCCTCATATCGATCATATCCTCCCATCCACTTGCATCCCTTGGTCGCTTGGTATATTTCTAGTTGAGCATTGGAAAAACATCATTCGCTATCCAACATCCTGAGCTTCTATCCTAATCTTAGCTTTGGTCATTTCCATCTAGGATCATCCATCGTGTTTGTCTCCATCTAGATCCCATCTCGTCTTTGGCAAACTACGTTGCCCCTGTGCTTTCACATAGGCAAGGCCAATCATTTGATTTTCCCCCGAGGCTTTGTTTTGTCTATCATCTTTGTTTGTCCATCCTTCGCGAATTACGTTGCCCCTGCACTTTCACGTAGGCAAGGCCAATCACTTGATCCACCCCCGGGGCACTTTGTCCTTCATCATCCGTCACCATTTGTCCACTTTTTGATCTTATTCATCGTTGGTATTTGCTCTTTTTCAAACTACGTTGCCCCTACACTTGCACGTAGGAAAGGCTGATCGTTTGATACACCCCTAGGGCTTTCCTTCATTTTTCTTTGTGGTCAATTAGTCAGATCATTGTCCTCCATCATCTGGCTTCATCATCCTCTTTCCGCTTTTATCATGGTATTTTTTGAAACTACAAGGGCTCTGTGCTTTCATGTAGGCAAGGCTGATCTTTGATCAACCCCCGAGCCCCTAGGTCTTTAGGTTGAGTCTCATGTCTTGTGTCTTGTGTCTTTTCGTCAAGGTATGTCCTTATCTCGCCGGTACCTCACAAATGGAATCCATTTATGTCACGAGATTTAATCAGTTTTTGAATATCGTATGTCATTAATCGATCTTTTAGTTTAGCATCCATCTTTGGTCTCAACAGGATGTATCCTTCCTAATGGACTGCATCAACCCCATCCATCATCTTGATCCTATGGAAAAGGATGTTTTGAAATTGATTGCAATATTTTGATGCTTTTGGTTTTTTTTTATCACTTGAGCCCCCTATCATCACTTGTCAAGACCACCATAATTTCTCATATTGTGGTGTGTTTTGAATAGTTTACATAGGGGCATATTTTGATTTTTCTTTTGATTGTTGCTTTCTAGGTTGTCTCGTGTAGTACCCACCAAGACCCCTGAGGTCTTGTGTTATGTTGAGACATCCTTTTGTGCTTGTGGTTATCCCAATACTTGGCTTGACCGAAGTCATTACGACTTTGGGGTATTGGGATGGCCTTCTTGTTTGTTGTGTTTGTTTATGCATTAGATACAAATCCACCTTGGTCCATATACCATTGTAACTAGTGTCTTATGCTATAGAAAAAATCTGTACTCTGAAGATGATAACTTGCATTAGGACTGCATTTCATTTTTCTCCCATTGCATTCATGTATCCTTCACCCCTTCTTTACCCCTGACATAAAATTTTGGATTGTGCACACGGTGATTCCCTCCACATTTCTCCTTTCTTCTCAGGAGTCCTATGGTTCTTGACAGGTGCAGTCACACACCCATCATCTTCTTTGCTTCCATCATTACGCAGGCCCTTATTTGCATCTAGGATCAGATTGCATTTTACTTAATAAAGTTCTCATTCTAGGTCCATTAAAGTGCATTACATTTTAAGTTGTGTAGGTTACTTTTCATTAATTATTCTATGCATCTTAACATTCATTCATTAGCATATTCATCTTAGTTCATATCATTAGGTTCATTACCACATCCATCATACACATTAAACATCATGCATCTCATAATAAATCATCCATCATAGCAATAGTCATAACATCCATAACATAATATCCATTAGACATCATGCATTCATAAATAACCATCTCATTTTACATATCACAACATCCATCGCATCCAGCATCATAGAAATTAGATATCATGCACATAGAAATAAAAATAGAAATCATCTCACATTCTGCATCATAGACACTAGGTATCAACATAATCATTATGCATACCTCCATCTAAGCATAAACATAAATCCATATAGACATATTCATACATCACATCATATATCATAAACTCATTAACATACACATATCTATAAATACATCATCCATCACATAATGTCAATAAGGGCTCTTGCATATCATATCGAAAATTTTAAAAAATACAATATCCATCATGACATCCATAATAATGTCCATCATAATCACAATAAATATATATCATTTGTCACCAAAAATAAAGTACGAGTACACGGCTATGGATCTGCTCTGATCTCTGCTACTCTGTACTGTGTCCCATCCTGCACCTGTCAATGGTCGGGATCCTGTCCCTCTGGTCCTCTGAACCATGAGCTGCCCACATTTGACCTTTGTGGAGACTTGGGCATCGACCCTCTGCGAGGGATGGTCATCTGAGAGCCACTGTATCATCGAGTCTGTGTCCCCAATGACTCGGATGACGTAGGTATCTGAGGAGCCCATCACTCAAAGTGAAACATGCGCTGCGACAGATCTAGAACTGCCTGCTGATAAGTGATCATCCAGAAGGATGCCTCTCTCATGTATTGATCTCTCTCTGCAGCCTGACCCTGGAGAATGTTTCACTCCTCTTTGTATCTGTCTCGATCTTTGGTAATGACTCTCCTCTCCTCTGCCCACACCCCCTATTCCATCCTCAACTGCTTGATCTCCCCCTGTAGTTGTTCTCTCACCTCTTCCACTTCTCCTACCTCTGCGACATCCCCCTCTCCCTACAGTCTCTACACCATTGCCCCTGATCTATCACCACCACTTTGCAGTATCACTATCTGTGCCCGTGCAACATCCCTCTCCCCCTATATCGCCTGAGCCTATGGCTGCAAGGCTTATATCTTTGCATGCATCGTGTCCCTCTCTCTCTGAGCCATCTCTAACTGGGCCTTTGCTGCCTCTATCCTCGACCTTGCTTCCCCAAGTGTTGTCTTTGTCATGGACGCCCTATCCTGGAGCTCAATCCTCTCCCTCACCAACTCTGTCACTTGTGCCCTCAGCTCCTCCATCTCCCTCTCGGCCTGCTACCCATCCCCTCCAGACTCCTTTTTTCTTATGCCCTATGATATAGTCATTGCTGCTTGTAATCTGTCACAATCCCAGGTCACCCTGTCTAGCTCACTGCATAGGTCATCTCTCTCCCTCTCTGCATCTTGTACCTGTGAAGTCAGGAGCTCAACAATGAAGCCATAATCCCTCTATCATGTGGCCTCCAACCAGACTACCTCTACTTGAAGTCTCCTCCCCTCAACCCTTAGTCTAATAATCTCTACCTCTACAATCCTCAGTGTCTGCTTTGTCATCCGAAGCCTCTCTTGGTCCCCCCTCAATAATACGATAGGGTCCTCAGGTGGTACATATGCTATAGGCGCCAGTGGCTCCACCACTAGGACGTTCAAATCCATCACATCCTCTCGTGCATATCTCTCCTTGTGCATCTCCATCTCTGGTCTCTCGGGCTCTTGCTGAACCCTGATTGCCACCTGAACTCTCCTTGACTATCCCCTATGACCAACCCTCATCTGCCGTCTCACCTCAGGATCCTCTCTCTCCATGTGCATCTCCATCTCTGGCTCATCGGGTACCTACTTTGCTTTGTTGTCCATCGCCTCGGCCTCATCCCTCTCCATCGCCTCAACATCCTATCTCTCCTCCTCGGGCTAGACTCGAGCCCTCCGTCTCCTCCTCCTACTTGATCTCCGCTGACCTCCCGCCAGATCCTCCCCCTGTCCCCCTGTTCTGTCTCCCTTTGACACCCCCTGCTGTCCACCTGCTCCAACTACCTCTGATACTCTCTCCTACTGCTATGCTACTTTGTCTACTCTCGGTACTCTCCTCCGCCGTCCTCCGACTTTGCTCACCTCCGGTCCTCTCTGCTCACCTCCCTCTGCTAAGGCTACCCCTGGTTGCTCCTCTCCTCCTGCTTGAGCTACCCTTGCTCCTCTCCTCCGCTGCATCCCAACCCCACTTGCCTGTTGTCTCCTCCCCCCTCCTGCTACTCGGGCCTCATCCTCTGATCCAAATCCTAATGCCTTTACGATCGACACCTCAGGTGTAATCCATATAAGACGGTGTCACATAAACCACGCTACATATATCTCACAGTGATCCCTGCATCTACCAATCCCTTAGCCCTCCCTGAGTACACTACTAGCTCTCACACCACTGTTGCCCAATGCTCTCGTGCAAACTCTGTTGAAATCGCATCACCCCAAGGTCACTCCTGTGTGATCTATCTAAACATATCAGGGGCACCTGGAATATCCTGCATCAGCCCATATAGCTGTGTCACCCAATCTGGCTTGTGTGACTCTACTATCTGTGGCTTTCTCCCAACTATATAACAACGAGTCATGAAGTATCCCTTATGCCTTGCCTCCTCCTTCCTCCATCATTTAAAGAGCCATGTCATAGACAACCTCCACACTATGTCCTCCTCTAGATCATCAAAAAACCTCCTCCATCTATCTATATCTCCTGCCCCTCGATACCGAAAAACTCACTCATACTTTGCACCGTACCACCAGGTCACTGACAATCTCATATCCTCATGACTCATTCACACCACATCTGGTCTGGCCACACTAATGTGCTCACAGGCCCACACCTGCAACAATGTCACGTGACACACACTGAACACTCCCTGATAGCAGATCTCGTGCATGTCTTTGTATAGATGTGCTAGGACGCATGGACCCCATGCAAACTGCCCATCCCTCCCTTCGACGATATGTCAGATAACCTCCATGTAGCCAAGGTTGCAGAGTTTCCCAGCTATTCAAAGTGAGTATCTCGTTGATCAACCCACAAAGATACAAAGGCAACAGTGGTACTCTCAACCCCAAGCATCTATCCACGTCCAAGCCATCCTTCTCTACCGGCAAGTCCTCTTGCCCGAACAGGACCCGTATGGTATGATCCAACTCCTCTCCCTTTGATGTAAGCTCGCTCACTAGCCGCCCTCTATATGAAGTCTCAAAAATTGCTAGACATCCACCAACGTCACTGTCATCTCTCATGTCGGGAGATGGAATGTCGATGTCGTTGAATCCCAATGCTTGATTAGGGCTGTTAGCATCGCCCGATGGGCCCTGATGCATGGATACCCTAAGAGATATAGCAGCCCAACCTACGCCAAACACTGATGGTCTGCTATAGTCATCACTCATTGTGTCGCTACGAGCACCTATGATCTCCTCTCACGCATCCGCAAACTATCGAACCTATGCACTCAAACCACATGATCTCTCAATTACCACATCATTCCCTTCAATTTTTTCCCAACCCCAGACACCTTTCTCACTCACATTTTCTTACCCTTACCACTTATTTCCCTTCCTTTCTTTCCCAGCCCCGGGCTCCTGTTTGCACTAATTTTTCCTAACACTCTTCCTTTAGATGATTTTCTTTTGTTTTCTCTCTTTTTTTTCATTTTTTCTTTCATGCCCTTGGCGTGTTCCTTTCTGAGTGCAATTGCCCTTTTTTCGAGGCATGGTCGCCCCTATTTTGGGGCGCGACTGCCCCTTTTCTAGGTGTTGTCACTCGTCAGGCGGGGCCGCCCCTTCCTGAGGTGTCGCCGCCCGTTGGGCAGGGTTGCTCCTTCTCGGGGTGCGACCGCTTGTCGAGTGCGACCGCCCTTGTCTAGGGTGTCGTTGCCCGATGGGTGGGGTGCCCTTGTTTGGGGTGTCGCTGCCCATTGGGCGGGCCACCCCTGTCTGAGGCATCTCCGCTCATCGGGCAAGGGCCGCCCTTGTCCGAGGAAGGGCCACTTGTCGGGTGGGGCCACCCTTGTCTGGGGAAGGGCCGCCTGGTGGGGTCGTCGCCACCCCTACTCGAGGCGGAGCCGCCTGGCGGGGGTGTGGCCGCTTGTGCCCTGGGCGGGGCTGCCTCGCCTAGGTGCGACCACCCCTCTATGGGGGGCGACCACCCCTATATGGGGCAAACTGTGGCAATTTTACTCTAACCCTTCTTTTTTTTTCCTCTAACCCCTTATATTTCAACCCCATCCTTATTGGACATTTCTCCCAACCCGCTCAACGAAATTAAATTTTGTCTCCTACCCATTTTCCTAATCTACCTCGAAACTAAAACCCATGTTTTCAAAAATACATTAAAATTTTAAATACATCCAAAAATGCTAAAATCAGAAAGGGGGGTTTTGAGCCTAACCTAGCATGGGACAACGCGCTCGGCATAGAAACTTCACACCTCGTTCGCGTAGTGGATGATGTCATCATCATAATCGTCTGACATCGTCTCTCTTCTTCTTCCTCCCCTCTTCTCTCCTCTCTCTCTCAATTGACAACTGTCCAAATGAGGAATAATAATTTTAAAATTACTATTTATAACTTCCCCCTCTTTTTAAATTCAGGGAATTTTTTCCCTTTAGTTAACTTTTTTTTCGTCTAATTAATTTGTAAACTTCCCGGGGCCGCCATTTGCGCCCTGTATGTCCATTCGCCTCCGTTCAAAAGGAAAACCTGCCTGATTTTTTGAGCTCTTTCCACCGATACCTTCCATTTCTTCATATCAAGAAGTCATCTAGGGCCCCCTTTTTTTTCCCCTATCGTCCTCTCGAGGGGGCATATGCTACCAATCTATCCACACCTCTTTCTTGGTCATTTTCCCGTTTGATCGAGGCATTCCATTTGACTCCCCTCCATTTGGGCGGCTCGCGCAACCTCTCCCATGCTAGGGCATCTTTTTCCAGTCGCATCCTCTATAAAGTCATCTAAATTTTATTTTTCTTTAAAACATTGTTATTCTAACAATATTTCGAAGAGGGGCAAAATGTACACACCTAAATTTGACCCTTTACACAAGGTCAAATTTATCCCTTTCATTAATCCACTTCATCCCTTCATCAAACGTTAATTAAATTATTTATTTAATTAATGTTCCCCTTTTCCCTAATGTTCCTAAGGTATTTAATTTAATTAATTAAATACTTTATACATTAGCCCACTTATTCTCTAAATTAAATAAATGCAATCAATTTATTTAATTTAGTCAATTATCATTTTCAATTTTTAATTCATTCTTTCTCTCTCCTTGTCACATCCTCCATAACCTTTTCACTAAGCTACATTAATTTAATTAATCCTTCATTAAGATGTACATATCTTTAATTTGGATTAATGTCACATCCTCCATATCTAGCCACATGCCTCTAATCACCATTAATTAGCCTAATCACTTGTTTGCACAATCATAATCCTAATCACTTACCTTTTCTAGCATGTCTTTAGGTCAACCTTTCTTGGTACTTACTATTTTTGGGTTGACCTCTTCCCCATGTGAATTAAAAATTCACACTTTTTTTTCTCATGCATTTATATTTCCCATGACATTCATATGTCACATCGTACCCATAGGACAAAGATCCCTTTTAGGAGAATCTTTTTTTACCCTTTGGTCTCTTCCAAAAAGTGAATTAAAAATTCACTTTTATTCCTCCAAGCCCATCTCTAATCCCCATGGCGACAAGGGTGGACTTTATGAAATTCCTCACTTGTCACTTTCAGCCCCACTTGGGGACAAGGGATTAATTTTTGTGGAGATCCTCTCTCATCAAGTACTTTGGGACCACATGGCCTTTTCCATGTCACTTGTACCCTTGCCATCTCACATGCCACATAGCAAGATGTGATGGCTTGTGAGTCCTCAACTCACCATAACTCTCCATCTTGGCTATGGTGGCTCAATATTGACCGTTGAATCCTCTAGAGAATTCAATTCCTTCTATAAATAATCCTATCTTCTCATTAATTGAGAGAGTTAGTGCATTCCTACCAAACTTATGCTCTCAAGCCTTTCAAGCCATTTTAGCCATTTATTGCAACCTCTTAGTATTGCATTTTGCATCTTAGTATCCATTATTGCATTCAACCACCTCCATTAATCATTCATCTACCACCATCATTGCATGTTTATCATATAAGGAGCACATATCAACAATATTTTCAAGGGCCAACCAAGGATCAACACAAAGAAAAGGTATAATTTGTTGTTTGTCTTTATCTTCCTTTTTGTTTGTGTTTAACGTAGTCCAATTTTGAGGTGTTAGGTATTATTTTCTTCTCTTGCATTCTACTTTATTTTGCATATTTAGATTAGCATATTTCTCCCAATCACATATGTATTCATTCTCTCTTCTTCTTACATATATTATCTCATACATATGCCTTTTACATATAATCCATACATATATTATTGCACAAATATACTCCCCCCTTCTACTATTCATATCTTTTCCTATACATATATCTATGGGATGGGACACGACCCTTCTATCCTACCCCTACCCTAGATGGTATCTTTTGAATCTTATGGTCCGCAAGCTCTTTGTGGCAAGATGTGGTAGGATTTTCTTGGTGGTGTGTGAACTATTGCTCTTTCCTGCCAACAATCCTATCATACCTAGGCATTTACAAATTTCATCAATTGTCTTTCATAATTAACCCAAGAAAGGTCAATTTTCTTGTAAATGAGATCAAGTGGAACTACTAGGGATGGGGAATCTTGTCACTTTGTAACAACATGACACCTTTTTTTTTTATCATATTTCCTTGACTTCATTTTCATATTGTCTTTTAATATTTTTAATCTCTTCTATCCTAAATTTGTTTTCAAGTGTGAATGCCTAAAAGTTTGAATACAAATTTTTATTTTGTGTTGATTTGTATGAACAACATGGATGTTCATCCTCATAATATTCATGAAAATTCGATCTATCATAGAACCTAGGATTTGAATTATAGGATTCACATGATGAGGCACCCCTTAGGTTAAATGAATGCATTCCAACCATCCATGACTTATATTCAGTTGTAACAAACTTGATTTGTGCTCATGAACCATGAACAATAATGGAACCAAAAACTTTTTTCTTTGATAGCAAAGTTTTCACCTCATAAAAAATGAGGAAATCCTTTAAGTGCCACAAAAATCCAAGGAATAATTTTGATTCTAGGTTGCAACCATCAATAGAGTATTCAATGTATTTTCAACCCAACAACCCTCTCCTTATTTCTAGCACCATCCTATTGGTGTAAATTGACAAGATGTCAAACTTGTCCAAACACAATGCAGATCTACAAACTTTATTTGTATAGGTGTTTCAAAATACTTCAAGTTTCCCAGTACTCGTCAACAACTAACACATTCCCTGACAAATAACACCATTCTTTTGGGTCACCCCACTTCCTAGAATACAATATCACATTCAAGGCCAATGTTGTCATCATGAAGGTGAAACCTATTCATCTAAAAAACATGAAGAGTTAAAGGCCAAATTTACAAGAATGAGTTTTCTCTCCTACACTTTGAGCTCATATTAAACTCAAAATGGTGTTTCTAGAGGTACACCTGAATAGGTATTAAATCAAACAAAATGGAAAACCAAAAATAACCACAACCAAACCCAATTGTATTCTTGACCTCAAATATTGTCACTAGGTCAAGAAAAACTACTTGAAATTACCTCTATATAATAGATATGACTATGCAAACATAATCCATATAAAAGATATTCATTTAAGATTTACTAAAGATCATTTCTTTGGTTATAATGATAGTCATGAATGTACAAGAAGGATTGTTTCATTACTAAATTGTTGCTTAACTTTTTTATTTGTTTAAAAAGTTATGTGATTGGCTAATACAATTCCAAACCAGTGCCTATATATTAGATTTAGATTCATAGCTATTAGATTGAACAACAAAATTGAAAATAAGGATAATAACTATGCATTCACATACACCAAAATAATGACATAAATATATAGAAAATGCTTAAGCATCCATAAAAATATTACATAAATCTATTTGAAATGTATAAAAGGCCATCACAAATCTTGTAATATTTAGAACGTTATTACATTCACCAATTTCACATTACAATCGTACTAGAAAATGTGGTAAGAGAAACCCTATATGAGTAGAGTTTTTTGAATATCTACAAACTTCCACATAGACATTCATATACACATGTCATATAAAACATTCATACATATCCTTAAAGAACACAAAAAAATACTCAAAACGGTTTGGACTAGCAATGGTTGTCCCTTAGAAAGCTTCGATGGCCACTTAGGCATTTGAAAATAGCAGAACCAAAAGATCCTTCAAAATGAGACAGAAACTCCAATTTATAAGTAGCAAGGTGAAACCCTAATCTACCTATGTTCAAGTAAACACACAACATCATGCCTTTTTAAATGATTTTAATATGACATTTGGCTCTCTTCATCCTTATCGTAAGTTTCTTCCTATGTTCTCGAGTGCTCTGAGTGCTTATCAACACTATGGACAAAGTCCAAAACTTGAACTAGATCCTCAAGGAATTCTATAGGCATCCTCTCTAGCTTGTCAAATTCTCCTAATGTGTCACACCCATAAACTACATCAAGCCTTGGACGAGGTTCTAGAACCATGAAAAACCTGCAAAAACATATAAAACATACCCTCCCCTTTATGCTTGTCAGTGCTTGGTGTTGGTGATCAAACCTGTGTTGACAACCTAGGGTGGTTCTAGAACCACCATCAATCTACATCATATTCGTTTTGCATTTTCGACAATCCAAGTGGTTCTAAAACCACATCAAATATCTACCAACCTAATGAACACATTCCTTCTCTTTGTCTTAAAAGTTTTAAAAAACTCACCATGCACTAACAAGGTTATGAAAACCTTGTTGAGGGCTAACATGGATTTTAGAACCTATATAAATCGCCAACAAAATATCTCCATAATACAAAGCAAGGTTAGAAAAATACCGTTGGGCCTCAAGAAAGTTAGAAAATCATTGCTAGCTCATGGCAACAATTTCAAAGCCTACTAAAAACTCTAACAAACACCAAGGTTACATGATTTCTTTTTGAAAACAAAGAAGTTATAAAATTAATGTCGGGCTTTGACGACATTACAAAAACCTTGTCAGGAGCCAACACTAGTTTTAAAATCTCTTTAGAGTGCCAACAACTTAAACACTTGCATCCTTTCCCTATCCTTTGTTAGTGAAGCCTAGTAGAATAAATATTTTTCAGGAACCTAAGAAGGTTCTTGAACCACCCCAACTCATTGACAACTTTTTTTTTATTATAATTCCTTCACAAATTTGTGCTAAGGCCAAAGGCAGAAAGGAATGGGCTGACAACAATCCCATAACACAAAACCAAATCATAAAAAAAGAACAATAGGACCCCAAAACAAAAGGTTTTGTATATTTTTACAAAACCATAACACTTACAAGCACATTTTTTGAACCCTATGTTGTGTTCATGGGTTGAACAATACATTGAAGGACAATAAGAAGATAGATCAAGGTTGAAGATGGTGGTGTTCGCGGCTAAAGATGTGCAAATGTTCATTTGTAACCATCACACTCCACTTGTTTTCTTTAGGAATTTTTCGAGGAAGGAATTCCTCAAGTCTGTGGATACTAAATATGCTAGTTACCTCATTTTTTTGTAGTATGCTTGAGGTCCAAGAGGCTTTACAATTAATGATGATTAATTTAGAGTGGAATAGATGGCCATAGGCAAGCACACCTAAAGGAAGAAGTGTGAACAAAAATTCCTTGATGATGATTGGTGGTCCACAATGAGGTGATAAATTGTTGGTTTTAATATTAAATTCGTAAAAAGAATTTATTAATATTTCTAACTTCTAAATTATTTTTATTCTTTGTAATAACATTCAATCTATCATTATTTCCTGTAGGGCCAACAACCAAGGTTCAAACCTTGTGGGGTTGTTCTCTACCGCGTCAACAAATGGAGATTGTTTGACCTTGGTGTTAAGGGGAGACCCTTTGATGAAATGGTGGAGCTTCTTTCCTATAGAGCCAACAACCAAAGGCTCATACATTTAATATCATACAATTTTAAAAAATAGACTCACCAACAATGAGATCAATGGAGGCGAGTGGGAAGAGTCTTGGGTCGGTGATTTTGAAATCCTCTGGTGTAGAGGACAATGTAGGCTCAAACTTGATGAAGACGTTGATGGAGACCGGTTGCTAGTTCCTGAGCTTCCGTTGTTCCGGTTGCGGATGGTTACCTTGTGGCTTCTTCTTGTGGGGTCTTTTGTTACGATGGTTTGCTTCATTGTTTTTGATGTTGAGGATCTTGTGCAGTGCTTCCATGTGGCTTTGTCTTGGATGGTGGGTGTGGTTTGTGGGTGGCCTGTGGCGGGGTTGTTGGTGGTGAGATCATGACATTTGTTAGGCCCTGATTGGCATGTGGGGTTGGAAGCTGCTATTCATGGTTTTTCCCTCTCTCCACTCTCTTTGTTGGTGGGCTTCCCTTGCCTTGCCTTGTTGTTTGCGAGCTCCAGTGGTCTAATTTTGAAGCCTTTAGCGGGTGGCTTTTCTCTACTCTGTGATTGGGTCTCTTTTGGCCATTTATGGGGTGTCTCTCAGTTTCGGTCGTGCTTTGTGGTCAGGCTCTTCTGGGTTGGTTGCTTGTGCTTGCTCTTCTCTTTCCAATCAAGCGACTTTTCTTATGATGGGTTTATTTTGGTGATGCTTGGTGTCATGGGTTCTCTTGTCTTGGGGTGGCTTGAGCTATGCTGGGATGACATTGTTATTTCTTACCAAGCTTTAGTGTGGTGTTCTGCCCCTTGTTTTTCTCTTTGTTGTTGTTCCTTTCATCCCTATTGGTGCTTCTTGTCGTGTGGGGTGTCTGTTTGGTGCTTCTGTTCATGGGAGCTTTTTGCTTAGATCTTTGTCCTCTCCTCCAGTTTTCTCATGGGTGTTGTGGTTGGGGGTTGCTTTTCTTTTCCGAAGCTAGTTGCAGATCCAGGTGCCTCTGTTTTTATTGGCTCTTGGAGTTTTTGGGATGCTTGTTTTGGCTCTTGTTTCTATGTTCTGGGGTGGTTTGATAACCTTTGGTTTTGGGCCTTTTTTGTTGTGGAGGTTGTTCCCTCTGCATTTCTTGAAGACCTTGGGTCTTGGTTGGTTGGGTATGGACTGTGTCCATGTTTATATTTGTTTGCAGCTAGTTGGGGTGGAATTATTGTTTTATCTTTTGACCTTGATGTTTGTTTGGCCTATGGGGGTGAAGTTTTCCCTCTTTAGTGATCTTTCCTCCTCCTATTGGTTATGGCAAGGGTATCTTCTCTAGAGGTGGATATATGGTTTGTTGGAGAGGAGTTCTTTTGGTGCTTAACGGTGTTGGCTAGGGTTTTTTCAGTCTCTTCCTGTTTGTATCAGATTCTCATAATGCTAAGGGATGGCGTGATAGTCCTTTCTTTTGAAGTTGCTCTCTGTTGGTTTCCTCATATGGTGTCTTTTATGGAGGTGGAGACTGCTGCTTTAGAGGTGGAGCCCTCTCCTATTGAGGTGGAGATGGTGGTTGTTGAGCTAATGGGAAAATCTTTCCTCTTATGCTGGTTCTTATCGAGATGGAGCTTGCGTGAACAAGAGAGATGTGACTTTGATGGTAAGGGTTCTTGTATCATCTTCTCCTATAGAGGGGAGCCCTCTCCTTTTGAGGTGGAGGTTGAGTTGGCATTTTGGGTGGGATGGTGTTACAAGATTGTTGATGCTTCACAGTGCTCTATCATTTTGCTGCAGTTTGGCTATTATAGGCTAATTATTGCCTAACAGATTCAAGCGATTATTATTACTTGTTAGGGTTTTCGGTCCTTGTTAAACCCTATTTGTGAGGGGTTTTAGCTTCCCCACAAAACCTATTTGTTTGTAGCCTGTGTTGTCTTGTTTATCTCTTATGACTGTTGTTGTTTCGTTGTTGTTGATTTGCTGATTTTTCTTTGTTTGCAACTTTCTCTCCTGGTTTCGATTTCAAATACCTTCAAAACTATATGTAATGGGTTTCAGAGCCCCATCAAAACCTGTTTTTCCCATAATAAAAAACATTCAATCTATCATTTAAATCTTAATTCTTATTCTTTTGTAAGATTTGAATTTTTATAACTTGTTTACACTTACAAATATGTTTTCTCCTTCATTAAGCCTTTTGTGCAAGTCATAAGATATGTTGATACAAACTCTCTTAACCTTGGAGAGATTTATGAGACCTTTGATAACATGTGTGGGCAATCGAATCAAGTCATTTGTAGTAGGAATCCTACTTTGGGATTTTATAAGTATGGGTAGGTGCAAGAAGTTAGGTCCACAAAATGTTTAAAAAGTGGAAGTGTTCTTCCTAATTTCAAAATTTGTCACAATTGGACTAAAAATTTGAAGCACTTACACATTAAATCTTAAAAAAGTCTAGTAATACGAAATTTAACTTATTTTGAGTCTAGTTTTCAAATACGTAATTTATTCTAATACTCAAATGATACAAATTAATTTTTAATAGACATGTATAAAAACCACTTATTAAAAGTCACTTTTTAAAGACCATACCATACACCTAAATAAAAGTATTTTTCTAATTCATTTTGGGGAAAGATGTGTATTATACTAAATATTGATGGAGATATTTTTATATATATATATATATTTTAATTAGTTTTTATTGGCCCTAATTGCTATTTTTGAAAACCCTTCGTGTACAACGACCATAATTTGAACTAAACTAATATTTTTTGTTTTTTCATTATGTAAAGAATTGTTCATAGAGTGATGTCAAATAATTTTTTTAGAAGAATTTTTAAAAAATAAAAGTTATTAAAAAAAAAATGAAAACCTGACATTTCAAGTTTATGGACCAGTTTCCTATAAAATTAATTGAAAATATAAAAAAATAATCCAATCATAAAAAAATTACATATTTGAAAACTAGACATTGTCATTTATAAGGAGTTTTAATTTCACAAAACAATTTTGAAAAAAAAACCATCAACCATATTGTCAAAGTCAAATTTTTCTCTTGGTATTGCCATGGCTTTGTACTTGCAAGTCTAAGGCTAAGGGTTAGGTTACTATGCTTTTCCCAAGCCTAAAACCAAATAAAAAAACGGGTTGAAGTTTCAATTTTTTTAGAACAGGTACCCATTTTATTTTTAGAACAAGTCCTCGTTTAGGATGGGATCCCAAAGCATAATGAGTACTTATTCTAATTTGAGGCTCAAATTCCTATTCTTTTCAACATTTTTCTTTGCACAAAACTTCCACTCTTTGTGGACCCAATTTCTTGTGGGTACTCGTATCTTAGATCCATTGCGACACAACGATGGAACACTATGAACACTCCACTTTATATGGCAGCCTATGGTCTAAATCCCAAATGGTATGTAACTAAAGTTGGAAGAGTGCTCCATCTCATGACGAAAAGGTGAAAGAAGGGCTCATGAAGGCTCTTCAAAAAAATGTATACTGATGAGGAATCTTTTTTACTTCTCACAAAGTGGCTTGTATTTGTCAATATCCGTAGTCCAATCTTCAACAAACCAAAGGTGAGGATGAATAGAGCTATATTAGTTCAAATTGACTCTATTGGATGATGGTGTGGCATGACAAGGATGCACCAGAGTTGAGGATACTTGCCACTCACCTCTTTTCATAGGTTGGCAATTCCTCTATTGCAAAGAGGAATTGATCCACATATAACTTCATCAAGTCAATCAGGCAAACCAACCTTACTTCTAGACGATCGGAGAAGTTGGTGACCATAAATAGTGCCTTGCAACTAAAAGATCAACAAATCTTTGAATGTTGTCGGACTCCAAAGTCATGTTATGATGTTGATCTCAAAGATGCTAAACAAATTGATAAGGTGGAGACACATGAGGGATTGGTTGGGGTTCCATTACTTTTGGCAACCCCTTATAGTGACAATGACTTGGACTAAAACTCTAACTTTAATACAAGCCTACCAAATGCAAATGTTGATTAGAAACAAAGCATTTAATTCTTGTTAATTTGTTTATTAGTTCTCATGTGAAATCTCAATTCAAGTTTAATGTTATGTATTAAGATTCTATAATTTCTATGATGAATACTTTATCAATGTTATTATATGAATATTTAAAATTTCTTTATATTTTATAAAATTTCCTTTTTTTGAATAGTCCTATACCATCCCCTAAAAAATGGCCAAGAAAAATTCCTATACTAGAAAAATGTCCTCCCATCCCCTACCATCCTCATCCCAAAAACTTGGGGGAGCATAAATTTATAGCCATCTCTAGTTCCATGTGAACTTCTAGCATTAATGGAAAATTAATACAACCTAGAATAGATATCGATGAGACAAAATTGACACGTACAAAAAAAAATAGCTAAAATTATTTGGTCAACAATGCCATTGAGACAGTTGATCATTATCTAGTGGCATTGTTATCCTTGTTACTAAGGTTCAAACCTTCATTTTGTTGTTGAGCTTGTAGGCTTTAAGTCCCCGTTGAACCGTTATGCTCGTGGATCTGGACCAAGATTCAAACTCTCATTGAGCCCCCTATTGGACCACTAAACTTATAGTTTGGACCATAACAAGAGTCTTAATGCCAAAGATGAATTTTGTAGCTTCGCTTAGCTCAAGCGAGTCAAAAAAAATTCTCGAGGTACTAAGCTAAGAAAACAGTTCCATTGAAATGCAACTAACCAAAGCTTACCTCATTTCTGAAAACAAGAACTAGAAGGGCATTGGGATTTGTGGAGAATTAAAATTTTTTTTGAAGTATGCAGACACCCAACAAAATATTGAGACAAAGGGTAGCAATTCTCATTCCAAGTTGCGGTTGTAGTGCGCTACGTTTATGGTTGACAAGGTTTCCACTCGAAAAAAATTCAAGATAAATTGGCAATCGAGATTTTTGAAATGGAGTTATATCTTCCACGCTTATCCAGTTTGCTTTAGCAGGGTGACACGTCTAAATTATTTTGCAACCCTTGTTTCCATCTGTAGTCAGGAGGCTACATATTCCTTGTGTCTTTTACAGTAATTATGCCATAATTCAAAACTTATTGCAGGGGTGTCTGGATTATCACCCGGCAATTTGCTCATCATTTGGTGCCGTAAATGAACACACTGTGTTTATTTAATTCGATCTTTAACAGATGTTGTCTTGCAAAGAAACGGACTATGGTGCTAAAGCAATCTACAGCAGAATTTGATTTTGTACCAACTGCTACATGAACTACGATAGAGTTGAATCCTTTGACCAACCCGCTGGATTAGTTTTGCAATTTTATGATCCTTTTGCTGATTGAGCAAGAGATCATCCAGAATTACAATCGTCTCAATAGACAATTACTTTCGATGGAGGATAGTTACAAGAAAATGCATATCTTTCCTTCCTTCCCAAATCTTACCATCTCTTCTGTAGTTTGACTACTGAAACAAATTAACGGCCCTGGAAGGTTTAACAACCCAAGAAGCTGGAAATTCATAAGGGTCCATTCTGAGCTTCACAAGGATTGCACGGATAAATGCCGGACCCCCACTCAGATATCACATTGTGAGAGTCAACTGACCAAATACTAAGAGTCAGCAAAGTAATATTCTTGGTACACCCTAACCCATATACTTGGTTATCTTCCATAAAGTTTCACCTTAACCTCTTTACTATAAAATCAATATACCACAGGATTGAAGCCAAATGCACAAACTTGCATTGAAGGGCTAGCCGGACTCATACAATCCAAGGTTCATACTTCTGTTTTACAATCACCAATAATCTCCACAAGAGCACATGCCATCCCTAAAATGATGGAAACGGTTAGCATCCCTTACGACAATTTCACGGCTTACGAATTTGGAAATGAATTTAGTAGCCATGTGGCAGTCACGACACATACGCAGATTCTTCATCACCCGAATCGTTGTCCCTGGGGTTGTGCTAATAAGGCCAAATGCAATAGCTAGCTTTTCACTGTGATAATTGATAGCAGGATCCTTTTGTTCTTGATCTGTGTCATACAAAAAAAAATTGTTCTCAGGTATATGCCCTGCAGCCTGCATTTCTTCGGTTAATCTTTCTAACAGAGCATAAATCTCTTCTGACTGCAGATGTGATCTGTCTCCTGCAAAAAATGCATGGACCTTGCTCTTGATCTGAATCCAGCTACGACCAGGTTCTTTTTTAACCCTCCTGTCTTTCATGACTTTGCGTACCTTTTCTGCATCATTCGATCGTCCCGCTTTGGCATATATATTTGATAGAAGCACATAAGTTGCAGAGTCTTGTGGCTCTACCTCAATAAGAGCTTGAGCTGCACGTTCTCCTAATAACAAATTGCCATGTACCGTACAGGCACCAAGCAATGTCCTCCACACCAGGGTATCAGGTTCAAATGGCATTTGATTGATAAATTCTTCTGCCTCATTCAAGTTTCCAGCCCGACCAAGAAGATCAACCATACATGCATAATGCTCTAATCTTGGCGAGATTTTGTATTCACATTCCATTGAGTAAAAGTAATTACGACCTTCATCCACTAGGCCTACATGGCTACATGCAGAAAGAACACCAACAAAGGTGATGTGGTTTGCTGTTATATCTTCCTGGTGCATTTGCTCAAAAAGTTGAAGGGCTTCCTTCCCATGCCCATGCTGAGCATATCCTGCTATCATTGCATTCCATGAAATCACATTCCTCTCTGACATGTTGTTGAACTCTTCGAGTGCATCTACTATGACCCCACATTTAGCATACAGGGTAATAATGGCATTTTGCATGGAGATATTTGAATTGAAGCCAGTTTTTATAATATGGGCATGCACCTGTTTTCCCTCTTCTAAATCTGCAAGACCAGCACAAGCACTCACTGCAGAAGGAAATGTAAATAGGTCTGCCTTCCACCCAGACTGTTGCATTTGATTAAAGAGTTGCAATGCCTCCTCGCCATGCCCACCCTGGGCATATCCTGCAATCAATGCATTCCATGAGATCAAATTGCGATCTGACATATTGTTAAATATTTTGGATGCATCCCCTATACTGGCACATTTAGCGTACATGGTCACCAGTGAGTTCCCTACAGAAACATTAAAATCAAATCCAGTTTTAACCATGTGTGCATGGATCTGCCTACCATATCCCAATGCTTCTAGACTGGTACAAGCACTAAGGACACTAGCAAAAGTTAAATGGTCCTGCTTCATGCCTGTCGACTGCATATACTCAAAGAGTTCAAGGGCCTCTTGACCATGCTCATGCTGAGCATAACCTGCAATCATTGCAGTCAATGATATCGTGTTTCTTTCAGGCATTGTATCAAGAATTAAGCGTGCATTCTCAACGCTGCCACATTTTGCATACATATCAACAAGGACACTACCTACAAAAATACTAGAGTCAAAACCGCACTTAATGATGTGCGTATGGATCTGCTCACCCTGTTCAAGAGCTTCTAAGCTAGCACATATACTTAAGAAACTGGTTAAGGAGAATTGATTTAGCTTTATCCCTGCCCACTGCATTTGGCGAAAGAAGCTAAAGCATTCCTCCCAATTTCCACTCCGTGTATATCCTACAAGCATTATATTCCATAAGACATCATTTTTTTTAGATGTTTTCTTAAAAGCCAGACGAGCATCTTCTATATTTCCACATTTACCATACATGTCAACAATAGCACCTGCAATAAGTACATCTTTAAAATGACCAGTTTTAATGGCATCTGCATGAATCTGTTTGCCATCCTCCAGGGCATCTACATCAGCAGCAGCACTTAAAACACTGGCAAACGTAACATAGGTAGCTTTAATGCCTAACCTGCGCATTTGAGCGAAATGTTGGAGGGCTGCACTGCCATTCCCATACCGGGCATAACCCGAAATAACTGCATTCCATGAGATGCAATCTCGTTTATGCATTCTATTAAACAAGCTTTGTGCCTTGTCCAAGATTCCACATTTTGCAAACATTGTAACAAGCGCATTTCCCACAGAAGTTTCTGAATCAAATCCAGCTTTTATAGCATAAGCATAGACCTGCTCCCCTTGTTCCATAGCTAGTAGGTTTGCACATGCACTCAGAACACTGGATACAATAAAATGGTTCATTTTGGTACCTTCGCAATGCATTTCATGAAAAAGGTTGAGAGCTTCTTCTCCACATCCATTCTGGGCACATCCTGCTATTATAGCAATCCATGAAACTACATCTCGCTGAGACTTTTTGTCAAACACTTGGCGTGCATCGACAATGCTGCCACATTTGGCATACAGGTCAACAAGGGCACTCGCTATATATAGATCAGAATGGTACCCGGCAAGGAAAACATGGGTATGAATTTGTCTGCACCGTTTCAGCGATGCCGAGCTTGCAACCGCCTTGATAACATTGATCAAAACAACCTGATTAGGTACAAACCCATCACGCAGCATCTGGCAAAACAGAGTCCAGACTTCTTCATTGCGCCCGTTCTGAACGTATGTAACAATAATTGAATGCCATGAAGCTAAATTTCGTTCATTCATTCTTTCAAACAGTTGGCATGCATCCTTCATTTCCCCACATTTTGAATACATGTTCAAAAGATGGTGTTCCAGGAAAACATCTGTTTCGAAACCAGTTTGAACCATGTGAGCGTGTACCTGTCTACCATTTTTCAAGGACTTAACGCGGATGCATCCTTCCAAAAGGCCTGCGTAAGTATTAAAATCTGCAGGGATTCCCCGTTTGGTTATGATATAGAATACGCCAAGTCCATCCTTCCACATTCTTTCGTTTGCTAGTGAGGTACCAGGTCTAGATTTCGCATTTTCATTTTTCACAGACGTGTTATTGTCTGGTGAGTGTTCTTTAAGTGCATAGGCCAGAGTAGCAGCGCTGAAGCGAGTACATCTACGACACGGGACAAAAAGGTTAAGCTGAGAAAAACTTTGAAACCCATACCCAAATGTGCGAGTTTTAAGCATTTCATAATTAAGATTAACAACTGGGCTTATCTCAATTAGATGACTGTCTCCCAAATTCTATTACACACGAAAATAGGGAGTACAAACAATTAATCTGCACTCCACTGTCCAGGAAACCACCAGGCAGCGAATGGTGGAAAATCTTATGTACTATAAATTTATCCTTAACAAAACCAATCTTGTTTTATTGTCCGTGATTTTCTTGCTGCAGAAAAATATCCGAAGATTATCACCACACACTAACTGGATATTGATAAGAAATTTGAAGTAAGCGTATCGTCTACAAGAACACTAGGCTATGATAGGCTAGTCAAACACGATATTTAAAAGAACTATTTGGAAGAAGAATAACAAGTTAACAAATTATGATATTGCTATTAGGATTCATGTGTATGGTTTTCGAATCAAACTCATTGATCCATGTTTCACCATAGTGGTTTCCATGAACCCCTCTTTCATGAACATGAATGGTCTATTCAACACTCGTTGCATCTAGGTGATGCTAAGAAAGGTGAAGCATTAACAATTATCAAACTCAATGAGTACACATTAATTAATTTGAACTTTTAAAAGTGATATTATAATGTTATTTTTTAATAATGATAGTAGGTGTACAAATTATCATCTCCTTTAGTTTAGTGTCAAGGTCAAGAAGTAAGTATTAGATATCATATTTATTTAGGTGCACAAATTATTGTCTTCTTCAATTTAAAGTTGAAATAAATTATCATGACTCATTGATCTCTCAAATACATGCTATTAGTCATGTAAGGTATCACAAGAGCAATGGCTTGAGAGATCATCCAAGAAATTTTTTTTCTCCTTGCCTCAATAATTGTGATGAAAATAGCTTGAGTCCTTCCTAAGACAAATTTTGGTCTTCTTTTTTCCTCACATATCATTGTAGCAATAGATTGAATCATCTTGAACTATTGTGAAAAATCATCCATCACAAATGATACTAGCATCAATTTTGAACATGGTATCATACTGAACCCCCTTTACCAACACTAGCTTTTCTCACTAATATGTAGCCTTATTTGTAGAAACTAATATGCAATCCCACTTTATTCATCTTTCTTCTAAATAATATATTCCTCATGAAACCTAGGAAGTGCAACACACCAAAGAGAGTCTTGACTCTTCCATCTTTCAACATGAGCTTAATTTTTCCACACATAATAATTTTATGAAATGTATTATCATCCAATAAGATTTTTTTATCATCATAGTTCTTGTGCAAAAGAACTACTCCTTGTGAGAATTCATGTGTATGAGACTTCAAAATCAATCAATAGTGCATCATCACTTGTATGCATAATAGAAAATGAAATAAATACTTCTCTGAATTCCTCATCTAAGGTCTTCAAATCATAAGCACCATCAACTTCATTCATAACCTTCTTATTGCAATTTTTTTTATATGGCCAACTTTACCATAGATTTTGTATTTTACCTTTGACTTATCTAGATTACTCTTTGACTTAGAAATAATTTCTCTCATTTTATTTTTACCCTTCTCCTTCACATAATTTCATAATTAGAACATATTTAACAAACTTTATATGGATTTCTACCCCATTTCTTCAAAAAGATAAGGCTTTAACCATATTCTCAAATTCCAACTAAGAAGTGGTGCTTCTAATTACTGTCACAAGGTTATCCCATAAATCTAGTAATGAACAAATCAGCGAAATGCATCATTCTTCCTCATTGATCTTGGCATCAACTAATTCCATTAGTAAATATGTTAAACCTATTCAAATGATCTAATATCAAATCTGCATTTGCCATTTTTTAAGTATATATTTTGTAGGAAAAACTTATTTACTAAAGACTTAGTTTGATACAAATCCTTTATCTTCTCTCATATTTATTTAGTTATGTTCTCTCCAAAAATATTAAAATCACTAAGTTTAAAGGACACACATGGATCATAGATCTATCCTTTCAATCTAATTTGTCCCAATCATCTTGATCCATACCTTAAGGAACAAGTTCTAGCACCATTGTAACTATAATTCATTAGTTACACTCCACCAATGAATTTTCCATTTTGGCTTCCAAAGCTCAAAATTAATTCCATTAAAATTTTCAATCTCTGTTTTTCTAAAAGTGAACTTCCATTTATTTTATCCTAAAAATATTCACCATATAACTCACATTGATAATGAACATTAACATAGAGCCAAAAATACCCATCCTAGCATGAATCAGCTAAATTCAAACCAAATCTTATAATAAATGTAAGAAATCCAACACAAGTACTAAACCCTGAACAACTTAACATTACTACTAATTATATGAAGTTTTATTAATCTAATAGAAGAATACTTACAAGATACAATATAATCAAAGAATTTTAGTAGAGACTAAGAAACCATATTAGGAAAAAAAAAAAAAACCAATAGCACCACTCTCTACGTATTCACAATAAAATAATGATTACTATATAATGATAGAATATACTTGTACTATCAAGGGGATCTTAAACTCACAACCAAGATTTATTTCAACAATATACATCTCTCTTCCAATGAGCTCTAAAATCCCATCTCAATCACTCTATATATAGGCAAGGATCAACTTAATAAGTTTTCTAATCAATGCACCCAGTGACCTTTCTAAGTTTTCTACCCTGTCTGATTTTAGATCTAAGAGTCATTACAAACTCCAAGCAAAAGTTCATATAACTTAATTTAATTCCTCTACTCAATATGACATGTCTTGATGTGACCCCACATGCATTTTTCCAATGATATATACAAAAAATTCCAAGGAAAATATTGCTCTTCCTGAAGTGTAGTGTGAGTAAACATTTTATGCAAAGTCTACAACACCTTTCCCAACACCCTTACTCATAAATGAGACTTAGATGTGCTAGTTGGAATGTCAAATGTTTGTAATACTTTGACAATAAATATATTTTAAGGTCCTTCTACAATGCTAGATCTAAAATCGACTATCTAATCCTTAAGAAACTGAAAACTATAGTATTATATCTTAGATGTGCTAGTTGGAATGTCAAATGTTTGGAATACTTTGACAATAAATATATTTTAAGGTCCTACAATGCTAGATCTAAAATCGACTATCTAATCCTTCAAGAAACCAAAACCTATAATATTCTATCTTGAATCTAATCTAAAATTTGTATGAAGAGATTCTTAATTTTTTTCACAAACCATATTTAGGGGAAAGGTGGTGCAACTACTATGGTTGTGTCTATCTAGGCTAACTTTATCAATAATTCTAGGTTTTCTCCTTGCAATGAGGTGGTTTGGGTGACTGTGAATAAAGATGGTGTCCACTTTGACATACATTTTACACATTGTTAGAGTAGTCATTCATTAGCTATTAATTAATTAGTTTTTAATTGATTATTAGGATAATTTCACTTTATGCACTTAAGCTAAATTTAGAAGTGTTTTTTTTCTTTTATTAGATTGAGCTATTATTAGATCATTATGTCTTTTTCAAGTGATTTTACCAGCCCTACATGTTTTTTCTAGTGAGTTTTTTCTAGAGGCATCTATTCAACATATTCCATGCAGTCATGAATATTTCAATAAAAAATTCATTTACAAGTGGTCATACTTTTTCTAGGCACAAGGAATATTCCCTAAACATTCTATTGATGTCAAGATGACATCAATGGTATAGACACCCAACAGGCCCCCTCTTAGCCCCCATTTGGCTTAAGAGGGCTATTTTTTCTTTTAGTCATAACTTGGGTATAGAGTATCAAAATTGGACGAATGAGATATCATCAAAAATATGGTTTTATATACTTTCAAGTGGTGTGAACTTCATCACCATTTTTATTTATGTTGGTTTATTCTATAGCCTATCAAAATCAAATGTACATTTTTCACTCTCGAGCTCACAACTTTTGACCAATTTCTCCATTTTTTGTGATTCTTGTAGTGTTGGAAAGGTCTTTCAAAGCTCTTCACAAATATCCATCAACTTTTTCTAAATTTCTTTAAGTACATTTTATTAAATTTTTTGTTTTCACAATCAAGTGAATTACTTGGATGTTTTAGCTCCTCGAAACTTTTTGTTTGCATGGGATGATTTTTTTTTGCTTTTTTACATGTATTTCCATTTTTTTTTTCCTATTTAGACATTGTATACATGTTTTATAAGCACTTTCTTTTTTGTAGATGCATTAAGATAAAGTGTCACGATTGTACATGTATTTTGGGGATTTCGCACATCATGTTATGCCTTTTGTACTTGCACTATGTTATAATGTCTTGGGAGGGTTTTGTAGTGCCTTTATTTTGTCATCACACCTTTGTCAAGTGAGTGTACCTTCTATGACAACATCGAATCCTAGTAATTCTTTCTTCATGCATGTGTCTTTGTTTGCACTGCCTTTTTCAGTTGCAGGTACTTTCATGTGCATGTTTAGATGTTTTTTGTTCTCCTATATGCACTTCTTGGTGACACAATTTCAGTGGATCTATCATGGCTCTCCCTTGTTCGCATTATGGGTGGGTTTCTACTGTTGGTGCAATGCTTCCTTGGTTTCGTTTTCAGAGTAATATATGTATCTAGTTTTTGTTCCTATGTACTGGGTGGATGCATCGATTGTTACCCATGCATTTTGGCGAGATTGAGCATTTACCATATGGACACTCTTGGATTCGTTTTTTTGGAGGTGACCTTTTGTTTTCACTTGATCAATGTTCTTTAGACTATTGGTTGCATTTTTTACTTGCTTCTTGCATGGTTGAGTAGTGTTGCTGGGGTCACCCATCTAGATTCATGTGCCATTTGTATCTTTGACTATCAAATGTTTTTCTTTGTTTTCCATATGATCATTGTTTGAGTAGTGTGTTTGGGGGCACTCATGCAAATTTTTATTGTCTTGATCTTAATTATCATATATTTCAGATGAGGTTCTTCATTTAAGCACTATAGTAGTCATCAGGTGACATTTTTCTATAGCGTCTTCAAGCTTCAACATTGTTCTGCATGTTCTTATTCTTTTGGGACATTATTTTGAAGGATTCCGAGTCCTTCATTAGCCTTTCTCTCTTTTGGAGAATTTTTTTCCATGATGTTTTCTCCTTTTCTCAAGTTATGAGAAATCAGATTGTTTGTACATGGGTACCTCGTTAGGCCTTTTTTTTGGGACCCATTTTGTATTATTTTATTTTTATGCATTCACTTTTTAGGGTTGTTAGCTACTCCCTAAGTTTTCACTTAAGGGGGGTGTTAGAGTAATAATTCGTTAGCTAATAATTAATTAATCTTTAATTGATTATTAGACTAATTTCACTTAAACTAAACTTAGGAGTGATTTTTTCTTTTATTAGATTGAGTTATTACTAGCACTTGCACCAGGAGGGGGTGCAAGGGTTACACCGATAGATAATTATTTTGAAGTTTTTGTAGTCAATGATTCTCTATGCTTGTATGCAACGAGTTTGAGAAAAAAAATGGTTGTTAATTTATTTGATAATTTGAGAAGTATACTTTGATTATGTTGAAAAATCAATAACCATATGTGGATCTCCTGTAACTAGATACCAAACCAGAAGTACATAACTATTTTCTCCTCTATATAAAATTATATACAAAATTTATTCATCTAATCTTGCTTATTCAAGAGAATGCAAGTATGGTCAAGTCCCTCGATCAAGACTCTTGAGTGAAGTGTTGGAGGCTACATGGAGAATCTAGACACTATACTTACAAGATTCCACCACCTTTTTTCTCTCATGAGTTTTCCATAGGAATCTTGATGGCAATCCTTTGTTAATATCTTCACATAGCCTAAACCTAATCCTCAATATGATTTAAGCAATAAAAATTTTCCCACTCCATTGAACTTATCTTGTTTTTGTTTTTCATTTATTTCCATGTCTAAAAATAGTAGATATTACCTTTGCAACAAAACTATGATTCTAATAGTAACATAATGTGAGTAGATAATGCCTATAGAGATGATTGTTTTAGCTAAGCTCTAGCACCTAGTGTTTACCACTTTCCATTTCCATGAAAATAAAATGTTTATAATCCTTTCTAGATCCGTTTTCACAATTCTCATGAAGCATTACCTTCAAATGCAACATTTCAAGGAAAAAAACAAGGCAAATCCCTATAGCTAAATCCCAACAAATTTTGATTTCTCGATAAAATTGTTTCTAGGCCATTTACAACACATCTTGGATTTTCTAAATTGATCTTCTCTATAATTTGAGGTCTATATAAATGTCCTTGAATCAACAATATTTCTTATAAAACAACAATAAAACAAATAGCCTCAAAAGGGATTGAAAGCCCTTCAAAGATGTCATACAACTTTTATTTCGATGTTCAAATATTTTCTTCAAAGTACCACTAGGATTTAAAACTGAAATGTTGAACATAGTTACCTAGAATGCACCATGTTTAATCCCCCACTATATGTATCAATGTCAAATAAATCAATCTTGTCTGCACAGAAGGTTTCCATATCCTAGGTTGTTTAGACCGCAAAATATCCATTTACAATTTATGTTTTTTCTTGCTACCTCTTGTCTATTTCCCCTTATTTTGAAGTTTATATCAAGAGATATTTTTAGAATTGCAATGTAATGATAGCAGGGAGCATTTGTATCAATATGGCTCAAGTTCAAATCTTGCCACTGCAATGAGGTGACCAATATTTCTAAACGCATGGCAAGGAGGTGGCCTAGCAATTATAACTTATATTTGGCAAATGAGTTTATATAATGTTTAACAATTTTACAATCACATTTGGAAGCAATTTTGAAGATTTCATATTGTTTCCAAGAATGTTGCCTAAACACCACTTTTATGATATAATAATCTTCTAGCATTAAGCCATTCATGGGGAACTATTATACATGCATACAAGATCCAAATGTATAATGTACATAGAATAATATCAATGATAAGATTGCAAGTATGCATTTAAAAAGAAATATGATACAAGAGTTAAGTTATAACACGCACAAGTAAAAAATTGGCAAGAGAAATACACCCCTTCTTGATTAGCGAAACATTCCAAGAAATATTTAATACTGAGATCACAATGTCGAGAATTTTGGATTGTAACTGTGTATGATTTTTATTATCGTGAACTATGAAAACTACATATTACTAATTGAGATCACATCAAATGTTTGGAAATACATTCAAGTTTGTATTGATTCTAAAACTATACACAAAGCCTATTTTTGTCTCTCCAAAATAAGAAAAAAAAAACTCCCAAGTAGTTTATATTTAAAAATATACACCATTTCATTTTTATTATAATTTGATTAACCATGGCAATAATAATCTCACTTGATAAGAAATCTTAAACATTAAGATTGAATCAAATGTGTTTTTTAGGTTCAAGTTGATTCGTCAATGCCTCCAACTCCTTGCATTGTGTAAATATATACACTTGCAAAAGAGCCTATTAAACCTCATGTTGCAACCATCTTATTTGTTCTAAGCCATGCTAGAGAATCCAGGCATAGCTAAGACCTTGAGACAATAAAGATTTGATATTAGACAATTAAATGTCCAAAATTACAATAATAATGAATGTTGGAAAAGTAGAACTGAGTTTTAGTGCTTCAGGCTTGAATAATCACAATTTGTAATGAACAAAACTAAACAAGAGACCATACAACATGCAGAATTTGCTACAAAGTAGATTATCACATGCCAAATAATCATAACCACAATGACTGACACATCCTTGTTGTCTTGCATGAAACTTGATTAAACAAGATACGATCATATGACAAAAATAAAATTTAGAGATTTGATTTCTTCATAAAATAATCATAAATCTTGTGACTGACATTAGAAAATCATGGTTGCTTGCGCATACACCTTTTCTAGACTAAAATTGGATACAACTCATGGTAGAAGACAAAATGAACAAAGAAAATATGTAGATATAATACAACCAAGTTAGTTTCCTATCAAATACTACAAGAGTGCAAAATTAATTGACCCAACGTAGTTTGAAGAACCTTCAAAAAATAACCACCACTAATGAAAACAACCAAAGGCAAAGAAGTCAAGACTATATAGAACATTAGAAAGATTGCTACCTTAGAAGCTAATTGTTATCATGGTATGATAACACATTCACAAACGCAATTAAAGGGGAACCAAACTCATGCATTATTGTTGGCGAATCTCTTGCAATGTAAATACAACTTTTGCTAATGGCTCTAAAACCACAAAACTAGGGTTTTACCCTATGATGGGCATAAAATGGTTGACGACTATAGAGAAGTGTTTTTACTTAAATATAATGTAGTAGTTCACTTCTGAAAGGAAAAACTAAGTCTTGATGAAAGTAAATATAAATCATGGGCAATTTTCAAAGCATATCCTGGCTGAAAAAAGCTATGCCAAAAACCCATCTTAGGTTCAACTCTCCTCATATTTTCAGCTTAAATTGGAAAAACTCAAAAGGCTTCATCGTGGCTAATTCTATAGCCAAAGAGCCATAACATGACCATTTCTACCA
The DNA here is from genome assembly GCA_007115665.2 of Sequoiadendron giganteum. Lineage (NCBI taxonomy): Eukaryota > Viridiplantae > Streptophyta > Pinopsida > Cupressales > Cupressaceae > Sequoiadendron > Sequoiadendron giganteum. The sequence goes on along the minus strand of CM021102.1, from coordinate 139,842,398 downwards.
AGCCCATGAGAACCTCAAACAAAGCCTCTGAATAATGTTACAACTTATTTGCTAAAATCTTCACTACACAAATTCAACTGTGCAAGTCTTGAACTCTAAAGGTTCTTTGTTCTTACCCTTGTAACTACACTGACAAAGCATTCCTTCAAGTACTACACAACAAATAGGATCCTCATCCACAACCAAAACCTTAAGTTCATAAGGAAAAAAGTTTTCGATTTGTTTAATTGCCCTTGAGTCCTCTGTTGTATTTACACGATAGCTCCCACTCGACCTCATTGTCTTCACTATCTTCCATGTATCACCAACATAGACACAGTCAAATGATTTTATAATATTCATTCATAAACTTTGCCTCACCTTATTTATTTGGAAATACAATCATGTCATATTCGATTCAGCAAAGACAGACAAGAAGTTTAAAGACTTACCACACACATGCTAGTCATACAACTATGAGTTGAGAGGTTTCAAATGGCGGAAAAGGCCACACACAAACACATGAAAAAATGATATAATCCCCCATGATAGAGCTACATTTTAATGCTCATAGTGGTCACTTTTCTATCCATACTCACCTACAAAGCCAACACTTGCTCTACATGCGTTTATAATAGTATGTATAGGTAACCCAAGCCCTTATGCAAATATGGATTATTTGTGACTGGCTATACTATACATAACCCAACCCCTTATGCAAATGACTTTGAAGTTCACATTCATGTTTTACAGAAACTTCAAAAGAATGCTTGAAACTAATGTCACCATGAGTAAACCAATAAATAAAATTTAAAAAGCCTACAAAGGATCAGCAGAATGTACAACAAGGCTCTTTAGGCAGTAGCCCTCCTTCAAATAATGGCCAAAAAGGCTAAAAAATTCAAAGCTTGTACCATGCCAAGTTTCTACAAAAACCAAGCTTTCATCGCTATAATGAAGCTTGTGAAATGAGTTAAAACCCAAAATATGGGAAATATCCATTTAAAAAAATTCAAATAGTTTTTTTTAATTTTCCCTAAGAATGCATTAAACCCCCCCATTGTTGTGAATCTTTAATTGCTTCGTCCAAAGACTTCAACCTTTTCTGATAAATTCACGAGACTTTCGCCTAATGCTAGCAAAATATTAATCTACTATAGGAAGCATTTAGAGCTTCCACTTACCTCAAATATTAATTTAAAGTCGGACAAAACAAAATTCTTACTTAAGAATACCCCAAAATTCATTTCTTCACGTCGAATCCGCAAATTTGGCCAATTTTCCTCCACTACTCCAAAAAAATCTTCAAAAAGCAAATATTACACTCCAACCTACAATTATATTTACTTTAAACCCACTATCTTCTCTTTTTTAATGCACTATTTTAGTATAACGCCTAGAGAGCATCTAAAAAACTAAAGTTCCCAACAATTCATCAATTTTTGTCGCTCTGTGAAAATATCACAACATAACTCGCTCACTCTGGTCAACTATTGAATCGCAAACAAAAGCCACTGAAAAATAAGCCTAATCAATTGAAATTCTTCTAAAAATCCAACCAAATCCTCGAAAAATCTTGAACTTTCATACAAGATCACTTTTCTTCAAATTCTAGCCACCAGAACAAGCTAAATTTGGGAAAAAGAGATGTGTACTATAAAAAATTAGAAAAATGATGTGTATAAAACGACTTAGAAAATAAAAACCTCAAAATTAATCTTTAATTCGAAAACATCAAAAACCCTGAAAATCCCAATTTCTTGATCAAAATGGGTTCCCAAAACCCTAATTTTAACTTTGTGTCAGTCTACAAATATGATATTGGCATCAACGGTAACAAAGGAATTCTTCGAAAGTCCAAACAACCGTTAAATTCAAATTAGCATATAACAACACAATTGTTCAAAATAAAATAAAATCGAACAAATAAACAATCAAAGCGACATACATATTAAAAAAAAAAAAACTCATTGAGACCATGGCAAGTGACTTACCTCAAGATTATCCACAAATTGAGTCGTCTAACAATGATGTCAATGAGAGAAAAAATGGGCAGAGTTTGCAAGAAAATTTTAAGAAGCCCTACAATAGCAGAATTTTCTTTTAAATTAGACAAGCCAAAACAAATCTCCCTATAGTCATTGCTTCAATCTTTTTAATTAAAAGTGGATCTAAAAATATCAAGGAATTAGGGATTACGTGTGACGAAAATCCGATTAGATTGCGAGATCTGCATATTAAATGTGACACGAAAAATGCATATTGAACCTCTACTCATGAAACACGGGTCAATGAGTTTGACTCGAAAACTACACAGTTGAATCCTGATAGCAATATCATAATTTGACACGTTGTGGAAAAGACCTCCTACTTATAATATTAAATGTGAGTCAACATAAATCCAATTTGATTTGGAGAATTATAAATCTGCGAACTAACATTCGATATAATTGAGTGCAATGAGAAGCAAGAGCTTTTTTGTCATTCAATTTCACTTTGTATAAAAACCATTAACTATTTTCTGAGAAAAAATTGTAGTTCACTGATGTCGTTTTTTTGAGAAATTTTGGTTGTTTCTCGACATGAGATAGGTTTCAGGCTAAAACCTTTCACTATATATAGCCTATCAGCTAATTAGATCATTTTGTCTTATCACATGTGACTTTGACATTTGTCATGATCTAATCCTTTTTTCATTAAGGTTTCTCTTATAAGCACTCTCCATTGTATTATAGCACTCTAGAAGTTTAGTGAAAGCTCTTGGCATCTCTTGTAATTTTTTCTTGTTGAAGAAATAGCAAGTCATCGTTTGCAACTCTCATGTGTGGAAGGTGTTCTCATTTGTTGTTAGATCTCGCATCTTGTATGTTTTCACAATTCTAACACACATGCCCGAGATGACTATAAAGAGAGGTGATCTTTGAAAATGGATATTTTCCTACCTTATGATAAGTTAAAACTTAGGTAGATAATAAGATTGATTTAATATTTAAGAAAAAAATAGTTTGTCTAGTCTACCAATCTAAGGGCATAAGCTTGTAAAAGACATTATGACTATATGCATAAGGGCTACAAGTAGTGAGGTAAGTAAAATAAAATACAACTACAAAATAAAATCTCATTTAAAATATTTATGAAAATTCTAAATATTTTTATAGGGACTAAAGCTAATATTGCTACAAAAAAGTATAGGTTGTTATAGGATTGTAAACAATAATGATATAAAAACTATGCAAGCTCCTATAGGGAGTATCCCATTCTTATGGCTCATAGGGCATCTTGTGTCAAAATGATACCGTGCTCTGGATTTGAAATTGTTTTGCAAGACAATCCTTAGTGAAGTGACTATCCCATTCTTGGCAAGTTCCACAATAGACTGAGTTTGCCTTAGCCAGTACTGTCTTCAATTCTACATGGAGTGTGGATGTCATTCTTTCCCTATGGGCTTTAGAACAATCATTTCAAAGGTGACCTTCCCTTGAGCAATATGTGTACCATATTTCTTTGTTTCTCCCCTTACTAAAATTGAATTTTGTATGGTTAGTTGTTTTATCGCTAGTTGCAACTTCTCAATATTCTCCTTCATATCGGCTTTTTGGGGTCTACGCCATGTTTGGGCTTCAATGCGGTATGCTATGGTGATTAGGTTTGTATAAGTATTGAATATTCTGCCATCCAAAGCTACTCTTATGTCCTTTTGTAGTTCAGAAATGATCCATTCTATCTTTTGTCACTCAGTGAGGGGTTCTTCCAGTTTGCATCAAACTTCTTTAAATCTTTATTCATATGCTTTTACTAATTCTTCCCTCTATACTAGATCCCTCATTTTACCTGCACTCTTTGTTGGAATGTTTGGAGTGTCAAAATTAGCTAGAAAATCTTGTTTTACTTCATTCCAACTCTTCCCATGTTTAAGATAGGTCGCTTTATACCAATCTAATACTCTTTTTTGAGTGAAGATACGAAGTCAAGTAATTTTGGTTTGTTTTAATCAATATCTTTTCGTTCCCATAGTGATTCTAATAAAAATATATGCTCTACAACTTTTGTTGTGTCTCTCCCAAACACTGGAATTTTGACTGATGATTCCACATTGTTTTTGCTACTTCTACTTTCAACTTTCCGGATTTGTAGACTAGGCTTTTCTTCTTTCTCTTTCTTTACTTTTTTAAAACTATAGGGTTTATGCTCTCTACCCTTGTCTCTTACTAATTTTATATATGAAAGTATTATTTTCCAAGTATCTCTGACCACTCTACTTCCTTTCCTTCTTCCTTTTTTGTTGCCTTGCCTCATGGTATCTCTTCTTTAAAAAAAAAATCGACTCTTACATGGCTAAGGGGATGGGTCTAGGTCGGGGGGTTGTGATTTCAAAATATCTTTTCACTTTCTTATTTGTTAGTGTCATTTTATTTGTTTGTAAACATAGTTGTTTGCCTAAGTTCAATCTATTCTCTTTACTTTTTCTTATTTCTTTTAATTTCCTTGTGCTTCTATTGACTAATTCTTCTAAATATTTCGTTTGAATTGGAGTCTTCTTCAAAGTTTTCAAAAATTCCATAAATCTATCATCTAGGTTAATTGTTAGATTTGATAGGTTCATTTGAATTATTGGACTTTTAGGAGGTTGTGGTAGTACTGGAGTCTATGTAGTGTTGCAAGGCCCTAATAGCAATCTTCTAAATTCCACATAATCATTAATATTCTTCCTTATACTAGTTATAAGTTGTCCTACTTTTTCCCAACATAACTTTGATCTTTCAAAGTTTTTCATTATTCTTCTCCCTTTTCCTTTCACCCACTTTGATGCGCTCGACAACACCCTAATTGGCGCTCTCAATTCTCTTTTCTATCATTTCTATTCTTTTCCAATGTATGTCTCCTCTTTCAATCCTCTATTGTTGTCTTCTCTATTCTCCATTTGGGCTTGTTATGTTTACTTTTCTTGCCAATTCAATTTGTATTATAATCTTTCTTAAAGTTGTCTTATCTCCTTTTTTCGTGGGTGTGGTTGATTTGGGGTTTCATTAATCCTTTTATTGTTTCCCATGATAGTTATTGGGTAGTTTTTCTTTATCAGTCACATCTCTTCAAGGATCCCTTCCAAAATCTCTCCCCCTTTCCATTCTCCATCCCCTTGGTGCCTAACCCCATCTCACAAGGTAAGTGCCAAGAGGATAGTTCCACAAACTTTTAAATCTTCATTTATTTTCTTCTCTTCCTTATGTTTGATTTAAATTTTACAATTTTGGGTGGTACTATCCTTTATATCACCTAACTAGGATCCTGAAAACAGAACTAATGTTAGCAAGAAATTTGGGCAAACACAAACCGAAGTTCTAAGCCCCAAGTACTTTCAGAGTGTTGTAGTTTATACCCTAGACTCAATAATATAAAGGTAAGCATCCTTTGATTTAGACATAGGAAGAACTAAATAGATATTCACAGTTTGGCAAATAACATCAAATAGATAGAATTCTGGTAATCATTATATTAATCATGCTCAAAAGGGTGCAATATACATCTTCCCCTATACTTTATTTGTTTCCTTCCTTTCTTACATATATCCATCTATTCTTTCTTCCTTCTATTCTCTCTCCTACTATATATATATGAGATTGGGACATGACCCATCTATGCTACTCCTAGTCTAGACGGCATCTTTACAATCTTAGGCTTCACAAAGATGCAATAGGATTTGTCCGACAATATTTGCTTTATTACTCTTTTGGGCTAACACTTCCAATGCTTTATTGTAACCATTGGGAGTCCAAATGAAATGGGAAGAGAATGGAATGTTATATCTCTATGAAGTAGGAGGCTAAAGAAGTAATAACCTTGATAGACATTGAGAAGCACTTGCCTATTCTCAACAATACACTCTAGTAGAGAGCAAATCCTCCCACCAAGTAGGTATTTCACCCTTCATGGGGGTTTCCCAACTCTAAATCTTGTGTTATGTGGAGTTTAACATTTCATTATCTTCATTTCTTTATGTAGTAGCATTCCAATTCCTCCATTGTTGTCACTTGGTTTCCAAGTAGAATAGTGGTCTAAAAATTTGGTTCCCTAGTTTCTAAAGTAATTTTGGTAGAAATTATGAATCAGGTGGTACCAAAGCCACAAGTCTTTTGGTTCTTGTAGGAGATTTTTGGTGACAGATTTTTGTTTGTATAACCCTTGTTTTTCAAACTCTTTTCAAGGTGTGCAAGTTTTAAAGGAGTAGCCAAAAGTTGATGCCCTTATTAGTTGTGAGGTAGTTGGAGCTCCAAGTTACCAAGATTGGTTGTTATGCACACAACTTTGATCACAAGACCATTCAATGAACAAATTAAATACCTTCCCATAACCTATTCTTAGAAAAATAAGCTTGAAGACATCCAAGAAAGCTTAGAGTGAGCATTGGGAGAGAACCAAGCTCTTTGGAAAGAGGTGTGGCATTTGATTAAGAGAATTGATGAGTTGCAAGTTGATTGTACACAATTGCAACAAGAGTTGATAGAAAAGGAAACACTACTATCATTTTCTAGACAAGAGAGAAATCTACCAAGAAGAATGGACTAACTCACTCTCAAGAACAAAGTATTGGGAAGGTATGCAATATCATCCATAATGAAGTTTTGTTCAAAGATTTAAAGTCTAATTATTCCACTTGCTAGTTTGATATGAAAACCATGGGTAGAGGCTCCAATTTCCTTCCAAGGATGGGGATATGATGAAAGAGGATTTGGTAAATACGACCAAGGAATACTTTAGACCATCATAATGAAGGAAAGACTTATTTGAGGGAATTGGTTATGGATGCATGGAGACTGGAAAAATCTCTAAAGGGTCTTCCATATGCACAAATCAAGGGCAAACTCATGGGAAGTAAGAAACTCCTATAGCATTATTCTTGTAAAAACTTAAGATGAATATAGGATGTCTCCAAAGAAAGCATAGCAATCTAAGCAACAAGATGAGAACAAAACCCTACTTCAAGAGGGGGGAAATCCACTCACTAAGACAAAGGGAGTTAGACAAACACACTGAAGGAAGGTAACAAGAAAATTATTTTGAGTATTTGTGAAGCTAACAACTATTGCTCCCATTACAAGGTTGTAGGAATGTCAAGTATTAGAGACTTCATCATGAGATTCACCCAAAGAATGGAAAAAGCAAGAGTGTGCAACCTTTAGGGGAAGAAAAGCATATCAAAACACCAAGTTCAAAGAGAGTATCTCTCACGTGATGTTATTGCACCATTAGATGATAATGACATGTCATTTGAAGCTTGGATAGGGCATTTTCTTGATGTGAATAGGAGATATGAGTGAGTTGCTTTGGTCATTTGATTAGCACTCCAACAATTTCCTATGAATTGGGTAGTGTTCAAGTTGCTAACTCCACTTTGTAGAGCAAGCAAGTAGTATGTTAGACTTACCATGTGTGAGCATGGTAAGCAAGCCTACTTAGGAAACAAGCAAAGGACAAGCAAGAGGAAATGTATGAAGCAATGAGAAATTTCAGCCTTCATGTTTCTTTTTGAAATCATTGAAGACAATTGTCACATTCACTTGTTTGGAAGCAAGAAATGGTAGCATAAACCTTGTTGCATAAGTGTTTGTTCTTATAGCAATATAATAAAAAATGAGCAAACCGAACAACTTTTAGGAAGCATTTCTCCACTAGCTGTACACATCTGTGTTTGGAGATTTATTGTTCATTTGTATGGACAAGCAAAGATACATGTTGAAGTATGAAATTCGTAACATGGGCAGCACCATGGCATGTTTGTTGTAAGCATGCATACATCTTGAAATTAAGCATGGACAAAACTATGGAGCATTCAGGTATTTTAGGGATGTAGATTTCCATTGATTGCATAGCACAAGAAACAATATGACAGTTTTGTGGGTGTTGTGAAATATTTTTATTTCCTTGTTAACATGGGCAGCACTATGAAATGTTTTTGGGTGTTGTAAGTACGTATACTTCTAAGAATTCAGCACGGACAGCGCTATGACAATTTTGTGGGTGTTGTAAAAAGTTGTCTGTTTCCTTGGGTTAGGCATGGTCAGGCACTATGAACACGTGCTTGGGTGTTGTAAGCATGCATGTTTCATTCCATGGTAATGTAGACATTGTATCATGTAGGAAGTCTCACTCGTTGATTGATATGGCAAGAACATATAATAGCCGCTTTGATGAGCAAGGGAGGCGCTTTGTGTACCATAGATGAGCGTAAGGACAACCAAGAGCCTAACAATGATGGAATTCCTTATTGTATTGTGCACAAAATCTTGTCACAACTGTAACATATCTATAGTTGTCAGATGAATCAATTTCAAATTTTATTCTAAACATTGTAAGCATGCATGGCCTTCTTTGTATGGATATAATAATGATTACTTGAAATAGCTTTTATAAGAACTGTAACAATGACCTTTATTGATAAGAAGGATCACTCGTGGCAGCAAGGTATGATGAAGCACGGTTCATGGCATTCACTGCAACAAAATGTGTGTAGCATAGGAGGTTGAAGAAATGCCCACCATAGATTGTTCATCTTAAGGATACAATGTTGGGATTCAATAAATGAGCTAACGCATCACTACCTTCTACCTCAAAACAATACTTGTGTTGGGCATCGTCTTGGATGTGAGGGAGTTTTATTCCAATCAATTATCAAGATAAGAACATTACCAACCTTCTAACTCAGGACACTATTTGTGTTGAGCACAACTTTGTAGATGCGAGGGGGGTTTGTTCCAAATCCAGCATAAGAAAGCTAAGTACACAAAGAGCATTGCTACTTTCTATCTTGAAGAACTTAGAGTGCATGAGCATCAATTGGTTTCCACTTGTTGCATGTGACGGAGGTTTGTTCTAAATGCAAGAACATATATAATTGAACGGATATCCTAAGCATTTTGTACGACCAACCATAGAATCAGGTTTTGCAAGGAAATATTTGTTTCGATTTTTTGTTCGTAACTAGTGTTTGTTCATCATTAAGTTCCAGCTGAAAGGGACCAAGTATTTGGGATGCAAAATTCCACTTGCCTGCGCAGACGTTTAATATTCCTTTAAGGAACAATGTTATTAATATCACAATGAGGTATGGCTCCTTTCAGTATTGCGAGACAACATACAACGAGGAGATAAGGTTTAGACTCAACCTGAATTTGAGGAGTTTGAGTAGATCGGATACATTTTGATGAAGTGAATCTCAACACTCTATGATAGCAAGAACCATTCCACAAACTTGTAATTAAATTTTATGAGAATCAAATAACAATAATCCCCTTGCCTATTGACATTTCTACTAGAGAACCTCTACACTAAAACTCTCAATTCAACTTACAACAAAAGCTATCAACCACCTGCTATCTCCCAGGGAATCAGCCATGCACCTAGAGAGAATGATTACGAGACTAGTAAAGTCAACATCAAATTAAGTTCGTTGGTAGAAACAAAAACTACCAACTCTTTTTTGGGGGAATTTTAGAAAAAAACAAATCCCTTTTTTTCGATTCCCTTCGATAAGTCAACAATCGTTTTGTCTAGCTTTTACAAAAAAGAGGTTATTTGTCCATTGAATTCATCATGCATGTTCTCTCGGCTTGGAAATATAATGTGAGCTTCTTAAATCTGGATTTTTTTTTGTTGAATAATGCAACATAATTTGCATTTCTACGCTTATAATAATTTAGCATCTCTTCATAATTAATGGGGTTTAAGGTAACACTCTGGCTAGAAGTCATTTAGGGATTTGGGACCATGTGCTCTTAAAAATTATTTTTTAAATCAAAGGGTTATAGTTCAATTGGTTGAGTACAATTGATGAGGGTGATGATATGTTCCTTGATTATACCATACACGAAGGTTCCAACTGTTGGAAGTAATATGAGATGAGGCCAGGATCATGCCCCGGGAACTTTGGTGAAATGAATACCCTTCAGTCTTTGGCTCTCAGCCAAAGAAGTATCGGCATAGGCTTGTGCTCCCATATCAGATAGAAAAATGAACATGTGGATGATATAAAATCCTCCATAAAAACATATATTATTTTAACTATTATAGGTGGTTTTTTGGTTCATAAGTTTGTTATCATTGTATTCTCTTATTGCTTAGCGGTTTTTTAAAGTGATGCTTGTAAACGATTTAGAGTTAAATATATATGAGAAGTATCTTATTTTCTTGTGAATGGTTGAATTATTATAATAAATGAGGTGCTATTTGTTGTGACCTTTTTCACACATCACCCCATTCAAATGGGGATCCCCTAATTTTTTTGCTCCATTCTGGTCTTTTGTCCTTCCGGGGATGTCCCACCATTTGACCTAGGTAGAAATATTGTTCAAGTCTGTGAAATTAGGGTTTCCTGCCATCCAGGCTTTTAAAGGTCAAACTGGGTTATCAAATTGAAATCTGAGCTTAGTACAACAATCATAAGGCTTCCAGCAAAGTCCTGCTGAATTTTTATTGAATTCTGACAACTAACTATTTATAGTAAGTACTCAATCTGAGATCACTTCATCAGGATTCTGGAATTCTATCAGCTTTGACACATTCAGAACACATCAAGCTACTCGCACGTAAATTTTGAGCCAGATTAGACAACTTGCTATTTTTAGCAGTTCAGGCTTCAGGAGCCATTTTCAAGGGTCAAACATATGATTCTTCATTGCATGTCCGGAGATTACTTCTGGGTTTCTCAAAACCTTCGCAACGATATAGCATGCAAATCGAGGCGATCACTTTTAGAGTTCAGCCTTCAGAGGCTATTTTTAGGGTTTGTATGCAGAGTTTTTCAGCGCATGTCTGAATATTCCTTCTAGGTTTTTCAAGAGCTTCGCAATAGTGTGACATGCATGCAAAGAGGATCAAGTTTCGAGGACTTACTATTTTTAGCCAATACCCACATGCAGACCAGTTTTCTGGGTTTTTCTAGGTTTCTTGAGATCCCACAGGCAATATGACATGCAAAATCATCCGACAATGGATGAGTCACATTTCAAAAAATTTCTATAAATAGCAACTTCACCCCAGCCACCCAACGCTTCAGTTTAGCATACAGAGCAACATGCAGAAGAAACAAAGTCAAACGGAGACCGTTCGGGATACATGCAAGTCAAATTAGGGTTTCCGCTTTTATAGGGGATGAAATCTAGAAATTGTCAAAATGAAGTACCCCACCAATATCGGCATACTTCAAGGTACCTACTGGCAAAATTTGAGCGGAATTAGATAACTTACTATTTTTAGTAAGTCAGGGCACGACTATAAATAGCAAGTCTGCACCCGAGGTTGGCATGAGCATGACACTCAAGTTATCAGGATCAAGCATAGCAAGTTTCAAGTCAAACGGAGCTACTGAAGTCAGAAAGTCAAGAACTTACTATAAATAGCAGGTGGCTATAAATAGCAGGTCAGGGCAAGGGACTGGCAGGAAATAGGTTCACAAGGCAAAGAGGATCATATGGTGAAATTTTTAGGCAAAACGGAGCAGTAGAGGTCGAAAATCAAGGGACTTGCTAAAAATAGTCTGACTTGCCAAAAATAGATGGTGAAGACGAAAGCAAGTAGAGGTATGAAATTTTTTTCTAAAGTCTGGAAAATAAAAGTTGTCTACCCAATATGCGCCCACCTCAAGATTGATAGCTCGAAAATATTCTAAGTATGAAATTGGAAGTCACACATGCCAAATGCGCCTTCACTTGGAAGCTCCTCCATCAATATGCGCCCAAGGGTAAGAATATCATTGGAAAATCTTCTAAGGCACAAAATGAAACTAGGCATGTGGAAATGCGCCCTCTAGTGAAAGTTCACCTTAGCAAATGTGCCCACCTTGATGAGTCCCTTAAAACGTCTAAGTATGGAGAAATGGAAGCATGCTAGTGAAAATGTGCCCTCATATGAAAGCTCCTCCATCAATATGCGCCCAAGGAAGAAGAGGATAGGTGAAAAGCGGCTAAGTATGAAATTGAAATTGCAACACCTCATTTGCGCCCAAGGGTAGTGATGCCTTGAAAAGTTCTAAGGCGTGGAAAGTGAAAGTTCACCCTATGAAATGCGCCTCTAGATAAAAGTTGTCTACCCAATATGCACCCAAGGAATTGGCTCAAAGCGCCTAAGGCAAAATGGAAGTAAGACCTTTAATTCGCGCCCAAGGTAAATAAAGATAAATGAAGGCTAAAATTGCCTAAGTTCAAAATGAAAGTACCTCCTCTAATTTGCGCCCATGAAATAAAAGTGGACATGGCAATTTGCGCCCTCACATGAAACCTCCATTGCTTAAATGCGCCCACCAAGGTAGAGACTTCAAAAGGTTTCCAAGTCACAAATGAAAGTATCAAGGGTGATTTGCGCCCATGATGAAGATTGAAGTAAACAAGTGAAAATGCGCCCACCTCAAGTGTGAAGTTGTCTAAGGCATGGAAAATGTGAGTAACCCATGTCATTTGCGCCCAAGGTTGCAGAAGGTGAAAACGCCTAAGTGTTGAAAGTAGAAGTAGCACATGCAAAATGCGCCCTTGTGCTAGGAGTGGTTAGGCGAAATATTTCTAAGGCAAGCAAATGGAAGTGCCAAGGTAAGAATGCGCCCTTGAAGGGGTTGATGAAATTAAAAACTCCAAGGCGTGGAAAACAAAAGTAGATGGGTGGAAATGCGCCCAGCAAGGATTGTTATTTGAGAAAAAGCGCCTAAGGCAAGTAAAAATGAAAGTGGACATGCCTAAATGCGCCCACCATGGAGGAGTTAGCACAAGAAAAAGAAGAGAAGAAAATGCTAAGGCATTGCAAATGAAAGCTCACCCTCCCTTTTGCGTCCATGAAATGAGGACTTGAGAAAAATTTCTAAGTCATGAAAAATAAAATGCCAAGGGGTTAAGTGCACCAGAGGTGTAAAGTGAAGAAATTTTTTCTAAATGAAATAAATATTTCATCAAGAAAAAATATATGCCTAAGGGGGTGAGGATTTAAATTTGCTACTAAGTGTGTGAAGTGGAGAAATTCCTAAGGCATGGAAATTTAAAATTGAATGAGAAGAAAATACGCCTTGAATATGGGTGAGCTTGAAATTTATTTTTCCTAAGGCAAGCATGGAGATTAATAAAGTGGTGAAATTTTATTTCCAAGGCGGAAGCAACTGATATATTTTTCCATGGGTCAAATAAAAATTAAATGAACCCGTTTAAAAGGCACCCATGGGTTGACAGAGTTGAAAAATTAATTTCCTAAGGGAAATTTTGATATTTTCAGATGAAATTCGTTTTGACTAGATTATTTTCCTAAGGGAAATTAAATCTCAGAGGGTGGATTAATTTGAGTAGGCAAGTGATTTCTGTCAGCGGGTTGAATTATTTTAAAAGAGAAGATTTAAAATGTCTAAGGCGAATCGCGCAAAGTTGATGATTTAAATGGCAGATGTTTTAGCAGGTTGAAAATAAATTTAAATCTCCCATGAATTTTTTAGAGTTGAATTTAATTGAATATGGCGAGAATTTTTAAATGAATTTTATTCAAATCAAGTCAAGTGATTTTCTCGCGAGTTGTTTAATTACCAGCAGTTAACTGGTAGACTAGAAGGGAAAATTCAAAATTTGAAGAAGAAAGAATCTTCATTAATGGTGATTGCCATGATGACTGGCTGATGACTAGCCCACTACTGTGCCTAAAATGGAAGATGCTAAACGGAGAGAGTGGAGAATTGATGAAGGTACTAAAAATAACCCTAGCACTAATTGGCAGAATTCTTTGAGAAGAATTATTTAAGCAGTCTTGTCTCTCATTTCCTCTCACATTTTTCGAAGTTGCTGAGAAGAGAAGTTCTTTGAGAGTTCTATTTTATTTCGAAGTGTTGAGTTGTTGAAAGTGCGAAATTGCTGGAGGATTTATTTATCAAGCTGTTGGGAGTGTGTGCTGCAATTTTCAAAATTGTATGCTGGAGAGCTGAGGTTTTATTTCCAAGCTGTTGAAGTTGCTACAATTTTTTTTTGAAGTTGTAGAGGTTCTCGAAGTTGTTGCAGATTTTATTTATTTGAGCTGCTGAAAGCTAGTTGCTGTTGAAGTTGAGAAGAAATTCGAATTTCCACACTAACAGTGATCTCTTCATTCTTCAAGTTGCTGAAGTTGAAAGTTGAAGGTTGACAGAAGTTGAAGCAAAAGATTTAATTTATTTTGTGTTGGGAAAATTGTTGAGTTGCTGAAAGTTGTTAGTGTGCTGCAAATTTTCTTCGCCAGTCGGAGGCCAAGTTGCTGAAAGCTTCTTTCTAAGCTCAGAGTTTTTATACAGTTTGAGGTTTGGAGTTAGAAATTTATGTTGAGAGATTTTATTTTCAAAGCTAACTCCATATCCGCAACCGTCTCGAAAATTGTTTTATTTTATTAAAAATCTGTAATCTAACTTATTGTTATTTTATTCTATTTCGCAGATGGCCGGAGCAAAGGATGTTGCAGGAACAAGCAGAGCCGCAGGCAGAGCTGCAAACACTGAAACGGGCAAGGCTAGCTCATCCCGGCAGGCAATGATCAAAAGGCTCGCCAAGTCATTTCTTCCAAAATCGTCAATTGTTTCAAAGTTGGCAGGATTAAGTGACACCAACCTCGGGTCATTTATTCTGAATGCACTCAAGTCAAGGATGTACGGACTGGGAGGCCATCAACCGTCAGTCACGACACATAACATCATGAAGAGTGGTATCTACGCAGCCGCCGGTTTTCCACCAGCAATTCAGTGCTCGAAGCTAATCATGGAGTGTGCAAATTACTACAAGCCGGAGCGTAGAACCATTGTCTCTCCGGATGGCAAATTGCTTGCCAACTTCATGCCAGATGCCATCGGAGAGGCATTTGGGATTCCTACTTCCGAGAGAATGCTACACAGATCAAAAGAGAGGGCAGATAAAATGTACTCCTTGTTCGAAAGGGTTGCTGCGGTCATCAACAGAGTCTGGATGCAGAAGCCAAAGCCACCTCACACTAAACTCCCGAAGCAGATAATTGCCGAAGATGTGAAACAGGAATACTGCGACTTAATGATGATGTTGAGCCGAATAAATGGGAGTGCACAGGCCTACTTCTTCGAGCCTTGGATGTTCTACTTCATCGAGATCATCTTGGAGGGAAAGGAGTGTGTTGACTGGGCAAGAATGATTAGTGATAACATAGATGAATAGTTCAGGAGCCTGAGGAGACGAAAACCTTTTACATGAGCTCGTATGTGATATATATGCTGGCAAGAATGACCAAGTACCGAGGGATTACATACAAGGAACCAATTGGCAGTGCCCCTGACCAGTTCAAAATCCATGAGGCCTGCACGCAGTTACATCTAACTAACCCTGCCAGTTACAAGCGGGCTAATGATGCATTCACAATGCACATCACAAGGACCCTTCAGCGGAGAACGCAGCAAAGAATATCCAAAGAGGCATAGGCATTGATAGAGGAATAAGGATATTGGCTCATCCAATTCCCAAAATTCACTTACATTAGGCTGCAGGGGTTCACTTTGTATCCATACCGGCTACCGAGGTACCCCACCGATCACATTGTAATGCTAGAAGTATCTAGGCAATTGATCGCCTATGATAAGATTCAGAAGAAGAAAAAGAAGGGAGGACTTGACTTCCCTATCGCCATGGGGAATTCCACTGAGGTGTGTCCCTCCTTGCAAGCAGCTCGAGAGGCAGAGGATGAGCTGCAATTCTATCATCTATCGTATCACACAGGCAGGCAGGATTTCGATCCTTACAGAAACATCCGAATGATACAGAACGTTGAGTACCGACACAAGGCCCACATTGAGGACTTTTGGGCAAATGTTGTTGATGAGGTTGAAATAAGGAAAATGATGTTTTCTAGGCTTCCCCTCAAGTTGATCAGGGAATGTGAGATCATTCCAGTTCCCAACTAGGTGGAAGAAGATGTCAACGTTATACAGCCTGACTATGATTCAGTCAGGGATACTCCGATCCCACCACCTGATTGGTCCGAGCCAAAAATCATGGACTTGGACACGCTCTCTATTCCGGTGTTGACTTTCACAAGGGCTTGGGTCGATAGACATGTATACAGACTTAAGAGCAGATCAATTGCCCTTACTTATGACTTGATGGGTGACCAAAGGCCGCTATCGGTGAGAAGGGGAAAACAAGTTGCTCAAGCACCGGAAGCACAAGCAGAAGTACTAACCCAGCTGATACCGTTGAGGATGGAACAAGCATCACCTATGCACTCACAAACTCAGTCTTCGAGTTTGAGAGTGATTTCATTATTTGCTGATCAGAGGGCAGGATTGGGTGAAGAGCGGGAACTTGAGGAGGTGGATCAACCCAACATCCGAGAATCATATAGTATAAGCGTCAATGCATCCAAGGCTGGCCGATAAGAGGAAGAAGAGGAAACAGTGGCCGACACCCGTTTCCAGCAGATGTTGGACATGACATTAGAGGAAGAGGAAAACACAGAACAGGGGACCCAAGGGTCAAGAGATACGCAGCTCGTGGATGATGATGAGCCCGAGCAGAACAATGCAAGAAGAGAAGAAGTACACGAGGTGGAGGCAATAAAAGAGCAACCCCTCGTCATTTGCAATCCACAGCAGACAGTGTCGGATTGGCTCACGGATAGAATGAGAAGAGAGCCTGAGGATGATATAGATCCAGCCATTGAGATGGAGGAATTCTTCAAAAGGATTAGTGCGCCTCCAGAAAAGAAGAGAGCCAGAAAATTCTCGAAGATTTCGACTGACGAGTCAGGCTCCCGCACACTCCAAGTTGCTGTCCCAAGGGAGGAGTATGATCGAGCCGAGGAGAGGCCCGAAAACTATGTGATCACCACCGTAGAGTTGGGTCATCCTACAAGAGCCCAAATTGTCGAGGAGTTTGATAACTCCTATCAGGCGCTGAAAGACCAGTTGCTTAGAATAGAAGGGAAGTGTAAGAAGTTAAAGAAGGAGCACAAAACCTTGATTGGATATGTGCAAAGTCTAGCGCGTCCAGGTGAACAGGTAGACCCAGCAATAGAACTCCCACCTGAGCTTTCGAGGGAGTCAGTTATTGGCTTGGAGGACTTAAAGAAGATGGAGACAGAGGCAAACAAATGGGTCAGCCATGTTTGGGCTGATACAAAAAAATTTATGGAGGACCTCGTCGATGCTTATCAGCAGGCCTCGAATATCTTGGCACGCATAGATGTGGTGGATCAAGCCTGGGGCGATACCCACATCTATCAGACGAAGACTGTTCTTCGTCTAGGGGCTTTGATGCATATACCTCTACAGACTTTGGAGGTGTAATTCGGGAGGGCGACAGGTATGACTTCACCAGTTGGTACTCCTCGGTGGTCACAGGTCGTGGGTTTCACGATGCAGCAAGGGCAGATTCAGCCAGAACCAGGAAGGCAATGGGTAACATCATGGAGGGAGTTCTTAATACACTGGAGGCCATATTTGCTAGGAGGCTGGCTCCAGAGGAAATAACTGTTGATGGCTTGAGAGACAAATTGGCTCCATTCTTCTCGGCTGCGAGGTCGCTTGTCCAGGATGACTTTGAGAATGTCTCCACTTTCTCCAGTATAATTCAGAATACCCAAGACGCCTTGGTGGCATGGAGGAAGTCTTACACTCGGCACGAACAAATAGTAGCGGTCTTGGAATTTCAGCTCAACCACATTCCACCAATTTCAGTTCAGGAGGTTGAGGCGGTATTGGTCCGGTTGATCGAGTTTGCACTTAGAGAACAAGACAATGGGAACGCTCTGCTGGATGAAGATCTTCTGGAAGATGATGATGGGCATTAATTGCTCATTATGGTTCCTGCAGGGGAGTGGAGAATATTATGTGCATTTATTGCCCCACTCCTCTCTGTGGCGATTTTTAGGGCAGAAACCCTAATTAGGGCATAGGTGGCTCAATCTGAGCCCTTTATTGTAATTGAATCTGAGTCGTCCACTGAAATGGGCTAACTATAAAAGGGGCATCCCCCCCTCATTTGTAATCGATTAGAATTAGAATTGAATCAGAGATAGAGTTGAGCTAGAGAATAGAAGGCATATAGCATTTAGCTTTGAAGTTAGCTTAGATTGAGGAGGGAAGAAAACTTTCCTTTGAAAGTTTTGTAAACGATTGTTGTGAACATTTTTCATAATACAAAGAGTTTCATTGCTTGGTGATTTCTTCTTTTGTTATGAGTAGCTAGCAAGGCCATTTCATCTTTCCAATTCAAGATAGATAGAGTAAAATAGACTTTTAATTCATGCAAGTAGTCGTTGAGTCTGGACAAGTCTTCCTTTATCCATACCACTAGCAGGCTTGCTAACGGTAAGTCCGCCCTGCGTGGTCAACTGGAATTTCGGAACCTAACTTCGATTGTGATTTGTATGTGTTCATTTGCATCGTTGTGATGGGGTGCACATGTTGAATCATAATTTGAATATCTTATTTATCCTTTGAAGATTGCACCTACTTTGTCAAAGTTGTCCGATGGGGAGGCGAAACAAAGTTTGGTTTGAAGATTGTTGAAGCTAATCCTCACATTCCACCCATTTAGAAGTAGATTGTAGAATTCCTATCCCTATCCCTTTAAATTCAGTATTTCCCGATTAATTTAGGAGTCAGAGCAATATTATCGAATCATTCATGTCTTAACTGCTTCACAAAATCGAACAACTACGTAAATCCCCTTGAATACCCAGCATATTCACATTAGCCAACTGAGTCTATTCACGATAAAAGGAACCTTGGAGTTCAACGCATGAACTTTCACGCAATCTTAGCATGTAGAATACTTTGATCAAGAGAGAATAGAATGACCGTTGGGCATTTTTATTCTGTGTTGGTGTTGTCATAAAACACACGTCAACACTATTTTTGTTAATTTTTTCTCCAAAAGAAGTTTTCGAAGTCAAATCTCTCACTATATTAAAATTTTGTTAACATTGCTTGCCTTTATATAAACTTATTAGTATTATTTCTCTTCAAGATTATTGTGAACACTGTTAATGGGGAACACGACAAGTTTTCAGCTCCCCACACTTTGTGAACATTATCTACTAATGACATGAGAAATCTGTCACCCATAAACCAAATTGACTTGGCGACAGAGAAACAAAAGCAAATCAAATTGACCTGAGACAGAGAAAGCAAAGGCAGATACTCGGCATTGATAGCCATATGGCTTTATCTAAAGACTTTATTTTCAAAAAACGAACATTGTGAGCCTTAGATCCATGGGAGGATCATAAAGTCTTAGTCTCAACTTAAACCTACATTAAGCCTCTCTCCAACACGCCAAGATATCAAAAGAATTTATAAACCAACTTATCTTTGATAAAACATATCATATTGAAATCCATGTATATCAACAAATGCACTTCCATAAAATCATTAGCCACCAAAGCTAAAATTCAACTCTCTCAACAAAGTTTTTATTAGCATTACACTTGCTAGATCCAGCATTTCCTATCAACAAAGAACAGCAAGCAGATTCCATGGAATCCTATTTCACCAATACTTCCTCCTATTCTACAAGACTAAAGGCATTAATTATTGTTACAGCTTACATAGGTTTTGTAAAATCACAATACACAAGAATTTAATTTCAAATAAAGCAGTAACTAATATTGATAGCAACAGTTAGAATTAGATGCTTCTGTTGGCTGGTGCCAATGTGATGTTAGATGCGTGTTGCCTTGTTAACGGCGCTCTTAATGATGTTAAACATCCTGTCTCAAATCTTCGGACATCACTTCTTGCTAATCTAAAATGTATTCTTGTGTTATGATATTCAACAACTCCTTTGCTAAACCATAGAATTATGTTTCATCAATCATAACACCAATTCCTCCAGTTAGCCAACGCCAATAACACTAACAAATGCTTCAGCTCACCGAAGCAGATTTCACTAACTAAAACATTTAGACTAAACAAGCCAACAACTGATATGAAAAGCGGAGAGAAAAGATTCTCATAAAAATCTCTCAAGTTAAGTGATAATTAGCAATTATTTTATACAGATATGAAAATTTGAGAAGATGGAATGTCTTACTATTAAAAAAAAAGTTATGAAAGACATAGTCCTGCTACTTTCATGTGCTTGAGCCTTGAATAGGTGAAAGGATTACCATTGTTAAGACTTTCTTTGTATTGCCTTGATTGCTCTTTTGCTCAGTAATGTTTTCATGAATTACAAATTAATCATAGATACATGTTAAAAAGAATTATTGTCCATGATAAAATACTGAGCCTTAAGGTATCACTGAGTTCAGGAGTATGTTTACACACTTTTTGGATGCTGTCAATTGGCAGAAGAATTCCCCAAAATGTTGGTTAGCGATGCTGCAAAACTTCTATCACTATCGCTAGAGCCCTTCCACATTTTTGGTAGAGATTCTAAGGCAAAGATCCTGTGGAGGGGGTTAACACAGCTATTTTTGGTTGCAGGTGGTTCCATTAACCTGTGCAAAATGTAAAACAGTAAAATATAGAATCTTTCCCTAGAATGCAAGTGGTGATTTTTCAAGAATGAAATTTTGGGCAAGAAATTTGCAGCGCCCAATGCTGTCAATTGGCAGAAAAATTTCTCAAAATGTTGGTTAACTGTGCTGCAAACTTCTATCCCCATCGCTAGAGTCCTTCCACATTTTCGGTAGAGTTTCGAAGGCAGAGATCCAGTGGAGGGGGTTTACCACAGTTATTTTTTGTTACAGGTGGTTCCATTAGCCTGTGCAAAATGTAAAACAGTAAAATATAGAATCTTTCCCTAGAATGCAAGTGGTGATTTTTTAAGAATGAAATTTTGGGCAAGAAATTTGCAGCGCCCAATGAGATAGAAAATAATAAGCATACTGTGGTTATATGGGTTTTGACACCATAAACTCTACCTTGAAAGTTCTGATAAAATATCTCCCCCAATGTGTAATATAGAATACCAAGCAGTCCATATAAAATCATATATTTTATAACAATTTCAAGGAGTGTTATTCCAAAATTGGAACCCCAACATTTACCCAAATTACCATAATCACATAAAACGACACAACCCTTGTATCAACTCACCCATAATACTCAAACTACTCATGATAATTTGGAAGAACTTCTCATAAAATAAAGATTTTAAGTCATCCAAAAAAAAAGGTGACTCCCTTACATACCCACACTTCCATACACAAAAAGGAGTTATAATGTTTTTAAAATTTTGGGAATATTTGCAAATTCCAAACAAATGAAATTATCGCATAGATTTTATAAGGATATCAAAAAATATAATTTTTTAGAATCATTTTATTTGGTTTGTATATCCTTTCTCGTGTCACTTCATTGTCCTTGTCGCCTTGTGTCATACTACTCTTAAGAAAAGAAAATTTCTACATTTATTGTGGGCTTCTTTAGTTCCTCTCACCTTTAGGCAGTTATTTTTCCTTCCCTTTTTAATAGCTGCCAACCAAAGTTGCCCCACATTTGATGCTAGGGCTGTTGGCTTAGGAAGCTCAAGAAAATGACTCTAAAGCGCCCATGCAAGTTCATTTCAAAGGTGGTCCATGAGGTAATGCTCCTATTCCTGATGTTATCTTGCCTATTCATGATTTTGAGAATGTCACAAATGGCTTGAAGATTACGCCCTATTCGATTACTTTGTGGGTAGAATCCCCTCTAAAAGCATGCTCAGATACTAGATTAACTCTTACTAAACATCTTTTTCTCTTTCCTTTTGATGAAGTCAAGTTTACCAAGGCCATTTTAACATGGCCCCTAGTACATTCAGTCTCTTGCTTGTTTTTTCCCCATGGACTCAAGACTTCATCATTTTAGGGAGTGCACTCTCTGTGTCCCACTCTTGGTTGAATTTCCTAGGCTTCCCTTGCCACTCTAACCCTTCTTAGACAACATAGCAACCCCTATTAGGTGATTCATTTCTTTTCAGCTGACCCTCAAAAAAGGACTTGTATCCAAGTTGACCTATACAAGGATCTTAAGGAGTTCATTGAAGTCCAAATAGGAACTCAAAGCTTCACCCAATAGTTCATGTACTTCAATTTACCAAATACCTATTATTGATGCCAATGTTCAAACCATAAAATCTGAGATTGCCCCCTAGTTATTCAACATCCCAAGCCTCCACACAAGCAATCTTTGAGGGATCCTCTATCATGTCTCGTTCTTAATTAAACTCAATCTATACGTATTAAGTTTGTTCTTTGTCTCTTGTGTCTCCCCTAGTCTTGTTTCGATGTGTATTATCTTCTTCTGAGTATGTCCTTCCTTCCAACTCTATTTTTCTTTCTTTTTATCAGAGTTTTAGACTTCTCCATTCTATCATGTCTTCCATCCTTCCTCGGCTCTTCCTTTGTATTTGTCAAACTTTCAGACCTATCTTTATCGGCATGCTCGTTACTCGAACCTCAACGCCCCAATCTATTGTATGAATCTTGTGGTATTTCCAACTCCCAAACCCCGAGATTTCCACCTTTGTTTTTATTCTCTTTCCAATGCCCAACACATGTCGTAATGTCATTTAATGGTTTATTTTGGGACCATAACTTCCCAAGGTGGGATTTTTCCACCCATAATCGTTGTTCAAATTTGAAGATGTGGATTTACATTGTAGCCAACTTGTTATTATTGGGATGGATATAAAAGGGTGGACGTGTCCATTGAAGGATCATCGTCTATTGCTTTACACAAACCCCTATTTCGGAAACCAATTGAGCACTTGTATGGACAAAAACCTTTTGGCTGGAGAGCAATCTCATTCAAGGATTAAATTGGAGCTTCATTGATCACAAAATTTGACCACTCTATACTTGGCCCAAAATTGTTGTTGCAGGCATGAATATGAAATTTAATGCTATTGTAATTACCAAAATTGAATGCTATTTGAATGTAACAATCTTCGTTTGCAATAAGGAAAAGATCGGGATTTTGCATTTTTTATTTGTTGTTTGCTAGTTATAATGTGTTGGTAATGATAAAGAGTGAATAGTGAATTAAATCTGAGTTATTTAAGATCCAATTTGAATATTCAAATCTGATATAATTGTCCCAAATAATAAGTATTTGTAGAAGGTAAAAATCAGATTTGTATAAGTAGTTTAATAGGGACATCACAACCTCCACCCCAAAAAATGGGGATAGTTGGATTGTAGTGAACAACAAAAAAATGTTCACAATCCTAGCACTAAAGGGGAGTCCAAACGGGAGGCCTTGTATCAACAAAAAGTCAATTGCAGCTTGCATTTATTTCTTCACAACCAAATTCTAGGCCACCTTCTCCCATAGTTTCATGTTATTTCTATAGTCTAGTTCATGAAACAGAGGGCAAGCTTGTGCCTAAAAGATAAGGCCCTTATTGGGTTTTCAAGTTCAACATCAATTACAAAGGAGGATTTTTTGATGAACCATTATCAAGCTCTTAATGAGCTCAATGATAATGAAATGACTCTCGACTCCCATCTTAAATGAATTTTATCTCATGGAACCATTAGAGGTCTCACTAATCCTGAAAGGAAATACATCATGTGAGATGTTTGACAAAGATATTTTGATCTCAATGTATTCTATTTAAAGAAGTTAAAAATTGTCGGTTTCATGCTTTCTGTGATTTGTAGTGTCATCTGGCCAAAAATTCATTTTTTACTTAGTGATCATGAACTTGGTCGAGGACTTGCCACTTGGCAGTCACATTCTGGCTTTTGGATGTGACTCCACTAGTCGTGCACTATGGGTCCTATTTAATATTAATAAATATTCTCTTGGGATTGTTAATATTGATGCCTCCAATGATGCTATTGAAATATCTATTATTTGGGGTTGGATTGTGGAGTCTTTGCCCACTACCTCTTGGATCATGTATGGGGACTTCAATTTAGTTGAGTTGGCATTGATAAATGCAGCCGATTTCCTATGCATTGGACAACTAGCAAGCGAGAATCTTGGTATTAGATGCATGATAAGTTATGTTTTTCAATCCTACCGTTGGTCACTGTCATCCTAATTGTCTATGGCATACGTGGACTAATTTGAGAGCAAGTACAAAAAGAATTCTTAAAGGCCTTGACAAGGACATGTCCAAACAACCTACTTTTTCCTTTGCCAATTGTTTTCAATTACTAGTGGAGCCCTTGCCAAAGGTTGTCCTCTCACCATTTTTCAATCCAATTTTCTTTGGAATGGCAAATGGTGGGGCCTAAGGCATGGAAGAAAATTTTATTTAAGCACATTTTCATTGAATCATCAGCCCATGTTGGCTCACATTCTTTGCATTTAGAATCTTGAACCTAGACATGTTTGTGGGATTGGTCAGATCCAATGCTAGAATGATGCTATTAAATGGACACCCCACTTTTTGCAAATTCATGGGTGACTAACGCTATTCCGCCACAACTCATACAAGGCCACCACCTCAAAACTTTGATGGGTCACCACTGAGCTAGAGGCACTACCATTTTCTCCTTCTATATAGTGATGCATTGCCCAACTCCACAAACAAAAGAAAATTGCTGATAATCATACAACTCATAGGGCTTATCTAAAGGTTCATCTACATTGGCTCAAAATTGGGGATACAGTTTCCAAAGAATTCTTTCGATCTCTATAAGCTTGCCAATTATCATAGAAGACTAAGCATATCAAAGAAAGTCAGCGAGTTCTTATCAAATGTCCTACCATTCTTCAAGTTTTTGTCTACCATTATCAACAAGTTTTCCAAGCATAGCTACCTTTCACTAAAGCTAAACAAGCCTTTCAACAATGTGAGTGTGGTCCCCAACAAGCTCTTTGCTTTGTAGTGGGCCTTCTATGACCATCGTCTCACTTCAGCAAATCTTTGTGAAACGGCTTCCTATATTGCTAATGATAAAGCCCTTAGCTATGACAATTTCCCATGTGAACTTTATAAAGCCTTATGAGATACTGTCAGCCCCAACTTATACCAAATCTACTAGGAAATTTCTTCCTCAAATCCTTTAGGGGATCTCATAAATAAAGGCAATGTTAAATTCATACCTAAGGTTGGTGACCTTGAAGAAATTCGCAATTGGCAATCAATTACTCTTTTAAATACTTCCTACAAAATCATAGGTAAGGCCCTTGCATTACACATCTACAATTTTCTTTCACTTATTATCCACATAGGGAAAACCATTTTTATCGAAAGTCAAATATCCTTGACAACATCATTGTTCTTGGGAAGGCATAGAATGGGCCAATCATTCACAACATGTAATTTTCATCAAAATTGATTTTGCCAAAGCTTATGACCACATTGAATGGTCATTTATTTTAGATAAGCTCCAAGCTCTTGGCTTTAGTCTCAATTTTATCTAGTCTGTCCAAATGCTCTTTGTAGATGCCTCAACTTGTCTCACCATTAATGGCTGCCAATCATCATCTTTTGGGCTTTTTCACTTCATTCATCAAGGCTACCTTTGGCTCCAACTCTCTATGTCATGGAAGCTGAAAGATTTCATTATTTATTCACCAATGCGTTCTCACACTAGATAGTCAAAGGTACTTCTCTTCCCAATTCTATTCTCCAACTTGTCAATGGCTATTTTGTTGACGATTCCTTCCTCACTCTCTTGTAGGATCCAGATAATGTGAGTCAAGCATTGCAATATCTGAATACTTCTCGCCTTGCTTCTATCTCTAACATTCAATACCAAAAAACATAATTTTATCGCTAATCCTTCCTTGCCCAAACTCGCTTGGCTTGATTCCTTGTCATGTCCCCGAAATTGTAACACTAAAATATAAAGCATCAAAATGCAAGTAAATAAACAAAATACATATTAAAAATATGTCATTTAATATTATTATAATTATAATTATCATAAGATAATATTATAATAATAATTATCAAATATAGCAATATAAATATTAAATACAAAATAAATATATACCATATCAATATAAAATAAGATAAGTATATAATTACAAGCAGCAGCAATGATTACCAACGAATATATATATTAAGGTGCAGCAATATAGCCAGCGATCCCTAAAGGCAGCATTAAAGGTAGCGATTCCCTTTTAAAGTGGTAGCGCTGCATAAAGACTTCAATAGCACTAGTATAAAACAGCGATAGGTATCAATGGGAAGTAACTAGCATATCTAAGGGCAGCAATTGATATGTTAGGGAGGTTGGTTAACAAATGGTCAAATATTGTGTCTATTCTAAGGGACACCTCCCTTCAAGTAAAAGAAAAGATACATATGCAGATTTAAAGGAATATAACGGAAGGAAGGCAATGGAGAAATAAGAAAGGAGTCTGAACTAAAATAGCAGGAAGGAAAGCAGATATAAAAAGATCAGAAGTCTGAATTAAATCAGTAAATTATTCAGGAAGGAAAGGCATTGAATGAAAGGAACATCCCTGGATATAACAGCAGTTATATATTAATATATTATAATCATGGAAAACACATCAGAAGTCTGGAAAAGCAGCAGATGGGAATGAAGGAATATAACAGAAGGAAACCAATAAAAGCCTGTTAGGGAAACAATCAGAAATAAACAATGATCTGCACCCAGAAATGCAGCACCCATTAAATACAGTAAGGGATTGATATCAAGAAGTATGTATGAAGAAGAAGATAGTTTAAATGAGAGATAAATGAAGATAAATGATAAGTTAATAAGGGAAGTAAGTTGAATATAATTACGTATATATGTATATGTATATGATGTAATATACATATATATTACAATTATGCAATAATGATGCTTGCAGCAATCATTAATCCTTATTAGTCATTATTCAATTGAAACTAATCTGCTTGTTTCTCTTTAAGCAATATCTTCTGAATATGGAGAACAGATCAATTGAAGGAGAGGAACATAGTAGTACATACAGACCAGCAATCACAGAGGAAAACCGTCCAGTCCATCATAGCAGACTATTATTATCGAATATATATATTCAAGGGTATATTCTGCCAATCATTGTTCTACATCTGTATACATATTGCTTATAGATAATAAAGAATATTTAATGTATAATTTCTTATGATAGAATAGGAGATATACATGACTGTCTGAAACCCACCTTCTAGGAAGGGCTCGGGGTGTAAGCAAAAGGGGTAAACAAGGCTAAGTAAGTAAGCCGTTCTAGAGTTGACCATAATGGCTCCTAGGACCAGAGGGCACTTACACAAAGAGCCAAGTAACCCACTTACAACCCCCGCCCAATTCCACAAGATGGCAAGTGTCTTTGGGGAGTTGAGACATTGATGGGGAAAGCGGATACAAGCCGCCAAATAAGAGGGTTGTGGTAGACACCCTCCTAGACTTGGTGTAGAAATGGCTTTGGGCGGACCCATCATGTCCCTTCTCCCAAATCCTAGCGTGCTTGCATTAATGATAATCTATGGATGTGATGTAATTGCCCAACTCTAATAAGTAAGCATATATATATATATATTTGCATATTTGTTCAAGTGGTGATTGCAAGATTCAAATCGAGGATAGCATCATTCAAGAGATATTTATTTGGTAAAATGAACCCTAACCCTAATTTGATGCGATTTGTGATCAGTAGGCAAATTCTAGGGCAAATCAAGAGAGGGACATTACATTCCTACAACTAGAAATGGATTGTTCACAAGGAAGTTTGTAAGTTTCTCGACATTCCAAAAAATCTCTTCTAGTCCTCTTATGTGACCCTTTAGCAAGTTGTGCTCACTCGCATTGAGAAAAAATTGCACTTTTGGATTGCCAAACCACTTCCCATTGCTAGGATATTTCAAATTTGCTCCAAAGTGCTTGTTGTTGCTCATGTATTACTTTTCTTGTTGGGTTCCCTCCAAAGCTTCCTACCAAAAGTTGTAGAGGTTGCTCAATGATTTTCCAAGCAAGTAAAAGGATTTCATAGTCATCTCATAATTTTGTTGCCTTCCCCATGACTCTGGTAGTCTTGGCTTAATCGCTACCTAGAAACAAGGTCTAGCTTTGTGTATTAAGTGGATAATTTGAGATCTAGAAGGAAATGAAGCCTAGAAAACTCTCCTCAAACATTGTATTGTGTTTGGGATCCCTCATAGACAAAAAGCCAGGCATTGGCACATACCCTAAAAATATAAAATTTTCTAAATTGTGTCATCTTTATTGCCTTGGCCCATCATTGATAACCAATAAATAAATTCTTCAATGGGCTCCCTTAGTCAATTTATGCTTGGTGTTGTGCTTTGCCTCCTCTCAAATCCTTATCATGTGCCTAAGATTGCAAAAATTTCAAAAAAAATCTAGGTATGAGGGTTTTTGGACTAGGTTCTAGCCTTGGGCAAGATTCTAGGCTTCCGTTTACTACCATTCCTTTCCTTCAACTCTTGATTCCTTGCACCTCTGTGCTTCCTCTTTTTTAATCTCTTGTGGACTCTCGAGGTTCTCCTTGTCTACGTCACCCTCGATTCCCATGCCCTCGATTTCTCATGCCTTGGAAAATTAAGCCTTCTATATATTCAAGTCCAAGGCCTTGAGGATTCATTTATGTACTACATAGGCAAGAAGCTTAAAGTCTAACCCCAACATCCTCCTACATTTGACTCCCTAGTCCCAACATCCATTGCCCTTTCACAAACCTACATATTTATCTTTGTGTCAATACCAAAAGGCATTTGTAACCTAGAGTTCCAATCCCTACCACATCTTGAGTGGTCAAACTTTTTCTTGCACATGTGCTTAGGCATGGTGGTGTATCAAAACCTTGAACCCCAGTGAGCTTTGGGCTTCCTTTTGTGTTGTATTAGGTATGTCAAAACCTTAGTCCCTACTCACCTTTGGGAAGTCATTTGTAGGTGCATTTAGGTCATTTCATCCCTCACTCTCATGTTGCACAAGGTATTCCAAAGTCCTAAACCCTATCATATCATTAGAATTTGAAACTCTCTTTGCTCCCAAGTTAGACCGATAATGATTGACCTAAACCTCGAACCTCTCTTGATGCAAGCTCTAAAGTGAGACTTTCAAACTTTCTTCCAACTAGTCAAACTACACTTAGTGGTTTATTATCCCAATCCCCATTGCTCCACCATTTCCCTTCCTAGGCCCATGGACCTTTGCTTCCTCGATCACCTTTCATCCTTGCATCTCAATCCTCACTTCTTTGCCCAAGCATTCCTCTCACAAATCTCTCAATTCCGCACACCTTTGTGCATGGAAGTCCCCAAACCCTTGGATTTCAAGCATTCAAAATGTTTTTACTATTTGTGCAACTTTCCAACATGCAATTTTCCATAACCCCACCATTCAAACACCAAGCCCTATCTACTCCCCTATACTTCCTAGGACACCATTAATGCCTATAAATGATTATGATGGATTGTACAACAGTCCAAATCTCACCAAAATACTATTAAGCTCTCTAGAAGCATAGATCCAAATGTAAGAGGCCATGTGCATGTGATAACAAGTATATGCAACTTGGGCATGATAAATGAACCCTATCATCTGCAAGCCTATAAGCAGTACTCGGCTTATTCTTTGAGTGAGGGAAAGATGTTTTCTTGCACTAGAACATCCAATTGCAAATCTAAGGCCAATTGTGTTGCGGATTATTGTACTTGTGTGTGTCATACATTGACTTGCATGCAACCCCATAAGCCAGCCAAGCAACAAAGTGCACCAAGTAATAGAATGATATATATACAAGATAAACAAATGTAATAGAGGTTGGTCACTAAGCCGATTTCCTTACCGCATTGTGTCCCAGGTTATTCTAGGGTATCAAGTTATGTGTGTTTAGCTTTGTAAGAGATGAGGTACATTTGTAAATCAAGGGAATGGTAATCTAGTAAGGTTTTGCTTGTAAGTAAGTGTGCCCATGACAAGCTGTAGCATTTTAGGATGGGCTTTGAACCTAGTTGTCTCTCACTTGCCACATTAGTTGGCATGATTGTAATCATATTAGACTAAAGTATGACAAGCATTCTAAGGCATCATAAACTATGTGATGGTCTTTTCTTATTACATTTGGTGTGTTATTGATCTATAATGGATAACTAAGAATGTTTACTTGCAAGTTTCCTTATTATTTGAGTTTGTATGTGTATGTAAGCTATGTTCCATTGTTGATTTGCACACATGTTCTCATCCTCCTTACAAGATGTGACTCTCAATGGAGTAGGCATCAATCTGATTGAAGAAAAGCCAAACATCTTGCACTTTAATGTCTCTTATTAGCTATAGGAGTAGTTTAGGTTCCACCATGCTAGTATGATCTAGTGATGAAACTCATGGTGTATTCTATACTATCCTAAAACTAATTAGTATTTTGTGGAAGATGCTAGTATGTTGCCCATCTTATCCATGTGTATGCAATGTTAAGTGGATTCATTCCTAGGGACATAATATTGTTGTTATCTATTGCTGCATGGAAGGAGTGGATTATTATCTACTTGTTGAAGATTTTGTAGGTTTGTACTGTAGACATGAACTTAGTGACAAATCTTGGGGTTCATTGCATTTTGGGTATGGTTGCTTAAGGTCCTTGAATCTAATTGTTTATTTATCTTTAAATGTCTTACTATAGAGACCTCAAAGTAAAATTCTCACAAGAAATGGGCCATTCATTCCACTATTTACGCATAAGTCCTATCCATTAGCTTTGTTGATAACATCCCTGGCCTTAGGTTTTCAAGTCAATCTTAGAATTTGTGGGAATACATGTTTGAGAGCCAACACCTTACATGGCTTGGGTCTTCACACTATCCTCATCATGAGCGAGTCTATGCAAATTTGAGGCATTTGTGTTGATAAAAACATATGGCATGCTTAGGAAGCCATCAAGACATTGCTTATCTAGAATGGGAACAATTTTTGAGCTAAGATTTTTATCAACCAACAATCTCGTTGGTGGTCTCTTGTAATAGACCCCTTGCCAAAGTGTCCTGGGTGCATGCTTTAAGAATGTATAAGCATGGGATTTGTTTTATTTGAGACCTTCTTTCCAATGCCACTAAGACCTAGATTTCTTGGTCAAATTCAAAGTCAAATAGAAGCTTGGCAATCAAGATTTGGAATCCTACAACACTAATTGAAATCAGTTCCTCCTTAGATGATTCACAAGGTTGGAGTTTGTTGCATCAAACCTTGGTGGAAGGCTGGAATTATATGCTCAATGTTATGTTATAGATAGAAATTGAGGTTGATTAAGTGGCTTTGCAATTATCCCACTTGTGAAGACTCGTAGAGCATTGCGCTAATGTCCCTTGTACGATTGCTTATGTGTAGCCTTCCCTTATCAGCCAAGATCTCTCTCCGCCGCATGGGCATTATTGTGGTTGTAGCCATAGCTCCAAGTGTGGTGTTATGATATTTTTTAAAAATAAATACAAAAATTAGCAAAATAGAACACTTTGAGGGGGTTACCTCCAATAATCAAAAAATAATATATGAATTTAGTATTAGAAGTTATGATGATTTGGGAGACTTATCTTCCATATTTATAGGCATAACCACGTAAGGGCACACCCCTTCATCCTAACTATGAGGGCTTAAAATAGTAACTAAAACTAATGTTATAAGGTTAAGCATGCCACAAGTGTTAAACCTTATTATATTTAGAAAGATAAAATATTAAGGACCTAACATGCCCACCCCCTTTGGAAAAGCATAGCCCTCAATGCTTGGCAACTCTTGCATGTTTCTATATGAATTGTTTATCCTCCTATGTCGCATCTTCAGTTGGCAAATTCTTCCACTTCATTAGGAATTTTGAGATGGCTCTATTTCGCAATTGTTTCCCTCATTTCTCAATGATTGCCTCAAGTTCCAAAATAAACTTCCCTTCTTCATCTAATTGGAATATTGTTACCTATTACTTTTTTCAACAAGAGACATAGAAGATGGGATGAATTTTGAAAGATGGTGGAAGTTCCAACTTATAAGCTACACTTTCTATTCAATGGAGGATCTAATAAGGACCATAAAAATTGGGTTCAAGCTTGATGTTCTTAAGTTACTTAAGTGATAATTATTTATAAGGTTGCAACCAAATAAATGCCTAATCTCAATCTTCAAAAAGCCTCTCACTACAATGTTTGTTGCTTGTTGTTTGACCCTATTATGAGCCATAACTAAATTCTCCGTAAGGATTTGTAACATTTCTTATTGGTGTTGAATATGATCCTCTACTGCATGAACTTAGAAATGAGATTGTAAATAAGTAGTAGATGGTGGGTGGTAGCCATAAAGAGCCTCACATGGAGTCATCTTTGTTGATGTGTGAAATGATGTGTTATACCACCACTCTACTAGTGATAGCCATTTGGACCATTATGTCTATTTGTCAGAAGGAAAACAACATAAACATCCATCTAAACATTTATTCACAATTTCCATTTGGCTATCTGATTGTGGATGATAAGACAAACTATATGCTAGTTTTGACCCCACGTTGCAAATAAATTTGTCCAAAAGATGCTAGTGAAGATAGGATCATGATTACTCACAATTTTGGGAATCCCATGAATTTTTTGTACATTTTCCATGAATACTTTTGTCGTGGTACTAGCATGAAATGGATGAGAGAGTCCACAAAAATGTGCATACTTAGTGAATTCTTCCACAACAACCAAAATTACATCACAATTATTTGACTTTGACAACCTCGTAATGAAATCCATTGAAATTTCCTCCCAACATTGTATTGGAATGCCTAATGGTTATAAGAGGCCTAAAGTTTTCATTATTTCACCATTTTTTGTTGCCATATAAAACATTCAAACACAAATTTCTTTACATCCCCCTTAAGACCTTCAAAAAAATATATTTCTTTATACAATGATAGGTCTTTAAAAACCCTAAATGTCCTCTTATTAGTGAGTAATACATTTGAGATAATATGCTAGCTTTCAATTGAGAATTTTTGCACCAAAAAAAAGCCTATCTTTGTACCATAAGGAATCTCCTTTCCAAACATACTTATCTAAAGAAGACAAGTCATGGTGAAGTTTTTGAACAAGATTCTTTATTAGAGGATCATGTTGCCACTCTTCTCAAGCAACTTCCAACCATTCAAGTTGCAATAAAAAAAAAGCTCAAATCTTTGCTTCCTCTACTTCTTATTGAGAAAGGGTATTGGCTACAATATTATCCTTACCTTTATGTAAATAATTTGAAAGTCATACTCTAGCATCTCGGTTCTTCTAAAGATAGTTGTTGCTCCAAAAAAAAAAAAAATAGACTATCATGATCTATCTTGACTTTGAAATGCCTTCCTATTAAATATTGACATCACTGTTTAACTACATGAATAATAGCTAACAATTTTACCTCATATGTGGGCCTTACCAAGTTCTTTCCTTTGAGTTCTCAACTCTCAAATGCTAAGAGAAGCCCTTCTTGCATCAATAGTGCCTCAATTACATATCCAAAAGCATCACATTCTACCACAAATGTCTTAGAGAAGTTTGGGGTAACTAGCACTGTAGAACCTCTCTATGTCTAACCAACTTGGTGCTACTAGGTATACACACAACTCAGAGGATGAATTCCTAACTGAACAATTCATCTTTCACAAGAGGCTGCATTTAATTATCAACCAGGGACTCATAAACTTTAGACAGTGCTAGCACAATATATGCATTCATGGATCCTAGACATGTCCTATATCAATGGAGTATAGGCAATTACATGTGTTCAAAAGATTACAAAAGCTGAAAAAATGAAATGAAACGCTAATTTACAAAACAGGGGAAATAGATATAAACTGCTACCTTATGCTACGAGTACCTAACACTCAAGATTGTAACTGTCAACTACTAAAGAACTATAACTAATTCCTAGCTAATTCTTTCGAAGTATGAAACCAACATGAAGCTACAGAATTCAATCCAAAACTATAGAATAGCATTCGTGAATTAGAACACATGCATCTACTAGAAACTACTTAACTAATTTCAACAATGCATCATTTAATCTAACAACAGGAAATGAAGTGGAGTAGCAATACCTCAAGTGGCCCTTGCTTGAGTTGTTGCTTCCACAGAAGTTGTCAACACCTACTTACTTACTCAACAATTCATGATATCAACTAATTCTCTTTATTGCATAAAAACTCTAAACTCTTACATACAATCCAACAAGAATCTGATGAAGATTTCTTATTCAATAACACATATCTCTTGTTGTGATTGGTAACAGAAAAACTAGTTAACAATTAACAACTAAAAACAATGATCAGCAACTAGATTTACTCCTCAACAACAAATCCCATTATATAGGGTCTCTAAGGAGTTTTATTCCTCTAAGACTAAAAATAGACTCATAAAGTAGCCATCCACTCTTCCATAAAGATAGGAAGAGGACTTAGTCTAATAACAAAAAACAATAATTATAAAGCACGAGTAGAGAAACTAATTTAGAACACTATGTATAACGGTTAACCAACATGACAAGGACGTGATCTTGGGAACAGTCATGTCATAAATTAATGCCATTCATAACAGACTCCTTCTCCTCCTAGTGGTCTTATTCGATGAGCAAAAGTATAATGTGGTGACTCATGGTTGATCATTAAATGATCACCTTCACTCTCTACTAGAAGTGTCGTGCTTAGGTTGTTTTGACCTCTCCCTTGCAACCATCCACAATTCTTATGCTATGGCCTAGAAAACCTGTTGTTGCAGTTTAACAATCTTTCTTGCTGCAAGGTGTTAATTTCATTCCTAAGACATCCATATTATTAACAATCATAATTAAACATAGAATCATACTAAATCCCATAGACATTCATGCAAACATATATCAACATAACATATTTCTATTTTCGCATACTTAAGTCTGCTTTGAAGTATGTGAAAGGCAGATAAAAGATATACAAAGTCTTGGTAATGTCTGTGAAATTTAGCAGATGAAAGCATAAAACAGTAAAAGAAACTAGCCATTAATTGAACCCATCAACACAAGAGTGGAAGTAAAAGTTTTTTTAAAATTTTTTGAAATGCTTGGGTGGCTAGCTCTGAACATGAAAATAATCCTTCTTCAATAATGTTGTTGAAAGTGCTGCTATACAAGCATAGTTACAAACAGATTTTCTATAATATCTTGTTAGACCTAAAATTCCTCTCAAACCTTTGATATTTTTAGGTTTTGGCCACTCATTTACCACTGCAATCTTCTTAGGGTCCACCTAAACAACTTCATATGACGCCACATGTCTTAAGTATTCCACTTCTTTCACCCCAAAGACATATTTAGATTGTTTTACATAGAGTTGATTATCTTCTAATTCCTTTAATATCTTCTCTACATGTTCCAATTCCTTTAATATCTTCTCTACATGTTGCAAATGTTTTCCCAAGTTTTATTATAGATGAAGATGTCATCAAAGAATACCAACACAATTTTTTGAAAAAATGGACAAAATATTGAATTCATGAGGTTTTGAAAAGTTGATTGGGCCATTAGTGAGACAAATGACATAACTAGGAATTCATATTGAACATCATGTGTTCTAAAGGCAGTTTTATGTATATCCTATTCCTTTATTGGAATTTATTGATAACCTGAATGCAAATCTATCTTAGTAAAAATAACTACACCATTCAATTTATCTAATAATTCATCAATAATAGGAGTAGAAAATTTATCTTTAAGAGTGAGCTTGTTGTGCTCCCTATAATCTAGGCACACTCTCCATGACTTGTCCTTCTTTTTAACCATAATCAAGTTAGAGATGAATAGGCACTTTTGCTAGGACAAATAATTCCTAAATCCGACATTTCCTTGACCAATTTTTTGATTTCCACCTTTTGTTCATACGAATAGTGATAAGGTCTAGCATTAGGAGAAATACTTCCTAGTATTAATTCAACG
Source organism: Sequoiadendron giganteum (assembly GCA_007115665.2). Taxonomy (NCBI): domain Eukaryota; kingdom Viridiplantae; phylum Streptophyta; class Pinopsida; order Cupressales; family Cupressaceae; genus Sequoiadendron; species Sequoiadendron giganteum. The sequence continues at coordinate 139,806,620 of CM021102.1, read as the reverse complement.
GCATGATCATGGTCTCTAATTGGAGATAGACCCTCAGGCTCTTGAAAAATGTGTTGATGGTGTTGAATGATCTCTTGAAGTTTTGTTGAATGCTTTCATATCTTGTGCTTCTACAAAATGTAGTTGAATTTTTCCATCCTATGGGAGCTAATAATTTGACTTGGTGGTGATTTGATCCTATAAGTTTATACTTGTGTCCCTTTGCACTAAAAGTCAAATAATTCCTAAAAATTGAAGGCCATTGTTCCCAATAGTTTAAGCCATTGCACTCTTAAAACTACATCTACTCCAATACGGATAGCAAACATTTCTAAATCTAGGTAATAATCTCCCATTGAGAGTTTTATATAATTACATTTACCACCGCAAGAGAGTTGTTTCATATCAACTATCACAACCTAAAAATTAGAGACTAAATACACAAAGGAATTGAGCTCATTAGCTAATCTTCTATCAATGAAGTTGTGAGTACTCCTTGTCAACCAACAATGTCACCTTTCTCTTTTTAATAATAAACAACACTTTTGAGTGTTTGTGGTGTGCTTGTGACATTTAATGTATGTAGAGGGTAGTAATAGTTTCTTCCTCCTCTAAATTTGCATGCTCCAATTCCATATTTTATTCTTCTATAAATATTTCTCCCTCTTCTTCAACCTCACTTTCAATAATCATTAGTCTTATCATTATTACCACACTTATGACCCCTAGACCATTTGCTATCACAATGTCAATATAATTTTTTCTCTTTTCTCTGCCTCTTGTTGAGGAAAGAGCTTAGTTATTTGTCTTAGATTAAAGAAGTTGGCCCCATTTTTGTCGATAGGATTAGTCACGTTTCTATCTTTCTATCCTATGGTTTAACCTTGCACGGATCTTCCAATGGTGAAGTTTCATTGCTCAATATTCAATGCTTATTGCATAGCTTTTCTAACTATACAAGGTTCCAACAAATGAACATGTTTAATTCGATTATTAAGTCCATTGATATAGAAGTATAGCCTTTGATAAGGTGTCGCATCTTAAATCTAAATTGTCAATCTCATATGCTCAAAATTATATTTGGCTACAAACTCTATTTGTTTTAATTGTCACTTAGATAAAATAGCTTCCCTTCTATGGTTACTTATAGTGAACTAATATGTCATTACAAAATTCTTCCCAACTAAGCATTTGCTCTTGCTTTTCACTCATCATCCATTAGTCATCATCCATTAGTACCATTAATAAGGTTCAAATTCTAAATGTAGTGAAGTTAATGAAAGGAAGCAAGGTGTGGAAACATTTCCTACACCAATCTAAAGAGGATAGAGAGTGCAAATTTCTATCAAACAGTTACAATATAGAGATGCACAAATTACAAAGAATAGAGTAATAACAAAATCACAACAGATACATGCAAAACACACAACACAAGATAACACCAAATTTACGTGGGAAAAACCCTTTCAAGAGAAAAAAACCCACACTCCAAAAGCACGACCCAATGTATTCACTGTAAACAAACTGGTTACAATACAATCTCAGAGCCAAGCTCTTTCAAGAGTCACAAGTGCTGTTACAATTCTAGAATAATTCTAATAACATAACAATACCTAAAATAATCTCATTCACAACTCCAAAATACAAAACTTGTATTTATAGATTTTGCAAAATGCAAAGCACATGCACATGCAAAATTCACACCTCTCATAGCAACTTTCCATTTATGACTTTATCTTGAGTTATCTTCAACAAATGGAGCCCACAAAAATAAATAATAAACATAAGCAAATAATTAAATAATCATTCTAGGAATTATCAAAGGTTGAGACACCTTTTTCCTAACAATCTCCCACTTGTCAAACACCTTTGAAGAGCAAATGGAAACAAGAGGATTTCAATTGCTAGGGACTGAGGCCCATAGACTCTAAACACCATCTAAATTTTTTTGTGTTCACAAGCTTTGTCAAGGCATCTGAAACATTTGCCAAAGTGTCAACTTTCTCCAACTTCACCTTCCCATCCTCTACCATGTCACGAAAAAAATGGTACTAGACATCAATATGCTTTGTCCTCACATGGAAGGTTAGTTTCTTCGCTAAACATATAGCACTTAGACTATCACAATAGATAGTAATCAACCTTGCATCAAACCCAACATCTAAACACAAACACTTAAGCCAAATTCCTTCCTTACAAGCATGAGTAGTTGCCATATACTTTGCTTTTGTTATGGACAAAGCGACTACAGCTTGCCGCTTACTCATCCAACTAATAGCACCACCAAACATTGTGAACACATATCCACTAGTGGATCTTCTACTGTCAATGTCACTTGCCCAATCTGAGTCTACATATCCATGAATACTAACTAAATGTCGAGATCTTGTAGAATAACCATGAAAACATAGGGAATACTTGGAAGTACCCCATAAATATATGAACACTCATTTAACTGCATCCCAATGTACCTATCCAGGATTAGCCATAAATTGACTAAGGACTCCCACTGCTTGGGCAATGTTTGGTCTTGTACAAACTGTAGCATACATCAAACATCCAACAACACTCGCATAAGGTACTCCGGTCATGTCCTCCATCTCAATAGGAGATTTGGACAATCATCCACAGATAGCTTCATTCCCTTCAACACAAGAACAACCAACTCTCTACAAGTTGCCATGTTGAATCTCTCCAACATTGATTTCATGTACTTGCTCTGGCTTAACCAAAACTTTCTACTATCTTTATCACTTCTAATCTTTAGTCGCCATGAAGGAAAGTTGTCTTCACATCCATCTACTCAACTTTTAAATCATATGTTGCAGCAAGTGGTAACAAAAATCTAAAGGATGTCGGCTTAGCAACAAGAACGAATATCTCACCATAAGCAATTCCCTCCACCTGTGAGTAACCCTTTGTGACCAATCTTGCTTTATGCTTTTCAACAATTCCATCAAGACCAAATTTCATTTTGAACACCCATTTGCAGCTAATGGGTTTGCATCCATCATGTAAAGGTACTAGATCCCACATGTCCTTTTTATTTAATGCAACCATCTCTTCTTCCATGGCTTTTTATCCAGGAATCAACATTACTCATACCCATAGCCTCCCTTACCATCCTTGGCTCATTAGTGTTAGCAATCAAAGCAAAAATACAATTAGAGTCCAAAAATGAATATCTTAACCTTTCAGGTGAATATCCAAACCTATCAAGTTGTCACCTAATCCATGTGGACCTCCTCAAAGAATGAGATTGAGGATCTTCTTCTTCAAAACTTTCAAAGCTGCTAGAGCTCACTTCATCATCAGGTCCATCATGGGCTTCTAGTTCAACTTTCTTAGGGTTAAGAGGAAGTTGAAACAAATCTTCTTTCTTTTGTTCCTTTGTAGGCTGCAAAACAATGGAAGAAGGTTTCATCTCTCTAAAGATAACAATTCTACTATAAAGAACTTTTTCAGCCACTGGATCCCAAAGCTTGTACCCTTTCACACCAACACCATAGCCAATGAAGATACACTTAACTACCTTGTTCTCCAACTTAGACCTCTTCTCCCTTGGCATGAGCATATGCCTCGCAACCAAACACAAGAAGATGTCTCAATGAGGGCTTCTTGCCTAACCACAGCTCTATAGGTGTCTTCTCAACAAGTGCTAATGTAGGAGATCTGTTAACCAGATAGCATGCAATGGCAACAACTTCAATCCAAAAATTTTGTTCAAGGCCAACTCCACTCAACATACTCCTAGCCCTCTCCATCAATGTCTAGTTCATCCTCTCCATAACTCCATTCTACTGAGGGGTATATGGAGTTGTCTTATGCCTCTCAATACCATGTTCTTTCTAAAACTTATCAAAATCTTTAGAACAATACTCGTCACCATTGTCAATACTCAAACACTTAATTGTTTCACCAGTTTGATTCTCAAAGCGTTAAACCCTTTGAACCGACTAAAGACTTCAAATTTACTCTTGAGGAAATACACCCATGTCCTACTATAATCATCTATGAAAGATACAAAGTATACAAACTTGGAAATTGAAGGAACATTCACGAAACCAAACACATCAGAGTGAATTAAATCTAACACCACAAAAGTCTTATGAGAACTGAAATAAAACTTAACATGATTCTATTTTCCATATGCGCAATGTTCACAAAAATTAAACTGAAGATTACAATCATCTAACCCCTCGACGAGGCATTTATTTTTTAGGGCTCTAAGACCCTTCTCACCAATATGGCCAAGCCTTTGGTGCCCATAACATGGTCTTCTTTGTTGGAAGTTTTATCTCTAAAGCATGAGCACCCTTAGGTACCCAAAAAGCACAACCATCGAAATTAAAGCATTGACAAAATCACCTACCACATAGTCATTCACTCTACCTCCTAAAGTGGTCATTCTGGTTGGTTTGACAACAAGAAGCTTCCCTACCTAGACCTTGTTATTTCTCCTATGCATGCAAATCCTATTCAAGGAGAAAAAAAAAAAAAAGGTGATATCATTATAGGTTGGTAGCCCATTTTAGATGGTCAAGTTCTCCCAAATGGTTGGGGCCCTCTTCCTAATAAGGATCCCCCTCCTCTTGCTCATATAGCCTTGGCGGCTTAGTAGTGTGACCGCTTCTTTTTATTGACACTTTGTGATTTCAGCATAGGCTTTGTGGGTGTGATGCCATCACACCCACTTTTAGTATGTAGTGTATTATATTTAATTTTAATAATATTAAAAATATAGTACTATTCATCATTACAAAAATTGAGAATCTCAAACCCACCTTTAATTATGCAATTTGAAACAACCTTTAAATTATGCAATTTGAAACAACAGCAAAAACCATAAACAGAAGCAGCCCCTTTGGTTGCACATGTCCAATCATCAATCATCTAATATTGATTCAACCACTATTCCTTTCATTGATTAAATTTCATTTCAAATGTTCTCTTTTTAATTTTTAATTTATCTTCTTTCCATCTTCCTTGTTTTGATATTATCATAAGAACCAAAATTAAATATATGTAAAATATAATAAAAATTACATTAGTAAATAATACAAATAAACATACAAAACCATATCATATTCAGATTAATTTTATAATATTAAATATCAATTTATAAAGTCACTTTTTTCAACCATACAAATAATTGTCAAATACCTTTCAATAACTAAAAACTACTCAAACTACTAACTATTAAACTAACAAAACAAATATAATCATAAACAAATTGTATAATATAATATTTGTAATATCATAAATCAAATTGATATCTCACTTAATCATATGCTACAAAAGAATGGGTGGCAGGCTTTAAACATAAATTGTGCTTACAAAAACCATGCAAAACAGGGGAAAGCATAAAACCCAAAATATTTAACCCTTAGAAGGCAAATTATCAAAACTAGTAATAAACCTAAATTTGACCATCTTTGAAATTATAACAGAACGTCATTTGCAAAACAAGAGCACCAGCATAGGGCAAAACAATGAATTTATAATCTAATTATCATCTAAAACTATATACATCAAGAGTTTAGGTATTACACCAGACCAGCAGGCTTCGGCGCACTCATAGCTAAGCTAATGCTTTACAACTAGTGTATTTTTCTCTAACAGTGTTAGGTACCTCACCAATGGCTGGCTTCATAACTATTTGCCAAAAATACCTACATCAGATAGAAGGCAATCCAATAAGGATTTTAATTAAATAACCACCCTTACCTCATAACTTATCATGGACTGCCACCGTTGACCCGGACGACCTGAGCATTGACCCACTCTCCTTCATCACTGGCTAGGAATGCAACGACGGGCGCCACATCACTGACCTGACCCAGGCGCTCAAAGGGAACCTCCTTCGCAATGCATTCAACCAGGGCGTCGCTCTTTCCTGCAAAGAACATTTCTGTGGCCACCGCCCCCGGTGCCACGCAATTCGCAGTAATCTTGGTGCCCCTCAATTCCTTAGCCAGTATTTTGGTCATGGTCTCCACGGCGGCCTTGCTGGCCCCGTATGTTCCATATCCAAGCCTAAGGGACCCAACCACCGAACTGCTCAAATTTATTATGCGACCGCCGCCGCCCTTGACCACTCTATTGGCAGCTTCCCTTGAGCATAGGAAGGCTCCCTTGCAATTGACATTGAAGGTGGACTCCCACGCTTCTTCGGAGGTGTCTGCCAGGGTCGGGTATTTGGGGTCAAGAATGGCCGCACAGTTAACCACAATGTGCACTGCGCCGAATGTTTCCTCCGCCATATCAAAGAGTTTGCTTACTTCGTCCGCCTTGGAAACATCGGCCTTCCACGTCACGGCCCTCACTGCATCACCATCCTTGTTAATCGTAGAGGCCACCTCCTCTGCTTTCTCTGCATTTCTGGCATAATTAATCACCACTTTGGCTCCCTTGCACGCCAAGTTAAGGGCAATTTCTCTGCCAATCCCTCGCGACGCGCCTGTCACGATGGCAACCCGATCTTTCAAACTACTCTGATCGGCCATTCTGGGGAATTGTGGAACTAGGGTACAGTCTCTCTTCCACTATTATATTATTTATTTAAATTGTCACATAAATATAAAATAGTTTCTTACACTATACATAAATATAAAAAAGTTGAAAAAATGATGAGGAAATTTTGAGCCCTTATCTATTTTTTTTAGGATCTTAGGGCATGGACTGTTTAGTTTATTTTGGTTAACATCACTCTTCAACTTTTAAGGAATTATTTGTGAAGTTTGTGACTCATGAATAAGCCTCATCTTAAAATAGAAAAAGATTTCAAATTATCATTTTTCATAATTAAAAATTTACATGAGGTGGGAGCACTTCTGAACAAAAAAAAACACTTTAATACTTACATGAGAACATGAGATTATTATATTAATTTTTCATATTTCATAGGACTAACTTAAAAGTAAAACTTAAGTGAAAGCTCTTTATATGGAACCATGTCGTTATCCTCCTCTAATGGACCTTGTTAGATATACTTGGCTTAAAAAAATTACTTATTTCTTATTATTTTAATTAGTTAAATATATTTTTGCAAGTTATTTTTTTATCATCTTCATTACACACTTAAAATTGAATGTGATAGTTTATCATATTAATATTTAAAAGTAAGTTTTTATTACAAAAATCAATAATTTTTAATTTAAATTTATCTTGTTTAATAAAATTAAGAAGTTTTTTAAATAAAATTATTATGTTATTTTCAAGATTCTTTAAAAAAAGTAAATTTAAGACGATCAACAAAGGTTTTTAATGTGAGAGATTTTGTTTATTTTTTATTCTTACATTATTTTTGCTTGAATCTAGGGTGTATACTTAAAATAGGATTGGATTCATAATTTGTGTTGTTTCCTATTGATTCAATCCTATATTTTGGTGTTCACCAAAAATTCTAGCATGTGGCAAGCTAAGCCCTTGGAATGAGTTGAACCAATATGGATATAAGCCTTCTAGCCAATGAAGATGAATTTAAACCCCACCACTTGTTAAGCTTGATGACTTCTAAGGAGAAGGGACCAACCATTTTATACATGATGCTTAAGATATAATTCATAAATGTAGTGTTCACATTCCATCAATTATCTTTCAACCAAACAAGAGGAGGCTAAATCCCCACTTGTGAAGCATAACATTTGGAATCAAATATTGTATTTGAATGTTAGAATGTAAATACACTTTGGTATCCTTAAGATTTTACTACAACATGAGCCATTGGCTCTAATCTCAAGAAGAAACTAGATTGAACTAATGATGCAAATACTTTTAAAAAGAGTTTGAAAGCTTTGATTATGAGAGAATTGTCTAAGAGCATACTAGAGCCATTGATGGTAGGCAACCACTATAAACCATGGTCATTGAAATATCTTTGTCTCAAAACCATCACTAACACACTTAAGAAATGGTGTTGCTATCTTAAAGGCCTTCCAAATGCTAATAATTTATAAAGGAATTTTTTGAGACTCAAATCTATAATGTCATTTTTTGCTTGAGTCCTTTCATATTTGTGTGTCTCAAGTAATTTTTGACCCCTTATTAATAATTGATCCGAGAAGTTCTAAATGGGCCATCTTGCTTAAAATTGTACCTTTGGATGTTGTATTACCCCCCCCTTTCATGTTTTATTCAAATACTCAAGTTGAAAAACCAAATTTTGGCTAAGTATTGAGATTTTTGCAGTTTTAGAATATTGTGCTTGTGTAGCCCTACATGCCTTTCCCATCGCTCCCAAAACCCTGCCAAGAAACCTTGTGAAGTGGCTAAGTGTCAAAGTGTCGGCCTTTCATATTGTCGAGGTTTCCTTTTCTCTCATGCCTCCTTTAAGCATCCCTAATCCCTAAAGTCTAAAGGTTAAAAGTTGCCTTTGTGTTGTTTCAATAAAGTTTCAAAATTTTGTCTTCTCCAATACCATTCCTTGGTATCCTTGATCCTCAAAGTCTCAAAGTCTTAAAGTCTTTCAAAAATCCTAAGTCATTTATGCCTATTAGAATTTCAGACTTCCTCCTCCATCAATTAATTGGTCCTTGTTTCTCCAATTCCCCAAAGCCCAAAGTCTAAAACCTAGAATTTTCTTGTATTAAATTTGTTGGCCTTTCAAACATTTTGGGTTTCCCTTACCTTCCTACCATCCCTCCCTTCCCAAATTCCCCAAAATTTTGTCTAACATACTTTTAGACTTCTTCATCCATCCATCCCAATTGGACATGTCACCTTGGTCATGCTCTCCCTCAAAGTTTGATCCCTCGACATTTTCCCTTAATCCACTCCATAAATCCTCCAAGAATTTAAGACTTTCATGGCTTCCCATCTATTCATATTTTTTCTTCTATCCTCAATGCCCCAAAGGTTCACCTTTCATCTATTAACACCATCAAACTTTTGACTGTCAATGTATTGCATCCCCCTATCCCATTGCCATAATGCTTAACGAAGTCCCGATGTTTGACAATAAGGTGTATGTTAGAACATCATAGGATTGCATGCTTCTCTTTTAGGTATGATGGTCTGATGGGCAAGCAGTGACTCGATGCTCCTATAGTTTTTCTCTACTTTATTGGAGATTCAAGAATTTTAATGCTTGGGCATCCAAAGGTTTGATAAGGTATGAGGCAAATATTTTAAAGGTTATAAAGGCCCGATGGCATGCTTCTCATCCATCTATTCTATCAACTTACATCAATGGTGAAAACTCACCCAACTACTAGAAGTAAATGCAGATATTATCCATTGATAATAAGCACCCATTTTGAGTTGGATCCATCCCTAGCCATGGATTTTAATGATTCTATAGTACAATAATCAAGTTGCGATGCCAGGAGGTGTTAAAGCATGACTTGAGACTATTTTTAAGAGAGGTTGGTTCAATTGTGGTCTCTAAACATTGTAAAGTTGCAAGGCAGCCATTTATGCCAATCTAATTCTCTTGGGTCAAGTACAAACTCATAAAATCAAGGTCCATATTAGTATTGTAAATGGTATTTGTAACAAAATGTCTTCATGATAGTATGTATACATCTAGGAGGATTTCTTGGTCACGGCTAGGGATTTTCCTTTTCCACATTTTCTAGCACAAACTGTTGGTATGTGGCAATTGATCATGCTATACTATGCACTCTTCTTGTATCCTCCCTGGTTTTTCTCCTATTTTTTCACTTCATCATCGACAAGATAAAAATGACTTTGTAAAACCCTAATTTTGTAAGCTTCTAAAAAGCTTGTTATAAGCAGTTGGGATGGGAGTTGTAGTATGGTATTATTCACGAGATTGTAATATGTTTTTGCACAGGATAATAAAATCATTGGATGGTTGCGGTTTTGTGGATGTAGCCCATATTGGGTGAACCATGTTAAATTCTCTATGTTGTCTTGTTGCTGCTATAATTTTTTCTGTGTGTGTTTTATTTATTTGTTTTATTTATCAAATTTGTATTTAACTGTTAGATATTTGCCTTCTAACCCTAACACAAATATAATATTGAGTAAGATGAATATTACAATATTATAAAACACCATGAGCTATGTGGTGATATGTCTCTTATTATGTATGGATTTATTGAGTTGTATTATGGATTACTAAGTATGTTCTATTATAAGTTCCATGATCTTTGTTATGTGTAAATGCATCTCACTATTCCTTTAATTTCAATATGTTCTTATCTTGATGTGGTGTGACTTTGTTGACCAATAGATAGGCATAATTTTGTGACCATACACCAATCTCACACCATCAATCACAAAAAATAAATCAAGAGCGTAGGAGTAAGAGTAGTTTTATGCAATCATAACCTCGCATCATAACTAGGGATTTATCTTTATAGAGCCTTTAATGAATTAATTTCATGTGGGTTATGCTTGCACAACTATATCAGTTATATAGGGGATTTGGGATAGTTATTTGTACTTTGTTTAGTGAAAATATTTGGGGCCAAGCAATAGGCTAGGGTTAGCTATCAATTGGTTTAATTATTTGTTTTATATGATTTTAATACCTATTAAGGTATAGCCATGGGGACACCCTCTTGAATCTAAGATGAGCTTAAAGCATAGGAGATATAACCCAATCTCATAACTTTGACCTAAATAACCCTCCATGTTCTATTGATGGATCAATTTTACTTGCATGACGACCACCCTGGTCTTGTAAGTGGAATTTTGTTCTAGGAAGTGGAGTAGGGATTTTTTGGACCCAACAAAATTTGTGTAGGGAAAAGTATAAAAACCTAATTAAGGTCTATTGAACCAAGCAATTCAAAACAAATAATAATAATTAATCACATGGAGATGGAATGGAAATGATAAGTCTATTATTTTTTGTGATTCAACATGTACAACAAGGTTCAAGGATGAATTACAATAAATCTAAATTATCTCCTTATAATACTAAGAGATAGAGGATTAAGTGATTATTTATAATTAATTCCAAGGATGTGTAATTGTAAAAATTATGTTTCAAAATAAAAATTGTTAAAATCTACCAAGGATATGAATGACCCCCTTAGTTTGGTGTATCATTAGAATTTTAAATTATCCACTCAAGGTGGATTAGCATAGATTCTTCAAGACACACTTAGGTAATTATGTTGAAATCAACTAAGTTATAAGGCTCTAAATACACAATGGTACCATGACTTAGCATAAATTCAATGTATCAAAAGATGTAAATTTGAAAATCCAAAGTAGATGTAAACAAGTACTCTTTCCTCTAGAATTAGAACTTGCAATGCTCAAAGAAATTTAATGGCTAGTGAATTTGAATGGTAAGGACATATATTTCAATCCATATTCAGCTAGACATTTATGAACTCCTCTTATGTACACTTGTGCAATGTTTATACTATAACCAACAAGTCTTATGGACTTGAAATTTTCCTAAGTTAGCACCCATTGCATGCCTTGCATGTAATCCCTATATAATATTATCCTAGCACAATGTAACATCAATAGAACTATGCCACTTTCTAGTTTCCATGCACACCTTCCATGGTAGTTTCAATGAACCCAAATTGTTTTTGAATCATAAAGCATGAAGACCAAGGTTTAGTTGGGTGAAATTCTAGAGTTGCAAGTCAATCTTTCCAAAAAAGTATTATTATCAACCCTTAAAGAATATCTAAAAAAATGATTTGGAGTGGTGACATTGTAATTAGTCTTCTTTGTTTAGTGTTTCACTTATATGGAACACCTTGAGGTAGCATGTCATCACAAGGACATTCATAGTTTTTCTAGATAAAAAACCTACATGCCATCATTTTAGCTTCATGGAATTATCTATGAAGGCTTTACTCAACTTGTTATCACAGTCAAAAGTTGGTGTAAATCACAAAGGAAATATTGAGTGTATGCACAATGTAATGCATGTCCATACACCCCACACAACATGTTCACCTTTGTGGCACATCAATGATAGCCATATGTAGGGATATTACACTTGTGTGTGCTTCTACAACACCAAGAGGCATTTTACATATTTGCATGCACTCTACATAGCTTGTGCACCGCTATGACAATGTATGCCACTCGTGTATAGCCTTACAACACCATTACACACTCCCACAACATCAGGATGAATGCCATGAAAACACTTGGGTTATTTTTATACTATTGTACAAACTATTGGAGCAGCAAATAATGTGTAATATTTAAACCACCATGAAATGAATCAAGCACAATGCAAAAGCCAAATAACTATCATAGAATGTGTAGAATACAATAATCAAGCCTTGTATATAAAGGAAAGGGTGAGAAGGTGAGAAGGTAGGAGTGAAACTCTGACTACCCTTTGAAAGGTGGGACACTTGTGAGCTCACTTGACAAGTGGGTGAGCAAGTGGCAAGTGTACATGCAATAGGTGTCTGAATTCATGAGGACTCATGAGGACACATGTCTCAACTATGCGAAGTGAGAAAAAAAGAAAAAGAAGCTTAAGTAAACTTAAGCTAAGTGTGAATAGGTCAATCCTAGAAAACTGATATCCTATCTAGATGGATAAAGACACTATTTACACTAACATCCCCCTTAAGTGCAACTTAGGGTGTAATGTATGAAATAAAGACGAGTCTCGACTACAAGGCCATTTTAGGTACTCATGTACAAAATGAAAGTCTCACAAACGAGGTAGAGGAGAAAACCTAGTGGGAAAAAATCCTCTCCAAAAAGGAGAACTATATACAAAGGAAGGAGGAATCAAGCCCCCAAGGACAGCTTCCTTCACCCCAAGCATCTGTTGCAATGCGATATAGTGTGGTGATGCTAAAGGTTTAGTGAAGATGTTTGCAACTTGATCCTTAGTAGGTATAAACTCTAAGAATAGAACACCATCTTGGATAAGTTGTTGAATGAAGTGCATATGAATCTTGATGTGATTTGTTCGTTGATGCTCAGCTAGGTTGCAAGATATGTGAATGGCTCTTTGGTTATCACACCAAACTATAGTACGATGATCAACTAGAAGACCAAACTCTGTCATAAGTTGTCAAAGCCAAAGTACCTCCTGGCTAGCAAGAACTGCTTGTCGATACTCAACCTCTGTAGATGATAATGTAATAGCAATTTTATTCTTGCAAGACCATGCTATTGGACCAAAACCAAGAGAAAAAAATTGGAAGTGGACTTCCAAGAATCAACATCTCCTGCCCAATTTGAGTCGGTGTAGCCCAAAATGTGTGGTGTTGCTAATATACCTCAAATTGCGTTGTGTTTCCTTCCAATGATTCTCATGAGGGTCATGCGAAAAATGGGAGGCAAGCCCAACAATGAAGGTAATATCTAAACGTGTGTGTGTCAAATATAAAAGGCTACCAACTAGTTGTCTATACAAAGTAGCATCAACACTAGGTGTGGTGCAAGTGGTAGTCAAGGTGACACCAGACTGAAAGGTGAAGGTGTGGGCTTACAATCACTCATGATGAAAGTGATGGAGAAATTAAATGGTGTACTTCTACTAATATATGGAAATCCCCTCAATAGATTGAATAACCTGAAGACCAAGGAAGAAATGTAGAAGCCCAAGATTTGTAAGTGTGTCATCAAACTATGTTGAATATCCTAAATCATGGATGAGAAACTACTAGTGAGGATCAAGTCATCAACATATAATACTAGTATCAAAAGTTCATCTCCATGTCTCTAAATGTAAACTGTGTGATCCAAGTGGCCACGAATGAAACCAAATGCAAGCAAGAAACCATCAATCTTCTCATACCAAGCCCTAGGGGCTTGCTCGAGACCATATAAAGAATGACGTAACTTGCAAACAAGTGAAGATTCTTGGATTAAACCTAGAGGCTATTCCATATGGATCTACTCATGATGATCACCATGTAGAAATGCACTCTTCACATCCATCTAAAAAATTGGCCATCTTTGTGATGCAGAAATAGAAAGAATAAGGCTAACTGAATCCATCTTGGCTACAACAACAAATGTCTCGGAGCAGTCAATACCCTCAACATGTGAAAAACCCTTAGCCGCTAGATGTGCCTTGTATCTTTCAATAGAACCATCAGGAGCATATTTGGTGCGATACAACCACTTGCACTGAACCAACTTTCTTCCCTTAGGAAGATTAACTAAATACCATGTATTATTCTACATCAATGAAGAATACTCCTCTACCATAACATTGTCCTAATTTGAAATAATTGAAGCCTCTAAAAAACTTTTTGGATATGGAGATATAACATGACTCAAAAGACTAGTACCAAAAGTCTGTGAACGAATGTGTCTAGAGAATGTAGGATCACCGGCTAAAGAACCAACCTCCTCAACAACACCTCTAGCTTACTTGGGTAAAACATGAGTGGTAGGTGGTGGTGGTGGTGATGGTAGATTAGGACCATCATCTGAAATATCCTTGAGTACTAAGGTATCATCATGGGATGATGAAGGCCGAGTAGGTAGTGAGGAAGAAGAAGATGATGGAGGATTTGTCTATGTGAAAGACTCATCAAATTGGGAATCCCTACGAAAGTGGAAATCTCTAGTGAGAGGGTCAAATAATCTATAGGCTTTCACATCCTCAAAATAACCAACAAACATGTATAGTTGACTCTTCTTCTCCATTTCCTTACGCCAACCATCTGATATGAATGCCCAAGCTTCACTACCAAATACTCTAAAGAGGGAAACATCAGGCTTGATTTTAGACCAAGCCTCCTCTGGAGTGAGATTCTAAACTGCCTTGTGGGGAGCGTGGTTCTGAATATGGTTAGCACAATTGATAAATTCAGCCCAAAACGATGAGGTCATAGACGTAGATTGAAGCATACAATTTTCCATCTTCTTTAATGATATTCTCTTTCTTTCGACAACACCATTTTGTTGAGGAGTGTAGGGAACCAAATACTGATTTGGAATGCCATGCTCAACACAATACTCCATAAAATGCCTGGTTCACATATTCCCCCCATTATTTGTGCAGATATGCCAAATAAAAGAACTTAATCGCTTCTCCATGAACACCTTGAAAGTATTGAAAGTGTGGAAGACATCACTTTTGTACTTAAGAAAGTACACCCAAGTATGATGAGAGTAGTCCTCAATGAAAGTGAGTACATACTTGGCTCCTGAAAAAGATGAAGTTGGAAATGACATCAGGTCACTATGAACCAACTCAAGTAAGGTAGTAACACGATGGGCCTTACCCTTTAGAAAGGGTTCTTTATGATGTTTGCCAAGTACACAACCTCGACAAACACCCTCTATGCAAGATACCTTAGGAAGTACAAGTATCATATTATTAGTACTCAATTGTTGAAGATACCTATAATTGAGGTGTCGAAATCTCCCATGCCAAAGTTTTCTCAAGATTCGGCATGGGAAATATGTGATGCCCCACAAGATGACTGAAAACAATGAAACCTATACATCCAAGACCCATGATCTTCTCTGCCTAATACAAAAATCCTCTTTGGATGGTGTATTTGTCAAATAACTACATCATGTGGTGAAATACTTGAAGATTCTGCACAATTTGTGTCTTGTTGTCAACGAAGCCCTAACGAAGGAGGTATTTTGTAAAAATAACACAAACCAAATCCAATCTGCCTACAGATAACAACACAGTTCTTTTAGAATAAAAAAAGCCATAAAAAAAACTGAATACTGTGCATCTCTTATAGTATAGATAGAAAAAAAATAGAATCTCAAAAAATCCAATCGCACTTACAGACACTTAAACAACATGGATTCATAAAACCATAAGATACCAATGAAATATTTGATAAGACCTAGAAAGATTAGTTCTGATTCTCTTGTTCTGATAAGGAAATATTACATGCTTTATCTTATGAATTTGCAATCCTTTGGGAGCTCATATATAGCAGTTAATATTTTGCATCAAAAAAAATTATTGATTGTGTTGGTCTGTCAAATGTTGCAAACACAGTTGAATCAATATCTTGAATTGCATATGGTTTATACAATGGCAGGCTGCAAGATTGCTGGAAAACTTGATTTTGTTGAGCTTTGGAGTCTTGGCTAGGGCATTTGTTCAAGCTTACCGCCAAGCTCTTGCAAGTATGTATCAAACTTTTATCTGCATTTATCATGGTTGGGGTGTTTATTTTTCAAATTTGTAGTACAGGCATCTGAACAAGGTGTCATTACAAACCAGAAATAAGCATCATAATTCCAAAAATAGTATTTATTGGATATTATTTTTTGTGAGTGTGTTAGATTTAATGAATGTTCAAGCCAGGTTAAAACATAGATATAGCAAAGGTTCAATGAAAGTTCAATGCAGAATAGAATTGCTCTATCCTAGTTCCATCACAAAAAGTTAGTTCTATCTACTATTTATGGAACAATAAAAGTTCACTGTCATTACTATATATGCATAGACCACCTTTATCAACAAATGAAAAAACAATATAAATCAAGATTAAAAGAACTAAAATTAAAGAATAGTTGAAATAAACCTAATTATACATCAAGGATATTAATTAATAAAAAATAGTTTTGTGATAAATTTTATTCACCACGACTACCACCATACACAATCATTTACTGAAAAATTGAGATGACTTATTGCATGGTGTAACATAACCAAGTCAGCGAGAAGTTATGGATCCATAACGAGAGATCTTTAAGGATGAAGAGAAAGAGGTATTGTTATTAATGTCCCTATCCCTCTCTCAACTAATAGTAGAGTTTGCACAAACCTACTGACTCAAATTTATAAGTTCCAGGGGTATTTTGTTCATGGTTTTGCTAAAAAAGGTCAGAAAATTCATTATTTAAAGCTAAAGAGGAAAAAAAAGAGAATAAGAAGAAAATCTACCAATGTCTACACCAAAATCTGTAGTTATGGCAGCACCGAACAACACATTATAGTGATTAACAAAAAATATAGACAAACAATTTAGACCAAGTTTTGTATTGTGATACGACATATAAAGCAATATCATTCTTCACGGAGAGAAAGGAAAGGACAATTGTTACCTTAAACCGGGTGGGAAAAGGAATTAAGTAAGAAAATAAATCTTACTCGTGCCTATGGTCTTATATGAAGAACACCAAAAACACATGTTCAACGGTCAAGTGATTACCTTGAGAATCCCTCAAAAGGTAGATAAAAGTATAAAGTAAAAGAAGATACCTAAGAAGTAAGATATTGGTTTTCGGTAAAGCATATCAAAGGAAATAATTCATGCTTTTGAGAGTCGCTTACAGACCTATTGCCCCTCCTATCAGATGGGTTAACGATTAAGAAAAAGATTTATCAAAATACTAAAGCTCATTAGCTCCTAAGAATTGAATAGAGCTCTCATGACAGATCACTTAGTTTCAGGTGCCATTGCCTTAAAAATAAAAAACCAAGATTTCCTCTTTTAGGGCATATAGTTTTCAACTCGCATCATATCTTTGGTAGAAGGAAAATTTATTTGCATCAATTACAAATTTATGCCTAGCATAATGATTAGACTGAAACGAAACAAATTACCTCAAGATTCTTTCGACGGCTTCTTTAATTCATTCACAATTACAGAAGCACAATGACAATAAACATATGCGCGAGAGCTTTTTAAAACCATAATGGCGGTGAAACTGCAGTTTAAGTGTTGATTATTTGCATGGAAATCGAAAGAGGAGGTGCTGTTAACAGATAGGAAACCCATGCAATTTTCAGTGAGGGGAAGTGGAAGTGAATGTTCGTCAGACTTCTCGAGTTTTCAGTCATGCTGCGAGTTGTTTTATCTGAGGATTGAAAAGGACTTGTTTTATTTTAGATCCTCATTTTAGTTAAAATTTATTTGAGTTAAAATCTCATCTTATCTACAATCAACAGTTGCGGAAGAACGAACTATCAACCATACCCTCTAGTGCGTTTATATCCGTTGAAAGACAAAATGAACTTTGAAAGTTCATATAGAAAAACGCCTTCGATGTAATTACAAATCATAACATATTTAATTGTGATATACCGATTTACAAGCACTTTACAACGTCTGAACTTGGCAAATTATAAAAGAAAAGATATCTGCAGATCTAAATAATAAAGACAGCTTAAACATTTCACATAGAAGGACTTCGTTAGCACTGCAGATCACCTCAGTTCAGATACACTAATATTTTACCCACAACAGCAAGCAACAAGATACCTTTAGGGTTTATACATGGCCACCGTTGACCCGAACAACCTGAGCATTAACCCACTCTCCTTCATCGCTGGCCAGGAATGACACGACGGGCGCCACGTCAGCCACCTCGCCCAGCCGTTCGAGTGGGGTTGCCTCCACAGCGCGTCGAATGGCCTCATCGCTCTTTCCTGCAAAGAACATCTCTGTGGCCACCGGCCCTGGCGCCACGCAATTCGCAGTAATCTTTGTGCCCCTCAATTCCCTGGCCAATATTTTGGTCATGATCTCCACGCCGGCCTTGCTGGCCGCGTATATTCCATATCCAACCTTAAGTGACCCAACTACAGACGAGGTTAGGTTTATAATACGGCCACCGCCGCCTCTGACAACTCTGTTGGCGGCTTCCCTGGAGCAGAGAAAGGCTCCCTTGCAGTTCACGTTGAAGATGGACTCCCACAATTCTTCCGAGGTGTCCGCCAGGTGTGAGTATTTGGGGTCGGAAATGGCTGCGTTGTTAACCACGATGTGCAGGGCACCGAATGCTTGCTCCGCCACGTCAAAGAGGTTGCTTACTTCACACGCCTTGGAAATATCGGCCTTGCACGTCACAGCTCTTACTGTATCAGCGTCCTTGTTGATTATAGAGGCCACCTCCTCTGCTTTCTCTGCATTTCCAGCATAATTGATCACCACTTTTGCCCCCTTGCGCGCCAAGTGAAGCGCGATTTCTCTGCCAATCCCTCGCGAGGCGCCCGTCACGATGGCCACACGATCCTTCAAACTACTCTGATCGGCCATTTGGGGAATTGTTGAGGTAGGGTACGGGCTCCCTTCCACTATAAGGCCTGCTTTATCATATTGGAATCTTAAGTGTTTCTTGATGCAATGATTGAGTTAAAATGTTTAGCATCGTTCAATTATAAATTTTTAGAGTTATCATACATAAATAATAAAAATTAAAATCCTTTAAGTGTGAGTAGATTTGGGTGATCTATCACAAATTTTTGAAACGGAACAAAATTTTAAAGTAATATGTTTTTTTGAGTGGTTTCAAATATAATCGTATATTCTTTGTCTTTCAGTTCTTTTTGCTAAAAAATACTATCATAGGCTCTCGCATTGTGTTTATGATCATAATTTGAGATGGTTACATGAGTATGCGTCATCCATGGTTCATATAGGAGATTATTGGCCACCAACTTCCCCATTAACTTCCTTCCAATGGGTTGGGCTTAAATCACACACACTAAGCATTGACTGCTTAGGTGGTAGATGTGGGGTCCACCAAATCCATTCCTTTCAACAATGCTTGTTTTCATTGGTTGGGCTTAACAAACACACTTTAAGCATTGATTGCTTAGGTGGGGCCCAACCATAATCCAACTTGCTTTTGTTCGCCATTAATGAAGGTTGTTTGATGGATGCTTGTAATTTTTATTTTTATTTTAATTTGCTTCTCCCGTCGACCCATGCATGGCTTAAAATTACCACATTACAAAAGTTAGAAGACATGGGTATTATCACGAGGAAGTCACACAACAAACAGGGTTCCAACCAACATAGTTGCAAAGACAAGGCTCATGAACTATTTGACCAAATGCCTCAAACATGTGATCTTATGGAATGCTATGACTACAAGATATGCACAAAATGTGTTTGTTGAAAAGGCTTTATAAACTTTCAAGCAAATGTAATTTGTAGGTGTAAAACCAAACTCCTCAACCTTTTTCAGGCAAGCTATGCACACCCATCACAACATAAAGGATAAAGGCATTTGATTAGATATTGTAGTTGCAACTGCCTTGGTAGACATGTACGCAAAAGGTGAAAGCATAGACAAGGCACATGAACTGTTTAACAATATGCCTCAAAGAAATGTGTTCTCATGGAATGCCTTGATTGCAGGATATTTACAAAGTAGATTTGTTGAAAAGGCTTTAGAAACTTCCAAGAAAATGCAATTGGCAAGTGTAAAGTCAAACTCTACAACCTTTGTCAACATCCTTGTAGCTTGTGTTGAATGGGACCTTTGGAATAGGGTATGGACATGCTTCAAAGCATAGAGGATAGAGGAATTTTGTCAGATGTTGTAGTTGCAATCACTTTGGTGGACATGCATCCAAAATGTGGAAGCATAGACAAGACATGCAAACTGTTAGATGCATAGAGTATATATACATTGTTGGGGTATTTGTCAAAGATTTATATTATGATAACATGGAAATTTAATTGAATTTTTCATAAACCTACATGCGTATGAAATGAAAAGTTGGAGGAGTTGGAGAAAGAGAAAAAAAAGAAGGTGAAGAACACTTCAAGAAGATCAAAAGATGCTTGACTAACAAGAAATGGGAGAGGATGGTTTACAATTACCCTTTTCATTTTGTATAGTTCTTTTGTTTGGATTAATTGTTAGAATGGGACATCACAAACCAATTTAAGGGACAATCAATTACATAAGACATAGGCATGTAATTGATTGACTAATTAGGAACATTTAATCATACATGATAGTGTTTAAAGGGTGTATAGCTATCTTCTTAGTTACTTGGAACAACATCAAAATTGATAGCCTTGCACATAATCACCCCGCTACCTATTATGGTAGGATATAATGAGTGACAATCTTTGAATGTTGGTTATCTTTCATAACAAAATTGATACAATAGCTCTCTTCTACCTTAGTGGCAACCCCTTGTTTCTATTTGACAGTATTTGGACAACCCGGATTATCATCATTATGATTTAGATAGGATTTTGATTACAATTGTGATTAATGTTAAATTTAGTGTGGTTTTTTAAGTCCCTTTGAATGTTTAATATTTTCTTCATATGTAGGAAATAAGGGTTTAAAGATAGGAAAACCCTCCTTGATTGTCAAATTCCTCTAATAACACCATTTCTTCCATGACACTTTGACTATAGCAATTATATTAATAGTCCTTTGGTAGTTAAGACATTATTATTATCCTAAATTAATTTTCATAATGGGACATGACAATGCCCATGACTTGATGAAAACATGAGGGCGTATAGGTATTTTTTTACTATCACAAGATTGGTGTGATTATACTTGGAACAATAGTGTAGTAGTCCTTTTAGGATCATTGTTTATGATCACACAATGAAGTGAAGTAATATGCAAAAGTGTTATGCTACAATGACTATCTCCTTCCTTAATGACAACCTACTTTATATGTTTGACAAGATTTTGTATTTAAATGGATTCTCCCATCTTTATGATAGTCTTTGTGAATAAAATATTGAGAGCTTGATGACAATGCTTCAATAGTATTTGATTATTAATGGAGAAATTATTGTCCTATGGATGACTAGATGCATAGAATTCATCATGATAATACTTCTCTCGTTTATGATAGTTATTGAGGTAATGATGATTATCAATGTGTTTAGAGGTAAATGTTAGAGCTTAAGGGTAGCAAGGTCCCAAGTGACATGATTAGCATTGGTATTGATGATGGAAATTTCACCTAATAAGGTAAGAGATTATAATAGTTCCTTAATTATTTGTGTATTTCTTGAATATTATTGGTTACCATGATGCTTTTGACTTGAGAAGACCCATATAACACATACAATAATAATGTTTCTAAGATTAAGGACAATCATGATTGTTGTGACCACATGAGTAACTATGTCTATTATGATTATAGTTATACAATAGTCTTGGAATGATATATAGTGTAGTTCACATAAGGCTAAGGCATTAAGATTTGTTGAACGGAGTCCCTTAATTGTCTTTTCTAATACCATGATTTTCATCACTCATGTGGCTGTCCTCATTTATAAGTTTACAAAACTTTATCATGATTTCCTTATAGGTTTCAACGATACCATGTGACTTGGGGACTTCCTTAGAAGGATAGGACTATCCATAGTAGTACTATGATATTTGTAACAACTCAACTTCCTTCCTTTCTTGTAATATTATTCAGAGCGGTTTTCTATCAATCAACGAGAAAATGAGCTACAAGTCTATGCTCTAAGGTACATAACAATCCTAAATATTACTATGTCTTGACATCCTTCATTACTAAGATGATGACCTTATCATCAAAACAAAAAGTTTAAAGTCAATTTATAACTTTACACTCAATAAAATCATACAAGAACAATCATATTTGTTATTCATGACAATATTTTGTCTTAAGGACAAGGTTATCTTAGTGATACTAGATGTATTTTGGGACTATATCCTCTATATGTGTGTGGTGTGGAATTTTAAGTGATGCTAAATTATCATGAAAAGCCTCTTAGGTTATAAGGTACTAGCCAATTGGTGATCACTATCCTATAAGAGAAAAATGGTAGAGTTTTACATGAAATGATCTTAGCCTTGATACTAGCATTTATGACACTCTTACTCTTGATGAGATAGTCCTCTTAGTTTTCATGGTTGACTTTTAATTGATGTCTAACAACAAGGTGGAAACCTTCATAATTTAATACTTAATAAAATCTTGCATATAACCTATTATTATTATCGTTGTTGATTATGATAACCTATGCATGACCATCCTATAAGATTCATAGTATCCTTAATAACCATGACTATCCTAAATGTTTATGGTTTCCATGATTTCCTGAGAGTATCTTTTTGTTCTATTGTTGTTCTCTATAATGGCACAATGATAATACATGAGAAATTAAGTGAGAATCTAGCCTTATAATGATAATAACCTAGCATGATTGTTATCTTAAATGGAAACATTGACACTCCTACTAGCTACTATGAAATAATTATAATTCATGTTGATAAGAAGCATAAATTTTGTAGAAGTGACACATGCTTGTATTTTGTATTTCTGTGATAAACTCCACTTAATTATAGCCTTCTTTGTTGTTTTTAACTCCCTCTTGATAATTCTTAGTGTAAATAATGGTTCTACGGATACCATAAAAATATTCTAAAGGTGTGATATCCCCCATGATGCTATTAGGATAGCCTAAGCATGATTGTAGTCCATTAGTCATTATATATCATCTTGTGCATATATTTGATAGTGTTATTGTACGTGAATAATTATTTTGGAGGGTAACTTTATGGGATAATTAAATAACCTCTATTGTGTTGCATTACTCTTAGGTTAATATTATCTTATTGTTATTTTAATAGCCTTAGGATGTCATTTATTATTGACAACATGGTTGTTCTCAAGTGGTGTTGACTATTCCACCTAGTTTTATGACATGTATTTCTTCTTTCTTAGTAGACTATTACCCTTGTGAGAAATGTTTTTTTTACATTTTATAATCATAGAGTTGGTAAGGAAGAGATAACTCACTATCTAGGGTTTGGTGAAAGTACTTGTCAAGGTTATTTTCAATTGCTCAAAGTGTTGAATGTTGACCACCCAAAGAAAATCACCATTCACTATGTAGGACACTCATGTAGGATGATAAATAAATTCATTTCTCTCTACAACCATACTTACACCCTAATGGTGAAGTATTGACTAATATGAAGTAATCTTCTTTATGGCTTGAATGAATTTCTCAGATCTAAGCAATGATGTTGACCTTTAAATAAGCATTCTAACTACACAAATAAAAACAAATTTATTAGATCATACGTGATTATATTTGCATGCATGTCAAAAAAAAATCACCATACTAAAATGATATTTGTTTTAGAAATCTCATAAAAAACTAGACTTGTAATTTTATCGTTGCCCATGGTTGAAGAGGTATGCATCTACAACCTAATTTATCTTAATGTACTAATATATTAGGACACATTTATCAAGATTTGTATGTAGAAATAAAAGGGTGTTCACAAGCATGATGATTTTTGAGCATTAAGATCAGGTTGTAAATCACTACAATTAGTTAACCCTAAGATTAAAATCCAACAAAAAAGATGTTTCAAGAGTATTTCCACATTCCAACACCAATTACACAGAGTAAAAATCTACTTTTCTCTTTGTAACAACTATAGGGGATTTTGATATCATACATTGAACATGTTTTAAATGTTGTAGTAGGTGTTACACACCCAAAAAAAATCCTCATATAGATTTTATAATAGTTATGGTTCCTACTTGACAACTGTAGCTACATCATGATAACTAGGTGAGGGTTTTTAACACATACCAAAGTATCAATTTTAGCCCCAAAAGTACTAAGAAAATATAAGGTAATTAATGATCTGCTAAAGGGAATCTAATGATGCATTCAAGGTAGGCCATATACCAATGATCCTTGTTCAAGCCTTCATTCTAAACTAACTTATTGTCATCCTTTAAATTTGAATTCTTGGCACCAAATATTAATTTGAAAGATAATAAAGGGTTTCAATGCTTCAAGAAGGGTTTATAAAGATTGTAGATACTCCAAAACAACTTCCTAGTTATTTTCAAGACTATTTAATGGTTTCATGAGAGTTGTAAGGGGTTAATCTCATGCTGAACATGTAGAGACTTTTATAATGCATGAATGATGGTAACATAGCATAAATAGTCTCCTTAAACACTCAAATCAAGAATTCTAATGATAGTAACTTAGAGACTATCTAAAAAATAAAATGCAAACAAGAGATGGATATGAGAGCCCAACATAAATAGTTTTAGGGTTATCCTTATATAGATAGGGAATCTACCCTCAATTCTTAGATATTGTCTTCTAGGGACCACCCTCATTAACAATTTAGATTGCCATCGATAAGATTTTCCATGTCCTTAGTCTTATGCAACACATTAGCACTTGAAAAAGGATTTTCAACCAAGCCATCATGTCCCTGTGAAAGCGTCTATAAAATTTTAAAGAGTAGTTGGATCTATTAAGGTATTAAGTTGAAAATGAAAAAAGCAACCTAATAGAAACTAATGATGAAAATCCATAAGTACACTAGAAGGTAAGTCTTGTAAAATTACCATGCTAGAATACAAAATAAGATAGAGATAATTTTAGGTATTAAAAAAAAAATTGTGGTAGTAGTAGGTTTCTTATAACACCCCCTAATAAATTAAGGTACTAAAAAGAAAGGAGTTAAGGATGGATAAATTAAGTCAATTAAATATTTATGGAAATATTTGATAAAAAGAGATTAAAATAATTTATTGGTGAGATCAAAATAGGTTTTGAAGATAATTTAATGATCATGATAAAAAGAAGTAAGAAGAAAGAACTTTGAAACAATCCTAGGACTAAGAGAAAAAAAAATGTAAAAGGTTAGAAGAAGTTTGAGAAGCATTAAGAGAGTGTATCAAAAGGGTTACAACTGATAAAAACCCTAGTATTGAGATAGGTAGATCCTCAATGGACATGGAACTCATGAATATTAAAGAATGGAGTGGTTTATAACTTAAGTTAGAACTATAGAGAAAAATCTAACCAAAATGGTAAGGCAATTGGAAGAATAAGGCACCAATGAACTTAGAGAAGTTTGCCCTTATTTGTAGGTATACTATAGATGCGATTACTATGAGGAAGAAAAGGAAGTAAATACTTGGGAGGAAGTAAATAAGTTGTTAATTGGTGAGGAAGAGGAGATAATATTTAGCAATAGAATCAAAGAAGTCACCAAAAATTTAGTGTTTTTCGAGGAAGCTTTGGAAATGATAGATGAGAGCAATTCCTAGGTTGAGGGAGAAAAAGCTCAAAGAAAATTAAAGATAAATTAATTACTAATGATGTGTTATCAACCAACACATTCCCCAAGCTAAAGAGATACTATGGAGAGGTGAACCTCATGGACAAAGAGTCACCTCCCATGTCAAAATCAAGAAAAGTTTGGGCTTTGGTCAAGTAGAAAAGGAGTGAAACTAGACAAAGAAACCATGGTAAAGGGAGAGAAAGAGATCCAAAGAGAAGAGAATAGATTAAGAGAAAGGATAATCCCTAACCATATGAAATAAATCAAGAACACTTTTACCTCCTCCAAATATGGATGCACATATAATAATCTCCCTATTTTGGTAAATACACTAAGGATGCTAGTGAACATCTCTTTACCTTGAATTTTCATTGGAGTGGGGTTGACATTAATGATGACTAGACCCAATTATATGATTTTGTGGAGACCCTCAATGATGAGACACTAAGACGGTGCATTAAAGAATGCTCTAAGCATGATAAAAATGGAAATGACCAAAATCCCAAAAATGTTATAACTATGGTAAACGAAGAAATTATGCTAATAAGTGTAGAAGAAGAAAAGGAGGAAATTCCACATGTGATTTTTGTGGTGATAAACCACATGATATTTAGTTGTCCCAAATTTAGTAGTTCTAATAGAATGTGTTGACACCATGAACAAAAAGTGAATAATTATTTAATCTAAATGTAACCTATGATACTAAAGTAGAATAGAGGAGCAAATGTTAGATAGTATAAGAAATCAAATATATAAAACAAATGCAAAAAAAGAGAATATTCATTGACAAAAGAGAAATTGGAAAAATAATACAAAATAAGAAAGAAAAAAGTCAAAAAAATATCATATAGAAACTTAAGAGAAAGAGAAACCTGAGATTGGATTAATAGAAAAGTATCTTAAAAGAATCTTATAAAAGTGAACAAGAAAAAAATAGATAAGGAACAAGATTTGGTGATAAGAAAGTCTAGAGAGATAATTAAGAAAATAAAAAAGAGAAGGATGATAGTAAGATATGTTTCATAGTTCTATGCTCATTACCTATTGAAGCTCACAGTTTAACACATGCGAGAAAATATTAATTTTACAACTACTAATTTCATTTACTTTGGAAGTCTCTAAATCTTTGTCAAACAAATCTACTTTGTTAATATCTTGCAACCATGGCATTCCATGAGACCAAACTCTTTGAGGCACATCGTAAAATAGTTTGCATCCTTATCTACCAGAACGGTTGCAACTACATCTGTCAAAATTCCTTTATCCTCTATGCTTTGATGGATGTCCATACCTTGTCCCTAAGTTCCAATTTGGCACAGGCTGCGAGGATGCTAGCAAAGGTTGTAGAGTTTGGCTTTACACTAGACAATTGCATTTGATTGAAAGTTTCTAAAGCCTTTTCAACAAATCCACTTTGTAAATATCCTACAATCAAGGCATTCCATGAGAACACATTTCTTTGAGACATTTTGTCAAACAGTTCACGTCCCTTGTCTATCTTCCACATTCAAATCCACTTTGTGAATATCCTACAATCGATATAGTCATGAACTTTTAGAAATGGGAACTATCTGATCTGGAGGTGGGTTGAAAAACTGAGGCAAACTAGTTTATGTTGATCTATCATTTGAGTTTACAATGATGAAATTGATTATTTTGTTTCACCCTTAGATTTCATTTTATTATTTTGCAGAAAGGGGCAAAGACATTGGCCAACTGATTGATCACCTATTAATTGCTATCATAAAACAATTCTTGCTTCTATGGTTAATAACAAATGGAAGTTTAGTTGTCTGTCATCATGGAAAACACTTTTTGTTGATTTAAAATAACAACAGAAAATGAAAGAAAGTTTGCAGAAAATAAAATAAAACTAAAAACACACAGACAAGAATATAGAAATTTATCTGGTTCGCCTAATTAAGGATACATCCACACTCAATAGGGAATATCTTATTATTATCACTATTTGTTACATCTTATAATGCACAACAACATACTATTTTATACACCTTCAATTATTACAATATAATTAATATTTTGGCACCACTCAGCTAGCCGCCAACTAAGAATAGCAAATGAATCACCGTGAATAGACGGTGGTAGAGAAGTAGTTGGGCTTCACCACCCAACAATCACCCCTTTGAAGGCCAACCAATATAGCCATGCACCAAGACATCCCCTGCACATCCACTTAGATGACAACTAAACCTAGAGAATATTGTAATTTTACCAGACGTTCCAGCACATTCCGAATGAGTCTTCTCCAGATTAAATTGGATAGAACAAAGGTTAACACAAATGCACCCACTAATCCATAATAAAAAACACCAATTTTTGCAGGTTCAAAATACATTATACCATCACCAACGTCTGTGCTCCCCTTCTTTTCATCACTTCGAAACATAGACGTTTGGAACAGCCTCCTAAATGCACTTGGCTCTACATCCTCAACAATCTTCTGCATCTTTTTAGTATTAGCAACCTCCTTGTCTGCCTCTATACCATCCACCTGGGACTTGAACAATGGATTATCATAAATCATTTTTGTCTCAGGCTCGAATAATGGATTATCAGAAAACATTTTTGCCTCTTGATTTACAGTCTCTTCCCGAGGTTCATCTTCATATTCACTCGCCTAGTTCTAGATTGCATCCTCCTCTCCTTGGGAGGCATCCTCCTCATCTTCGAAGGAAAACTCCACAGTCTCTTCAGCCGAATCCTTCTCATTTGTCTAGCCATCCCACCAATGAACACGATGCCTTGTTTCAGGTTGCACTTGTACAGTATTTTCTACCAAATCTAAACTGCCAATAAATTCTTTAGTAATAGAATTAGCTTCATCATTTAATTCATCCAAAAATATCTGATGAATAGTTCCCACTTCATCATGACTCTCTCCAGAGCCACACAAACAAGACATGAGAGCTCGAGCCCAATGATCCCAGTTGGGACCCTCTTCCATATCAACTTCGTCATCTTTGTCATCAGAAACTCCCACTTCAGCATGTCTCTTTACTATATAAAAACACCCAACTCCAGGATCTAAAACCCAATCATCTTCCATCTCTACTCAAAACTTCTCCATGACACTGATACCAATTGTTGATTTAAAATAACAACAAAAAATGAAAGAAAGGTTGCAGAAAATAAAATAAAACTAAAAACACACAGACAAAAACACAAAAAATTATCATGGTTCACCTAACTAAGGCTATGTCCACACTCAGTAGGGAATATCTTATTATTATCATTATTTGTTACATCTTACAATGCACATCAACATACTATTTTATACACCTTCAGTTGTTACAATATAATTAATATTCTGGCACCACTCAGCCAACTGCCAGCCACAAATAGCAAAGGAATCACCATGAATAGACGGTGGAGAGAAGTGGTTGGGCTTCACCACCCAACACTTTTGAGAACATTTTTGTATAACATTGTTATAAAAGTTCTCACAACCAAAGTGATGACAGAAGCTCCCACCGCATAAGGCCACTGGAACTCAAAAGGTGACTCACAGAGCCATTACTAGAGCAGTATTTATTTTGCTTTCGAAATGGAAAATACACACCTTACATTAATAGAGTAGTAAATAATTAACTAAGATTAAGGAGTTGACAGTGATAATTAACTACTAGTTTTTCATCCACTTTTTGCTCCAAATCATCAGTCTCCACATTCACTGGTAGGAACTCACGCTATGCATCACTTATTTTTATGCATGAATTAAATGTAAAACTATTATTGGTAGTTTAAATGTTAAATTGTTAAGTTGATAAAAAATGTTCTTATAGATTTAAATTAAATTATCTAAACAAATATTTTGATAAACTGTGGAAAGATTATCTTTTATTTAAGTTGAGTTTTTGGAATTTAGAATAATTGTTGGTATGAGCTTTTCGTAATATATGTGGTATTAATAAGGCAACTTTTAAACTCAATAATATATGTTTTTCATTTGACTTTTTGGATCATAATTTGTGTATATTTTTCATTTGACATTCAAATCAAAACTCTTGAGGACAGTGTGATCCAAATGTGAAATGAAGGATATACACAATTGAACCTGAAACTATCTTATCAAATATAAAATAAGGCTAAAAAAATATAATTTGTCATTAATATTATTTTACTTTAATTATATCTCTAATTTAAACTCTTGGAAACGCTTTGGAACTCTCAAAACTTTAGTAGATTTGTTTATAAAAATTGAAGATAATCAAGTTAGTTTAACCTGGCAAAATGATAGGTCTTTTGGGGGGTAAGTACCACCACAAAGAATTTTGGAAGGAAAGATTTAAAGGTTGTTAGTATTCAACTGTGAAAGAAATTTAGTCAGAAAGCATTAGTTATTTGACAATTTTGTTCTCCACGCATACTAGTACTACAATAATATGAATAAAATATTTAATAGTTTGATTTAGTTTATGCTTGAAGATATTTTTAAATTAATTGCATAAATTTATTTTGTATCAATAATTTTTTCATTCTAATTAATTTACATTTTTAATTTCAACATTAAATCAAATTTTAAAATATTAAAATTTAAATATATTCAATAATTTAAAATTTACAAATTCTAGATATGTTTCATAATATAATGGTGACATGGAAAATGTTTTGACATTCTAAATTTGATACTTGTCTTCCTTCAAGAATTCCACAATCTAACAAAAACTTAAGAAAATAGGCTTCAAAATCTCCAATGAGTTCAAAGTCTCTTAAATTGCAAAGAGGACATACACCATGATCTATTAGCTTCTTAGGAATCTCCTTCTTCTTAATCTCTTAAATGAGTTGATTCATTCCCTCCATAGGTAATTCACTATTGTGAATGTGAGAACTCCTAAAATTCAACTTACACAACTGTTCAATTTCACAATACACAAATACATACTCTAAAAGAATCTTATAGATGCATGATTTACTTTGATTTCACTCAATTTAACTTTAATTTTAGAATTCAATGGTTATTACTTGACGGTGCTTAAAAATTCTAATAGATCTAATGGTTGATGTGTATAGATTCAAATCAAACTTAACTAACTTAAATAAATAATTGTAGATTAGATAGGATGATAATAATAACTAACATAATATGAAGGAAATTATAAAACCTTAAACTACAAAAAATATGTAGTTTCTTGAGCTCAAAATTAATAGATAAATCATTAAATATAAGCAAGGTTGTGAAGCATACAAAGAGCCAAAAGAAAATTTCAATCACAAATGCATAGCATAGAGCAAGCTCATAACACCCTAAAATATGCTATGAAACATCACTAAGATAAATTCTCCTAAAATGGCCATTGATTGTAACACTTGACTAAGCTACACAAATTTAGACCATGTTTTATATTTACTAGTTAATGTTGGTGCATTACTTATTATATGCATTTACTTAATAACTTTATTGCATAGTATGTATATCTAGGATAATATATGCTTTCTTAGGTAAGTACCTACTAATTTAGGTTCTACTTGCATCATGTGACACTATCTCCTTCATTTCACATTAATTGTACAGTATCCCATTTATACCTAGTTGTAGCTCTCATTTGGATAATCTAATCCTCTCTCTCTTTATGTGTGTGTGTTTGTTTGAATGCACATGCATGCTTTAACATAATATAATTCCCACATTCATTCTGTAATAAGCTATAGCTAAAATATTTGAAAATATATTGAGTAGACATTAAAAATATTCACACATCGGTGGGAACTATATGTCTCATTCATATATTATGTCATAATTCAAGCTAGATATTACAAAATTTAGGACAAATACATTTCTTTCTGGAACTATCACATGGAACCAAAATGCTTGTGTTTTTTAACCTTCAAAATCTAAAGATTTTTATCCTTAGATCTAATTAGATGAACACAAGTGCTTAACTATTACAAATGATGTGTTTGATAAAATGGCAAAAGATGCAAACTAATGAAGTTACCTAAATTATAGAGATTGAAGGTTTATCTTGTAGCCAAAAATCCCATGCTTAAATCGATATCAAGTAGTCTTGAAGGGAGAGTGGTAGTCATTTATGTATATGAGTTACCCATATCTACTAGAAACATATTTACATGGTCAAAAACATGAAAACATGCTATCTACATCAACAACCCTACCCATTTGTTCACAAACCATGTTTGTAAGGGGCCCATATGTGTTGATAGGTTTCTAAAGTATTCTTCAACCTTATTGAATATCTTTTCAAGGCTATTAACGGTATCCTAGGTCACGTATGATGGTAGTTGGGTTCTTTAGTTTGAATGACAAAGTAGAGTTTCACATGCTAAAGGGCCCAATAGTAAGAGGAGTTAGGGAATTAAGGGTAAGATGCTTTTCAAAATATTTCCACTTGGTACATTGGCATTAATATTTTTAAAGGTACAAGTCACGGGTTTGGGAAACAATATGTAGGGATGATAGGATGCAATGAGAAGCAATGGTTTGTGGCCCTAGGAAGGAAGAATGGTAGGATGGAGGAGAAACAAGGTGGTCTACTTTATGTGTTTTCCCTTTATGAATTTTCCTCTAGTTTGAGCTTCATCACCATTCATGATATCCCTAAGGGGTGTTGAATTTCCTCGTTCCTCTTAAATGTGTGAGCCATGAGATGTGAATGAGTGATGTGATCTATAGTCCATGCAAGTCTTATGAGTTCAAACAAAAATCTATCAAGCATGGGTTGTGCCATTGGTTGATAAGCTCCATGTCACTTAGGTGGGTCCCATCATTTTAAAATATCAAGATTATACACAAAGATATTATTGCAAAACACCATATATTGATCTTGAAGCTTTAATATTGATACTATAATTTTATGGTGATTTTTTTCACATTAATGCAATGTGATTTCTCAATTATAAATTGGTTAATGATATGAATTGTCAAATTTCTTATCAATAATATTTAGGTGAATAGTGTGATATAAACATAAAGCTCCTTGAATATTTTTAATAAATTTTCAAACTTATTGATCCTAAGGAGGTTTATGATTAGACCAACTTGTTGTTCAATGCTTAACATTTTATTTTCTTACACAAACTATAAAAGCACCAATATCTCTATATTGATGTGGAAGATTGTGTGGTTGATGGAACCCTAAGGGGTGTCAAAGTTCCTTGTTAGTCTTAGATTATGCGAGTCATTATATGTGACTGAGTGATGTAACATGTAGTCCATGCAATTCCTATGAGCTCAAATAAAATCTATCAAACAATCATTGTGCCATTGGTTGGTAAGCTCCATATCAATTATGGTGGGGCCCATATCCTATTTTCTTGTGTGCTTGGTGTGAGGTCAACAAAATATTTTCATTAGTGTTGATATGTTTGGTGGGCCTATTTCTCGTTCATCAATACCTTGAATTTTTTCCTAGGTTGGGGTGCTTACAAAAAAAAATCATCATGCAATCACTTCACATCCAAATGAAAAAATGGCTAAACAAAGCTTGTGCATTGTATTTCTATCCAAGATATTTGTCTCTTTGAGATCAACCCTAGCCATTAATCCAATTGAGTTTTAACGAGTTATCTCACCTACCACTTGCACATTTAAATCTTCCTATTTGTGAGTTTATTTCTTGTTATTCTCCATATACATGGTGTATATGCAAAGGATTTTAATGTAGCGACATGAAATATTGGGCTATCCAATGAGAACCATAATGAAAATATGGCATGCCAAGTGTGTTTCCCCTTGTAGGAAGCCACCTCTCCTTGGTTGAAAATTGTTATTAATTGAGCTAGAATCATTCATTTTTTCTTGGCTCCATAGTATCCATACACAAACATTGGCTAATGATAATGAAGTATGCATGAAGAAACATGTATTTATTGAATTTTGGTGGCATGTGTGATTTTGGTGGAGCTTTTCACAATATTACAAGTGGCCATGGATACATGTGTAGAAATTTTTATTCTTTGTGGTCATATGTTGATAGTATAGGACAAGACAAAAAAATTGCAAATCTTGATTGGGGCCCCTACCATTCTTCTTTGGGAATGCATATATTTAACATTTTTAGAACCTCTAAGAGGATATTTTCCTTTCTTAAGGATACATTATATTTTTTGCATGAGAACTAATACCTCGAAAACTAAATAAGGGCAATGGTTGAGTATTGTAAGATGTGACAAAGCGATCTTCCCCTCATTCTTGTAAGATTCAATTTCATATTAGCAAGTGTAGTAATTCTTTTCTTCTATTTGAAGTTGCATTCCAAATTTG
This sequence comes from Sequoiadendron giganteum, assembly GCA_007115665.2. Taxonomy (NCBI): domain Eukaryota; kingdom Viridiplantae; phylum Streptophyta; class Pinopsida; order Cupressales; family Cupressaceae; genus Sequoiadendron; species Sequoiadendron giganteum. Next base: position 139,772,692 of record CM021102.1, on the reverse strand, counting down.
TGTTTGGAATATGCCATATGTTATAGCTAGTTATGAACTAGGTTGAGGTGATACATGAAGAGGTGAGCATAAAGGTATAATTTATCTTGTAGGCTTTTGACTAAACTATGTCATTTGCATGATTTTGAGAACTTTTATTTCCTATCTAGTAGTACTAAAGTTTATCTTGGAAGGATTTGTATCCTTATCCAAAAAAATATGCCTATAATTGTGTGTTGATATGATAGATACTTGGGCTAAACAAATATGATTTGATACATACCACTATGCCCTTGGAGTTAAGAAATAAAAATGTAACTATTTTACATACAATATTCAATGATGGAAACATGGTTGGTCACTAAACCATCTTATGTATAAGAATGCCTAAAATTATTCTTGGGGATTAATTAATGCAAATCTTAGTTTCACAAGGGTTAGAAATGTCTAGTTTGTGTCTTAGGAACCTATTTTTATGCAAGAGTTGTATATTGTCATTGCATCTATGACCAATGCATATTATTTAGGGAAATTTTGTGTTTTTGATGGAATTTCTCTAGCCACATTTGTTGGATTAAGTATATTGAGGATTAGATGGTACAAAATTATAAAACATTACAAAACATTTGTAATGGTATTTTTCTTTGAAGCATGTTTTTTGTCTTTGATTTTGTATTTGTAGTGATTTATATACAAATGCAATTCAATATCTTGTGGTGAATCATATTTGTGCTATTAGTTTTCTTTGTAGACCTTGACTATGTTTCTAATTGAATAATGGAGAGATATAACTATTTAATAACATTTTAATTACACCTAATTTTGTATATACTAGCATATAAGTAGATTAGGTCCTACATGCTATTATGATTTAGCTATGCACTTATTCTAATTCTTTGTGAGCTTTGATTAATGCATTGGAAGTCATTTAGACACTACCCAAATTAGGCTTTGCATACCATTCCTTACAATGCAACCACTTCTTGCAGCCTCGAGATTTCTTCACGAGGTCTCGTTGAAGTTTAGTTTTAATTTGTCACATAGAGGGGCAAGCATAAATTTTAATTTTTATTAAACATGCTTTTTGGTAATATAATTGTGTTTTATTTTTGGATGTAACTTTTAATTTTATTTTTGAAAAGCTAGCATTAAATATTTAGATGACTTGTTTGTTATGTTTTTACTTTGGTACATGTACTAGATATTATGTATTTATATGTTACTTTTTACTAGTTTCGTTTATAAGAATTAATAGATATTTTGAAATCTGATGTCTTTATATGTAAAATTACCATGGCATCATATCCTTTTGCCTCCTATCACTACAAGTTCCACTTCTCAACATAATTATTGGGGAATATCCCTTGCATGGTAGTTAGGGTTTTTCCCTTTCTATTGTCTTGTTTTAAATTTCTAGATGTTAAGATCAATAATGTAGTTTGCTTAAATCCTCTCAACGTTACCCACATAGTCGTTAGAGAACCATCACTATGTACTAGGAATCTCTTTGGTTGGACACTCTCTTCGCCTTTACCATCCAAAGATTTGGTAGTCTCCACCTTCACATTTGTAAGTCCTCTCAGTAACATGGCAAGCCCCTCCAAATCTTCATTGAGGATTATGTAAAACAAATTGAAGGAGAATCCAAATGAAGGAGATAATAATATACTTACTAATTGGAAACCCATGGAAGGTGACAAGGATTCGCTAGATGGAGGGTGGGATAATCTTGATGGACAAGATCTCTAGATAGAATGGCCCCCAAAGTACATTATTCATACCTTCATGCTTACATCACTTTTTTGTTTAAATTATTATTAATAGCCATTCTTACAATTTATTTTAATAGACCCATTAAAATTTCCATGTTCATATATAAAATTGTCTTTATTTTAAATCCTTGTGTTTGGTCATGCAACCAAGCTTCATGTTTTATTATTTAAATGATTAGGCTCTCACATTACAATTGAGTTGAACAATGCTTTGAACCATGAGAAAGGTGCAAACCCAAAATTTCTATCAAATGTGATTGAGCAAGGGGATTAAACTTAGAATGTTGTATTAAATCTATGTGATATCTATGTGTTAATAGACATTCTCAATTTAATTTGATAAAACACAAGTCCAATGTGGATTAGGAGACATTCACTAACAAATAAACGACATTTTTCCAAGTAGATATCAATCAACTTATAGAGTATTTATTATTAGCACACATTTTTCAATCATAGAGTTAAGTACTCTATATACTACATTTACTTTCATAAAACAGATATTACAATTTATTAGATTTATCAATCCTAGCTATCAATAATTAATCTAGGTTGAATTATGCTTTGATTAGTTACATTTATTGAATTAACCAAATAACCATAACAAAACTTTATTTTCCTTTGTATTAAGATAAGTTGAATCTCATAAATCATCATTGAAATTAACACGCTATAGAAAAGTTCACCTCAATGAATGAATGAACTAGAGAGCTGTACAACAAATGAACACATTAGAGAGCTTTATAATGAATGGTTCATAAGTCACACTCATTAAAAGTTTTATAAATGTGGTAACAAACTAAGTGAGCTTGATAACGACAAAAACTCCATAATTAGACATCCATGAATCGAAATAATACTAAAATAAATAACCTTCTCAAAACCCCTAAATATACTAAATATCCAGTGAACCAATGACTTATTAAAAAAAAAACCTAAATAAAAAATAATATGTATTTAAACATTATCAATTTAATTTTATTTAATAAAACTACCTTTACTTCTTATATCAAGGTGCCTGAGAAAATAATAGATAATCTCTTTAAAACTCTTCGGCCAGAATTCAAATGCTCCTTGCACAACCTTGTCCTCTTTATTGTTGCAATATCCAATACTACCACTACTCCTACTGTAAACCCCAGTAAAGCCAAGCAAAAATTTCAACTCAGAACACATTTAATTGTAACTGACCGATTTGGAAGAACTTGTAGAGCGTCTGAAATTTGAAAAAGAGCAGAGACCTTTGCAGGGGGGAACAATAAAAACAGCTTAGAACCACATCTGACAGTTCATATCAAACATAATAAACAACACTGAAGCACATATGTCAAGGGTTTAGTTATTACTTCAGATCAGCTTTGAAATCCTCGGTACAGACATTATTCTTAGGGTTTCAGATGCACTCTTATTTAATCCACAACATCAGGTAACCAGATACCTTTAGGGTTTATACATAGCCACCGTTGACCCGAACAACCTGGGCATTAACCCACTCTCCTTAATCGCTGGCAAGGAATGCCACCAGAGGAGCCACGTCAGTCACCTCGCCCAGCCGTTCAAGTGGGGCTGCCTCCGCAGCGCGTTGAATGAACTCGTCACTCCTTCCCGCAAAGAACATTTCTGTGGCCACCGGCCCTGGGGCCACGCAATTCGCAGTAATCTTGGTGCCCCTCAATTCCCTGGCCAATATTTTGGTCATGGTCTCCACGCCGGCCTTGCTGGCCCCGTATGCTGCATGTCCAGGCTTCAGTGAGGCCACTATCGACGAGGTTAGGTTTACAATGCGGCCCCCGCCGCCTTTGACAACTCTGTTGGCGGCTTCCCTGGAGCAGAGGAAGGCTCCCTTGCAGTTGATATTGAAGGTGGAATCCCACGCTTCTTCGGAGGTGTCCGCCAGGGGTGGGTATTTGGGGTCGAGAATGCCCGCGTTGTTAACCACAATGTGCACGGCACCGAATGCTTGCTCTGCCACGTCAAAGAGGCTGCTTACTTCGGATGCTTTGGAAACATCGGCTTTGCATGTCACGGCTCTTACTGAATCGCGGTCCTTGTTAATTATAGAGGCCACCTCCTCTGCTTTTTCTGCATTTCCAGCAAAATTGATCACCACTTTTGCTCCCTTGCGCGCCAAGTGAAGCGCGATTTCTCTGCCAATACCTCGCGACGCGCCCGTCACGATAGCCACACGATCCTTCAAACTACTCTGATCGGCCATTGTGGGGAATTGTGGAATTACGGTACAGGTTCCCTTCCAGTATAAGGCCTGCTTTATCATAGTGGGAATCTCGAGTGTTTCTTGATGCAATGATTGAGTTTAAGTGTTAGCATCTTCCAATTATAGATTATTAGAGTTAACATACATAAATAATAAAAATAAAAATTCCAGTGTGAGTAGATTTGGGTGATCTGTCACAAATTTTGGAAATGGAGCAAAATTTGGAAGTTATATATATATATATTTTGAATTGTTTCAAATATAATCACAAATCTTTTTTGTCTTTTAGTTTTTTTTATAAAAAATATCAATATAGGCTTTCACAATGTGTTTATGATAATAGTTTGAGATGGTTGCATGAACATGCATCACTCGTGATTCCTATAGAAGATTATTGGCCACCATCTTTCCCATTAACTTCTTTCTAATGGGTTGGGCTTACATCACACACATTAAGCGTTGATTGTTTAGATGTGGGGTCCACCAAATCAACCCTTATTTTCGTTCTTTAAGCGATCTTGTTAACCATTAGAGTCAGTAGTTAATCACACTTAATCGCCCAACACATAAACCAAACAAAATTCAAACTCACTTCTTGCATTGGGAAAGTTTGGTGGATGCTCATAAGGAGTTTGATCATATAGGGGAGAGGACTCAATAGTTATGCATTTTAACTTTGTGCTTCTCAAAACCTTGGAAATTTCAAATCACTTCCACTTTTTTAGAGCAACTTACTTGACAAGTCCCATACTTATAACTAAAGTTTCAGGACCACATCATCAAATATGATGCCACATCAACATGCATTTTGTTGATGGCGTTCAAAACGACCAAAAATGGTTAGATCAATAGTTATGCACTAAGACATGTTTTATTAATGTGGTGGGATGACATCACATGATTTGTTGCATTTTAGATTTGAGGAATACATTTCATTTATCAACATGAACAATTTTAAAGTCACAACTTTGGATACAATATTGTTAAAAATATTGAACATTAAATCAACAAATATTATAACAACTATTGAAACATGCTCAACTGAATCCTTTCTGATGATGGATCACTGTGTGTGATCCTAAACATGGACGAAAAAACTTACACAGTTGAATCCAAAAGCTATATATTGAATCCTTTCTCCTATAAAACATGGATATATTAACGATTCATGAAGTAGTCACATTGTTTGAATGCTCCTCTGCCTGACGTGCCTGAACATTATTTGGGGGTTTATGTTGGTCGTAAATGAGAAGATCGAACACGCTTCCTTATTGGACAATGTTGAGGAGGAGTTCAGCTTTGATCACCAGGGCCGACTTACCATACCTTGCAAGGTGAGTGTTTTTAATCAAGTGTTGCATGTGTTAGTGGGAGACGATCCAACCAAGAAAAGCCTGAGGCTCCAAGATTTTTTTGAGTTCTTTTCCTAATGAAAGGGACTACGTTTCACAAGTTAAACAAGTTTCCAATCGAATAAGATACTACTAGCATGTGCCACAATGGGAGCTTTGGAATACAACAAAACACTATAAGTGTTGTTTGTATGACAGGTGGGGAAAATGTATCTTCGAGTGTTGTCCGCCCCTGGTAGGAAAAAAATCTATTCAGAATGTGTTTATAGAACTTTTCGTTTATTTGTATTAATTTTATGCGTGAATTAAATGTCGAACTATTATTGGTAAAATTAGTTTAATTGTTAAATTGTTAAAGTTTGATAGAAACTATTCCTATACATTGAAATTAAACTTGGTAGAATTTTTTTATACAATTATATCTAAAACTATTTTGATAAATTGTGTAAAGCTTATCTTTTATTTAAGTTGAATTTTTGATAAAATTTAAAATAGTTGTAGGCCCTTCCAAATCTTCATTAAGGATTATGTAGAACAAGTTGAAGGAGAATCCAAAGCAAGGAGATAATGCTATTCTCACTAATTGGAAACCCATGGAAGGTGACAAGGATTTGCTAGATAGAGGGTGGGATAATCCCCATGGACAAGATCTCCAAATAGCATGCCCCTAAAATACATTATTCATACCTTCATGCTTACCTCAATTCTTTGTTTAAACCATTATTAATAACCAATCTAGAAATTATTTTAATAGACCCATTAAAATTTTCATGTTCATATGTAAAATTGTCTTTATTTTAAAATCCTTGTGTTTGGTCATGCAACCAAGCTTCATATTTTATCACAAATTCTATTTAAATGCTTAGGCTCTCACATTAAAATTGAGTTGAACACTTTGAACCATGAGAGAGGTGTGGACCCAAAAATTGTATCAATTATGACTCAACGAGGGGATTAAACCTAGAAAGTTGTGTTAAATCTATGTTCAATGTTTATGTGTTGATAGGCATTCTCAATTTAATTTTGATAAAGCACAAACCCAATGTGGATTAGGAGACCTTCATTAACAAACAAATGACCTTTTTCCAAGTGGATATCAATCAAACTCTAGAATATTTATTATTGGCACACATTCTTCAATCATAGAGTTAAGTACTCGTATATGCTACATTTATTTTCATAAAATAGATATTGCAACTCATTAAATTTATTGATCCTAGCTATCATTAATAAATCTAGGTTGAATTATGCTTAATTAGTTACATTTATTGAATTAGCCTAAGTTAATCATAAGAAAACTTTATTTTCCTCTACAATAAGATAAGTTGAGTCTCATAAAACAACAGTGAAACTGTCGTATAGAAAAGACCATCTCAATGAATGAATGCACTAGAGAGCTCTATAATGAATAATGCACTATAGAGCTTTATAATGCATGGTTCATAAGACACACTCATTGAAAATTTTATAAATGAAGTAGCAAGCTAAGTGAACTTGCTTCTAATAAAAAGTCCAAGACATCTATGAGTTGAAATAATACTATCTAAGCTAACCTTCGCGAAATCCCTAAATACACTGAATATCAAGTAGGCTAATGATTCTTGTTAAAAAAAACTAAATAAAAAATAATATGTATTTGAACATTACCAAATTTCTTTTTGGTTTCATATTGACTCTTAAAAACTACCTTTTATCACTTATGTCAAGGTGCGTGTGAAAATAATGGATAATCTCTTAAAATCAAAGCCCCCTTAACAACTTTATCCTGTTTGTACTCACAATATCCAATACTACTACCTAAGGCACATTATATCAAATAGTTCAACCCCATGTGGGAGCATGATGAAAATGACTACCTAAGGGTTCCAATTAAAGGTAAGGCGAGGCTTCTCACTGTGCAGCTAAGGACTGGGTCTCATTATTTTAGATGTGAGACAAGTAGGTGGACTGTCCCCAAGGAAGAGTGGGAACAAAGAATTTGTATTTTCTGCAGCAAAGGAGTGGTTGAGACAAAGTGTCACTTTATCTTCGAATGTGCAGCTTATGATGCCATTTGTATCCAATATGAGAGCAACTTAAAAGTGGATAATCTGAATGAGCTTTTTAAAGAGGCAAGGCTCCTCAAGATGGCCAGCTTCCTGATCAAGATTCGTAATAAGAGAGTGGACATTGGAAAGAAGCAAAAAATGATGAAAGATCCAACTCTGAGTTCCATAATCTGATGGTCTCCTGAACATTAGTAAAATCATTCATTCATTCACTACTCCTACTGTAAACCCCACTAAAACCAAGCGAAAGAAATTACAACTCAGAACACATTTAATTGTAACTGACCGATTTGCAAGCACTAGGTAGTACAGCGTCTGAAATTATAAAGAGAGACCTTTGAAGCGGGAAACAATAAAAACAACTTAGAACCACATCTGACACTTAATATTAATCATAAATAAAGTTTTCAAACATAATAAACAACACTGAAGCACATATGTCAAGGGTTTAGTTATTACTGCAGATCAGCTTTGAAATTCTCGGTAGAGACGTTATTCCTAGGGTTTCAGATACACTCTTATTTAACCCACATCAGGCAACCAGATAGCTTTAGGGTTTATACATAGCCACCGTTGACCCGAATAACCTGAGCATTAACCCACTCTCCTTCATCGCTGGCCAGGAATGCCACCAGAGGAGCCACGTCATTCACCTCGCCCAGCCGTTCAAGTGGGGCTGCCTCCACAGCGCGTTGAACGAACTCGTCGCTCCTTCCCGCAAAGAACATTTCTGTGGCCACCGGCCCTGGGGCCACGCAATTCGCAGTAATCTTGGTGCCCCTCAATTCCTTGGCCAGTATTTTGGTCATGGTCTCCACGGCGGCCTTGCTGGCCCCGTACGCTGCATTTCCAGGCTTCAGTGATGCCACTATCGACGAGGTTAGGTTCATAATGCGGCCTCCGCCGCCTTTGACAACTCTGTTGGCGGCTTCCCTGGAGCAGAGGAAGGCTCCCTTACAGTTCACATTGAAGATGGACTCCCACACTTCTTCCGAGAGTTCCGCAAGGGATGAGTATTTGGGGTCGGCAATGCCCGCGTTGTTAACCACAATGTGCACGGCACCCAATGTTTGCTCTGCCATGTCAAAGAGGCTGCTTACTTCGGATGCCTTCGAAACATCGGCCTTGCATGTCACGGCTCTTACTGAATCGCGGTCCTTGTTAATTATAGAGGCCACCTCCTCTGCTTTCTCTGCATTTCCAGCATAATTGATCACCACTTTTGCTCCCTTACGCGCCAAGTGAAGGGCGATTTCTCTGCCGATCCCTCGCGAGGCGCCCGTCACGATGGCCACACGATCCTTCAAACTACTCTGATCTGCCATTCTGGGGAATTCTGGAATTAGGGTTTGAGCTCCTTCACACCACTGCTTTTCTATATTGGAATCTTAAATGCTTCTTTGTGCAATGATAAGAGTTCAACTGTCTAACGTCTTCCGAGTATAAATTATTAGAGAGTTGACGCACATGCATAATATAAATTAAAATTCAAGCGGCATATTTAAAATAAAATAAAATTATATAATAAATAAAAATAATTGTATGGTAATCTAGTCTATTTTCATAAAGCTAAGGAAGGTGTGCACACATCCCAATAACATTGTGCATTAAAGTTATTTTTTTTATTGAATCAAAGCAAAGAATAATTACAAATAGAAAGCAACTAGAAAGCTGCCATAACATTAAAGTAATCTTCGACACTTGCACAACCTTTTAAGTAAAAGATACCTATATAGTAGTAATGTTAAAAGATAATGTAAATTCCAATGATATCACATAGAACATAAGTGAGAAGAACAACATATGGCTCAAAATGTCAATTGTAAAGACAATCTCGATAAAGACACATTATGCACTCTTAGGTCACAAGTAATCGTTACCATTGTATGGTGTTTGGATCTTCATCCTTGTGGTCTTTGTGGAAGAAGTAGTCACCCCCCATCCACCACTTGGTTAGTTGGCACTCATATGTGCACATTGGCTCAAACTACATTGTGGGTGGATGGACCTTGATAGTTACGTTAAGATCACATCAAGTCACTATAATGGTATTACAAGTGTAATGCTTGTCACATAAGTAACACATTGATAACAATACTTCATGTTATACCCTTGTGCATACACTAATGTTTACATAGCATACTTGTTTCCACATGACATTAGCACAATCTCAAGAATTGTGCCACATTAGGGAACATAGTGGCAAATGTACGTCTTATTTTTAGGAGGTATAACATACTAGATTTCTCCTTAGGGATTAGAGTCAACATCATCACACCACTATTTTCTAATTTAGGTTGACAATATACATAATGGAGATCATTACGCTTTAAAAAAGCATGAATGATATATGTGCAATTGCTCAAGCACACACTCCTCTTTTGTGCACCTACACAATGTTTACACTATAGCCCACAAGTCATTTGGACTTGTAGTTTTCCCAAGTTGACAACCATCATGTGCCTTACATGCACTCCTTATGCAACAATGGCCTAACACAATGCTTGTCTCGTATTAATAACAATATGCCACTTTTGGTTGCTCTACACACCTTCCATGGAAATATTAAAGGATTCCAAAGAGTTTTTGGATCTTAGGAAGCATCGACATTAGGATTTGGCTAGTGAACTTCTAAAGATGAGTTGAGATTTTTGAAAGGGTACTATGGTCCACCATTAAAGCAAATAAAAAAAACTCATCTTTGAACTAGCGACATTATAGTTAATCTTCCTTATTTGACACACCCCAAGGTAGCACACAACCACAAGGACTTTCCTCAACAACTTATGTGTCATCACTCTAGCTTCACAATGCCATATCCTATGGAATTGCTCAATTTGTTAGCACACTCCAAAGTTGGCACAAAGCACTAAGAACTTTTTTTGCATATGCACAATGTTGCATATGTTTGCTCACCCTGCATACCATGCACACCTTTGTGGTACCTCGATGCCACTTGTAGTGACATTCTGCATTCGTGTGTTCTTCCATAATATTAAGGCATTTTGTCTAGCTTGTGCACCATCATAGTTGTCCACATCACTTGTACTACCTTATAATACCTTTATGCACTTTTGTAGTGTCAAGATGAACATTGTGCAAACACCTAAATTATTTCACACATTGTCATGCAAGCATCTATAATCCTTCGTACTCCTATGCAAACATCTATGATGCTTTATGTGATATTTGTCATCACATGTCATGTATGGACCCATGCATTATTTCATCACGTGGCACCCCACATGACCTTGCACAAGTCTTTATCATTGTGTGCCCCATGCACAAAAATACATTGCTCATCATATGCTACCATGCATGACTTTGCACAACTTCGCATAGACAATTGATGACTTTAAAATACCTACACATGGATGACTCTAGCCATGTAACAAAATTCCAATCATTAGGAAGCACAACTAACAAGTAGTTGGAAGGTCAACAATTTAAATTAGATCATTACAACTTTCATTTCTTATTTATAGCTATATATGTGTTATATATATTCACATATTTTTCACATTGAGGATGAGGATGGATATTGTCTAGGCATAAGCAAACCAATTTGAAGTGTTACCCCATTCTATTCATTAAAATGTCCATTCATACAATCTTTGTAAACATCCATTGTAACCTATTTGTTTTAACTTGTGAAACTAAATAGCACACATTTGTCAAAGACTTCCACATGGTTGTATAATTGGTGACTTACTATATCTTATTTTCCATTTGCATAATCTATAAATCACATTCTTTGTAAGAGTAGTTTATCCCCTAAACCACTTGGGATTTAGATTAGATCTAATCCTAGAAGCATCCTTTGCACTTGTGGAGTGTAACACATGATCATGTTGCTACCACAATTTCCAGACAAACTACTTCCTAAAGAATTTAATGATAATTTTTTTTACAACTATCACCAAGTTAAATGCCCTTACACAAACTTAAGCATAAGGAACAATATCTAATTGATAACAAAATAATCAAAGTTTAAGGACTTCATGGTAATGAAAATCGATTTGTTGCTCCTTAATAGTAAATTATAAATTTATTTAAATCCATTTCCATATCAGTTACACAATGTTGAAACAAATGATATGGTTGATAATGATGATAATATGAAAAATGAGGATAAATCACATTGAAAAACTTTTATGGGAAATTTTGGGTCTAATTCTATATCTTCCTCTCCTCCTATTTCACCTTTGATTACATTTTCGATGAGGAGATGCTATAATGACATAATTATGGACCACTATATTAAAGCACAAATGTAGGAATGAAAGATTTATGACATTCTTATAGAACTTACAAATCAATATAACATATGCACAAAGGATCCTTTACTATGTGTAAGTGTGAATAAGTAAACAAAGGAAAACACTTCTTAATGAAACATTATATCAAAGATTAAGCAAATAATCTACTAAAAGCATCTCATTGTCTCCTATCTTTAAAGATTTATTAAGCTATTGTGCTCTCAGATTTAAATAAAACACTATAACTGTTAAAATGACAATCTAAAGAACAGAATGATGCTGATGCAATGATGTGATGCTATATGAAAATGCTAAATGATAAAAGAAACTACTATAACATGAATTGACATGAAAAACTAGATGAAGCTACAAGAGGCAGCCATGATTATGATTCTCAAATGTTGGATGCTTGAATTGCTTGAGGCTTGATGCTTGATGCTTGAATTCTTGCAGAGTAAGATTGCATAAACTTGATAATATGGGATCCTTTCTTTGTTGAATGAAGTTGTATTTATAGATTTCTCGGCAGCAGCTTTGCACAGGGATAACAAAAAGAGGCTTGGATTCAATCTAGAGAATTGAATGGTGAGAGATGGAGAAGATTTTGGGGATTGTCTCTACCCATGAAAACACCAGGCAAGAAGGTAGGAAGGATTGATGGAAGAGGATTGAAAGATGAATTTTCAATTTGTCTCCAAAACTTCCCGTGAAGTTCGAATCAATAAATTTGACATATTGTTGACATAAATTAGACATAAGATATCTAATTTGATTTTGAGGAAATATAGAGGAATATTCTTTATGCCTTTATTTAAATATTTTTGATTTATTTAAATTAGCCAAAGAGGGATAAATAATTTAATAGAACAAACTATGGAATTTGTTTATTAAATTAAAATAGAAGAATATGGTAATTAAACAATAAAGTGTTTAATCTTTATTTAATTAATTTAAGATTTGATGTGATACAATAACATAGGGAAATGATAATTAAATCAAACAAAGTATTTAATTTTGTTTATTTAAAATGAGATAATAGAAGAATTGGAAGAATTTAAATGTGAATGTGAACGTGAACTATATAAATAAATATTTCTATTTATTCAATAGTAGAGGAATTTAGGATAATTAATCAAATAATTTGTATTTAATTAATCGGATTCTCCAGACCAATTTTAGGTGTAAACACTATGTACAAAAGAAACGTGCAATCATATGCTCATTTAGGAGTTTCCTTAAATATGACAAATAGAATGTTAATTAAGACTTTGGGTTCTGTCATCTTACCACACAACTTTGGTAAAAAAATGGTATACATCTTATGCCATATCGTCTCTACTATGGATTAATTCTCTATATTACTTGGCACACCATGGTCTAAACATTTAATAACGATTTCTTTGATAGTACACCAATGTGTTAATTTTGTTTATGAGAGTTATAAATATTCAAAGATATAGGTCCAAACCAATCACAAATTTGAGTTAGTCCACTTTAGATACATATAATCCAATGCCAAAATAAACTTCATATGAATATTAAGAGGTTTTTCATAAAATATTTCAAGAGTAAATGAAGAAACAACAAACAAAATAAAAGTCTACTATTGAAACTCCTATGTACCAAAATAGAAAATGAAGTCAAAGAAAGAAAGAATCCAACAAGTACACAAGAAAGAAGCAAAAGCAACAAAAATGCTTGAATTACATGCATAAAAGTCCATATGGAAACCTAAACAAGTGGTTGTGGTGAATCAAATGCCTATCATTCCACCAAAACCAAAAGTTAAGAAACAAGAAAGGATAAGAGAGCCAGTTTATTAAAGAAATTGATCATGTGTTATACCTAGGGCAAAGGAATTTCAAAACAAAACACATAATTTAAAAGACAGGGAAAGAAAAGCAACAATAAAAAGAAATTAAGACAAAGTTGAGGATTTTTCTTGGGAAGAAGAAGATGATCTATTAGATGATCCAACACCTATTGTGCCAAAGGGAACAATTAAAATGTTTTTTGAATGAGTTATGAACATCACTATAATGTGTCTCCATATATCCCCATAGTTTCACTTTCACCTTTAATCTTTTTTATTTTCCAATTTGCTTGTTCATTTTTGGCCCTTTTTATTATGCCTTGTTTGTCTTTCATTTTATGCCCATTTCACCTTCTATGTTTATTTACATGCTTGCTCTCCTCCACTTTGGGACACTTTGGCTTACAATATTTTTTCTTAAATTGCATTTTCTCACACATATTCATACCTTTTTCATGTATTTGCTTCATCTACTTTTTCCCCTTTCATTATTTTTCTATAGTTGATTCTTTTATCTCTTGTCCACCTTTTCCCCTTTTTATCCAATCTCGGCTATTATTCCTTTTCTTTTACCATTTTGTTTGCTTTCATTACCTTATTACCTTTTCATCATATGCTTGTTACACATTTACCTTGCTTTGCCTATATCTATTATGTTTCATATTTCACTATGAGGCTTACATCTTGCCATTTTTATTAATGCACTTGCTTTGATCCTACATTGCTACATTATACTTATTAGAGCTGACACATTGATCCTACATTGATACAACATACTTATTAGAGATTATTTATTGAGCCTATATTGATACAACTTACTTTTATTGTCACTAATGATCCTACACTTTCATACCATGCTTCTTTATAGCTTATATTTGAAGCCTATATTAATACATTATTCTTGTAGAGTAACTTATTGAGTGTACATTGCTATATCATGCTTCTAAAGCATACCTTTTTTATTATTTACATTCTTCTTGCCACATCCTTAACGTTCATACTTAACATGCCTTCCCTCATTACACTTGATATTACCATTCTACATCCTTGCATTACGGGTATCTTACCTTCCCTTTCTACTATGTACACCTTCATGATCACATCCTCTCATTTGGGGCCATCATGTTTCCTTTATTACATCTTAAGCTTTCATAACCACATTTTTAAGGGAATCATGCCATCCCCAATGAAATTTCTTACCATATGTTTCTTACACACTAGGGGCACCATGCTTTCCCTAACACATTACATATTTCTTACCCACATCTACTAGGGACTTATTGCCTTACCTACACCATTATGTGCCCATGCTCTTGGGTGCCACATCAAGGTTATATGCTGCTCTAGTCTCTTAGTACTTATGCAATTGATTTTGGCCATTGAAAACCACATTAACATTTTACATTGCCCATGTTGGATGCAACATTACCCTATCTCTAGCCTATTTATGTTGACTATGATTTATCATTCTAGATGTTACACGTCTTAGATCACACAATGCATTCATTGTTATGTTACTTTGGATAATTCATTACCAACATGCCTATTAATAGATTATGCTTACTTTCATATATGATTTTCCCTCTCCTTCAATTCCTTATATCCTATGGATACAATTGATTGAAAGGGGGCAATATATTGTCCTTGACATTTCTTTGTTGAGCTTTTAAGAAGTGACAAGTGCCACACAAACTCATTATTATGACCAAACAAAGCACTATCACATTACACATGTCTTGCACTCCACGTGCATTATCATCTCATGGTTGCCATGCCAAACACACCATTATCATCATTTGAATAGACAATATTTCCCAACTTTACTCATTTCTTGTCGTTCCTATTTCCTAAAGAGTTGGCAAGCTCCTATTTTGTATCTAGTTTTTACTTTGAGACAAAGTTACTCATTGCATATTTTTCATATGTTTTACAAGTTTCCACGGAGAGCGCATACTACAAGACATACTTACATGATGGCATCTTGTAGGATCCATTACTTTATATGGATCCTCCTTTGTATCTTTCGATGTTTGAATATTTACTTTATCTACATGCCTATGAGTGCTAAATACTTTGAGATGCATGAACACTTTATGATTCATGGTAAAATGTAAGGTGAAAATTTAATACTCATTCCATTTACCATTTAGTTTTGTGCCCCATTTTAATGAATGCCTTGATATATACATATACACAAATGGTGCAATCTTGTATGAAGTTAGGTTGATTCCCCAAGACTTTTACCAATCCATGTATACCCACACATTCCCTTTTGCTTAGCCCACACCTTATCCTTAAATGCTTACACTCCTATACATTTGTATCATCCACAAATTTATTGCACCTAACTATACACCTACCTCTAGATAGTTGTTAGCCACATGGCTTTTTCCTTTTATCTATTTGAGATCGTTTTTGTAGTGATGAGCTTCACATATAGCCATAAGCCACCTACCTTTGACTTTAGTAAAGCACTTATCCAACATAGATTGGGAGGCATTCATTGACAAATAGGCCACCTTTTTCCAAGTAGATATCAATCAAATTCAAAAATATTGTCAATGGGCCCTTGGTCTATTGGTGAAGTTGAAAGGTTCTAAATGAGCCCACCAGGGATCAAGTCTTGCTGAGTGCAAAGGCTCCGACACCGAAAAAGGGATGAGGTCGGGATCGTGCCCCGAGCGAATTTGGCGGAATGGATACCCCTCAGTCCTTGGCTCTTAGCTGAAGAGGTTTAGCCCAAGAAGGCTCGTGCTCCCGTATCAGGTAGCAAAAAAGAATTTGTGGATGACCTCCATCAAAAAAAAAAAAACTCAAAAAAATTCATCATCAACACACATTCTTCAATCATAGATTTAAGTGCTCACATCTATTGCATTTACTTTTCTAAATTAGTCTGTGCAATTTCTTTTATTTATCAACCTGAGCTATCATTAATTAATCTAGGTTGACTTATGTTTAATTATTTACATCTATTTAATTAGCCTAAGTTAACCATAAGAAATTTTTATTTTCCTTTACAACAAGCTAAGTTAAATCTCATAAGACATCATAGAAATTGATACACTATGAAAAAACCATCTAAATGAATGAATGCAAGTGAAAACTCTATAAATGTGGTAGCAAGCTATATGTACATGATTTTGAAGAAAACTCCATACTTAAACATCATTGAATCACAATATTATTAAGATAGATGATCTAGAAAGACCTGATGCTTTTCCCCTATTAACATCATCTAAATGCAATAATATAAAATAAATCAATAATTCTTATAAATAAATTAATTAAATGAAAAATAATATATATATCTAACATTACTACCTTTGCCTTTTATGACAAGGTGGATGAGAAAATAATGGTTAATCTCTTCTGAACTTCTTTGGTCAGAAAATCAAATGCCCCTTGCACAACCTAATCCTGTTTGTGCTTGCAATATCAAAATACAAACTACTTCTGTGAACCCCAGCACAGCCAAGCAAAATAAATTACAAAACATATTTAATTTTGATTCACCGATTTGCCAGCACATGTACAGCGTCTGAAATTATAAAAGCAAAAGTATTTGCAGGGTGAAACAATAAAAACAGCTTAGAACCACATCTGACATTCACAACAATCATAAAGTTTTCAAACATAATTAACAACAGTTGGTTATTACTGCAGATCAGCTGTGTAAACCTCAGCAGGGACGTTATTCAAGTGTTTCAGACACACACTATTATCTAACCAGATACCTTTAGGGTTTATATATAGCCACCGTTGACCAGAACAACCTGAGCATTCACCCACTCTCCCTCATCGCTGGCCAGGAATGCCACAACGGCCGCTACGTCAGTCACCTCGCCAAGCCGTCCAAGTGGGGTTGCCTCTATAGCGCGTTGAATGATGTCATAATTCTTTACTGCAGACAACATCTCTGTGACCACCGGCCCTGGGGCCACGCAATTCGCAGTAATCTTGGTGCCCCGCAATTCCTTGGCCAATATTTTGGTCATGGTCTCCACGGCGGCCTTGCTGGCCCCGTATGTTGCGTTTCCAGGATTCAGTGACGCCACAATGGATGAGGTTATGTTTATAATGCGGCCCCCGCCGCCTTTGACAACTCTGTTGGCGGCTTCCCTGGAGCAGAGGAAGGCTCCCTTACAGTTCACGTTGAATATGGACTCCCACACTTGTTCGGAGCTTTCCGCCAGGGGTGACCATTTGGGGTCGGCAATGCCCGCACTGTTAACCACGATGTGCAGGGCACCGAATGCTTGCTCTGCCACGTCAAAGAGGCTGCTTACTTCGGATGCCTTGGAAACATCGGCCTTGCACGTCACGGCTCTTACTGTATCACAGTCCTTGTTAATTATAGAGACCACCTCCTCTGCTTTCTCTGCATTTCCAGCATAATTGATCACCACTTTTGCTCCCTCGCGCGCCAAGTGAAGAGCGATTTCTCGGCCAATCCCTCGCGACGCGCCCGTTACGATGGCCACACGATCCTTCAAACTACTCTGATCGACCATTCTGGCGAATTTTTGGAATTAGGGTTTAGGCTCCCTTCCACTGTAGGGTCTGCTTTTCTATGTTGGAATCCTAAATGTTTCTTGCTGGAATGGTCTGTAGGTTATGAGTCAATGGAAGAGTTCAAAATATCTACGATCTCCCAATTATAAATTACTAGCACTTGCACCTATACGAGGTTCAAGGGAGACGTCGATAGGAAATTGAAGAAAAATCATCAATGAATTGTAAGTCGGTTGTATTAGAATATATCTGTATAGACGCATGCATTGTATAATATAAGTACGCACATTCTTTTGTTGGATATGTTTTTTAAAAACAATGAAATTCCTTTGAACAATTTGTAGTGAGTTTGCATAAATCAAATTTACATAAGAACAACTATTTGTCTTTTTGGAAGGTCCTCTTTGAAAGACATGGAATGTCTGTCTATGAAGTAAAACACAATGTTGATTAGATTTCTTTGAACAAGTAAGTCACTTAGTTGCAATCTTTCTCATAGCAAAATGGCAAGATCTGTAATTCTTCAATGTAATATTGGCAGAAGAAGTGGTTGTTCACTTCAAAGTTAATCTTATTGAAAGTAAACAACATTTGACGAAATCAAATACAAGAAAATTTGGCACCCTTGGATAGGTGTTATCACTATTAGTTACATTGAAGATACAAAGGAATTCTAATGGAATTTTTTTGGAGGGATTAATAAAGATAATATGAAAAAATAGGGTTAGGATTTGTTCATTTAACGAATGCTAGAAAGAAAAGAATATTGTTAGGGGAATCTAAATCTATGAGGAAATTCTTGGAGACATGGGCTGCCATGAAGAATCCATAAACCCCCTTGCACTGTTGGTTGACCTACACCTTGGGGACAAATTTACTTTCTCCAGAACCTTGACACATAGTTTTGAAAGGTAGTCTACAACACAACCTATTCGTGGACATGCACCAATTGACCATTTGAGACATAATTGTTTTCCCAACTGATAAGATTGTAAGGATTTTTTTGAGTGAAGCCTTTGGAGCAATGATTTCTAAGGCACCTCTATTCTATTAAAATGTTTGTATTTCTAAGAAGTGGAGGAGAAGACCTCCCTCGCCTTTGAAGATATGAACCCTGTACCTTATCAATCTAAGAAGTGGAGGAGAAGATCTCCCTTTCCTTCAAAGACATGAACCCTATAATCGAAGCAACAATAGCAAAGATGATTCCAAACACAATATTAGTGAACACAAGCACAATAGAATTCATAAAAGCAATGGATATGTATGGTTTTTTGAATTGGAAGTAGTTGTGCCACAATGATTATTTTTATTTTTGTCTAGCTTTCATCTTTCTTAGGGTACCATGTTCTATTGCCAATATTTTTTGTGGTGGAAATCCTACAATGCAATGATAGTTTACATTGCAATCCCCAAATAAAGTAGTGGATATATGTCAAAAAAGGAGCAATACAAATGTCTTAGATGGGGATCCAAGTTGCTCTAATAAAGATGTGTGCAAGAGTCATCAAATAGTTGACAACATTATTGGTATTGAGTGTAAATTTTATTTGAATTTGGAGAGACTGGGAATTTTTTCCATACCTTAACCAAAATTATTGTTTAGGAGCTGTTTAAAAATATCTTTTGGTGTGAGCAATAACTTTATCTTTTTGTTTTATACAACAAATGCTTCTCATGTTTGTCCCAAGATTTTGAGAGCAGTCTTATCTTGTGCCTTAGAAGAAAGATCTAACAACATTTTGTTGCATCAAAGGGCCCAAATGATGCCTAAATTGAATGATCATATGCATTCAAAATAATTTTTCAGGACTATTTTGTGATGTTTGATAAAAAGGGATTCTTTTTGTATCCATATTTCCATAAAGATTACATTACATATTAATTTGTCACACTTGTCCCCAACATTTTGTACCTTGCAATGAACCGATTGCATTGATTAGACATGTTTGTTAGCAGAATTCATTTGTTAGGTTGGGATTTTTACAATTTATCAATTTGGTCCCAAATGCTGCAGAATCGGGTATCTTTCTAAGATATTGTGACAATTATACCTGTCCTTCCCTCATCAAGTCAAATAAATGATAATCATGGATATCTGTGTTGTACATGGGAAGATGTTCCAGGCATATTATTTTTCTTTGATTCAAGCTTCATGGATTTATCATAGCTCAGTAAAATGTTGGTACCCAAATTTTATGGTTGCAATACCTCAGATTGTGGAGGAAATAATTTGATATTTTCTGATATTTCAGATTATGATTTTAGGAGCGATTTGCAGTTGGTAATCTACATATACTGAAAATTTACCTGTGACTTTTTTTCTTATTGAAGGAAACTGAAGAGGAATCTATCTTCAAATTATGAAAATTAATTTTGTTTATCTCACTTGGAAGCCTGGAAGGCAAGTATATTTGCTAGCCACTGTATCTGTTGATGTGTACTTGAAGTTATGGTAAAATTTGAAATGCCATATTTTTTATAATATTTGGAAATCTCTATATGGAGGAAATCCTTCTTATCGAAAAACTAAAATATCCACAAATCCTAGTAATTAATATAATATATTGACTTTTATACCGAAAAGATACATATTTTAAATTTTAGTCAACTTTGTATTCTTGAATAAATATGGATCCAAATGATGGTTCTTGGCTGATGACTGTCAAATCTAGAGCCAAGAGCTTAGGGGATGTGATTGCTTCCTAGGTTACAAAGGAAGGATTCTTTGATGGGCATGTGATTGTGAGATCTACAATAAAAAGATTTCCCAGTTTTAATCTAAAATGTAATTCTTCTATTTTCTTCTACTGAGGTTTGACAAATGGAATATATTAAGTTAGTTTATCAGAAAAATTGTACTCTTGGAATGTAGAGTTCAAGTGTGTTATATAGTTCATTAAAAAATTCCTTCAATTATCTTGTTCCCCTGATTGAATTTGGAAGGGATCCCTCCAGAAATACAATATTATTATCAATCTGCTTCTCCCAGTCTTGGAGATGCAAAGTCTTCAACAAAACAGTCTCAAGCTCCCCATTCATCAGAAATGCAAAAGAACTCAAAAACAAAGTTCCTCACAAATACCTGGTCAAAACAAAGAAATCACAATTAAGAATACAAATTTGGCCCTGTTGATCCTACAATGGCCTACAATACTTATAACACTTCAACAAGGCCAAAAAATACTTCAGCATTGCCAAAATAGAAAGAGGTTAAATTCTGAATTTAATCCAAGTAAGTTCAAAGTTGCCACATCCACAATCCAAATTTCAATAAATACATGTTTCTTGAGAACTACTTTGTATATATGTATCATTTCAGATAATTGCTTAGGTGAATTTCCATCGAACCATAGACCAAACTTCAACATAAGCTTCATACACTCTGATACCTTTACTTTGTAGGTGCCTTTCATATAGCAATTAGATCATCTTCATTGGCTTTCACATGTTCAACATAATAACAAGACTATAACTTAAACCTGTCTTGTTTAACATTAATTCCTCCAAATCACCAACAAATTTTGTATTAATGAATCTAATCCTAATATCCATCCTAACACAAAAACCCTCTGTTAACAATTCAAAGAAGGCGTCAATCCACCAAATTAATGCATCAATATTTCAAATTAGAACTCCACGTATCCAATATTTTGAAATAGAAAATAGAAACATACCCACTTTATAGCAAATTAATATATATCATTAGTGCAAATAACCATGGGAACAGTTTAGCCCAAGCTTGCATGACCCCAAAATTAAACCAACGAATCCCAGTGTTGTGTGATCCCAAGCAAATCCTCTTTTTGATCAAACCATAAACAATTGACAATTTTAGGAAATCTATGAAAACACGTTTAAACTACAAAAAACCATAAACAATTGACAATTTTAGGACATATATGAAAACACGATTAAACTACAAAAAGTTGCATATTGATAGTACATGAAAATATCAAGCATAAACTTTCAAAAAAAAAAATTATTTAAACTACAAAAAACCATAAATAATTGACAATTTTAGGACATATATGAAAACACGATTAAACTGCAAAAAGTTGCATATTGATATATCTAGTTTTAACCATGTACAAGTGAATTATAAGCCACAGAGACCTAAAATCCAATTTTAACCATGTGTACACGAAACTATCACCTACAGACTTTTTGGAAAATTATCTTCAAAACATAACCTAATAGCATATTGAGAAAATCTTTACAAGAAAAAAAATACTAAGACGCACAAAATCAAAATTTATTTGGCATAAAGATATAACTACCCAGAAAGTAGAAATTAAATGGCTACATAGCAATTTACACGCATTAACAAACTAAACAAATTTACTAGTATCATTTGAAAAAAATGAGCAAAAAATAAATAAATTTGCTACATTCAGTTTCAATGGGGAAAAATAGTCGAATAAAAAATATCTTCAGAAATTTAAGGTTTATATATAACAAAATGGAACAAACCCGTCACTTCAGGATAAACAGGAAAAAAGCTTCCCGCCACGAAGACAAAAATAGGGAGGAGGGTCCTATGGTCCTAGTATAGATTGGGCAAAGGAGTCACCATGCTGATGAGCTGGTCTCTGTAAACCACAAATGGCAACAAGTTATCATAGCGTATGGTCCCCCGGTGGTTGGGATTCTGAAACAACACTATGAACTGCATATTGGAGGTTGACGGAGCCGTCGGTCACATTGAGTTCGTAAATTGCGACTCCAGGCTTTCACCAAACAACAATCCAAAATAGTTGAGGGGATCTTTTGATTTTTGGGTTGCTGCAAAAAGAGATATTTTAAGAAATTTAAGCTCTGCATAAGTTCTACAAGAGGAATGATACATTGGTTTCGGTTCAAAGCTTCATTTATACCCTGTTCAATGGTAGTGGATAAGTCGGTGAGAGAAATAAAGAAGGAGCAGGTGCCCATTTAAAGCTAAGATTTGATTTATTTGATCTGATTTGATGGCGCAGATCATCATTACGTGCCATGAAAATAGCCAGTTGTTCCAAGGAAAGTTTTCAGGGAAATTTTCACCTGCCTGCAAGTTGTGACTGAAAACCAGAAACAACTATGTAGTATAAAGGCGTGAGACAGGTATGCCGGACTCTTGTGGACTGGCAAGTCCACAATAAGAAGCCTATCGGCTAACTAAGAGTTAAAGAAACAAATTTAAAGCAAAATTAGTATATTTAAATAAATTTTATTAAAGATAGATATGTTAATTATGCTAATTAGTATATAATATTATTTTATTTTATTTGAAGATTTTAAAAATTAAAAAAGACATATTACCTACTTGATGTTAAATATTTTTAAATAAGAGAGTTTTTAATAAAAGTGTAAAAATGATAGGAAATTCATATTAAAAGTAAATAGATTAAAAAGACACAAAACTATTTTTACTCTAGAATTATATATATATATATATGCTAATTATGCTAATTAGTGTATATATATTATTTTATTTTATTTGAAGATTTTCAAAATTAAAAAAAGACAAAATATCTACTTGATGTTAAATATTTTTTAAATAAGAGAGTTATTAATAAAAGTGTAAAAATGATGGAAAATTCATATAAATAAGTAAATAGATAAAAAAGACACAAAACTATATATATATAATCCAACAAATTTTTGGCAATAGAGTTATTTACTTTTGTATGTAACTTTTAATTTTATTTTTGAAAAACCACCATTAATTATTTAGATAATTCTTTTGTTATGTTTTTATTTGAAAAAATTGTACTAAATATTATATATTTATATGTAACTTTTTAATAATTTAATAGATATTTTGAAATTTGACATCTTTGTGTTTAAAAAATGCCATAACATTGTATCCTTCTCCCCCCACATATCATTATAGGTTACAACTCTGAACATAATTATTGGGCAATGTCCCTTGCATGGTGGTTAGGGTTTTGCCCTTTCCATTATCTTGTGTTAATTTTTCTATTAGGATTGATAATGTAGTTGCTTTGAGTCCTCTTATTGCTACCCATATGGTTGTTATAGCCATCACTATTGACTAGGCATCTCTTTTGTTGGGCCCTATCTTCACTCCTACCATATGAAGGTTTGGTGGTCTCCACCTCTACATTGCTCTTCTAAGTCCTCTCAATAACATCAATAGCCCCCTCTAAAACTTTGTTGAGGTTTAGAACAAGTCATAGGAGAATCCATAAGAAAGAGATAATGCTACTCTTATTGGTTGGAAACTCATGGAAGGTGGCAAGGATCTCCTAGATGAAGGGTGGGGTAACCCTAATGGAAAAAACCCTTAGATGACCTACACACATAAAATACATACTTTTCATACCTTCATGATTACCTTCTTTCGTTGTTTAATCCATTATCAATAACCAATTTAAAATTTATTTTTCTATACCCTATTAAAAATTTTGTGCTTCATATCTAAAATTGTGTCTTTATTTTAAAATCCTTGTGTTTGCTCATGTACCTAGGCTTCATGTTTTGTCACAAATTCTATTTAAATTCTTATGGTCTCACATTATAATCGAGTTCAATAACAATTTGAACTTTGAGAGAGGTGCAAACCCATATTTTCATCAATTGTTATCGCATGAGGGGATTAAATCTAAGATGTCTTGTGTTAAATCTGTGTGATGTCATGTCCTAGACCCGAGCTTAGTAGTTCATGTCTATTTTAATGTATTCTTAATATCTAGGATATTTTCAAACCTAGGCATCCTTATGCAATGCAATTAAGTGATGAGTTTAAATTCATAATTTGATGCTTGTCTACATATTTTGTTCACGATTTCTTGCATGGGGCTCACGAGTTCTTTGCTATTGACACGTGGATTTTTTAGAAGTGATATAATTGGTCCTTTAGAACCAATTATGAGGATATGGTTATTGTCTACATATGTGCGAGAGATGGTATGATGTCCAAGTCATTATCGAGGAATTTTTTGATTATCAATTAATCTTGGGTTTTTTTGAATATGGTGATTGTCACTAGGATCACCAAAAGTTTTTATTTGTTACTTGGTGGTGTGACATTTTTGTGCTCGTTGGTGTCTAATGGAGATGTGGGTTTTGTTGAAATTGATGTAGTAATTGTTAGGAAATTGTTTGGTTAATCAAACCATTTCCTACACAATCATATGAGAGAAAGGCATGCACATAATCTTACCAAATATCCATAATGCAAAGATCAAATATATACCACTATATTATACAAGATATACCTTGAGAAAACCCTCATGGGGAAAAAAACCTAGCCTTCAAAAGCATTTACAATCAATATATTATTAAGTAATGATTTTTTTTAATACTATACTTATAGAGTCTCCATGAATACTTATTAACACCAAGCTCCTCTAATACATCCTTCATATGTCTAAGCATAATGGGTAACCATGTAACCACACAACCCATGCAATGCTTCACATATATGCACTCTTCAAGAGAGTTCAATACACATGACAACCAACCCAACCACTAAACATGTGATTGATTTTACAAAATCAAACTCATGCAAAACCACACATTGATATCGGCTAAACCATTATAGCATAAAACTATCGACCTCAACATTTACTTTTTGGTAGTGCATTTTTCTAATATTAAATATTTTTTAATGTGTAACTCACACATAAAATATTTAACCAATGTTATATAATAAAACTTTACAAGAGGACCCAAATAAATATTTAATATGGTTAAACACATCTCGAAAGATACATTGCATACAAATAATTATTTTACATAATTGAAATATTTATTTTACTGTACAAGATGTACAACAACCTTTTTCATAATAGTGACAACATGAATGGGATACCATCTAACTCATTCCTTTTCAAGTTCATGCTGTTTATATTTGTGAATTGTTTCTCCTAGTTTTCATGATTTTGAAATTAAATTTTCAATTATTCGTAATTTAATAACATAGTTAAAAAAAAACTTATTTTGTACACTTGCAACCTACCTTGCTTATCATGTTCAATTCTCTCTCAATTTTTTTATTTTTCTAGCACTAGTAATGCATCCTTAGCCTTGTCACATCATTCATTCTAGTAAAATCAAAATTTAAAATCTTGTGTAGATAAAGAAAGAAGAGAATATGAAAGGATGTTACAACCATGAGTGCCTACCACTTATATACAAAGTTAATGCAAGTTATCAACATTCTTCAACTTGTTGGAGAAGGGAGAGTATGATCCAAAAAAGTAAAAAATGTCAATTCTCAACATCTAGTTGGGTAGTTTCTCATCAAAATATGTTTTGGAAAATCATTATTCTTCTCTCCAAAAGTCAAATAGTGATGTGATCTCTCTTGATTCTTGTCAATGAATTTTATCTCCTATAATGTCTAAGTGCTTACTATCCTCCCTAAGAAATATATGGTGCAAGATGTTTGTTAGAGGTAGCCAACTTTAGATGTTTTCTATTTGTAACAAGAAGTCAAGATATTTAGTTTTTTTATTTCTATCGTTTGTTGTGCTATTTGGCTAGCCAGTTGTTTGTTTTGAAGCAATCAGGACACTGATCATGGAGGGGTTGCCAACCTTCTCTCTAGATGGCTTCAACATGTTTTTGACTACGTTTCTCACCCCACTAATTATGTGATTTTTTATTCTCTTAAATTTTGAAAAAAAATCTTTTGGTATTATACATATTAATGCTTCCAATGATACTATTGAGTTATCTCTTCTATGGTGATGGATTATTGATTCATTGCATGTTGACATTTGGTTCATATGTAGGGACTTTAATATGGTTGGGATGATATATGATAAAATAGGACTTTGTCTTTATATTGGATAATTGGAAAAAAAATTCATGGTAATGCATGCATAATAAATTGGGCTTTTTTATCCTAATATTGGCCACTGCCATAATCATTCCCATTGGTATAAGTGGAATAATTTTTGGGTTGCTCCTGATAGAGTCTTTAAATGCTTAGATCATGTTATGATTTATTCATAGTCTTTTGTTTTCTTTGCTATTCTCACTGGAGCCTTTTCCAGACATGACTTTATCAAACCACATGCACCCATCAAGTTCAAAATTCAATGGAAAGTAGGTATATCTTAGAGTTGTAAAACTTAATTTTTATAAATACTTCTTTATTGAGCCATTAACCTTCACTAACCCACATTGATGTATTTGGAACTTAGAAGATTGGCCCACTTAGCCAATTGGTTGGATTGCTTGGTTAAATAGATCCATCATACATACTTTTTGGTTCCTTTACATCTATGGACGTTAGTTGGCCATATTTTGACGTTGTGCATACAAGGCCACAACCTCAAAGCTTTGCAGTGATAATGTATCTCTTGAAGTTGAACCCTTTTCCCTTTCTTTGTAGCTAAGGGTGGTCGAGCTTCACCATCATAATAATTTTTTTGATAACCATTTGGACAAAGGCACTCAAATCAAAGTCATACTACACTTGCTTAAGATTGGGGGTAGATATTCCAAGGAATTTTCCCAAGCTCTTAGATCCTATCATACTTCACATGGAATCAATCAAATAAAAGATGGGTAGAATGTTCTCAAAGATCTTCCTGATATCCTCCAAGATATTGTCATATATTATGAGAGCTTTCACAACTTAGGAAAAAAAATTGAATGTGACCTTGCCTTATAGGAGTGCCTCATGGTTGTTCCCTATTAGCTTTCCTCCACTCAACAAGCCTTATGTGTGTTGGCCCCATGGTTGACATTGCGCCAAAAAGTCGACCTGTTAATGTCGGATACAACCACCAGAGTTAATGAATCCTTGGAAGGCGGTTAATCCATGTCATGAATCCCAAGGGGAGCCTTGACCATCTGCCAACAATATCCCCCTCAACGTTACTTGAGGGGATTCAAACCCGACACCTTTGGCTCTGATACCAATTGTTGACCTCATGGTTTTTGTTGCACCAAAATGTCGACTTGTTAATGCCCGATTTAACCACTAGAGTTAACGGATCCATGGGAGGCGGTTAAGCCATGCCATGAATCTTGAGGGGAGAATTGACCATCTACCAACAATGTGATCAATTTATTGCTATTGGTGATCTCAAGGAGGCTATATATATCATGACTAATGACAAGGCTCCCAGTTGTGATGGCTTCCTTGTGAATTTCATAAGGCCCTTTGGGATTGTGTTCCAGTGAGGACCTACACAAAGTCTATCTTGAGCTCTTACATTACAAATCATTAGGAAAATTAATCATAAAAGGTAATATTAAATTTATATCCAAGACTGGAGACCCAAAGGATATTTTTAACCAGAGGCCTATTATCTTGCTCATTGTTTCCTATTCATCTAGATCATTATCAAATCTTAGGCTATAAAATTATGTCATATCCTTCCTCAAATTATGAGGAATGAGTAAATTGGTTTCATCAAATATAGATGAATTTTGGATAATGTAATTGCAATTTGGGAAGGTATAGAATGGGCTAGGCATACTTGGCAAAAGGTTGTGTTCCTCAAAATTGAATTTTCTAAGGCCTAAGATTGAATTGAGTGACCATTTATCCTAGGTCTATTGCAAGCTCTAGGATTTGGGCCTCACTTCATTCAATCAACTACCATGCTCTTTGCAAATTCCTTTGCTTGCATTAGTATTAATGGTCAGTAATCCAATGCTTTTGGGATTTTCGTGTCCAATTGATAAGGTTGTTCCCTGGCTTTGACTCTTTATGTGATTGTTGCTAAAGGATTCGGTTACCTTATATAACACTCAATGTCTCAAGGTTTGGTTAAAGGTATATCTCTCCCCAATTCCTCAACCCATCTTGTTAATGACCACTTTGCGAATGATTCTTTTCTCACTCTCTTAAAAGAGGAGAAAAATATAAAACATGCCCTTAAATGATTATATATTTGTAAATCCTTTGGATTTTCAATTTAGTGGCATAAGACACAATGCTACACACAATCCTTCCTCCTTGTGCCTTCTTGGCTTAATTCCTATGGCTGAAAATGGATTGTTCTTGGAATTATTTTTAGATTTTTTGGTACTCCTTTTGTTTTCTAAGTGTCCCAAGAATCCTTGTGGAATTTTTTTCTCTCTAGAATTAAAAATAATTTGGATTATTGGGTCACTAAACCCCTCTCTTTGGCAAGGAAATTTCAGATCTATTCTAAGATTCTTACAACCACTCATGTTTATTATTCCTCAATCTAGGTTCCTTCTAAGGCTTCCTATATGAAGTTGGACCAACTTATTCGTGATTTTCTTTGGTCTTCTTCAAATAACCACAAGGGATTTCATAGAGTGGCATAGGAATTTTATTGCCTCCCTTGGGAATCTAGGGGTTTGGGGATTTTATCCACCTAATGTTAGGATCTGGCTCTTTGCACTATGTAGATCAAATGAGCACTTCAGGGTGATGAATCTTGGAAAATCCTCGTGCAACATTGCATCTATTTTGTTCATCCTATTGGACACCCTTCTTTGAAGTGGATTGGGCTTCAAACCCTTCTTACCATGAAAAATTTGGTGTAGACCCAAGGGAATTTTTTGATAAAAAAGTATTTAGAGAGCTTGGGAAGCCACAAAACCTTGGATTCTCTAGAATGGTTTTTAATTTCATAATGATCTTTCCATTAATTAGTAGAATATCTGGTGGTCCCCGACTTTGTAAGGTCATTCCCTTTGGCGAAATTTCATTGGGTTCATGCATTGAGATTTCATAAAAAAAAGGGAGTTAGAACTATGCAAGATCTTTTCTCTAGAGCTTTTGTGAATCTTTTGTCATGGAATGAAATTAAAGACAAAATTTACCCTTCTAATCAAGATCATGAAAATTTTGATATAGTTATGGAGGGCATTCTAGCTAATATTATTCACAAAATTAGTATTAATTCCTTCAAATCTTAGTGGAAAGAATAGAAGTGGTTTCCGAACACAACTTTCTAGAATTAAAAATCACAACAAGGGTATCTTTGGCTCTTACCTCACTTTCCCATTGTTCCCACTTTCAATCAATGATGACATATGTAGCCATTAATTTCTATTTAAAAAAGAAAATCTACACCATTTGGGCAATAGTTTTGAAACCCGAATTAGCCCACTTTTCTTAGTGTATTCTATTTTAAGGCCTTCCCACTAGATCTAGGTTATCCCACTTGGGATAAATATCAACCCCCATTGCCAATTTTGTGGGCAATCAGAGTCTCTCAAACACCCTTTTTGGATTTTATCCCAAATATCAAAATGTTTGGACTTTGATTCATGATGTTTTCAATCCCTTCAAACTAAAACCTTTTTCTTAGCACATGGTTCTCTTAGGGGATTACGTTGCATCCTCACAAGTTCAACTAGATTTGTCATGCTTTCAAGTGGAAATTTTACTCAACATACGAAAATTAAATTTTGTTTATTTTTTTTCGATTGTTATGTTTTACTTTATACTAAAGCAATGACATGTTGCATTTTTTTACTATAGATTTAGGTGCAAGCTAACAAATTTGTACTTGAGGTGGCTCATTTGTAGGTACTATTTAACCTCTAGGGTAGTGCCCCTTGTGAAGTTTCTAGAGTTTACTACAATGTGCCTGGTAAACTTTTTTCACATGATCAGTGATGCTAGCACGAAACGCCCTCCAATATCACGGGGATGGTGGGGAGACTAGACCTTGTGATCTCTTGCTTGCAACATGATGCTTTATCCAATCGAGCTAGGCCCACCACCCCTAAATGGTAAAAAAATTAGACAAAAGTGGATGCCCCATAAAAACTATCATTTTGATTAAGTTTGACTTAAATAAATTATTAAAAAATTAAATTATTGTTTATTTTTTCATGCACTAGACTTCAATTTATCTATGCAAGGAAAAAAATAGAGAATTTTTTTGGGTCTTTTTTCATGACATCCCATCGACCTCATTTTTTTTAACAATTAAAATTCTTCTATTAAATTTATTAAAAATCATATCCAACTAATTTATTTAAAATAAAAAAGAATTGTAAACATAAACTTCATTAAAATTTCTACATTTCATTAGTTTATATTATTTTAAAATTCAAACTCTAAATGCAACTTTTAAACGGTCTAAATTGAAAAACTGTATTTGTATTGGCCATTTCCTTTATAAAAGTATAATATAGTTCTAAACGATTACCCACATCTCTCTTTCAATTGATGACTGCCCCATGTCAAAATAAGATGTTATAAATATTACTAAGGACTACTATTAATTTACAATCTATAGTTGTCTAATATTTTTAAAGACCATGCATATTTTGGAGTGCTTAATTGAAACTATAAGATGCATATTTGAAACAATATATACAATTGCATTATTTAAATTTAAAGTTTATTGTAGATATTTATTAATTAAAATAAATATTTCTTTATAAAAAATTGAGAGGTAAGACTATTCTCATTACATTCACACAACTCTTACAACTTATTTAAAATAAAATTTATTCCCATATATTTCTAAAACACTAAAAAGGAATTAGTATTTTAAACATAAGGTCAAATAAAAACTAAAATCTAAAATAAATTTTGTGAACTAGAGTGAATTAGGAAAGGGTGTAACTATCATAAAGCCATCAATATAATTATTTTTACAAGGTTAGTCATAAACCATGGTGTGGTTGCATGCCTTCTATTGAGTATTACAAATTATGATTATATCTTTAATTTTTAAAATATTGAAAGAGAATGTATTACTTTAAAATTAAAATATAATCGTAAGTAAGAGAATGAATTATATATATATATATTATGGATTAAAGTTAATTTTCTTATGATTTTAAACTATTTTTCTCAGTCATTAATTAAATTAAAATGTTTTTATGATGTTGAATGCCATTCAATCATTTTTACTTGATTGAGATCTATAATGTCCATAACTTTCTCTCTCAAATTGGAAGTATGTATTAACTTCATTTTTAAATTTTAATTTGTCATATATTTGGAACTAATAAAGTTTTAGATGTTGACTTTAGAATTTGGACAATTAAGTTGTGTGTCTTTGCTTGATTAAAAATATCAATTCAAACATGTGAAAACTAAAAATAATATTGTACCCTTAAATAAATAAAACAACAGATGGATCAAGATATTATATCCAATCCATCTTATCTTATTAATAGCCTTCAATTAATTAGTGAAGGTATCCGATATTTTGACATTTTATCTTTAATCTAATGATATGTCATTGTAGCTGAGGACTTGCTACAATATTTATCAAGAAAATTACAAAAGATAACACACTGATAATTATTAAAAATATTCTTCTCCATTTACAAAATTTGTTTGACACACAATGGGTTGAATAACCAATGCATTTTGTCTCTTTATTATAAGGGACAACATTGTGGGAACAAGTGTCATGGTAAGCTATTGAATATGATATACAAATAGGACCACCTACTCTATTATTCACATTTAGTGTTTTAGATAGAAAATGGCTAGATTTGCAACAAGTGTTTACAATTGATATAACATCTATAACACAAACAAAAAAAAACCACATAGATAACATAATTAATAACCTATATATCACATACATATATTAACAACAATGTTTTCCAATCTTTTGTGAGGAGGCCATAAAAAAGGTCCTTTGCACAAAACATTATTGGTATAGGTATTGAATGGAAATTGATGAGGATGAGCACATGTACATGGATTCCTTTGGCTTCAAAATTCACAAAACAAGGACCAAGTTGATTGGGAAAATAATACAAAAGTAGAAAAATAAAAAATATTATTTGACAAATATGTCACTACGTGGAACCCTCGTACACCATCTAAAAAATACAGTACAACCATCTTTGCTTGATGATCCATGCTTGCTAAATATAAATGATATCTTCTCCAACAATATCTATTGATTATGAAGAGATCATTAGTAATATGTAAAGGGACACAAAAAGTAATGAGGGAACAAGTCTATGTATGAAGGTTCAAAATGTAGAATGTTGATATAGAGCTCCATAGAAATATCACATTAACTATCCCTTATCATGTGATGATGTTGGAAAAGAACTTATGAACTTACAAGAAATGATGACAAGTTAAACACATGCAACCTAAAGACGATTTCAATTTATGAAGAGCTAATATAGGTAACCAACCTATCATTTCATGGATACTTGTAAAATATATTACCAAACATGCATTTGAAGTAACAGGAAAAAAGAGAGTTGAGTTAATATGCTAACATAATATGTACACATCAAAGATTCGAAGACTAGACTTTAATGGCATATAAAAAAAAAGACAAAGAATGTTGTATAAAGTGATATAAGAGAAGAAGAAATATGTCATATGCTCCAAACACCTCTTGTAATTTACAATTGATATTTTATATCATTGAATGTTGGGCTAGAAAATATTTCATCAACTAACAAGAACTATAAATAAAAATAAATTTCAGTCTACCTATTTACATAGCTACATGCAATGCCCTCCTCAACTAGAAATAATTTCCCTAATTGATCATGCAAAATCCTTCTCATATGTTCCTTACTACAAATGAGGCGAGTGGAATGAGAGGAAAGTAAATCTAATTATCAACGTCTTTACCCAATTCAAAACTATTCCAAAAGAAGATTTTGAACATTTCAAAATATCTTGTTGGAGTGAACTACTTCTCTGCAAGTATTTTTGTGACATATGAACATGTCTAGATCTCAACAAAGATGGAATAATCACAAATTGGAAAAAAATGAATACAAACAAATACCATATATGAAATATTGATCACACAATTAAAATTGAGGAATACTAGGAAGAGGATAAAGATACTCATAACATAATAGAGAAAAGAAATACAATAGAAATGAATGAATGTGATTTATCATCCCAAACAAACCTTACAAACAATGTTGATCTAAGTGAAGTTGAAATGCTTGGAAAATGTGATTTGACATCAACAAAAAATGGAATGAACATAGTGTACCCCCATATTTATATGACACTACACTTCAATTCAAAAATAGAAATAAAATGTCCTTACAAGATGACCCCCCCTTAAAGATAAATGACTCAAATTATGCACTGTCATCAAAATGATAACTAGCACTTAGAATAATTACATAGCACTATAAATATAATTTATTAAAGCAACCATTATAAATGATTATTCAATGAACCACAAACATTGGAAAATTAAACTTGGTTCATTGCATAAAGAATGCATTTCAAATTTTAATATCACATGAACAAATGCCACTCATTGTCACTCCTATAGGAATAAAATACACGACTTAACTATAATTTAAACCCTCAAGATTTTAATAAAATAAATTCAACTATTAAAGGGCTAGTCATTTACAATATTTTAAGAAGACATGAAATACATCATCATTGATTAGATGAGCTTCATAGGGCCAACACTATTGGGTAAAGATAGACAATATATTATATGAGGTATTTCTTCACCAACTATACCTTTGCTTTGGTAGCATCTGATCTATAATTATTATAGGTGTCTTAGCCCAACTTTTCCCCTTTTTATCCAATCTTTCCTTTTATGCCTTTTCTTTTACCATTTTGATTTCTTTCATTACCTTATTACCCTTTCATCATATGCCTATTACACATTTACTTGGATTTACCTATAGCTATTATGTTTCCCATTTTACATTGCGGCCCATATCTTTCCATTGTTTATTGATGCACATGCTTTCATCCTACATTGTTATACTATGCTTATTAGAGCCTACACATTGAGCCTACATTGATACACCATACTTATTAGAGATTATTTATTGAGCCTATATTGATGCATCTTACTTTTATTATCACTTATGATTGTACATTTCTAGACCATGCTTAAGTATAGCTTACTTTGGAGCCTATATTGATACATCATGCTTTTAGAGTCATTTATTGAGCTTACATTGTTGTTTTATGCTTCTAAAGCATACCCATTATCCAATTTATATTCCTCTTGCCATATCATTAGTATTTATACTTACATTGGGGGCAACATGTCTTCCCTCATTATAGTTGATATTACCATGCTACATACTTATATTGTAGGTATCTTACCTTCCCTTTCTACTCTATGTGTCTTCATGGTCACATTTTGATGCAGAGCAGGGTGGAATTTTCAAAACAATTAAATTCAATCAACTTTCCAATTTTTACACCTTAACTTGATGAATTTCTCAAAAACCTTTCATCTTCCCTTGTTGTCCTCCAAAGAGTGATTTTTCTTCATATCTTTTAGAGAAGACTGCAAACCCAAAAACAAAATACCATTTCAGATACCCTTTATGCTCATTAAGAACATGTTCAATTTGTAGGTGTGCTTGTTTTGTAACAAAACCCTCTAAAATTGACTACTATGCTGCTACAAGGCCCATTTAAGCTTGTTTCTCAAAGCAACTTTGTGGAATTCAACCCCCAAACCACAAAACTTCATTCCATTGCTCTTCATAGGTCATATGGGGTTTGAATCAATGACTTTTATCAACTGGTAACACTTCCCAATCTTCTAACATCAAAACCCTACCTCTACTTATCAATTTAAGCCTAATACATTGAAATATTAGGCTAGGGCTTGCACAAATAGGGCCCTAACTCCATCCCCTACATCTACAACCACTACCAGAATGAAAAACACCCTAACTACTCCCATTCCAACGAATTGTAGAGATTTCCACCGGTGAATGGTCTTTTATTCCATGTTTTTGCTCTCAAACCCTCAAAACTAGGGTTTTCAACCTGTTTTCAAAAAAATGCCTCAATCTTGCTTCAAACTTGATGAAAAGTTATGAAACCAAAACCAAAATGGAGCTAGTTCATTCCTCTAACAGTTAAAATACAGTTCATTTCATTTGTAGGTTGTATAGATTCGTACAACGTGTTGTAGCAACAAGAAACCAAAGAAAATTGCAACAAAATGGAGTTCTATTATTGTTTGATCATTAAAATATTCAACCAAAAACTTGCCTTGAAGTTCTCAAGGCCTATTTAACACGTTCCCACAAAAAAAAAATGGTTTCAACCACCTTTCAAATCCAATGATCGTTCACCTTCCAAAACAATACAAAAATGCAAAGTTGCTCAAGCAACTTTTGCAACTTTTACCAAAACTTGACAACTTGACTTCACACCGACCCTATATGACTCATTACATTGAAAATGGTCTAAATAGACCTTATTACAACCAAAACCATGACTAAACCACAAAAACCAACATTAGACCAAATTTGCAACATTTGACTAGGTGCCATTGCACCACATTCTTACATGTGGGGCCATCATCTTTCCTTTATTATATCTCAAGCTTTCATAACCACACTTTTAAGGAAACATGTCATCCCCCATGGAATGTTTTACCATATGTTTCTTACATATTGGGAGCATCATGCCTTCGCCCATGGCATGTTTTACCATATGTTTCTTACATATTGGGAGCATCATGCCTTCCCCCACATAATAAATATTTCTTACCCACATCTACTAGAGATTTATTGCCTCACTTACACCATTGTGTGCTCATGCTTTTGGGTGCCACATTAGGGTCATATGATGCTCTAGTCTCTATGTATTTATGCTAGTGATTTTGGCCATTGAAAAATATATTAGCATTTTACATCATGGCCCATTTTGGGGGCAACATTACCCTATCTCCAACCTATTTATGTTGAACATGCTTTATCATTCTAGATGTTAAACATGCTTATCATACACTGCATTTATTGTTGTTATTACTTAACATGATTCATATACCAACATGCATATGAATATATTACATTTACTTTCATATATGATTTTCCCTCTCCTTCAATTCCTTATATCCTATGTATACAATTGATTAAAAAAGGGTAATATTGTCACTAACACTTCTTTGTTGAGTTTTTAGGAAGTGACAAGCACTACACAAACTCATTAATGTGACCAAAAAAATAATTGTGAAATTACATGTCTTGCACTCCATACACATTATCATCTCGTGGCTACCATGCCAAACACACAATTACCATCTTCTAAATAGACAATATTTCCTATACTCATTTCTTGTTGTTCCTATTTCCTAAACTGTTGGCAAGCTCCTATTTTGTATCTAATTTTTATTTTGAAAAAAAATTGCTCATTACATATTTTTCATATGTTTTACATGTTTCAAAGGAGAGCACGTACTAAAGGACACGATGCCATCTTGTAGGCTTCATTACTTTGTTGTGGATCCCCCTTTTGTATCTTTTGTATCTTTTGATTTTTGAATATTTACTTTATCGACATGAATGTGAGTGCTAAATACTTTGAGATGCATGATCACTCTATGATTCATGGTAAAATATGAAGGTGAAATTTCAATAGTCATTCCATTTCCCATTTAATTGTGTTCCATTTTAAGAAAATGACATTCCCCTAGACTTTTAGCAATCCATATACCTGTTGTCACTTGGATATGCACCCTTGCTGAGTTATCAACTCAACTATCTAGTGACACATGGGAATGCCCCTCAAAGTGTGGGCTTTGATAATTAGAAGTCGACCTCTAGAGAGGGTTGGTTCTTTGATATTTCACCTAATTAAACCTATGTTATTGCTTTTGCTAAGAAAAAGGATGGAGAATGACTTGAAATGAAACCCAGACTATAATGAGGTGATACACTAAATTGATACTAATACCTATGTTGTTTCTAGACAATTTTATCAAAAAACTAAGTTGTTTTCCTACACAACTCAATGTTTTTGACATATCCATGCATCAATATTTCATAGGGAGGTTTGTATATTCATTATTTAAGAAGGAAATGATGTATTTTGACAACTAACACCCTTCTAAACTAGCAACATAGCCTATGACATGCACAATATATGTATTATCTATGTTTGAAGGGTACATAAAAGTGAGACATAATAATTTCATATATAAGATCACAAAAGTCACATCAATCACTCATTTTATATACAACAAAACAATCCTTTGAAGAAAAAAGTTATCTTTTATTGATGAAAAAGATGTACACAACAAAATATACATGGAAATGTTTTTCTTTTCTCAAAAAATGAGTTAAAAGATTAATCATTATATCAAAAAGAACCTCCCTTTTTGAGTTACGATACATAATAGAAGAGCTAAAAGAACTCCATATGAGTTACAATGTCAATGTAAGACCATAAAGAATTATTTTCATATTACAATACTTGGTCAAAAATTGCTAAAACTAACTCCAAATGAAACTAGGCATCCTATTTCTTCATCCTACATTGGAGAGAAAGCAAGATAGACTTAAAGACCTCTAATGATACTTCATGCTTTGACTTGGTGAATTGACCTCATTTGGGTGCCTAGAAACTACTTCCCTTGTTTGACTCCACAAAAAGATCTAGCAAGGCGTTGGTAAAAATAATGTTGACATTATCAATTGCTTTTTGTCTTGTTTGCTGTTAGAACTGCCTGTATAGGTGTCTTTGGTTGATATCTGACTCCTAACTATTCATTATTACCTTGATATTGTTGCTAGCATGATCATAGGATGTTTCCTTAATGCTTTAAGAGAAAAATAACTTTGTGGTGTGGGACAAGGCTCTTAACTACTATTTGTATAACTTTACACTCATATCTTTTCGTTTGTATTGACTGCATTGCATAGTTGACCTCATTTTGATCCTTTGTTCACAACTTTGTTACTTGTCATGTTTGTGCTTTTTCACTGTCCTTAGTTCATCTTAACCACAAGCCCACTCACAAGACTTTTGAGGTCTTAAGGTGTTGTCAATTGCAAATACTATCCTCTATTACTGTCATGTCCATTTAAAAGACTTCATACTTAACCATCCTTGACTATCATGTTAATTAAAGTGTTTAGAATCCTTTGTCAACGCTTTTCTCTCTACCACAAGACTTCCATTTCATGAGATGGGAGCTCATTTCAAAATGCCTCTATTTCATTTAGCATGCCACTATTATACCCTACTAGGTTTATCATACTCTAACTTGTCCTTCGCTCATATGAATAGTCTTCATGATCCCAATGATACCACTCTTCTCTAGATTTATTAAGGTCAATATACTGTGGTGTTTATGGTTTCTACTCTTCTTAAGGTCTTTCCCATCCATGTCTTCATAAAGATTGTCATTCCACATCATATGTTGTCCTTCCATGGTCTGCTATGCTCTTGCTTTCATCTCCCTACTATGATTGTCCTCCCTCTACTCAGGATATATAGGTCTTATTAATCTTCTCATTGTACCTTGGGTACATGCTCATGGTTCATCTTGTTATCACTGTACTCGTGATTTTTCTAATAGATCAATGTCTCCTCCATGCTTGTGCATTTATTTTCTCTATTCTCTTTATTATGATTGTCATAGACAATTGAGGGCGCTACTATACTACCCTCTTCTCAAACCTTCACTATCTCATGAACCTTTTCTCTATCTTCATTTTCTTCATATCCTTGTCAAGGGTTTTGTTTAGGACTTCAAGGGGGATTTGTTCTTTCATGGACTATGACTGTTAGGAATTTATCATTTTCTTGCCCATTATATTTCTCTTCATATTCTAACTCATCTATCAACATCTCAGAGTTACATCATAATATGACTTCAGTGTTATCTATAGGTGAAAAGGTACTAAATGTCTTCTCATGCTAGCTTGTTGTCCACTATCATCATGAATGTTCTCTAGGTCTTTGAGGGTATACGATTGTCCATTATGACCTCTTAGATTGTCATCCTTTTGATGACAGACCTTTGATGATGTCTACTCACTAACTTAAATATTTGTACACTCTACATTATGCACTGTGATAGTCAAGGTTTAAAGTAGAGCTTTTGAAGAACAAACCCTTAACACATCTTCTAACACATGTGCCAACTTCTCATTCATAGGTGTATTGTCTTCTCAAGGCAACGAATAGGATCTTGGGATCTAGGCCTTGGACTCCCCTGATATCTCTGACTTTACATTATTACCTATAGGTGTGTATGATTCCAACTGGTATTCTCACTGTCATACAGTTTTGTGTTTTGTGGTTACACAGATGATATATCAAGATTTATCACTGAGTGAAAAGGTTTTGACAGTAGACAAGGACGCATGGCTTCCATGATAAGATAAGATCTTGAGAAATGATTGAGACTGTTTCAAAAACTTGCAGAGAGCTTCCAAGGTGATTGAAACAATAGCTTTTACATCCAACCTTTACAGTAACATGAAACTCACACCAAAAGGACAGTCATATATCAAATGTTGTAAACAAAAGCTCGACAGGGAAGGACATTGGAAAGGGTTTAATACATAGTCCTCTTTTGACCTCACTGTCATAGGAAACCTAAATAATGACTCTCACATTAGTTGGACATATGAAGATCTTTTGATTATCATATGGATCTTCAAGCTTCTTATACTATGCAGACATACAAGTTATACAATAAGCTTCTCTAAGAATTGCAAGGTGAAGTGATACACCTAGGATGCATACTTCACGTGATGACTTCAGTATATACTTACAAGCTTGAGAGGGTTTCAATAGAGAAAATAGACCTGCCCCTTCATTGAACTCCATGTGCATGTTCTTGCATGAGCCGACAATGGTGATCTCTTGGGATACAAAATCTTGTCCATACTCTTTTCCTTTATTGTGAATGTGTTTCTCAAATACAACTGCCTTGCAACAGGTCATCATGGTGTTGAAATTGGTAAACAACTATGAGAATAATATGATTTGCATCCTTCATCCCTAAATATGAACATAAGACTGTTGAAACTAACACAAGTTGCCCTCTGTCTTCTACTAAAATTTGAAACAACCTTGGCCGCCATAGAAAGTTTACAAACTATTATGAAGAATTGTAAAATGCTAAAAACCCTTAAAGAGGTTGACTTGTTTTGATTAAATTTATACTTCTCTTGAAATATGGACTCCTCCTTTTGCATATACATAGCCTTTTGAAAACATTAAGGTTTTTTACACTTGAAAAGACAAGGTTTTTATACAAGGTCAAGGTAATTTAGAAATCCTAACAAATGCTAAAACCTTTCTAAAAGGTAAAAATACGACTTAAAAGACCTATAAAATAGACATACATTTATTATATTTTCACCTTAGAGGGACCTTGAAGGCTTTGAATGAGAGTTTGATTGACCTTACAGCTTCAAAAACACCCTTGTTAGTGCATATTTAAACCAAAGAGCGAAATAGGCTAACAATACCCACACATTCCCTTGCGCTTAGCCCCCTCCTTATCCTTACATGCACAAACTCTTAGATCATCCATACATTTATTGCACCTAGCTATACACCTACTTCTAAGTAGTTGTTACAACATGGTTTTCTCCATTTATCCATTTGAGATCATTTTTGTAGTGATGGGATTCACATATAGCCATTAGCCACCTACCTTTGATTATGCACTCCAAATCATTTTTGTGATTGTGGGGTTAACATTGTGGTTGTAAACTTGACCTTTTCTTTTCTATAAAATCAAATTCAAAATTTGGCCACTTGTCGCCATTTATTTTCCCACTCTTAGTTGACTAAGTATATATTTTGTGAAATTTGTTTCCATATGGTAGTATTTAAAGGCATTCAATGTTTTGATTCTAATAATTTATAATTCACAAATTTTTCTCTCATTCTAGAGCATTGAAGGAATAATCAATATCGACATTTTGATCTGGTGTCAAATGCATATATCATTCATAGGCCATTGCTTGTTGTGTTTAAACCTTTCTATGCATTATCACAGGTTGTTTAAGGAAAATGTCTCCTTGTGACATAGCGATAGCCCTTCAAAGGTATTTCTAAGAATTGCTAACCCTCAAATTTTTAAAAGGAGCATAGTAGGCACAAATCATTTGAGCAAGCATCAAAGTAGAACTCTACATTGTGTAGGGTGGAGTTTGGGCTTAGAGGATGAATTTATAATCATGAACTTGGCCTAGGTCTACAAACTTTACTTTAAAGCACTTATCCAACATAGATTAGGAGGCATTCATTGAAAAACAAGCCATCTTTTTCCAAGTAGACATTAATCAAATTCCAAAAAAAACATCATCAACACACACACTTCGATCATAGATTTAAGTGCTCACATCTATTGATTTACTTTCTGACAATAGTTATTGCAATTTATTAGATTTATCAATCCTAACTATCGTTAATTAATCTAGGTTGAATTATGTTTAATTAGTTCCATCTATTTAATTAGCCTATGTTAACCATAAAAGAACTTTGTTTTCCTTCACAATAAGATAAAGTGAATCTTATAAAACATCATAGAAATTGATACTCTAAAAAAAAATCGTCTAAATGAATAAATGTACTTGGGAACTTTAGAATGAATAGTTCATAAAACAAGGTTTTATAAATAGAATAGCAAACTAAATAAGCTTGATTTGAAAAAAAACTTCATAATTAAACACCATTGAGCCATAGCAGTATTAAGACAAATAACCTAAAATACTCGATGCTTTTCGTTCAAGTGGGGCTGCCTCCGCAGCGCGTTGGATGGCGTCGTAGTTATTTGCTGTAAATAACATCTCTGTGGCCACCGACCCCGGGCCACGCAATTCGCAGTAATCTTGGTGCCCCTCAATTCCTTGGCCAATAT
Organism: Sequoiadendron giganteum; assembly: GCA_007115665.2. NCBI lineage: Eukaryota > Viridiplantae > Streptophyta > Pinopsida > Cupressales > Cupressaceae > Sequoiadendron > Sequoiadendron giganteum. The sequence goes on along the minus strand of CM021102.1, from coordinate 139,730,215 downwards.
TTTGGTCATGGTCTCCACGGTGGCCTTGCTGGCTCCGTATGCTGCATTTCCAGGCGTCAATGTCGCCACAATTGATGAGGTTATGTTTATAATGCGGCCCCCGCCGCCTTTGACAACTCTGTTGGCAGCTTCCCTGGAGCAGAGGAAGGCTCCCTTACAGTTCACATTCAAGATGGACTCCCACAATTCTTCCGAGGTGTCCGCCAGGGGTGTCCATTTGGGGTCGACAATGCCCGCGTTGTTAACGACAATGTGCAGGGTACCGAATGCTTGCTCCACCACGTCAAAGAGGTTGCTTACTTCGCACGCCTTGGAAACATCGGCCTTGCACGTCACGGCTCTTACTGTATCACAGTCCTTGTTAATTATAGAGGCCACCTCCTCTGCTTTCTCTGCATTTCCAGCATAATTGATCACCACTTTTGCCCCCTTGCGCGCCAAGTGAAGCGCGATTTCTCTGCCAATCCCTCGCGACGCGCCCGTCACGATGGCCACACGATCCTTCAAACTACTCCGATCGGATATTTGGGGAATTGTGGAATTAGGGTACACTATAAGGCCTGCTATATCATATTGGAATCCAAGTGTTTCTTGATGAGTGATTGTTAGTCAATGATTGAGTTCAAATGTCTAGCATCTTCCAATTATAAATTATTCGAGTTAACATACAAATAATATCAATTAAAATCTAAATGATATTATTAAAAAATAAAATTGTATAATATATAAAAATATTTTTAGTCGATAGATTATATATAGTGTGAGATTTGAGTCTGAAACAAGTCCCACTCCTGCAAACCTCTGTTTAGTCATTGTAAAACAAGTTTTAGCTATCGTTTAATGGTAAACCAACTATCATTTAATGGTAAAAGCCTTCAAAATCTCACTTATCAGGTAAAAGCCAGATAAATATTGATTTTTCAACTAAATGGGAACATTCTATTAACATACATATAGTTTTTTGTCAGCATAATCCTTGAACCTCCTTTAAGTGCAAGTGCTAGTTTAAATAATATAAAAATAAAATTAGTATCAAAATATATGTAAAAGATTTAAAAGATATCATTATGGAGGTGTATATTTGTTTTAATAAAAGAAATTAGTTAAAAATAAATGTTTCCAAATGATATCCCCAACACAAGGCCGAATTTGATACAATGAATAATAGCACCTCTCCTAGATGCGAAGATACAAAATATGTTTCTCTTTGAGATCGATCTGCTGCTACAGAATGATGATTTGCTGCTACAGAATGATGATCTGCTGCTCAAGTTAATGATCTGCTGCTAAAGTGTGAACTTCTCCAAGGAGTGCGAATATGGTGAATGAACTTTAATGAATTTAGCAAATCCCACCTTGTATAAATACAAAATGATGTGACCCTCGAAGTAGGTCGGCCTCATAAAGAATTGACCAATAATAAATAATAAATATTATTTCTTTAATTATTTCTTAAGGGCGGCCCCATTTAATTATTCACAATAATTAAACATTATAAGTCGGCCCAGATTAGCATTGATTAAATATTAATCAATGTTTCATAATGAAGGGCCTCTTCATTAATTTAGGTATATGCAATTTAAATAGCCGTTAGACTACCATTTAAATTGTCCTTCATGGATCGAACTTGGCTGGAAGTAGAAGCCCGACGCTGCCTTTAACATCAACAAGTTTTGTTTTAATTTGTTGTGTGTGCTAAATTTTAGATTTTGAAATTTGTCAATTTTTTGGTTTATGTTAGAGTTGACAGTTTTGTCATATTTGCACTGAATTCTGATAAATTAGACCCTTGATGTGACTCTTAAGATCTACACTAAAATTATTTTTAAGTCTGAAACTTGTCAAAAGGTTTTTACAGGTAAGACAATTTGGTAGGTTACTGTCAAGCAAGACATTAATTTGTTGTAAAAGGGCCCTTATATAAGCTTTCTTCAAGGGAAGTATTTTTACATTTGTCTTATATATTGTTGAAGAAGCCTTTCAGATTCAAACCAGGGAGAGCTTTGCTATGGAGTATTTGGTCAGGATAAATCAGTGATAACCTAAATTTAGGAATTTGATCATTGATAGAGTCAACTTTGTCTTCCAACAGAAAATGACCCTTATAACAAATAAATTTTGCTAACTTCTAAAATCTGAAAAGCTTTCAACAGAATAATTTGAAGAATTGAATTAAAACTTAAATATCTATGAACTGTGTGCACCATATGAAATGCTCTGGTTGTGCACCATTGACAACCAATTGAAATTACAGGTACTTGCAGAATTAAATACCGGAGATCTGTTGTAAGGAAACTCTTGTATTTTCTTACTGCTGATAACAAATCAAACAGGACTTCATTGGTATAAGCTATCAAAATATCCTCTGTTTCTACCAATATTAGAATTTAAGGTTTGCTATATAATCCTGTGATTCAATTCCCCAAGCCCAAACACTTTCTTTGGAAATGAAAGAGTGTTTCCAACAAATGTTATTTTTCCTGCCCCTGTTGAATTTAATGACCTATCATGTCTTCACTTCTTTAGTGTTGAGAGCAAAGTTTTGGAGGGTTATGTTATATGACCGAATGATATCCAGGTGTCTGGTGCAGGCCAACTATAGCTTTTCATTTTTGTTGTTGAAAGGCTGTTTAGGGTTGAAAATTTGTTCAACTATAGCATTCCCCTTTGCTATCACTGTTGTGTCTTTGTTCTTGCACTTAAAATAAACTCAACAAAGGTTGTGTAGTTGAGGTTCTTGCTTATTTTGGGCAGATTGAAATATGGGGATAGACTAGGATTTGAACACAGGGCATTCTTACTCCAGCAGATGTCACTACCAACAATTATTTTTCTCTTTTCACATTCTGTATGTGATATAGACATTAATTCTACCAAAAGTACATGGGTGTGTGTGTGTAAATAAGCAGCAAAGAAAGCAAGTGCCTTGCTGAAGATACCCCTTTATAAGTTAAGGACCTATGTCCAAAAATACAAAGTTTTTACACTCTTACATATGATGATCAGATGAATTCTCGTCATTATATCCTGTGTGATATTTAGAAAGTGTGGAATTGGGTGCTATATGATAAGGGAATATGGCATATGTTTACAGAATACCTTGTGTTGGCCAAGGCATGCTTGAAAAAGGTTGGAAAAGTTTTAAACATTGGAATCTTAATGCTACATGAAAACTCATGAAACAAAAATCACTTTAGTCGCTCTGGATTCTAGAGCCTACTTATTCATATTGGGATTTTGCAGGAGATGTGTGTATTCATCACTTTATGAGAAGAATGAAGATGATGGTGCTCATTTGAATAGGTTTCCTGAGGATGTAATTGAGCCTCAAACTTAGAAAATCTGGGTAACACATACCAAAACTGGAGTGTTTGGTCCTGCAGAGGAGCATAAATGGACAGGTGGCGATCATCACCATTCTCATGAGAAGAGTGGTGACTGAGTTCTCGAGCACAGGCCTGATTCCGTCCTTTGGAAGATGTTCAGAAGCAGCCCTCCAACAGATAACTAAAATACTCTGTATATGTAAATATTCTACAGTTTACCTATTTAAGAATAAGTAGAAGTGCTAGAGTGTCTTAAGGCCTAAGACATATACAATAGTTTACTACATTTGCAGATATATGTGGTATGATTGTGGAAGAACCCATGTGTGGATTCTGTTTGATGAGTTTGGATATATTATTAAGAAGCATAAAGGTTTCTGTTTGTGATTTTCTAACTTCTTGTCTATAGTCTCGCCTTTCTTTTGTCCATGTATTTTCTGTTAGATTTTGTTTTCTAACTGTAAGTTACAAAATAATGAACCATTTAGTAGGAGATAATTTTTTTTTCTTTTGACACATGTTTTCTTTGGGAAAATTTTGTGTCAAATTATTTGGCTCGACAGTGATTTCACATACCAATAATTGATAATCTTATATTTGATTTTTTTGTAATACCTCTTACCTGTCAATGTTTAGTGTTACTTACTGCAGCTTTATTTAGTCAGATTGCTTGTTTGTGGGCTGCCAACCATGGTATCAGGCCACAGTATCCTTCTATTTATCTGTTGCTTGCAAAAAATCAAAGGACACACAAAATTAGGATTCTTCTGATTCTTCAAAACAATTCTGTTATCCAGTATTCATCCAAAAATGGTAAACAAAGAAATTCATCTAGAGTTGATTTCCCACATGAGCTCTTAACTTGTAAGAATTATGAAGGGATGAGAATTCCTTTGATTTTAATCTCTCTGGTGGGATGTAAGATTCTGAATCGGAATTCTTATAGGGAATTCTAGAACAGTTATTGTCCTCTGTTATGAGTGGCTTTTATTTGTGCTTACTGCTTACTGAGGAAACATCTATTATTTCTGTTATCAGTTCTATTTGACATGCTTATCATCCATGGTAGTTAGTTGTATACTATATTATCTCAGAGATAATGGCTAACATGTAATGACCTCCTGTGCAACACTGTATACTGATTGACACAGTTGTGCATGCAATGTTGGCTGTAAAATATTGAGGTTATATAGATTATGTTTTAGCTTCTTGTCAGATACCAATTATTACAATTTTTCTGTTCATCTCATGTGTCCAAATTAATTCAGTACTGCCAATCCAATCAATTTTCTGTAATCCTATATCTGGAACAAAGCCAGAAGACTTGCAATGACATACCTTCTCTGCTTCCATTGAATTAGTTCTAAAGCATTGGGAGTTAAAATTATTTGTGTACACTGATGCAGTATGGTGTTCTAAACAAGCTTTTCTTACTTATCTTTTAACTTGGGTTTTTGTTTTTACAGAGACTTTTATTAGATCTTTCATAAAACTGCAACATAAATGCTCAATAAAGAGGCATGAGTATGTTTTTCTGTTGTTTGCAGGCGCCTTGGGGAAGAGAGTAACAGTTATGAGAGTGATTACAGAGACACAAGTAGTGAAGGTGAAGGAAGCAGTTGTCTTCGTTTTCAATATTTTGAACTTGTTGTTCCTTACAGTCGCGAGCCCCTTGTAGACAAGGTATGAACCACTTCTGATTTTTCATTTTATTTTATGTGATCTTTTATCACTCTTAAGGTATATTTTTCTTTCTCTGACCAAATCTCATTGCATTGTTTGACTGTTAATGTGCAGATTGGATATCTTGCCCGGAGCTTTCCACAACTAAAGACATTATGAAGCATTGATCTGTTGCCATCAAGTTGGTTACAAGAAATTTGTTGTTCTAAAAAGCTCAGATTAGTTCAAAGCATATTTATTAGGATGATAGTCCCCCTTTTCTCCAACGATACCTTGATCAAGAATTGCATGCCATTGTCTATGGTGAACTTGTGAGGATGTTGCTGTAGTGTAGCTGTTTCTTAATTAACGAAGTTTAAAATCAGTAAATATCTCTGGAAAGCTCAGTAATTTTCTTTCTGAGGTTTTATTTCCTCCTTTTTTGTGTCAAGTTGTATGTTGAAGTACTTTCAACTTTTTTTCTGACTCAATTTTGTGGCTATGATTTATTATCTTGGTTTCAAGTTCAGTATACTTAATATGATGCATATTGACTTCAATACTTACTTCCATTTGGTGGACACCATATTTGTGGTTTTGGAAAAAGATATTGGTATTATTATACTTGCTGAAACAATTATCTGCCACTACAAAGGCTCCTGCTACCGTCTGAGCTCATTGTTATGATATGCATGCATGATTGGATTCATGAAGTGACTTGTTATATTTTCCCCTCTTGAAGCAGAATAAGGGCATCTGTGCCATGTACGGGTAAACTTTTGAAGTTCATATGTAATAGAATTTCAGCCCAAACTATGCCTTGTGTAATGCACTATGGAAAGAGGGCAGAGTTTTTGAATTTTACTTTGCTTCTTCATGCTCAGGGGTGCAAGAGCCCACATGCAAGCCCATTGACCTTATCCTTAAAATTGTAAAGTGATGCACTAGTTTAGATTTTTAGGGATAATAATCATCCAAGGCACACTTCTTTTCAAAGCACAATGCTTCACTTTGAGGAAGCTAAAGTGACAAGAAGAACTGAACAGACTTCTATATTTTGTTCACATTTGGAAGGTTGTGAGAGATAAGAGTGACAGGGGGAGGTTAAATCGGCCGTGATGACTACGAAATCAAGAATTGTGAGGGACCAAATTATAGCCATCAACTGTGCAGGCTCACTTCAAACATGGTGGAGTAAGTCAGAACCGTTGATTTAGTGTATACTACAAATTCATTAAGGTTTTGGGGGAAGAAACAGATGCCGGATGACAAGAAGTGAGATTACTAGGTATGATAGCAAGGTGTATAAGGGATTAAATTGCACACAATTAGCGGTGCAGGCCTGCTCCAATTATTTGGGAGAGGATCTTCTCCTTTCATTTTAATTCCCATGGCTTCTCCCATTCCTTTTGACCTGTAATTTTGTCAAACACATAGCTAGGAAACTACAAATCACTAAAAAATGCATCATGTTTATTGTCAAATTCGGTATTGTGCTTCAAAAAAGAACAGAATTTCAGATTAATAAACCAAATTTATATTTTTCAATTTAAGAAAGAACAAGTAAACAAATCACAAAGTTTTTGTTTTGTTTTCTTTTTTTTTAATGGTCTGCATACAGTGGACAACCCATTTCAGGTAATCTAAATGAACATTTTGCACTGTACAAATGAATACAGAAAAAAATAGATAGCAAAGCATTTATAGTCGCCCCTGTTGACGAGGGTTACATTTGCAGGGTGACTAAATTGCAGAGAATGCTTATGCATCTAAGTAAGCAAACAGTACACAAAACAGAATAAAAACACATAAATAGTGATGTAAACTTATCTTCCTACTCGTCCTTGTAAGTAATAAAGTTTCTTTTGTAACTAAACCTGATATTTGGAAAATTAGATTTTTAGCTTCATTGTCTCCATTGGCAGAGTAGTATTCCAGTCACATACTGCAACAAGACCTAGATTCAACTCCTGTGAGATGTCCTCAGTGCACCTGTTCGTAGTATTCCAATCACATACTGCAACAACTCCACATTATTCCCTGCAACAACCATTGTAAATTAAAGCCATAATTTCTTAATAAAGCAGAAATAAACTCAAAAACAGAACTAACTCCTTTTTAATTTATCTGGCTCAGGAATACCTTTGATGAATAAACAAAAAATACCAGTTTCTCTAGCCACTGCACGTAGATATTGTAACTCTTGGTTTCTTTAATCTCATTTTCAAACTATCCAAGTTGAAATGTAAACCGTTCTAATTTTTCCGAGCATGTTCACTACAACAAAACATGTCATTTTCTTTGCCCTTTCCATCTCCCGTTAAAATGACATTATAGAAATAAGAGGAAGGGCGTGAATAGTAAAACAACTTGTAATTTGTTTCATGCTTTATAAGGCAATGCAATAGCTATAAAGGGGGGTGAATTAGCATGTTGTAAGGGATATTGTATATAAATTATTGTATCATTTTTGATAAAATAAAATGATTCTTCTTATCACAATAGCGTCGAAAAGCTCTCGTCCCATCTCACCTACAAACCACAGAGCAAGGGTCCACTCCCTGGTGAAACATGGTGAAATTTATTTATTTTTACTGTTAATATTTGTGTGTTATTTATTTTTTGTTTGATTTAATTTCAATAGCTTTCAAACTTTAATAGGTGTGTGATTTAAATTCCAACATCTTTATTATAGTTCAGTTTGATAGAAGATTTTGTGATTTAAGTTTTGAATATAATATTTCATTAAAGTTTGACTTCAGTATTATTAATTTGGTGTGGAAGAGCTTAAAGTGTGTTTTACTTTTTGTTGTAAATTGTTGTTGTTACTGCCACAGATTATTGTTATTACTATCATAGATTGCTTCTTTTACTGTCACAAATTGTTGTTTTTATAATAGTTCTTGTCATAGTTCTTGGCGAGTTTCTGCCAGAAAGACAAAATAGAAAAATTAAACCAGATTTTTATTTAGGAAATTTACATGTGTTCTAGCTACATTTCATCCCCACTTAATTCACTACTTTCCTCCCTTAGGTATACTTTTGCAACACCTCTCGCAAGCTTACGATCCCTGGATTGACACTTAGACGAAGTTGAAATCTTTCTTATTCTTTACCCCAATTTTGGCCTATCAACAAGGATCTCCTAGATGAAGGGTGGGATAATCCTAATAGACAAAACCCTCAAATGGCCTACATCAATCCATTATTAATAACCAATTTGATTTTTTTTCATATCTAGAGTTGTATCTCTATTTTAAAATCCTTGTATTCGCTCATGTACGCACCTTCCATGGAAATTTTAAAGGATTCTAAAGTGTTTTTAGACTTTAGGAAGCATCAATTTTAGGATTTGGATAGTGAGCTTCTAAAGCATGAGTTGCGATTTTTGAAAGGGTATCATGGTCCACCATTAGAGCACATCCAAAAAACTTGAATATTTGAACTAGCGACATTATATAAAATCTTCCTTATTTTGACACACCCCAAGGTAGCACACGACCACAAGGACTTTCCTCAATAACTTACGTGTCATTGTTCTAGCTTCACCATGTCATATCCTAAGGAATTGCTCAATTTTTTAGCACACTCCAAATTTGGAACAAAGCACTAATAAAAAATCATGCATATGCACAATGTTGCACATGTTTGCTAACCTTGCATGCCACACGCACCTCTGTGGTACCTCAATGACACTTGTAGTGATATTTTGCATTCTTGTGTTCTTCCACAACATCTATGCATTTTGTGTAGCTTGTGCACCATCATCTAGTTGTGCATGCAACTTGTACTATACCCTATAATGCCCATATGCACTTTTGTAGTGTCAAGATGAACATTGTGCAAACACCTACATTATTTCACACAATGTCATGCAAGCATCTACAATCCTTTGTACTCCTATGCAAACACCTTTGATGCTTTATGCGACATTTTTTGTCACATGTTGTCATGCATGAACCCATGCATTATTTCATCACAAGTCACCCCAAATGACCATGTGCAAGTCTTTATCGATGTGTCCCCTATGCATGACAATACATTGCTCATTGTGAGCTACCATGCATGAATTTGCACAACTTCACATATACAATTGGTTCCTTTAGAAGATCTAGACATGGATGACTCTAGTCATGTAATAAAACTCCAATCGTTAGGAAGCACAACTAACAAGTAATTCCAAGGTCAACAATTTAAATTGGATCATTACAATTTCCATTTTTTATTTGTAACTATATATGTGCTCTATATATCCACACATTTCTCACATTGAAGATGAGGATGGATATTGTATAGGCATAAGAAAACCAATTTGAAGTGTTATCCTATTCTAGTCATTAAAATGTTCATTCATATGCTCTTCATAAACATCCATTGTAACCTATTTATTTCAATTTGTGAAACTACATAGCACATATCTATCAAAGACTTCCACATGAATATTGTATAATATTGTATAGCTGGTTTACTATATTTTATTTTCCATTTGCATAATCTATAAATCATATTCTTTGCAAGAGTGGTTTGTCCCCTAAACCACTTGGGATTCAAATTAGATCTAATCCTAGAAGCATCCCTTGCACTTGTGGAGTGCAAGACGTGATCATGTTGCTACCACAATTTCCAAATAAACTACTTCCTAAAGCATTTAATAATAAAACATTTTGCAACTATCACTGAGTTAAATGCCATTACACACAAACTTGCATAGATATTAAGTATAAGGTAATTTTATAACAAAATAATCAAATTTTAAGGGGTTAATGATAATGGAAACTGATTTGTTTCTGCCTAATAGTAAAATAGAAATTTATTTAAATCCATTTCCATATTAGTTACACAATGTCGAAGCAAATGATATGGTTGATAATGATGATAGTGTAAAAAATGAGGATAAATCACACTGACTAGTGCAGTCACGTTAGGAGGGTCCTCAAAGAGAACTATCTGGACCATGCAACTAGAGTTACACAACATAAGCAACACAAAATATGGAGGCAAATGCATATTCAAATATTCTCATTAACATAATTTTTTATTACAATCGATCGACAACATCTAGGTTTATAGATTCGGCTCACAGGCCTGATATAACATACATGCTCCTTGATGCGAGCGAAAATATTATAGATCGAATTCTATATTCTTCTTAATCTACTTAATTTTGATTCCTTGCTATCCTAATGATCTATTACAAGCTTTATATCATATCCGCAAATCTAGAAACATCTATGCCGCCCAAAGATCATTACAATCTCTGATGAAGGAAACGTTACGTGTACATGAATAGGTCGGCCTCAAATTTGAATTTCTCCATGACAAGTGCATATGATGAAGTGTGGACGTAAAATTAAGGTCAGGGACACTCCACGGAATAAATCAAAACACCATGTAGGGATCCTCAAGTGATGAGAAAGATCCACGAGCAATCAAACTAGCTGTTAGGTTTTGAAATTATTCGGAGGCCAATTCCAGAACTGTCACTTAATCCGAAAATGATAGCTTGCCAAAAAAAGATCCAATCGAGCTAAAAACTTGGAATAAGGAAAATGAACATATCCATGATGAAAATATAGATCTATAGGGTTTGGTGAGAAAATATGACGAAATACCAAATCTGCCAACTTGAACAAGAACAAAACTGAATGAAAATATTTTTGGTTGATGCAGGATTGCAAAAAACCAAGGATGCTCCTGCATCAAACATTCGGGGTTAATGAAAAGCGAGTCCCTCAATTTTTCGAGGCTAAAGGAAAACCAATACGGTCTACCTTAGCCTGAGAAATCCAAGAAGAATCCTCAACTGGTCTACCTTTCCACTTCACGAGATATTCTTTGTACTGTCTTCCACGAGTGTTCCTCCCATCTTTGATATCCAAAATCTCTTCTATCTCATCTAATTGTTGTTTAGGAAGTTGTTCTTCCAATTTTTCTTTATTGTCTTCACTAAATTCTGCTTCACAGTACTAATGTAGATCTGCAATGTTGAATGTAGGTGATATACCCATGCCATCTGGTAACTCCACTTCATATGTGTTTCCTGAATCAAATTTCTTCAAAATCTTACAGGGTCCAAACTTCCTCATCTTGAGCTTACTGTATGTCCCAACTGGAAATATTTTCTTCCTCAAATACACCATCACTTCCTCTCCAAATTTGAACTCCTTATGTATTCTCTTTTAATCTGCTCATTCCTTATACTTCCGATTCATATCTTCCAACTATTGCTTTACTTGAGTATGCACTTTCTTCATATGTTGTGCAAATTCCTCTACTTCTACACTCCTTTTATCTTCCTTACTGATGTCTCGCAACTCTGATAGACCTCTAGGATGAACTCCAGTAATAATCTCAAAAAAAAAAATTCCAGTACTCTTGTTCACTGAATTATTGTAGGAAAACTCTGCTTGAGCAAGGACTAAATCCCAACTTCAGGTCTTCTCTCCAACCAAAAATCTCAGCAAATTCCCCAAGCTCATGTTTACTACCTCTGTCTGTCCATCAGTCTGTGGGTGAAAAGTAGAACTAAACTTCAAATTTGTCTTCAACTTCTTCCAAAGTGTCCTCCAAAAGTAACCACCAAACTTTGTATCTTTGTCTGAAACAATACTCCTAGGTAATCCATGCAATCTGACTACTTCCCTAAAAAACAAGTTTGCTACATGTATTGCATCTGTTGTCTTCATACAAGGTATGAAATGTTCCATTTTAGAAAATCTATCCACCACCACAAATATAGAATCATTGCCTCTCTGTGTCTTCGGCAAACCAATTATGAAATCCACGCTAATATCCTCCTAAGGTCTTTCGGGAACTGTCAACGGCTTATACAATCCAACATTCTGACTACTCCCTTTTGCAACTTGAAAAACTATACAACTTTGCACAAATTTCCTAACATCCTTATGAATTTGAGGCCAAAAGTAATTCTCACTTACCAATGTTACTGTCTTATCAACTCCAAAGTGTCTTGCCAATCCTCCACTATGTTTCTCTTTCACCAAGTTATCCCTCATTGAACTCTGGGGTATACACAACTGATTCCCTCTGAACAACATGCCCTGAATGAAATAATCCAACCACTGACTCCTATCCTTCAAGACTGGTTGTTTACAAGCTCTCCAAGGTTCTACAAAATTCGGGTCTTCCTCATACAAGTTCTTCAATTCATCAAAGCCTAATACCTCCACTCTTATCTCTACCAGTAAATTCCTTCTCCTACTCAAAGCATCAACAACTCTATTTGACTTTCCACTCCTATGTTTCAAAACAAAAGTATAACTCTGCAAGAATTCCACCCATCTCATGTGTTTCTGACTCAACTTACCTTGATTGTTGAAATACAACAAAGCCTGATGATCTGTGTACAACATAAACTCCTTAGACAACAAGTAATGTCTCCACTTCTTCAAAGCTTGAACTATGGAATATAACTCTTGATGATACATTGAATACCTTTTCCTTGCATCATTCAACTTCTCACTGCAATAAGCTATTGGTCTTCCTTCTTGACTTAAAACTGCTCCAATTGCATTACAGTCTACCAGCTGAAATACCTTATTAAATTCTAGTAAAGCCAACACAGGTTGCTTAGTCACCTTTTGTTTCAATAAATCAAAGCTCATGTCTACTCTTGTCTGCTCCAGATGTCCACCTAAAATCCTTCCTATCTCCTCTCATCATTTATGTCATAGGACTACAAATAGAATTGAAATTCCTAATGAACTTTAAGTAGAAACTAGCCAATCCATGAAATGATCTTACCTCTCCAAGGTTTTTCGGTGTAGGCCACTCAACAATTGCTCTTACCTTCACGGGATCCTTCTTCAATCCATCCACTGATATCACAAATCCCAGATATACCAATTAATCCTTCATGAAACTAAAATTCTTAATGTTTATTAGCAACTGCTCTTCTCTCAACCTTTGTAAAACTTGTCTTATATGCAATAAATGTTCTTCTCTAGTCTTACTGAAAATCAAGATGTCATTCAAAAACTTACCCAAGAATCTCTTCAATACCTCATTCATCAACCTCATGAAAGTAATCGGTGCATTTGTTAGTCCAAAAGGCATCACCAACCACTCATACAATCTTTCATTTGTCTTGAATGTTGTCTTCCATTCATCCCCTTCTTTGATTCTGCTATGATGATATCCACTCTTCAAATCTATCTTTGTAAAGTACTTAGCTCCACTCAAACTATCCATAATGTCATCCATCTGGGGCAAAGGAAATCTATACTTCACTGTGATCTTGTTTATGGCTCTAGGGTTTGTACACACCCTCCATTCTCCATCCTTCTTAGGTGCTAGCACTGCAGGTACTGCACAAGGACTTAAGCTTTCTTTGATCAAACCCTTTCTCAACAACTCTTGCACTTGTCTATTCAACTCTTCATTTTCTGTTGGTGTCATCCAGTTTACTGCTTTATTAGGAAAACTAGCTCCAGGAATCAGATCCATGCAATGACTAATACTCCTCAGAGGTGGCAATCCATCAGGTACATTATCTCAAATGATAGCTTCATATTCTACTAGCAATTCCCTTATCTCCTCTGGTTTTTCTTCTACATGCTTCAAGTCTTCAACCTTCTTTGGAACCAAGGCATAGCACATGCTCTCATGTCTCATTCCATCCAAAAATCTTCTTCCATCAACTAAACAAATTCTAGCATTCGTACAAACCTCAACTTTAGGAACATCCTCCAATGGCAACAAAGTATACTTCATTTCATTTGCAATAATGGTATATATGTTCTTCTTTCCATCATGAATAGCCTATCTATCATACTACCAAGGCCTTCCCAACAAAATGTGGCATACATCCATAGGCATGATATCAAACAAAAATTCATCATGGTAATTTCCTATCTTCAATTTCACCAAACATTGTTCACTTACCAGTATCTTATGCTCATCTTGAATCCATGCTATCGAATAGGGCTTCGGATGTTTCAACCTTTTCAAATTCAATTTGGTCACCATTTCTTCAGAAACCAGATTCTCTGAGATTCCACTTTCAATATTCACTTTGCAACATTTACTAGCTACCTTGCATTTGGTCCAGAACAAATTCTTTCTCTGCAACGGTTCCTGCTCCATCTCACTTTGACATAGTACTCTTTTGTTCACATCCACTTATCCCTCTTCCAGTTTATTAGATGATCCAACATGATCCTCCTCAACAAAGGCTACTCTTCTATTGTTCTCTATCTTTCTGCTTGCTTCTCTTTGATTACATTCAAATGCTCTATGTCCTTCTCCACCACACTTATAACAAGCTCCTTTGAATACTCATTTCTCATGTCTTCTATCATCTTTTTTGTAATCCTTATTCTGGTAACCACCATATCCTCCTCTCTGGTAAGAGTTTCCATCATATCTATGGTATGGATTGTCATTCTTATTGACTTCCTTATCTTTATTTTGATATGCAAAAGATCCTCTTCCTCCTCCAGTAAAAATTCTTCCTCTTTGAAATCTTCCACCTCTTCTTCTCTATCTTTGCTTATGTCTTTTGTTCAACTTCTCTTTTGCTTTTAGGGCACATTGATATGCCTCATCCACACTTAGTAGCTTAATCAAACTGATCTCATCTTGTACGGACGACCTCAAACCATTCACATATCTGGCTACTTGCTCGGTCTCATCTTTTGAATGTCCAAATCTAATATTCAACTTGTAGAACTCCTTAGTATATTCTGTCACACTTGACTCCTTCTACTTCAAATTCTGCAACTTTTAGAACAAAATGATCTGATAGTCTGCAGGCATAAACCTTGTCTTCAACTTATTCACCATCCAGTCCCATGATCTTATCTTCTCCTTTCCTTTTCTTTGCCTATCTATCTGCAAATGTTCGCACCAAAGGGATGCATGTCTTTTCAACTTTGTACAAGAAAATTTCACCTTCTTGCATTCTGTGGTACCTTCAAAATCAAAGTACTTCTCCATCTTTGTTATCCAATCAAGCAATTCATCTGAATCCAACTTGCCACTATAATCCAGTGGATTGAAATGTGGTTTAGTATTTACTCTGGTTAAGGCTCTTATGAGCCTCTCTTCTCCTTGATCAAGGCCAGGTTGATCTTCTCTTTCCCTTTCTTCCTATTCTTCTACCTCTTCATCACTCACATCATCAACTGGTCGACCTCTCCTCTAGGCCATTTCAACTGCTTCTAATCTAGCAACAATTCCTCTCAACATCTCCATTATAGCTAGGTCCACACGCTCCATTTCCTCTACCATTTCTTCTTCCTGCCATCTTTACACAAGTCCTCTGCAGCTACGAGTTGGATCCTCAATCCGCCACGCCACAACAAATATTCAACAGGACTTCACAAACTCTGACCATCTTCCACGGAACAAATCTCGCTTTGATACCAATTTGGTGCAATCATGGTAGGAGGTTTCTCAAAGAGAACTATCTGGACCGTGTAGCTAGAGTTACACAACATAAGCAACATAGACTATGGAGGCAAATGCAGATTCAAACATTCTCATTAACTAAATATTTTATTACAATCAGTCGGCAACATCCAAGCTTATAGATTCGGCTCACAGGCCTGATATAACATACATGCTCCCTTATGCGAGCAAAAATCTTACAGATCAAATTCTATATTCTCCTTAATCTATTTAATCTTGATTCCTTGCTATCCTAATGATCTATTACAAGCTTTATATCATATCCGCAGATCTAGAAACATCCGCGTTGGCCAAAGATCATTACAATCTCCGATGAAGGAAATGTAACGTGTACATGAACATGTCAGCCTCAAATTTGAATTTCTCCATGACAGGTGCATATGATGAAGTGTGGACCTAAAATTAAGGTCGGGGACACTCCACGGAACAAATTGGAACACCACGCAGGGACCCGCAAGCGACAAGAAAGCGATCAAACTAGCTGTTAGGTTTTGAAATTATTTCGGGGCCAATTCCAAAACTGTCACTTAATCCAAAAGCAATAGCTTGCCGGAAAAAGATCCAATCGAGCTAAAAACTTGGAATAAGGAAAATGAACATATCCACGATGAAAATATAGATCCGTGCAGTCCAGTGAGCAAATATGACGAAATACCAAATCTGCCAACTTGAACCGAACAAGAACAAAACTGAATGAAAATATTTTTGGTTGATGCAGGATTGCAAAGAACCAAGGATGCTCCTGCATCACTGACAATCTTTTGTCAATTTTTTTGGGTCTAATGGTATATATTCCTCTCCTCCTATTTCACCTTTGATGACATTTTCGATGTGGTGATGTTATAAAACAATCATTATGGACCACTATATTAAAGCACAAATACAGGAATGGTACACAAATAGAAAAGGAAGAGTCAAAGAAAGAAAGAATCCAACAAGTACAGACGAAAGAAGAAAAAGTAATAGAAATACATGAATTGCATGCATAAAAATCCATATGGAAACCTAAACAAGTCATTGTGGTGAATAAAATGCGTATCATTCCACACAAACCATAAGTTGAGAAACAAGAATGGAGAAGAGAGCAAGTTTATTAAAGACATTGATCATGTGGTATACCTAGAGCAAAGGAATATCAAGACAAAACACATAATTTAAAAGACAAGAAAAGAAAAGCAACTAGAAAAAGAAATGAAGACAAAGTTGAGGATTTTTCTTGGGAAGAAGAAGATGATCTATTAGATGAGACAACACCTATTGTGCAAAAGGGAGAAATTAAAAAGTTTACTCAATGAGTTATCAACATCACTAAAATGTATCTCCATATATCCCTATAGTTTCACTTTCACCTTTAAATTTTTTTATTTTCCTTTTCTTTTTCACTTTGGCCCTTTTTATTATGCCTTGTTTGTCTTTCATGTTATGCCCATCTCACCTTCTATGTTTATTTACATGCTTGCTCTCCCCCACTTTGGGACACTTTGTCTTACAATGTTTTTGCTTAAATTGCATTTTCTCACACATATTCACACCTTTTCATATATTTGCTTCATACAGTTTCTCCCCTTTCCTAATTTTTCTATAGTTGATACTTTTGTCTATTGTCCACCTTTTCCCCTTTTTATCCAATCTCAACTTTTATACCTTTTCTTTTACCATTTTGGTTTCTTTCATTACCTTATTACCCTTTCATCATATGCTTGTTACACTTTACCTTGCTTTACTTATATTTGTTATGTTTCCAATTTTATTACGAGGCATACATCTTGCCATTTTTATTGATGCACTTGCTTTGATCCTACATTGCTATACTATGCTTATTAGAGCTTATACATTGAGCCTACATTGATACACCATAATTATTAGAGATTTTTATTGAGCCTATATTGATAGATCTTACATTTATTTTCACTTATGATCCTACATTTCCATATTGTGCTTCTTTATAGCTTAAATTTGGAGCCCATATTGATGCATTATGCTTTTAGAGTAATTTATTGAGCCTACATTGCTATATTATGCTTCTAAATCATACACTTTATACCATTTACATTCTTCTTGCCACATCCTTAGCATTTATACTTACATTGGGGGTAACATACATTCCCTCATTACACTTGATATTACCATTTTACATCCTTACATTGTGGGTATCTTACCATCCCTTTCTACTCAACACAACTTCATGGTCATGTTCTTTAAATTTGGGGCCATCATGTTACCTTTATTACATATTAGGCTTTCATAACCACACTTTTAAGGGAATCATGCCATCCCTTAGGGCATGTCTTACCATATGTTTCATACATAGTAGGAGCACCATGCCTTCCCTAACACATTACATATTTCTAACCCACATCCACTAGGGACTTATTTCCTTACCTACACCATTGTGTTCTCATGCTCTTGGGTGCCACATCAAGGTCATATGTTGCTCTAGTCTCTATGTGCTTATGCTAGTGATTTTGGCCATTGAAATTCACATTAGCATTTTACATTGCCCATGTTGGAGGCAATATTACCCTATCTCTAGCCTATTTATGTTGACCGCGCTTTATCATTCTAGATGTTACACCTACTTATCACATAATGCATTGATTGTTGCTATTACTTTGGAAGATTCATATACCAACATGCTTATTGATAGATTCCATTTACATTCATATATATGATTTTCTCATTCCTTCAATTCCTTATATCCCATGGACACAATTGATTGAAAGGAGACAATATATTGTCATTGACATTTCTTTGTTGAGCTTTTAGGAACTAACAAGTGTTACACAAAATCATTATTGTGACCAAACAAAGTACTATCACATTACATGTCTTGCAATCCATGCACATTATCATCTCATGGCTACCACGCCAAACACACCATTTCCATCTTTTGAATATAAAATATTTCCTAGATTAATTTCTTCTTGTTTCTATTTCCTAAATAGTTGGCAAGCTCCTATTTTGTATCTAGTTTTTATTTGAGACAAAGTTGATCATTGCATATTTTTCATATGTTTTACAAGTTTACGTGGAGAGCACACACTAAAAGGCATACTTACATGATGAGATCTTATAGGGTCCATTACTTTATATGGATCCCCCTTTGTATCTTTTGATGCTTGAATATTTACTTTATCTACATGCCTATGAGTGCCAAATACTTTGAGATGCATGAACACTTTATGATTCGTGGTAAAATGTAAAGGTGAAATTTTAATACTCATTCCATTTCCCATTTATTTTTGTGCTCATTTTAAGAAAATGCCTAGATATATACATATTGATAAATGGTAGAATCTTGTGTGAAGTTAAGCTAATTCCCCTAGAATTTTACCAATCCATATACCCACACATTCCCTTGTGCTTAGCCCCCACCTTATCCTCAAATGCATACACTCCTATACATTTGTATCATCAACACATTTATTGAACCTAGCTATACACCCACCTCTAGATAGTTGTTAGCCACATGGCTTTTTCCATTTATCTATTTGAGATCATTTTTGTAGTGATGGGATTCACATATAGCCATTAACCACCTACCTTTGCCTAGTTATGCACCCAAGATCTTTTTTACAATTGTGAGGTTAACGTGGTGGTTGCAAACTTGACCCTTTCCTTTTGTGTAACGCCCTGCCACGCAACTCTAGAGGAAGTTGCAAACAACTAAACAAACAAGCTAATTTTTTTTTTCTTAAGTGAAATTAACATGCAAGTTCACTAACTAATGCCAACATCCTCTAAGGTTGTGTGGCAGGGCGTTACACATGGTATCAGAGCCTAGGTTTAAACACTGGGTACTCTGGGATTATGTTGGGACCATTAAGCTTTCAGTTGTGTAGGTTTTAAGTTGTGTACCTTGCCTAATACCTTGAAGTGTCTATGCAGGATTATGCCTCCCAAATGCGGAAGAGGTAGAGGGCGTGATCATGGCCGTATAGGCGATCGTAGTGGGAGTCAGCATGACTCTCCTCCTCGTGTATCAGTTATGCCAATTCAGGAGGAACACTGGGCATCACAAAATGCCCCAGGGATTGGTGATCGTCAGCTGGATCCAGCAGGGATTGAGGCTATGCGTAAAGCGCTTGAGGATGCTTTGGCATTCCTTGGGCCGAGGCAGGTTGATGCACAGGGAAATCCTGGTGAGAGAGTAGTTCCGGCGCAGGCAGAGGCAGTAGACTCAGTGCACATTATGGATTTGCTCAGGGCATGTCCACCTTTATTTGATGGAGTCAGAGGTCATTTAGAGGCTGAGACTTGGCTCATTGACCTCGACGATGTTTTGCTTTGCACCCATATGGTAGTAATACCAAAACATGGTGCGCTATTGTACATCTGCGGGGACTCGCATCCACTTGGTGGAGACTAGAGGAGCAGAGGCTCCATACCGATATTCACTCAGTGTCATGGGAGACCTTCCTAGAGCAGTTCAGAGGCTGTTTCTTATCCGACCACTGGCATCACCATCAAGGCGATGAGTATCACGCCTTGAGCCAGATGGCTTTATCGGTAGCAAACTTGTCTAGGACACTAGGAGACCACATTGAGGTGCAGTATGGTAGTGGTTTAGCAGCAGGGTCTAGTGCTCGAGGTGGTCCACCTCGGGGACGTACACCTTCTCGATCTCAGCGGGGACCATCTCAGAGTGGTCGGCAACAACAGAGTGCGCTTGGGAAGCGTAAGGACGCTCAATTTCATCAGGGTGATGGTGGTTTTGCTCCTAGAAGGAACCAAACCTAGTGGCGCAACAAGCGCAATCGTCAGGAACAACTAGCCCAGAGTTCACAACCTGTGACTGACTGGGTTAGAGTGCAGCAGTCTACTGCACCTTTAGGAGGCATAGGGGTTGGTAGTAACATGGGGTGTTACTCTTGTGCCCAACAAAGCCACCTTGCTAGGGTTGCATGGTGGGGCGTTACATTTTGTATACAATTCAAATTGAAAATTTGGCCAATTGGCACCATTTATTCTCCCACTGTTAGTTGACTAAGTATATATTTTGTGAAATTTGATGCCACATGTTTGTATTTAAAGGCAAGCATTGCATTAATTCTAATAATTTAAAATTCACAAAGTCTTCTCTTATTGTAGAGCAATAAGGAGAATCAATAGCATCATTTCAATTTGATGTTTGCATACATTATTGCTAGGCCATTACTTGTTATTTTTAAACTTTTGTATGCATTGTTGGAGGTTGACTTAGGAGAAAGTCTTCTTGCAACAAATCGATAACCCTTCCAAGGTATTTCTAAATATTGTCAACCATCAAATATATAAAAGGAGCATGAGAAAATAATGGTTGATCTCTTGAAATTCTTTGGTGGTCAGAAATCCAATGCCCCATGCACACCCTTAATCCTGTTTGTACTTGCAATATCAAAATACAACTACTCCTGTAAACCCCAGTACAGCCCAGCAAAATAAATTACAAAACATATTTAATTTTAATTGATCGATTTGCGAGCACTTTTTTTTATATTTAAAAAAGGAAAGGAAAGGAAAGGTCTTTTTATAGTCCACAATACCAGGCGGTTTGTTTTTGGGTCTACAGATCCTCGTACTCCCAATATGAGGGAGGCACCTAACTCGTGCTCCACAATACAAGGTGTACATACCTTACCCGCTGCAGGATTTAAACTCGTGACCTCTCTTTTAAGAAGTGTATATTACATTAAGAAAGTGCAGTTAAAAACTGCAATAAAAAACTATATCCAAAACACAAACTGAGACAGCGAAGTCACAGGAGATACAATGGCAAAAATTGTCCAAACTACAATAGCAAGCACTTGTACAGCGTCTGAAATTATAAAAGCAAAAATCTTTGCAGGGCGAAACAATAAAAGTAGCTTAGAATCACATCTGATATTCACAGCAATCATAAAGTTTTCAAACATAATTAACAACAATGAAGCACATCATGTCAAGGGTTTAGTTATTACTGCAGATCAGCTGTGTAAACCTCAGTAGGTACGTGTTATTCCAAGGGTTTCAGATACGCTCTTTATTTAACCAGCAACATCAAGCAACGAGATACCATTAGGGTTTATATAAAGCCACCGTTGACCCGAACAACCTGAGCATTAACCCACTCTCCTTCATCGCTGGCCAGGAATGCCATGACGGGCGCCACGTCAGTCACCTCGCCCAATCGTTCAAGTGGTGCTGCCTCCGCAGCGCGTTGGATGGCGTCAGAAATCTTTGCTGTAACCAACATATCTGTGGCCACCGCCCCCGGGGCCACGCAATTCGCAGTAATCTTGGTGCCCCTCAATTCCCTGGCCAAAATTTTGGTCATGGTCTCCACGGCGGCCTTGCTGGCCGCATATGCTGCATTTCCAGGCCTCAGTGTCGCCACAATTGATGAGGTTATGTTTATAATGCGACCCCCGCCGCCTTTGACAACTCTGTTGGCGGCTTCCCTGGAGCAGAGGAAGGCTCCCTTACAGTTCACATTCAAGATGGGCTCCCACAATTCTTCCGAGGTGTCTGCCAGGGGTGTCCATTTGGGGTCGGCAATTCCCGCGTTGTTAACCACGATGTGCAGGGCACCGAATGCTTGCTCCGCCACGTCAAAGAGGTTGCTTATTTCGCACGCCTTAGAAATATCGGCCTTGCACGTCACAGCTCTTACTGTATCACCGTCCTTGTTGATTATAGAGGCCACCTCCTCTGCTTTCTCTGCATTTCCAGCATAATTGATCACCACTTTTGCCCCCTTGCTCGCCAGGTGAAGCGCGATTTCTCTGCCAATCCCTCGCGAGGCGCCTGTCACGATGGCCACACGATCCTTCAAACTACTCTGATCGGCCATTTGGGGAATTGTGGAATTAGGGTACAGGCCACCTTACACCATAAGGCTTGCTTTTCTACAGGGGAATCTCGAATGTTTCTTTATGGAATGTCTGGAGGTTATTCAAACTAGGAGGTGTCTAATTAAAAAAATAGTTTAAAAAAATATTTTTAAATGATAATTCTCAATATCTTTTATATAATTTTTTTTACTAGATATGTTATTAGTCAATGGTAGAGTTCAAACTGACTACAATCTCTCATATAAATTATTAAAGATTTAACATCTATACATAATAAAAATTAAAATTGAAGTGAAATGTATTTTAAAAATTACATTTGGAAGTATCTATTTGTTTTAATAAAAAAATTAGTTAAAATTAAGTGTTTTCAAATAATATCTCTCTTTATATAATTATAATAAAGATAGGTATGTTATTTTTTATATATATTAATTACAATTTTGTTAATTATTTTATTTTTATTTTAAGATTTCAAAAGTTAAATGAAAACAAGACAAATCATTTACTTCATGTGTTAACTTATTAAATATATAATATTGTTTAAATAAAAAAGTTACTAAAAAGTGTAAAAATTATAGAAAATTCATATAAATAAGTAAATAGATAAAAAAAAGACAAATACTTTATTTATTTAAGAATTATTTTATTTTACTTTAGAATCATTTTATTTATTATATATATATGGATATATAAATTTTAATTTTTATCTAATATTTTTTTAATACAATTATTTATTTTGTATGCAATTTTTAATTTTACTTTTAAAAATCAGCCATTATTATTTAGACAAATTTTTTTTAATGTTTTTACTTTAAAAAGTGTACTAAATATTACATATTTATATTAACTTTATAATAATTTCATTTGCAAGTATTAATAGGTATTTTCAAATTTGATGTCTTTATGTTTAAAAAATGTCACAATATTGTATCCTTCTCCCCCACCTATCACTATAGGTTACACCTCTCAACATAATTATTGGAGAATGTATGTTGCATGGTGGTTAAGGTTTTACCTTTTTCATTATCTTGTGTTAAAATTTTCTATTAGAATTTGATAATATAATTGCTTTGAGTCCTCTTAGTGCTATCCATATGATTATTAGAGCCATCACTATCAATTAGGTATATTTTCCGTTGGATCCTATCTTCACTTCTACCATCCAAAAGGTTGGTGGTCTCCACCTCTACATTGTTCTTCTAAATCATCTCAATAACATTAATAACCCCCTCTAAATCTTTATTAAGATGTGTAGAACAAATCATAGAAAAATCCACATGAAAGAGATAATGCTATTCTTATTGATTGAAAACTCATGAAATATGACAAAATCCTATGGAAGACCTCAAATAATCCACATTCAAAAAACTGCACTTTTCATACCTTCATGATTACCTTATACTTTGTTTAATCTATTATTAATAACCAATTTGAAATTTATTTTACTAATCCCATTAATTTTTTTGCGCTCCCAAATTTAAAATTATCTCTATTTCAAAATCCGTGTGTTCGCTCATGTACCCGAGCTTCATGTTTTGTCACAAATTCTATTTAAATGCTTAGGATCTCACATCAAATATATAAATGATTACCTTATTCTTAGCATCTAGGATATTTTAAAACCTAGCCATCCTTATGCAGTGCGATTGAGTGGTGAGTTTAAATCCGCATTTTGATGCTCTTCTGCCTATTTTGTTCACGATTGCTTACATAGGGCTCATGAGTTCTTTTCTATTAGAAGATGGATTTTTGAGAAGTGATATAATTGGTCCTTTAGAACCCATGTTATGAGAATAAGGTTATCGCCCACATATGTGCGAGAGATGATATGATGTCCAAGTCATTAGAAACTACAGGCTCGGGTGTTTTCAAGGAAATTTCTCAATTGAATTAATCTTGATTTTTTTGAATGCGGTGATTGTGACTAGGAACACCAAGAGTTTTTATTTTTCACTCGGTATCAGAGAAGATGTAGGTTTTGTTAAAATTGATAATAAATTTTTAGGCTGATCAAAGCTTCCTACATAATCTTATGAGAGAAAAAACATGCACATAATCTTATTAAATAGTCATAATGCAAAGATTAAAGATAAATCACAAGATTATACAAGATGTACCCGGGGAATACCCTTATGAAGGGAAAACTCAAGCTCCAAAAACATCCACACTCGATATATTATTCAGTAATGAGACATTGTAATACACTTATATCTAGTCCTCATTAATTCTCATGAAACATCAAGCTCCTCCAATACATCCTCCATATGTTTAAGCATAATGAGTAACCATGTAACCACACAACCCATGATGTCATGCTTCACATATGCACTCTTCAAGAGAGTTCAGTATAAATAACAACCAACAAAACCACTAAACATGTGCTCGCTTTTATAGAATCAAACACATGCACAACCATCGAGTGGTATTGGCTAAACCATTAGAGCATTAAATTATTGACCTCAACATTTACTTTTTGGTACTAAGTTTTTCCAATATTAAATACTTTTCTAATGTGCAACCAACACAAAAAATCTAACCAATGTTATAATAAAAAAATACAAGTGGACCCAAATAAATATTTAATGTGGCTAAACACATCTCCATAATCGCACTGTAAATAAATATTTATTTTACCTAATTAAAATATTTATTTTCTTGTGCAAGGTTTGCAACACCCATTTTTGTAATAGTGACCATATGACTGGGCTATCTTCTAATTAATTCTTTTATGCTCATGCTACATATGTTTGTCAATTATTTCTCCTACTTTCCATGATTTTGACATAAATTTTTCAATTATCCCCAATTTAATAACAAGGTTTAAAACAACTTATTTTATACACTCACAATCTACCTTACTTATCACCTTCGACTCTCTCTCGACAATTTTGTTGTTTCGACACTAGCAATGCATCCTTAGCCTTGTCACATCATTCATTCTAGTAAAATCATAATTTAAAATCTTGTGTAGATAAAGAAAAAAGACAATATGAAAGGATGTTACAACCATGAGTGCCTACCACTTTTTTATAAAGTTACTACAAGTTATCAACATTCTTCAACTTGTTGGAGGAGGGGGATTATGATGCAAAAAAGTGAAATATATAAATTCCTAACATCTAGTTGGGTAGTTTCTCGTCAAAATATTTTTTGCAAAATGATTATTCTTCTCTCCAAGAGTCAAATAGTGATGAGATGTCTCTTGATTCTTGTCAATGAATTTTATCTCCTATTATGTTTGGGGTCTTACTCGCCTCCCTATGAAATATAAAATGTGAGATGTTTGTTAGAAGTAACCAACTTTAGATGTTCTCTATTTACAATAAGTCAAGGTATTTGGTTATTTTCTTTCTATTGCGTGTTGTGTTGTTTAGCTAGCTAACTATATGTTTTGTTGCAATCATGGCAATGGTCATGGAGGGGTTGTCAACTTTCTTTCTCCTAGGTGGCTTCAACATATTTTTGACCACAATTCTGACCCCACTAATCATGTGAGTTGGATCCTCTTAAATGTCGACAATCATTCTTTTGGTATTATAAAATTTTATGCTTCCAATTTAATACTATTGAGATGTCTCTTTTGTGGCAATGAATTGTTGATTCATTCTCTGCTGCCACTTGGGTCATTTCTAAAGACTTTAATATGATTGAGATCACATATGATAAATAGGGCTTTGTCTTTATGTTGGATAATTGGAAACAAAGATGCATGATAGTACATTCATAATAAATTGGGCCTCTTTGATCACAATATAGGCCACCATATGTAATCACTCCCATTGGTATAAGTGGAATAATTTATGGGTTGGTCTTGCAAGAGTCTTTAAATGCCTAGATCATGCTATGTTTTATACACGCTCCTTTTTTTCCTTTGCTAATTGTTTTCCACTCCTGTTGGAACCTTTTCTAGATGTGATTTTGTCAAATCACACTCCCATTAGGTTCAAAATTCAACAAGTGGGAATATCTCAAAGTTGTAAAACTCAATTTTCTTAAATACTTATTTACTGAGTCATCGACCTTCATTAGACCACATTAGGCATGTTTGGAACTTAAAATATTAGGCCACTTAACCAATTGGTTGGATTGCTTTGGTAAATAGAGTCATTTGATGTACTTATTGGTTCCTTTACATCTATGGACATCAGTTGGCCATATTTTGACATCGTGAATATGGCTACTATAGCTCTTGAAGTTGACCCCTTTTCCATTTCTTTGTAGGCAAGGGTGGTCAAGCTTTTCCATCACAAGAAAATTATTGATAACCATTAAACCAAAGACACTCAAATAAAAAATTCAAACCACATTTTCTTAAGGTTGGAGATATAGCTTATAAGGAAATCTTCTAAGCTCTTAGAGCCTGTCATACTTCACATGGAATCAAGGAAATCATAGATGGGTAGAATGTTCTGAAAGAGCTTTCAGATATCCTTCAAGATTTTGTCAAATATTATGAGCAATTTTTCACAACTTAAGATTTTTTTCTAAATGTGAGCTTACCTTCTAGGAGTTCTTCAAGGTTGTTCCCTGTTTAGCTTTGCTCCACTCAATAATCCTTCTATGATCAATTTCTCTCTATTTCTGATGTCAAGGACGCTATTCATGCTATGGTCAGTGACAAGGCTTCCAATTGTGATGGATCCATTGTGAAATTTATAAGACCCTTTAGGATTGTATTGGTGAATACCTACACAAAGTCTATCTTGAGTTCTTCCATTCCAAATCAAGAAAATTATTCAACAAAGAGAATATATAATTCATACCTAAGACTGGAGACTTGAAGGATATTTGTAACTACAAGCCTATCACCCTAATCAATGGTCTCTATAATACTATTACCAAATATTAGGATCTTAAATTGTGTCATCTCCTTTCTCAAAATACGAGGCATAAGAAAACTAGTGTCATCAAATCTAGATACATTTTGGATATTATAATTGCAATTTGGGAAGGTATGGAATGGAATAGGAATTCTCAATAGAAGGTTTTGCTCCTTAAAGTTGATTTTTCTAAGGCCTAAGACTATATTGAGTAGCCATTTATCTTGGCTATGTTACAAGCTCTAGAATTTGGGCATCACTTCATTCAATCAATTACCATGCTCTTTGTAGATGCCTTTTCTTACATTACTATAAATGGTTAGCAATCCAAATCTTTTGGGATTTTCATGTCTATTTAGTAAGGTTGTCCCTTGGCTTTGAATATTTATGTGTTTGTTTGTAAAGGATTCAATTACCTTCTAGCACAATCAATGTCTCAAAGGTTGGTTAAAGGTATAACTTTCTCAATTACTTAGCTCATCTTCTTAACATCTGTCGAAATTATTGTCATTGATGTCAAGGCAAAGGATAAAGTTCAGAATGCTACCATTAGTGATGCCATTGATGATGTCAAGGTAAAAGATAAAGTTCAGAATGCTGGCTTAAATAGAGTGAAGTCATTTCTCAAAACTTAAAGGTTCAGATCATCACCATTTAGACACTTTCAAATCGATGGATCAATCAGATTTTGGGAAAGAATCTTGATCAGATTGACATTCTAATTTTTTGGCCTTTTGAGAAATACATAATCAAAGTTCTTCAAGATTTGTTTTTGTTGGCTTAACACGACTCCATAATAATCTGATTACTAAGAAAACAAGATAGACAAATTCAGTAAAGAGATACGAAGATAAACCGATTGTTAAGACAACAAACAAATTCAGTACTAAGACCCCCGATTAGTGAAAATATATGATTGACTCCTAAAACGTTTTGTTGAAGAGTCGTGTAAATCGTTTTAACTAAGACATCGTTTCTAAAAGAGGATCGATGAATAGATATGATTAAGCATTAACAAGGAGAGATTCAGTTTACTTTCTGAGAAGACGTGTTTCATCACATCGTTTATAAAAGAGTTATGAGGATCGATGAATAGACACAATTAAGCATTAACAAGGAGCGATTTGGTTTACTTTCTGAGAAGACGTGTTACATCCAAATGGTACGATGTATCACTGAAGAGATATGTTCACTCTTGAATAGATATGTTCATTGGATGTGATGCTTGAAGAGGTGTGTCTCATTCGTTTTGATTCTTGAAGAGATATGTTCATTCTTACACACAGATTTAATAAACAATGTAGAAATGATCAAAATAAAATCAAAGTGGTTTACACAGAAATAAACAAATTCAGTTTAATGAAGAGGTAGATTTTCAAAAGATACAAGTATAGATGTGTTCTTTCATAAGAAGGTTGTGACTCTTGAGAAACATACATATTTGATATTCAAATCAGAGTGGCGTAGCGGAAGTGTGATGAGAAGTGTGAGTAAATCAGATCAAAGAATCTATTCTCTTGTGTGGGCTTTAAAGTGATAGAAAACATCACAAAGCACAGTTGAAGATATAAGAAGTGCAAATCTGTTAGAAGACTGTTACTTTACATCCATCATTTTCAGTCAAGTCAAGGTTGGTGCCTTGCACATTAGGGGTTGGTGTTTCTCGTAGGTTTATGCCTACTAAATTAGTCTAAGGGGTTGGTGCTCCTTGTAGGTTGGTGCCTAATAAACTATAAAATTCATTATTTAAGTAGGTTGATGCCTACTATCTTTGTAATTTCATATAAACATAAAATACAATTGTTGGAGTCAACTTGTTTATATTGTTCATATTGCGTAGTTGATATTGGGTTAGAAGTTAAAAGTTGGTTAAAATTAAAAAAAGGGTAGAGAATTGACCAATAATAAAATAATAAATATTATTTCTTTAGGTCGGCCCCATTTAATTATTCACAATAACTAACATTATAAATTGGCCCAGATTAGCAATGATTAAATATTAATCAATGTT
The DNA here is from genome assembly GCA_007115665.2 of Sequoiadendron giganteum. Lineage (NCBI taxonomy): Eukaryota > Viridiplantae > Streptophyta > Pinopsida > Cupressales > Cupressaceae > Sequoiadendron > Sequoiadendron giganteum. The sequence continues at coordinate 139,701,153 of CM021102.1, read as the reverse complement.
TCATAATGAAGGGCCTCTTCATTAATTTAGGTATATGCAATTTAAATAGCCATTAGGCTACCATTTAAATTGCCCTTCATGGATCGAACCAGGCTGGAAGTAGAAGCTCGATGCTGCCTTTAACATCAACAAGTTTTGTTTTAATTTGTTGTGTGTGCTAAGTTTTAGATTTTGAAATTTGTTAATTTTTTGGTTTATGTTAGAGTGACAGTGTTGTGATATTTGCATTGAATCTTGATAAATAAGACTTAACAACTATTTGACCCTTGATGTGACTCTTAAGATCTACACTAAAATTATTTTTATGTTTGAAACTTGTCAAAAGGTTTTTACAGGTAAGACAATTTGGTAGGTTACTGTCAAGCAAGACATTAATTTGTTGTAAAAGGGCCCTTATATAAGCTTTCTTCAAGGGAAGTATTTTTACATTTGTCTTATATATTGTTGAAGAAGCCTTTCAGATTCAAACCAGGGAGAGCTTTGCTATGGAGTATTTGGTGAGGATAAACCAGTGATAACTTAAATTTAGGAATTTGATCATTGATAGAATCAATTTTGTCTTCCAACAAAAAATGACCCTTATAAAAAAAAAATTTTGCTAACTTCTAAAATCTGAATAGCTTTCAACAGAATAATTTGAAGAATTGAATTAAAACTCAAATATCTATGAACTGTGTGCACCATATGAAATGCTCTAGTTGTGCACCATTGACAACCAATTGAAATTACAGGTATTTGCAGAATTAAACACTGGAGTTCTGTTGTGAGGAAACTCTTGTATTTTCTTACTGCTGATAACAAATCAAACAGGACTTCATTGGTTTAAGCTATCAAAATATCCTCTGTTTCTACCAATATATTAGAATTTAAGGTTTGCTATATAATCCTGTGATTCAATTCCCCAAGCCCAAACACTTTCTTTGGAAATGGAAGAGTGTTTCCAACAAGTGTTATTTTTCCTGCCCCTGTTGAATTTAATGACCTATCATGTCTTCATTTCTTTAGTGTTGAGAGCAAAGTTTTGGAGGGTTATGTTATATGATCGAATGATATCCAGGTGTCTGGTGCAGCCCAACTATAGCTTTTCGTTTTTGTTGTTGAAAGGCTGTTTAGGGTTGAAAATTTGTTCAACTATAGCATTCCCCTTTGCTATCACAGTTGTGTCTTTGTTCTTGCACTTAAAATAAACTCAACAAAGGTTGTGTAGTTGAGGTTCTTGCTTATTTTGGGCAGATTGAAATATGGGGATAGACTAGGATTTGAACACACGGCATTCTTACTCCAGCAGATGTCACTACCAACAATTATTTTTCTCTTTTCACCTTCTGTATGTGATATAGACATTAATTCTATCAAAAGTACATGGGTGTGTGTGCGTGTAAATAAGCAGCAAAGAAAGCAAGTGCCTTGCTGAAGATACCCCTTTATAAGTTAAGGACCTATGTCCAAAAATACAAAGTTTTTACACTCTTACCTATGATGATCAGATGAATTCTTGTCATTATATCCTGTGTGATATTTAGAAAGTGTGGAATTGGGTGCTATATGATAAGGGAATATGGCATATGTTTACAGAATACCTTGTGTTGGCCAAGGCATGCTTGAAAAAGGTTGGAAAAGTTTTAAACATTGGAATCCTAATGCTACACGAAAACTCATGAAACAAAAATCACTTTAGTCACTTTGGATTCGAGAGCCTACTTATTCATATTGGGATTTTGTAGGAGATGTGTGCATTCATCACTTTATGAGAAGAATGAAGATGATGGTGCTCATTTGAATAGGGTTCCTGAGGATGTAATTGAGCCTCAAACTTAGAAAAGCTGGGTACCACATACCAAAACTGGAGTATTTGGTCCTGCAGAGGAGCATAACTGGACGGGTGGCGATCATCACCATTCTCATGAGAAGAGTGGTGACTGAGTTCTCGAGCACAGGCCTGGTTCCATCCTTTGGAAGATGTTCAGAAGCAACCCTCCAATAGATAACTAACATGCTCTGTATATGTAAATATTCTACAGTTTACCTATTTAAGAATAAGTAGAAGTGCTAGAGTGTCTTAAGGCCTAAGACATATACAATAGTTTACTACATTTGCAGATATATGTGGTATGATTGTGGAAGAACCCATGTGTGGATTCTGTTTGATGAGTTTGGATATATTATTAAGACGCATAAAGGTTTCTGTTTGTGATTTTCTTTCTTGTATATAGTCTCGCCTTTCTTTTGTCCATATATTTTCTGTTAGATTTTGTTTTCTAACTGCAAGTTACAAAATAATGAACATTTTAGTGGGAGATAATTTTTTTCCTGTTTTGACACATGTTTTCTTTGGGAAAATTTTGTGTCAAATTATTTGGGTCGACAGTGATTTCACATACCAATAATTGATAATCTTATATTTGATTTTTTTGTAATACGTCTTAGCTGTCAATGTTTAGTGTTACTCACTGCAGCTTTATATAGTCATATTGCTTGTTTGTGGGCTACCAACCATGGTATCAGGCCACAATATCCTTCTATTTATCTGTTGCTTGCAAAAAATCAAAGGACACACAAAATTAGGATTCTTCTGATTCTTCAAAACAATTCTGTTATCCAGTATTCATCCAACAATGTTAAACAAAGAAATTCATCTAGAGTTGATTTCCCACATGAGCTCTTAACTTGTAAGAATTATGAAGGGATGAAAATTCTTTTGATTTTAATCTCTCTAGTGGGATGTAGGGTTCTGAACCAGAATTCTTATAGGGAATTCTACAACAGTTATTGTCCTCTGTTATGAGTGGCTTTTATTTGTGCTTACTGCTTATTGAGGAAACATCTATTATTTCTGTTATTAGTTCTATTTGACATGCTTATCATCCATGGTAGTTAGTTGTATAATATATTATCTCAGAGATAATGGCTAACATGTAATGACCTCCTGTGCAACACTGTATACTGATTGACACAGTTGTGCATGCAATGTTGGTTGTCAAATATTGAAGTTATATAGATTATGTTTTAGCTTCTTGTCAGATACCAATTATTACAATTATCCTGTTCATCTCATATGCCTAAATTAATTCAGTACTGCCAATCCAATCAATTTTCTGTAATCCTATATCTGGAACAAAGCTAGAAGACTTGCAATGACATACCTTCTCTGCTTCCATTGAATTAGTTCTAAAGCATTGGGAGTTAAAATTATTTGTCTACATTGATACAGTATGGTGTTCTAAACAAGCTTTTCTTACTTATCTTTTAACTTGGGTTTTTGTTTTTACAGAGACTTTTATTAGATCTTCCATAAAACTGCAACATAAATGCTTAATAAAGAGGCATGAGTATGTTTTTCTGTTGTTTGCAGGCGCCCTGGGGAAGAGAGTAACAGTTATGAGAGTGATTACAGAGACACAAGTAGTGAAGGTGAAGGAAGCACTTGTCTTCGTTTTCAATATTTTGAACGTGTTGTTCCTTATAGTCGCGAGCCCCTTGTAGACAAGGTATGAACCACTCTTGATTTTTCATTTTATTTTATTTCATCTTTTATCACTCTTAAGGTATATTTTTCTTTCTCTGATCAAATCTCATTGCATTGTTTGACTGTTAATGTGCAGATTGGATATCTTGCCCGGAGCTTTCCACAACTAAAGACATTATGAAGCATTGATCTGTTGCCATCAAGTTGGTTACAAGAAATTTGTTGTTCTAAAAAGCTCAGATTAGTTCAAAGCATATTTATTAGGAATAATAGTCCCCCTTTTCTCCAACGATACCTTGATCAAGAATTGCATGCCATTGTCTATGGTGAACTTGTGAGGATGTTGCTGTAGTGTAGCTGTTTCTTAATTAATGAAGTTTAAAATCAGTAAATATCTCTGGAAAAGCTCAGTAATTTTCTTTCTGAGGTTTTATTTCCTCCTTTTTTGTGTCAAGTTGTATGTTGAAGTACTTTCAACTTTTTTTCTGAATCAATTTTGTGGCTATGATTTATTATCTTGGTTTCAAGTTCAGTATACTTAATATGATGCATATTGACTTCAATACTTACTTCCATTTGGTGGACACCATATTTGTGGTTTTGGAAAAAGATATTGGTATTATTATACTTGCTGAAACAATTATCTGCCACTACAAAGGCTCCTGCTACCGTCTGAGCTCATTGTTATGATATGCATGCATGATTGGATTCATGAAGTGACTTGTTATATTTTCCCCTCTCGAAGCAGAATAAGGGCATCTGTGCCATGTACGGGTAAACTTTTGAAGTTTATATGTAATAGAATTTCAGCCCAAACTATGCCTTGTGTAATGCACTATGGAAAGAGGGCAGAGTTTTTGAATTTTACTTTGCTTCTTCATGCTCATGGGTGCAAGATCCCACATGCAAGCCCATTGACCTTAACCTCAAAATTGTAAAGTGATGCACTAGTTTAGATTTTTAGGGAGAATACTCATCCAAGGCACACTTTTTTTCAAATCACAATGCTTCACTTTGAGGAAGCTAAAGTGACAACAAGAACTGAACAGACTTCTATATTTTGTTCACATTTGGAAGGTTGTGAGAGATAAGAGTGACAGCCCGGGAGGTTAAATTCGGTTGTGATGACTACGAAATCAAGAATTGTCAGGGACCAAATTACAGCCATCAACTGTGCAAGCTCACTTCAAACATGGTGTATTAAGTCAGAACCGTTGATTTAGTGTATACTACAAATTCATTAAGGTTTTGGGGGGAGAAACAGATGCCGGATGATAAGAAGTGAGATTACTAGGTATGATAGCAAGGTGTAAAAGGGATCAAATTGCACACAACTAGCGGTGCAGGCTTGCTCCAATTATTTGGGAGAGAGTCTTCTCCTTTCATTTTAATTCCCATGGCTTCTCCCATTCCTTTTGACCTGTAATTTTGTCAAACACATAGCTAGGAAACTACAAATCACTAAAAAATGCATCATGTTTATTGTCAAATTCGGTTCTTCAAGAAAGAACAGGATTTCAGATTAATAAACCAAATTTATATTTTTCAATTTAAGAAAGAACAAGTAAACAAATCACAAAGTTTTTGTTTTCTTTTCTTTTTTTTAAATGGTCTGCATACAGTGGACAACCCATTTCAGGTAATCTAAATGAACATTTTGACTGTACAAATGAATAAAGAAAAAAATAGATAGCAAAGCATTTATAGTCGCCCCTGTTGACGAGGGTTACATTTGCAGGTTGACTAAATTGCAGAGAATGCTTATGCATCTAAGTAAGCACACAGTACACAAAACAGAATAAAAACACATAAATAGTGATGTAGACTTATCTTCCTACTCGTCCTTGTAAGTAATAAAGTTGCTTTTGTAACTAAACCTGATATTTGGAAAATTAGATTTTTAGCTTCATTGTCTCCATTGGCAGAGTAGTATTCCTGTCACATACTGCAACAAGACCTAGATTCAACTCCTGTGAGATGTCCTCAGTGCACCTGTTCGTAGTATTCCAATCACATACTGCAACAACTCCACATTATTCCCTACAACAACCATTGTAAAATAAAGCCATAATTTCTTAATAAAGCATAAATTAACTCAAAAACAGGACTGACTTCTATTTAATTTATCTGGCTCAGGAATATTTTTGACGAATAAACAAAAAAAAACCATTTTCTCTAGCCACTGCACGTAGATATTGTAACTCTTGGTTTCTTTAATCTCATTTTCAAACTATCCAAGTTGAAATGTAAACCGTTCTAATTTTTCCGAGCATGTTCACTACAACAAAACATGCCATTTTCTTTGCCCATTCCATCTCCTGTTATAATCGCGAATCTATAATGCAACAACATAAATCGCTTTTTATCACTCAAAAGTTTTCTACAATTTGGGATATTTGTTTTGTTATATATTTTGTATATTTATTTTAACTATATATAAATATTTGTCAAATAGAGAAAAAAGTCAAATCTCATTTGTTAAAATCAAAGTTATTAATAACTTGTCAAAAAATCACCTATAATTCCCTTGACAAACTAAAAATGTAAAAAATTATAGAAAATCCATATACATAAGTAATTAGATAAATATATTTATATAGAATTATTTTATTTTACTCTAAAATTATTTTACTTATTACATATATATGTGTGTGTGTGTGTGTGGGTACACAAATTTTAATTTTTATCTAACATTTTTTTATTACAAATATTTATTTTGTATGTAACTTTTAATTTTATTTTTGAAAAACCACCATTAATTGTTTAGATAATTCTTTTGTTATGTTTTTACTTTAAAGTTTGTACTAAATATTATATATCTATATATATCTTTTTAATAGATTATTTGTAAGCATTAATAGATATTTTGAAATTTGATGTCTTTATGTTTAAAAAAAAGCCACAACATCATATCATTCTCCCCCCACCTATCACTATAGGTTACACCTCTCAACATAGTTATTGGAGAATGTCCCTTGCATGGTGGTTAGGGTTTTACCCTTTCCATTATCTTGTGTTAAATTTTTCTATTAGGATTGATAATGTAATTGATTTGAGTCCTCTTAGTGCTACCCATATGGTCATTAGAGCCATCACTATCAACTAGACATCTCTTTCGTTGGGCCTTATCTTCACTTCTACCACCCAAAGGGTTGGTGGTCTCCACCTCTACATCGATCTTCTAAGTCCTCTCAATAACATTGATAGCCCCCTCTAAATCTTTGTTGAGGTTTATAGAACAAGTCATAGGAGAATCCATAAGAAAGAGATAAGGGTACTCTTATTGGTTGGAAACTCATGAAAGGTGGCAAGTGATGATAGCCAATTATGTCCCATTTTATGTCTTAGCCTATTTCATATGCCTTCATACCCATTCTCACATTCCATTTCCATTCCATATCATACCATTTTAACATTTTATGTTGCATATGATTAAATATATATAAGTGGTATTTAATATAGTTTAGATAAAATATGGAAATTAATTATTGATTGTATTTACTAATAAGCATTATGATTTCAATCCTTGGAAAATATATCTTGTAGCATGCAGATCTCTTGTCATCAACATACAACTTCCTGTCACATTCTTCACAAGAACCTCCTGTCACCTCTATAGTATAAAATAATTTTTATTTTAAATAATTATTTATTGTGCTACTTATATGGCACAAAATAGCATATATTATGTAATGTTATAACTAATAAAATATAATAGGTGGTGTGGAAAAGCATATGCATAATATTAGAAAAATAATACAACAAATCCACACGTAGAAATAAGAGGAAGGGCGTGAATAGTAAAACAACTTGTAATTTGTTTCACGCCTTATAAGGCAATGCAATAGCTATAAAGGGGGGTGAATTAGCATGTTGTAAGGGATATTGTATTTAAATTATTGTATCATTTTTGATAAAATAAAATGATTCTTCTTATCACAATAGCGTAGAAAGGATCTCGTCCCATCTCACCTGCAAACCACAGAGCAAGGGTCCACTCCCTGGTGAAACATGGTGAAATTTATTTATTTTTACTATTAATATAAATATGTGTTATTTATTTTTTGTTTGATTTAATTTCAATAGCTTTCAAACTTTAATAGGTGTGTGATTTAAATTCCAACATCTTTATTATAGTTCATTTTGATAGAAGATTTTGTGATTTAAGTTTTGAATATAATATTTCATTAAAGTTTGACTTCAGTATTATTAATTTGGTGTGGAAGAGTTTAAAGTGTGTTTTACTTTCTGTTGTAAGTTGTTGTTGTTACTGTCACAAATTGTTGTTATTACTATCATAGATTGTTGTTTTTACTGTCACAAATTGTTGTTGTTTTTATAATAGTTCTTGTCATAGTTCTTAGCGAGTTTCTGTCAGAAAGACAAAATAGAAAAGTTAAACCAGATTTTTATTTAAGAAATTTACGTGTTTTCTAGCTGCATTTCATCCCCACTTAATTCACTACTTTCTTCCCTTAGGTATACTTCTGCAACACCTCTCGCAAGCTTACGATCCTTGGATTGACACTTAGACCAAGTCAAAATCTTTCTTATTCTTTACCCCAGTTTTGGCCTATCAACAAGGATCTCCCAGATGAAGGGTAGGATAATCCTAATAGACAAGGCCCTCAAATGGCCTATGCCAATCCATTATTAATAACCAATTTGAATTTTTTTCATATCTAGAGTTGTGTCTCTATTTTAAAATCCTTGTGTTCACTCGTGTACACACCTTCCATGGAAATTTTAAAGGATTCTAAAGTGTTTTTAGACCTTAGGAAGCATCAACGTTAGGATTTGGCTAGTGAGCTTCTAAAGCATGAGTTGCGATTTTTGAAAGGGTATTATGGTCCACCATTAGAGCACATCCAAAAAACTTGAATCTTTGAACTAGCAACATTATATAAAATCTTCCTTATTTGACACACCCCAAGGTAGCACACAACCACAAGGACTTTCCTCAATAACTTACGTGTCATTTTTCTAGCTTCACAATGTGATATCCTAAGGAATTGCTCAATTTTTTAGCACACTCCAAATTTGGCACAAAGCACTAATAAAAAATCATGCATATGCACAATGTTGCACATGTTTGCTCACCTTGCATACCATGCGCACCTCTGTGGTACCTCAATGACACTTGTAGTGATATTTTGCATTTTTGTGTCCTTCCACAACATCAATGCATTTTGTGTAGCATGTGCACCAGCATCTAGTTGTGCATGCCACTTGTACTATACCTTATAATTCCCATATGCACTTTTGTAGTGTCAAGATGAACATTGTGAAAACACCTAGATTATTTCACACAATGTCATGCAAGCATCTACAATCCTTTGTAGTCCTATGCAAACACCTTTGATGCTTTATGCAACATTTTTCATCACATGTTATCATACATGAACCCATGCATTATTTCATCACATGTCACCCCAAATGACCATGTGCAAGTCTTTATCGATGTGTCCCCTATGCATGACAATACAGTACTCATTGCGTGCTACCATGCATGACTTTGCACAACTTCACATATACAATTGGTTCCTTTAGAAGATCTAGACATGGATGACTCTAGTCATGTAATAAAATTCCAATCGTTAGGAAGCACAACTAACAAGTAATTCCAAGGTCAACAATTTAAATTGGATCATTACAATTTCCATTTTTCATTTGTAACTATATATGTGTTCTATATATCCACACATTTCTCACATTGAAGATGAGGATGGATATTATATAGGCATAAGAAAAACAATTTGAAGTGTTATCCTATTCTAGTCATTAAAATGTTCATTCATATGCTCTTTGTAAACAACCATTGTAACATATTTATTTCAATTTGTGAAACTACATAGCACATATTTGTCAAAGACTTCCACATGACTATTGTATAGCTGATTTACTATATTTTATTTTCCATTTGCATAATCTATAAATCATATTCTTTGCAAGAGTGGTTTGTCCCCTAAACCACTTGGGGTTCAAATTAGATATAATCCTAGAAGCATCCCTTGCACTTGTGGAGTGCAAGACGTGATCATGTTGCTACCACAATTTACAAATAAAATACTTCCTAAAGCATTTAATAATAAAACATTTTGCAACTATCACTGAGTTAAATGCCATTACACACAAACTTGCACAGATATTAAGTATAAGGCAATTTTATAACAAAACAATCAAAGTTTAAGGGGTTAATGATAATGGAAACTAATTTTTTCTGCCTAATAGTACAATAGAAGTTTATTTAAATCCATTTCCATATTAGTTACACAATGTTGAAGCAAATTATATAGTTGATAATGATGATAGTGTGAAAAATGAGGATAAATCACATTGACTAGTGTAGTCACGGTAGGAGGGTCCTCAAAGAGAACTATCTGGACCATGCAACTAGAGTTACACAACATAAGCAACACAAAATATGGAGGCAAATGCATATTCAAATATTCTCATTAACATAATTTTTTATTACAATCAATTGGCAACATCCAGGCTTATAGATTCGGCTCACAGGCCTAATATAACTTACATGCTCCTTGATGCGAGCGAAAATATTACAGATCGAATTCTATATTCTTCTTAATCTATTGAATCTTGATTCATTGCTATCCTAATGATCTATTACAAGCTTTATATCATATTCGCAAATCTAGAAACATTTGTGTCGCCAAAAGATCATTACAATCTCTGATGAAGGAAATGTAAAGTGTACATGAACAAGTCGGCCTCAAATTTGAATTTATCCACGACAAGTGTATACAATGAAGTGTGTTCCTAAAATTAAGGTCAAGGACACTCCACGAAACAAATCAAAACACCATGTAGGAATCCACAAGTGAAGGGAAAGATCCACGAGTGATCAAACTAGCCGTTAGGTTTTGAAATTATTCTAAGGTCAGTTCCAAAACTGTCACTTAATCTGAAAGTTATAGCTTGCCGAAAAAATATCCAATCAAGCTGAAAACTTGGAATAAGGAAAATGAACATATCCACAATGAAAATATAGATCCATAGGTTTTGGTGAGAAAATATGACGAAATACCGAATCTGCCATCTTGAACAAGAACAAAACTGAAAGAAAATATTTTTGGTTGATGTAGGATTGCAAAGAACCAAGGATGCTCCTGCATTAGACATCTGAGGTTAATAAAATGTGAGTCCCTCACTTTTTTGGGGCTAAAGGAAAACCAATACAGTCTACCTCAACCTGAGAAATCCAAGAAGAATCCTCCATTGGTCTACCTTTCCACTTCACAATATATTATTTGTATTGTCTTCCATGAGTGTTCCTCCCATCTCTGATATCCAAAATATCTTCCATCTCTTCTAGTTGTTGTTTAGGAAGTTGTTCTTCCAATTTTTCTTTATTGTCTTCACTGAATTTTGCTTCATGGTACTGATTTAGATCTGGAATGTTGAATGTAGGTGATATACCTATGCCATATGGTAACTCCACTTCATATGCATTTCCTGAATCAAATTTCTTCAAAATCTTATAGCGTCCAAACTTCCTCATCTTGAGCTTACTATATGTGCCAACTGGAAATATTTTCTTCCTCAAATACACCATCACTTCCTCTCCAAATTTGAACTCCTTATGTCTCCTCTTTTCATCTACTCATTCCTTATACATTCAATTCATATTTTCCAACTGTTGCTTTACTTGAGTATGCACTTTCTTCATATGTTCTACAAATTCCTCTATTTCTGCACTCCTTTTATCTTCCTTACTCATGTCTTGCAACTCTGATAGACCTCTAAGATGAACTCCAGTAACAATTTCAAAAGGTGATTTTCCAATACTCTTGTTCACTAAATTATTGTAGGAAAAATCTGCCTGAGCAAGGACTAAATCCCAACTTCTGGTCTTCTCTCCAACCAAACATCTCAGCAAATTCCCCAAGCTCATGTTTACTACTTATGTCTTTCCATCAGTCTGTGGGTGAAAAGTAGAACCGAACTTCAAATTTGTCTTCAACTACTTCCAAAGTGTCCTCCAAAAGTAACCACCAAACTTTGTATATCTATTTGAAACAATACTCCTAGGTAATCCATGCAATCTAACTACTTCCCTAAAAAACAAGTCTGCTACATGTATTGCATCTATTGTCCTCTTACAAGGTACGAAATGTGCCATTTTAGAAAATCTATCCACCACCACAAATATAGAATCATTGCCTCTCTATGTCTTCGGCAAACCAAGTATGAAATCCATGCTAGTATCCTCCCAAGATCTTTCTGAAATTTTCAATGACTTATACAATCCAACATTCTAACTACTCCCTTTTGCAATTTGAAAAACTCTACAACTTTGCACAAATTTTCTAACATCCTTATGAATTTGAGGCCAAAAGTAATTCTCACTTACCAATGTTACTGTCTTATCAAATTTGAAGTGTCTTGCCAATCCTCCACTATGTTTCTCTTTCACCAAGTTATCCCTCATTGAACTCTGGGGTATACATAATTGATTACCTCTTAACAACATTTCCTCCTGAATGACATAATCCAGCCACTGAATCCTATCCTCCAAGACTGGTTTTTTACAAGCTCTCCAAGGTTCTACAAAATCCGGGTCTTCCTCATACACGTTCTTTAATTCATCAAAGCCTAATACCTCCTCTCTTATCTCTACTAGTAAATTCCTTCTCCTACTCAAAACATCAACAACTCTATTTGACTTTCCACTCCTATGTTTCAAAACAAAAGTATAACTCTGCAAGAATTCCACCCATCTCATGTGTTTCTGACTCAACTTACCTTGACTGTTCAAATACAAAGAAGTCTGATGATCTGTGTACAACACAAACTCCTTAGACAAAAAGTAATGTGTCCACTTCTTCAAAGCTTGAACTATGGCATAGAACTCTTGATCATACATTGAATACCTTTTCCTTGCATCTTTCAACTTCTCACTGAAATAAGCTATTGGTCTTCCTTCTTGACTTAATACTGCTCCAATTGCATCACTGTCTACTAGTTGAAATACCTTATTAAAGTCTGGTAAATCCAACACAGGTTGATCTGTCACCTTCTGTTTCAATAAATCAAAGCTCATGTCTACTCTTGTTTGCTCCAGATGTCCACCTAAAATCCTTCCTATCTCCTCTCATCGTTTATGTCATAGGACTACAAATAGAACTGAAATTCCTAATGAACTTTAAGTAGAAACTAGCCAATCCATGAAATGATCTTACCTCTCCAAGGTTTTCCGGTGTAGGCCACTCAACAATTGTTCTTACCTTCTTAGGATCCATCTTCAATCTATCCATTGATATCACAAATCCCAGATATGCCAATTCTTCTTTCATGAAACTACAATTCTTAATGTTTATTAGCAACTGCTCTTCTCTGAACCTCTGTAAAACTTGTCTTATATGCAAAAAATGTTCTTCTCTAGTCTTACTGAAAATCAAGATGTCATCCAAATAGATAATCAAAAACTTACCCAATAATTTCTTCAATACCTCATTCATCAACAACATGAAAGTACTCGATGCATTTGTTGGTCTAAAAGCCATCACCAACCACTCATACAATCATTCATTTGTCTTGAATGTTGTCTTCCATTCATCCCCTTCTTTGATTTCGATATGATGATGTGAACCCCTAAACCTGCAAATGCACAAGAACAACAAACAAAGTTAGATTGTTGGCTCAAAATACATACAAGCATGAGAGATTCCCCATGAAATCCATCTATTTAAACTAAAATTAGGAAATGATGCACACAACTTAAATAAATGAGAGTTAATCCTAATTAAGCCAATAGATTTAAGATCCCATGGGGGAATTGGTGCCAATTGAATGTTGAAATTGGCCCTTTCCCAATTCCTAAGTTTCAATGTTGAGTGATTGAGAAATGGTCAAATCTCCCAAAGATATTTGAGCATAACCTTGTTACAAATCTTGAAGATGATGAATGGTTGAGTGATAATGGGCAAAATTAGCTCGCAATATGGAGAGAGTAACTTTGCATGTAATTGTGGATGAGAAATGAGGAGAGAAGCCTCCAATTTATAACTTTCAATTTGGAAGAGAAAGTGAGATTTTAGCAATGTGGGACTAACTTTCAATCCAATGGTTGAATGCCACATGTCATGATGTCAATGGTTAGTGGTTGTGCACATTTTGGCCAAAGTGCCAATAAATGCATTTAGTTTGAATTTGAATTTGTGAAATGACTTGTTGAAGAGGGAAGGGAAATGAATTAATGTCACTTGGTTCAAGGTCAAGGACATGTAAGAGGCCTTAAATGCTTTGTTGGAAGGGTCAAGTCCACTTGGACTTTTTGAATTCAAATTGAGGGAATATTCTCTTTTGATGCCATGTGAGGAACAATAGAGAATTAAATAAATCAAAGTAATTGATTTAATGTGCAACTTGCATTCTCTAGAGGATTTTAGTGAGAGGGATTAACTTAATCAAATTTTTGATTAATGTAATGAAGAATTAGACGATTTGACAATTTTGACTCAAATATGTGAATTAATTTAAATCAGAATTGAGAGAAAATGATTTATTAAATAAATGATTTGATTTATTTAACTAAGGAGGAATATATTAGATTAAATCAAATAAGGTTTAATTTATTTAATTTAATAGGAGGACTTTATGGATTTTAATCAAATAAAATGATTTAATTAACTAAATAAAAATGTAAGATTAATTAAATTAAATTAATTAATTTAATCAAAGGAGGTGATAAACCTAATCAGATGAATAATGATTCATTAGATTAAGAGACATGATTATGATGAATTGTAGTGCGTCAAATAGCATAAAAAATCTTTGTTGTAACCAACATATATGTGGCCACCACCCTCGGGGCCACGCAATTCGCAGTAATTTTGGTGCCCCTCAATTCCCTGGCCAATATTTTGGTGATGGTCTCCACGGCGGCCTTGCTAGCTGCATATGCTGCATTTCCAGGCCTCAATGTCGCCACAATTGATGAGGTTATGTTTATAATGCGACCCTCGTCGCCTTTGACAACTCTGTTGGCGGCTCCCTGGAGCAGAGGAAGGCTCCCTTACAATTCACGTTGAATATGGCTCCCTTACCAATCCCTCACAAGGCGCCTGTCATGATGGCCACACGATCCTTCAAACTACTCTGATCGGCCATTTGGGGAATTGGGGAATTAGGGTACAAGCCCCCTTCCACCAAAGGCTTGCTTTTCTACAGGGGAATCTCAAATGTTTCTTTATGCAATGTCTGGAGGTTATTCAAACTAGGAGGTGTCTAACTATAACAAATAGTTTAAAAATATGTTTTTAAATGATAATTCTCAATATCTTTTATATAGATAAGTAGGAGGTATTTTCTTAGAGTTTAACTCTTTGAATCTGATAGCAATATCATAATCTTTTATATAATTTTTTTAGCTAAATATGTTATTAGTCAATGGTAGAGTTCAAACTGACTACAATCTCTAAGTATAAATTATTAAAGATTTAACATCCATACATAATAAAAATTGAAATTGAAATGAAATGTATTATATAAAAAAAAAATTATATAATTTTTAAAAATTACATTTGGAGGTATCTATTTGTTTTAATAAAAAAATTAATTAAAATTAAGTGTTTTCAAATAATATCTCTCTTTATATAATTATAATAAAGATAGATATGTTAATTTTTTATATATATTAATTAAAATTTTATTAATTATTTTATTTTTATTTTAAGATTTCAAAAGCTAAATGAAAACAAGACAAATCAATTACTTCATGTGTTACCTTATTAAATATATAATATTATTTAAATAAAAAAGTTACTAAAAAGCGTAAAAATTATAGAAAATCCATATAAATAAGTAAATAGATAAAAACAGACAAATATTTTATTTATTTAAGAATTATTTTATTTTACTTTAGAATTATTTTATTTATTATATATATATGAATATATAAATTTTAATTTTTATCTAATATTTTTTTAATACAATTATTTATTTTGTATGCAATTTTTAATTTTACTTTTAAAAATCCGTCATTAATTATTTAGATAATTCTTTTGTTATGTTTTTACTTTAAAAAGTGTACTAAATATTACATATTTATATTAACTTTGTAATAATTTCATTTGCAAGTATTAATAGGTATTTTCAAATTTGATGTCTTTATGTTTAAAAAATGTCACAATATTGTATCCTTCTCCCCCACCTATCACTATAGGTTACACTTCTCAACATAATTATTGGAGAATGTTTGTTGCATGGTGGTTAAGGTTTTACCTTTTTCATTATCTTGTGTTAAAATTTTCTATTAGGATTTTATAATATAATTGCTTTGAGTCCTCTTAGAGCCATCATTATCAACTAGGTATATTTTTCGTTGGGCCCTATCTTCACTTCTACCATCCAAAAGGTTGGTGGTCTCCACCTCTGCATCATTCTTCTAAGTCATCTCAATAACATTAATAATCCCCTCTAAATCTTTATTAAGATTTATATAGAAAAAATCATAGAAGAATCCACATGAAAAAAATAGTACTATTCTTATTGATTGAAAACTCAGAAAAATCCACATGAAAGAGATAATACTATTCTTATTGATTGAAAACTCATGAAATATGACAAAGATCTCCCACATGAAGGGTGAGATAATCCTATGGAAGACCTCAAATAAATTCAAAAAAATGCACTTTTCATACCTTCATGATTACCTTATTCTTTGTTTAAACTATTGTTAATAACCAATTTGAAATTTATTTTACTAATCCCATTAATTTTTTTGCTCTCCCAAATTTAAAATTATCTCTATTTTAAAATCCGTGTGTTCGCTCATGTATCCGAGCTTCATGTTTTGTCACAAATTCTATTTAAATGCTTAGGATCTCACATCAAATATATAAATGATTACCTTATTCTTAGCATCTAGGATATTTTAAAACCTAGCCATCCTTATGCAGTGCGATTGAGTGGTGAGTTTAAATCCGCATTTTGAAGCTCTTTTGCCTATTTTGTTCACGATTGCTTACATAGGGCTCATGAGTTCTTTTCTATTGGAAGATGGATTTTTGAGAAGTGATATAATTGGTCCTTTAGAACCCATGTTATGAGAATAAGGTTATCGCCCACATATGTGCGAGAGATGATATGATGTCCAAGTCATTAGAAACTATAGGCTCGAGTGTTTTCAAGGAAATTTCTCAATTGAATTAATCTTGATTTTTTTGAATGCGGTGATTGTGACTAGGAACACCAAGAGTTTTTATTTTTCACTCGGTATCAGAGAAGATGTAGGTTTTGTTAAAATTGATAATAAATTTTTAGGCTGATCAAAGCTTCCTACATAATCTTATGAGAGAAAAAACATGCACATAATCTTATTAAATAGTCATAATGCAAAGATTAAAGATAAATCACAAGATTATACAAGATGTACCCGGGGAATACCCTTATGAAGGGAAAACTCAAGCTCCAAAAACATCCACACTCGATATATTATTCATTAATGAGACATTATAATACACTTATATCTAGTCCTCATTAATTCTCATGAAACATCAAGCTCCTCCAATACATCCTCCATATGTTTAAGCATAATGAGTAACCATGTAACCACACAACCCATGATGTCATGCTTCACATATGCACTCTTCAAGAGAGTTCAGTATAAATAACAACCAACAAAACCACTAAACATGTGCTCGCTTTTATAGAATCAAACACATGCACAACCATCGAGTGGTATTGGCTAAACCATTAGAGCATTAAATTATTGACCTCAACATTTACTTTTTGGTACTAAGTTTTTCCAATATTAAATACTTTTCTAATGTGCAACCAACACAAAAAATCTAACCAATGTTATAATAAAAAAATACAAGTGGACCCAAATAAATATTTAATGTGGCTAAACACATCTCCATAATCGCACTGTAAATAAATATTTATTTTACCTAATTAAAATATTTATTTTCTTGTGCAAGGTTTGCAACACCCATTTTTGTAATAGTGACCATATGACTGGGCTATCTTCTAATTAATTCTTTTATGCTCATGCTACATATGTTTGTCAATTATTTCTCCTACTTTCCATGATTTTGACATAAAATTTTCAATTATCCCCAATTTAATAACAAGGTTTAAAACAACTTATTTTATACACTCACAACCTACCTTACTTATCACCTTCGACTCTCTCTCGACAATTTTGTTGTTTCGACACTAGCAATGCATCCTTAGCCTTGTCACATCATTCATTCTAGTAAATCATAATTTAAAATCTTGTGTAGATAAAGAAAAAAGACAATATGAAAGGATGTTACAACCATGAGTGCCTACCACTTTTTTATAAAGTTACTACAAGTTATCAACATTCTTCAACTTGTTGGAGGAGGGGGATTATGATGCAAAAACGTTTATAAAATGTGGTACTATAGCATCAACGAGCACTAACTGAGTTGCCTTTTCAAATTTCATTGGTTTAGATAGCTGCATTGAGAAATTGAAAGTAGGAATTAGTTGAGGGAAGAAATAGTTAAAAGGAAAAACCATGAAAATATAAGAAAAATAAATCCTTTAATATGAAAGGGAGGTAAGATGAAAAAAATCTTATGAATGTCATTTCGAGTGCTTTTGAGAAGCCACGAAGGCCAGGAACTTGTTATGTGTCTACATCTGAGAGATCTATACCTATAGAAGAAGAAGATCCTAAATTAAAGTTGTTTAATTTTAAAGCTAATCAGTGAAATGAAGAGAAAAGATAGAAAGTTATGAATCTAATCTCATTGAATAACTGGATGTCCCCAACAAAAAAATATTGTGTATTGATGAAATATTACAAATTTTACACCTCCAGATTTTGCACTTATCTAGATCTAATTTTCATTTAATGGATTGAAGTGTGATTGGCATGCATGCATGGCAAATAAAAGATTAGTTGCATTGTTAATGGTGGTCAATAGAGAACTCGAAATTTATGAATTATGGTGTTAGGTCTTTAACTGAACAACAAACATCAATGCATGAAAGCACACGATAGATATAGACCCTCTCAACAGACACATATTTTACCTTCATCAAAAAATCTAAGCAAATGAATGAACAATGTAGAAAAGACAATGTAAAAGATATAAAAATTTATAAATGCCTCATTTTTTGAAAGATTTCATCACCATCAAACAATATGTGCAAATGTATAAACAACGCAAGTAATTCTTAAAACTTAACACCAACATCCATTAATGACAACTATACTTCAGTTCATTAACAAAACAAATGTTAAATATCCTCGTTAAAACTTTACGCGTTGATAGAAACACTCGATGCCAAGACATGACTATATCAAAGAACATTAGAAATCCATGAAATATTTCCAATAGCAACAAAACATTACTTATCTAGACCTAATTTTAATTTTCATTTAATAGATTGAAGTGCACTTGGCATGCATGCGTGGAGAGAAAAGTTCAGTTCCATTCTTAATCATGGCTAGCAGAGAAGTTGACATTAAAGAATTATGGTGTTATGTCTTTAACTCAACAATAAAGACTAGCCCACACAAGCACTCAAAGGTAGGGAATAGTAGACATCAACCAATAAAATGCAGAGAACAACAAACAATATATATTAAACCATAAAATGAAAATATGTAAAAAACTATAAAACGTCAGTGTAAGAGATATAGGAACTTACAATCGCCTCGTTTTTCTGCTTCCAACATGATAAACATAAACCCTGTCAACAGATAGAGATTTCATCCTCATCAAACAATTTGAACAAGTGAATAAGCAATGCAAAAATGACAGTATAAAATATATAAGAACTTACAAGGGCCTTGTTTTTTCCTTTATAAACTCTCTCAATAGGCATAGATTTCACCCCCACCAAACAATGTCTCTTGATTCTCATCAATGATTATTCTTCTCTCCAAGAGTCAAATAGTGATAAGATGTCTCTTGATTCTCGTCAATGAATTTTATCTCTTATTATGCTTGTGGTCTTACTCCCTTCCCTATGAAATATAAAATGTGAGATGTTTGTTAGAAGTAATCAACTTTAGATGTTCTCTATTTACGATAAGTCAAGGTATTTGGTTATTTTCTTTCTATTGTGTGTTGTGTTGTTTGGCTATCTAACTATATGTTTTGTTGCAATCATAGCAGTGGTCATGGAGGGGTTGTCACCTTTCTTTCTCCTAGGTGGCTTAAACGTATTTTTGACCATGGTTTTGACCCCACTAATCATGTGATTTGGATCCTCTTAAATGTCGACAATCATTCTTTTGGTATTATAAATTTGTATGCTTCCAATTTAATACTATTGAGATGTCTCTTTTGTGGCAATGAATTGTTGATTCATTGTCTGCTACTACTTGGGTCATTTATGAAGACTTTAATATGATTGAGATCACATATGATAAATAGGACTTTGTCTTTACATTGGATAATTGGAAAAAGAGATGCATGATAGTACACTCATAATAAATTGGGCCTCTTTGATCCCAATATAGGCTACCATATGTAATCATTCCCATTGGTATAAGTGGAATAATTTATGGGTTGGTCTTGAAAGAGTCTTTAAATGCCTAGATCATGCTATGTTTTATACACACTCCTTTTGTTCCTTTGCTAATTATTTCTCACCCTTGTTGGAACCTTTTCTATATAAGTGGGAATATCTCAAAGTTGTAAAACTCATTTTTCTTAAATATTTATTTATTGAGTCATCGACCTTCACTAGATCACATTAGGCGTGTTTGGAACTTAAAATATTAGCCCACTCAACCAATTGGTTGGATTTCTTTGGTAAATAGAGTCATTTGATGTACTTATTGGTTCCTTTACATCTATGGACATCAATTGGCCATATTTTGACTTCGTGAATATGGCTACTATAGCTCTTGAAGTTGACCCCTTTTCCATTTCTTTGTAGGCAAGGGTGGTCGAGCTTTTTCATCACAAGAAAATTGTTGATAACCATTCAACCAAAGACACTCAAATCAAAAATTCAAATCACATTTTCTTAAGGTTGGAGATATAGCTTCTAAGGAATTCTTCTAAGCTCTTAGCGCCTGTCATACTTCACATTGAATCAAGGAAACCATAGATGGGTAGAATGTTTTTAAAGAGATTTTGGATATCCTTCAAGATTTTGTCAAATATTATGAGCAATTTTTCACAACTTAAAAATTTTTTTCTAAATGTGACCTTGCCCTCTAGGAGTTCCTCAAGGTTGTTCCCTATTTAGCTTTGCTCTACTCAATAAGCCTTGTATGATCAATTTCTCTCTATTTCTGATCTCAAGGAGGCTATTTGTACTATGGTCAATGACAAGGCTCCTAATTGTGTTGGATCCCTTGTGAATTTTATAATACCCTTTGGGATTGCGTTGGTGAATACCTACACAAAGTCTATCTCGAGTTCTTCCATTCCAAATCATTAGGAAAATTAATCAACAAAGAGAATATATAATTTATACCTAAGACTAGAGACTTGAAGGATATTTTTAACTAGAGGCCTATCACCCTAATCAATGTTCCCTATAATATTATTACCAAATATTAGGTTGTGAAATTGTGTCATCTCCTTCCTCAAAATATTGAGCATAAGAAAATAGTCTCATCAAATCTAGATACATTTTGGATAATATAATTGCAATTTGGGAAGGTATGGAATGGAATAGGAATTCTTAGTCGAAGGTTGTGATCCTCAAAATTTATTTTTCTAAGGCCTAAGACTATATTAAGTGGCCATTTATCTTGGCTATGTTACAAGCTCTAGAATTTGGGCATTACTTCATTCAGTCAATTACCATGCTCTTTGTAGATGTCTTTGCTTGCATTACTATAAATGGTTAGCAATCCAAATCTTTTGGTATTTTCACATCCATTTAGTAAGGTTGTCCCTTGGCTTTGAATATTTATGTGTTTGTTCATAAAGGATTCAATTACCTTCTAGCACAATCAATGTCTCAAAGGTTGGTTAAAGGTATGTCTCTTCCTAATTACTTAGCTCATCTTATTAATGGTTACTTTGCAAATAATTATTTTCTCACTCTCCTATAAGAAGCAAAAAACATCAATCATACCCTTAAATGATTAGATTATTTTAAAAGGCCTCTATATTTGTCATTAATGGTATAAGACGTGCAATGCTACAAGTCTTCCTCCTTGTACCTTCTTGGCACAATTCCTATGGTTGAAAATGGATTGGTCATGGATTTTTTTTAGATTTTTGGGTATTTCTTTTGGTTTTGAAGTGCCCCAATCATCCTTATGGAAAAAAATTCTCACTAGAATTGAAAAGAAGTTATATTATTGGGTCATTAAAGCTATCTTTCTAATAGGGAAATTTTAGGTCTATTATAATATTCTTGTGGTCACTCATGATTATTATTCTTCATGCTCAGTTCTTTCTAAGTCTTCCTATATGAATTTGGACAAGCTTCATTGTGATTTTATTTGAGCTTATTTAGATAACCAAAATGGATTTCATAAGGTAGCCTAGAACTTTTATTGCCTCTGTTAGGAATTTAGGGGTTTAGATCTTTTATCCACCCAACATCAAGGTTTTTCTCGTTACACTAAGTGGATCATTTGAGCCCTTCGGGGCAATGAAGCCTAGAAAATCCTTGTATGAAATTGCATCTCTTCAAGTCATCTTATATGATGCTTCACTTGGAAGGGGATTAGGTTTCAAACCCTTCTTATCATGAAAAATTTGGCGCAGATCCAAGGTAATTTTGTGATAAAAGTAGTTGTAGAGCCTAGGAATCCATGTTCAACCTTGAATTCTCTAGAATTGTTCTGGATATCGTAATTATCTTTCCATTAATTAGTAGAATATACAATGGTCCCCCATTTCACAAGGTCCTGATCACCTTTTGGTGAAGTTACCTTGGGTTCATGACTTGAGATGTCATGAAAAAGGATTTAGAAAGTAAATGCAAGATGTTTTCTCCATAGCTTCCATGAATCTTCTATCATGGAATGAAGTTAAAGCTAGTTTTCAACTTTCTAATTAGGATTATGACAATTTTGATATAATTATGGGGTCCATTCTGGTTGATATGATTCATGAAATTAGTATTAATTCCTCCAAATATTAGTGCAAATATTGAAAGTGGTGTCCAAACACAACTTTCTAGAATTACAAACCACAGCAAGGATATCTTTGGCTCTCGTCTCACTTGCACATGGTTCCCACTTTGAATCAACAATGGCATTTGCAGTCATTAGTTTCTATTTGACAACAAATTATGCACCATTTGGATGATAGTTTAGAGCCCAAATTGGCTCACTTTTTCTAAAATATTATCTTCCAAGGCCTTCCCATTGGCTCTAAGTTATCCCATTTGGGATTTATCAACCCCCATTGCCCATTTGTGGGAAATTGAGTCTCTCAAACACCCTTTTTGGTAGGTTAAAACATTTTTTTTAATTCGTGATTTTTTCAAGCCCTTTAGACTAAAACATTCCTTTTAACAAATTATTTTGTTAAGGGATTATATCACATCCTACAAGTTCAACTAGATTTTGCATTCTTTCAGATGGATATTTATTCAATATATGAAAAGAGAAAAAATCATTTATTTTTTCTATTTGTTATGTTGAATGTCATGTATTTCTTTATACTAAAGCAATGGCATGTTCTAATTTTTACTATAGATTTAGGTGTAAGCTAACAAAGTTATACTTGAGGTGGCCCATTTGTAGGTACTCCTTGATCACTATGGAAATGCCCCTTGTGTGGTTGCTAGAGTTCCTCCATCTCTCTCTTCCTCTTGGAAAGTTTGCTCGCCTTCTCATGGGAATTGTCATGGACATAGACTCTTTGCTTGAGGTAATCAAGTGACTTTCTTCTAAGCTTCTCCCTTGGCTGCAAGAAGGGATGATGGTCAATGGAATACTCTTTAGTTCTTTTCCTATCTATTTGTGGAAGGAACCTTTGGATGTCCTACCGATGATACTTCTAGTTGGTTTGATTCCAAAAAGTTTCGTTAACTAACTCTTGTAATCTAACATGCTCATGCTATAAAATAATAAGAAAGATACTTGGATAATGATGGGTGGGACCCTCTCATGGACACTCTTGACCTTGCTGATGTATGAGGAAAACTATATGATCATGATCCTCCTCCTCCCCCCTTTGATATGACTCTCACCACCTAACACCCTTGTTTATGTTTTTATGGACTTTAGGGTTGTGACTTCTTTCCACCCTTTTTTTTTTTGAATATGTGAAACATTATTTTACAAACGATAATATTGATACCTATTCATTAAAAAATCATAAATATGTCATAATTTTGGCCAACAAAGTAGTTTTGGGTAAATTGTTTTCCTAAACTACTTGGCACCTATGTGACACAAAGTGTTTTGAGTGAAACCCTTTTGCCCAAAATTCTTGAATAGAAGTAATTTGATTTTAAAATTCAAACTAGGTTACATATAATATTTGATTGAAACTTTTTTGGATTTAATTTTTTTTTGGTTGAAATACTTTTTCTTGAAATTATGTGTGTTAGCTTAACCCTCTTTTGAGGTAAATTAAACAAAAAAGGTTAACTTCAACTCTAGATTTCTCCAACCAAAGGTACTTTTATGAAAAATTGAAAATACCTTATGTAGAGCTCAAAGTTTATAATTCTTTTTTTTTTGATATTTTGATTAGTATTATTATGTTTTTTAAAAAATATTACAAATAAGTTATTATAATCAAATATGAGGTTAATTAGAAATTAAAAAAATATACACTGCATTAAAGGAGAGAATATTTTTTAGAGGTATAATTTCTTAAAATAATAACAAACTTAGAAAAAAACCAATGCCACATAAAACTAACATTTTGATTAAGTTTGATTTTAAAAAAATATTTATTAGCTTTTTTCATGCATTTGATTTCAGAGAA
Organism: Sequoiadendron giganteum; assembly: GCA_007115665.2. Lineage (NCBI taxonomy): Eukaryota > Viridiplantae > Streptophyta > Pinopsida > Cupressales > Cupressaceae > Sequoiadendron > Sequoiadendron giganteum. Next base: position 139,676,820 of record CM021102.1, on the reverse strand, counting down.
CAATTTTTTGGACATTTTTTCATGACATTCCTTCAACCTCATTTATAAAGTTTTTAACAATTCAAATTATTATATTAAATTTATTAAAAAACATACCCAACTATTTGATTGGGAAAAGGGATCTAAGTCCTAAATCACACTTCTCCCAATTAGTGTGTGATGGATTAAAAATGATCTCAATACCCACTTGGCTACAAACCTCAATGAAAGAGCCAGAATGGTGGATTAAGATTTGAATCCAATGTTGGGGGATGATTGGATTGATTATTAATTCACTGATTTTTAGGATGCAATGATGTTTCTCGGTAAGCTATGAAAATGCAACAAATTGAGATGATTTATGAGAAATCCAAAATAGATAAATAAAAGCATAATTCAAAAACATAGAGGATAAACATAGAGGAACCTGACATGTAAATTTGATGTTGAATTGGCTAGTCAGGGGCATGGTGCGCCTTAGACTGAACTCCTAATATCGAAACTTCGTCTATTACTAAAAGAATCCGATATTCATGATTTGACAATGTGCAAGGCTTGGATGCATGAATGAGCAATTATTCTTCAATCTTCCTCCAATTTTCTTCAGATTGGAAAACTTGCACACATGAAAGTGGGGGAAGAGTTGTTCCATATAGGGGCTTTCCTAAGTGAAACCTCATTTTGGTATTTCTACCTCCACAACGGCTATGATGATGTATAAAAGAGAGCTTACCCTTGATCAAGAAGATGATAAATGATAAAGAAGTAATGATTTGACTAATGTTGCAACTCACCACTCAGATCTACTTTCCTTGATGGACTAAATTCATGTATTCATCAACTTCAAGGAGAATTTGATCGCTTGATTTTATGTCCTGCAAGTGTTATTACTCACAAATAAATGAACATAAAACATGAACAAACTTACATAAAAACCAAAATATAATCATCAATCTATAGAAATAGAGTTGTAGAAGAAAGGTGGTGGTGTCAACAAGGGGATCCAAATTGAAAAATCAAGAGTAAATATTGATTTTGTTACAAGTAAAAAGAAGAATGGAGAGAAGAGGGAGCGGAGGGGGAAATTTGAATTGCGGAGATGATGTATGTGAAGAAGGAGATGATTTAGAGGAGGTGGATGGATCACTGTTGGGAGGTGACTTGTGGTTGGATAGGTTGCAGATGGTGAGTTGTTGGGTTGCAACGGCTTGGTGTTGGTTGTTGCCATTTTCTAGTCAAGTAGAGGTGCTTTGGAGCAAGTTGTTGTCATCCAGTTGGGACATGACAATTTTGCTTCTTCATTGTGATAAGGCGAAGGTTGTTGTTGCTCCTCTAATTTTTAGCTGCTTTTCAACCTGCCTTTTGAAGGCTCATTTTATTTGTATGTTGTGTGCTTCCTTTGTGCCTTGTTTTCAAGATTAGAGCTCTCAGGTCCTCTTCTTAAGGTGATTCCACAACACTGGTGTGTGCATGCGTTTCCTACTCCTAAATGTGCAAATCTAACTACAAATGCAATATGAAAACACAAGACCACCTCAAAGATTAGCCTAAGTAAAGCACAAAAGAGAAAGATGAAAAATGATGAAATGATTATACCTTTTATGTTGATCTCCTTGGTTGGCCCTTGATTTGGATGGAAGTGTATGCTCCTTGATGGCAAGGTGATGGAAAATGATTGAAATGTAAATGCAAGATGAGAGTAAATAATGATCAAATATGGTGGATGCAAGTTGCAAAATGTGCTTAATGGAGGCTTGAATGGCTTAGAATCATGAATTGGGTGCTAAAATGCATAAAGACTCTAGATATTCTTAATGAAGGAAGAGGGGAGTATTTATAGAGGAAATTGAATTCTCTAGATAATTCAATGGTCAAGATTGATCCACCATGGCCAAGATGGAGGGCTATGGTGAGTTGAGGACTCACAAGCCCTCACATCTTGACATGTGGAGGGTGAGGTGCCAAAGGGGATGATGAGATGGAAAAGGATACAAGTGAGGTGGAAGAAGGAAAAATGATGTGGAGGAAGGACAAGTACTTTGTAAATACCTTGGGGGATGAGAGGATTTCCTCAAAAATGAACCTCTTGTCTTCAAATGAAGGTGAAACTGACATATGAGGAATTTTAGTATTTATCAAAAAATCCTCATGGAGAAGAGAGAATTGGTTGGAGAAATAAATGTGAATATTTAATTCACGTGATTGGAGGGGATAAGGTGGTTGGGATAATAAATATGAATTTAAAATTCATATGATAAGCACCTTATGGATAAGAGGAGTTTCTTATGGAAGAGGTTGAAAAGTGCCTTGTGGATAAAACAAGGCCCTTATAATGGAAGGTTCTTGGCTTCCATGTGACCTAATGTGACCTTTCAATGATCGCATGGGGAAGAGATTCTTGGAGGAATAAAGAGTGAATTTTAAATTCACACGGGGAAGAGAACCTATGCAAAATATGGAAGATGTGAAGGCTAACCAAAAAAGGCATGCTAAATGTAGAAAGGGGATTAGATTAGGATTGTGCAGACACATGATTAAGGAAATTAATGTGGGATTAGAAGCAAGTGGGAAATGTAGGAGGATGTGACATTAATCTTTGATTAAGTGGTGCACATCTTAATGACATATTAATTAAATTAACCCAAATTAGAAGAGGGGTTATGGAGGATGTGACAAAAAGAGAGAAAAATGATGAATTTAAAATTGGTTTAAATTTAGAAAAAGGGGAAATGACTAAATTAAATAATTTATATGTTTTATTTAATTTAGAGAAGAAAGGATAAAGGATAAAGGATAAAGTATTTAATTGTTAAATTAAATACTTTAGGAACCTTAGGTAGAAGGTGGAATATTAATTAAATAAATACATTAATTAATATTGATGTCATAGAAGTGAATTTGGCCATACGAAAGTGGTAAAGTTTGGATGTCTACATTTTGCCCCTCTTCGAAATATTGTTAGAATAATAGTGTTTTGAAGATAAGAAAATGTAGATGACTCTATAGAAGAAGCGACTGGAAAGTGATTCCTCAACATTGGGGAAATTTTGTGAGCTTCCAAAATGAAGGGAAATGAAAAGATATGCCTCAATCTCGTAAGGAAATGACCATGGCAGAGGAATGGGTGAGAATGGTAGGGTATGCCCCCTCAAGAGGGCGACGTGGGAAGAAAAAAGGGGCCCCAGATGACTTCTCGATATGAAGAAACAAAGGATACAATTAGATAGAGCTCAAAAAAGTAGGCAGGTTTGCCTTTTGATCGAAGTCGATCTGACACACGGTGTGCAAATGGCGGCCCGCAGAAGTTTGAGGATTAAATGGAGGAAAATAAAGTTAAATAAAAGGAAAAAATTCCCTAAATTTAAAAAGAGGGGGAAAGTTATAAATAGTAATTTTAGAATTATTATTCCTCATTTTGACAGTTGTCAGTTGAGAAAGTGAGGAGAGGAGGGGACATGAGAGGAAGAAGACAAGAGAGAGACGATGTCAGACAATTATAATGATGAGATCATCCACCGCGTGCACAAGGTGTGGAGTTTCTACACCGAGCGCGTCGTCCCATGCCAGGTTAGGCTCAAAACCCCTTTTGTGATTTTAGTATTGTGACATGTATGTTTAAGTTTAATTCAAGTTTAAAAACATGGGTTTTGGTTTCGGGGTAGAATAGAAAAATGGGTAGGAAAGAAAATTAGATTTCGTTGGACGGGTTGGGAGAAATGTCCATGAAGGAGGGGATGGAAAAATAAGGGTTTAGGGGGAAAAAAAAGAGGGGTTAGTTGAGTAAATTGTGCCTGAGTGCCCCATACAAGGGCGACCATGCCCGACAAATGGGCAGCCCTGTCCAAGAACGGGTGGCCGCACCCCATGGAGGGGTAGCCACGCCCATGAGGGGCAGCTACACCTCGAACAAGGACAACCGTGCCTAAGTGGGGTGGCCCCGCGTCTTGCATCGGCGGCCTTGCCAGAAGCAGGGGTGGCTTCTCCCAATGGGCGACGGTGCCCCTACGAAGGGGCGGCCTTGTCTGATGGGCGACAGTGCCCCTCAAAGGGGCGGCCTTACTCGATGGGCGACAACGCCCCACAGAGGGGCAGCCCCACTTGACGGGCGGTGGTGCCTCGGAAAAGGGGTGGTCGTGCCTCGAGAAAAGACACCAAGGAGGGAAAAAAATAGAGAAAGAGTTGACAAAAAGGAAGGAAAAGGCAAGGAGAAGGGGTGCTTCGTCCGGAAAGGGTGTGGTTGCCGAGGGAAAAGATGGACAGGAAAGGTGATGAAGATTTTTGTCGAGTGAGAGAGGTAGTTAAGGGGAAAAGGTACATGGGAACGAAAAAAATTAAAGGTAATGATGTGGTGACTAGCATATTTTAGGTTTGATTGCAGAGGTTTGAGACATTGCGGACGCGGGAGAGGAGATTAGAGGTGCTCGCAACGACACAACGAGTGATGACCAGAGTAGACCATTAGCATTTGGCAGAGGTAGGATTATTGTATTTCCTAGGGTATCCGACCATCAAGGCACAATGAGCGATGCTGACAACCTTGATTGAGCGTTGGGATTCCTCGACTTCGACATTCCATCTCTCGACAGGGGAGATGACAGTGACATTGGAGGATGTCTGGCGAATATTGAGAGTGTCGATAGTAGAGTGATTGGTGAGTGAGCTGAGGTTAGAGGGAGAGGAGCTGGATTAGACCATCTGGGTCTTATTCGGGCGAGAGGACCTACTGGTAGAGAAGAATGGCTTAGACGTGGATAGATGCTTAGGGCTGAGAGTACGACCACTATTGTTGTACCTGTGCGGGTTGATCAACGGTATACTCATACCAAATAGGAGTGGGAGACGTTGCAACCTTAGCTACATGGAAGTGATCTAACATATCATCGAGGGGAGGGAGGGACAGTTTGCATGGGGTCCATGTGTCTTGGCACAGCTATATAGGGACATGCATGTGATCTGCTATTAGGTGCAGTCAGTGTGTGTCAGGTGACATTGTTGCAGGTGTGGGCTTGGGAGCATATCAGTGTGGCTAGGCTGGATGTGGTGAGAGCGGGTTAGGCGGATGAGGTAGTGCCTATAGCTTGGTGGTATGATGTAGAGGATGGGTGGGTGTTGCGGTATCAGGGTGAAGGATACTTAGATAGGTGGAGGAGAGTTTTTCATGATCTGGAGGAAGATGAGGATATATTGTGGAGGCCATATATAACACGATGATTTAGAGGATGGAGGCAAGAGGAGGTGGTGCATAGGGATTAATTCATGATGTGCTACTATTTAGTTGGGAGGGAGTCATGAACCATAGAGGCACATAGGCCAGATCGAGTGACGAGGCAGTATGGGTTGATACAGGATATCCCAGGTGCCCTTGAGATGTTCAGACGGATCACTCGGGAGTGACCATGGGGTGAGGTGATTTTAGCAGATTTTTCATGGGAGTACTAGGTGAAATTGGTGCGAGAGCTAGTAGAGTACCCAAGGAGGGCTGAGGGACCGGTAGATGCAGGGATCATTATGAGATATGCAGCATGGTTCATGCGACACCACCCTGTATGGATTACACTCGAGGTGTTGATCGTAGAGGCGGTAGGATTCAGAGAGGAGGAGGAGGTCAAAGCAGCGAGAGGGGGGAGGAGATGGCAGGCATATAGGGTCTGGAGACAACAGAGGAGAGGGGTTGGGATAGCTCGAGAAGGAGGAGAGGAGCAACCAAGGGTAGCTATAGCAAGAGGACAATAAAGGAGAGTATCAAGAGTAGGTAGAGTAGAAACACAACAGGAGAGAGTATCAGAGGTAGCCAGGGCAGGTGGACAACAGAGGAGAGTACCAGAGGTAGCCAGTGCAGGTGAACAACAAGGGGTGTTAGAGTTAGAAAGATCAAGTGGACAAAAGGGAGTACCAGAGGCTGACAAAGAGGGGGATAGGGGGAGGATCTAGCGGGAGGTCAACAAAGATCGGGTAGGAGGAGGAGGAGACGGAGGGCTTGGGGCCAGCCCAAGGAGGAGAGATAGGATGTTGAGGTGATGGAGAGGGATGAGGGGGGAGTAGAGGCAATGGACATAGGGGATGATGAGGGAGCAGAGGCAATGGACATAGAGATACATGATATTCCTCCCTTGATGATGCCACCGGAGGTAGAGGATCTGGTCACATGATTGAGAGGAGTAGAGGCGAGATTACATATCACCAAGCAGAAGTTGAGAGACTCATAGGTAGCATAGAGAAGACTGGAGGTAGAGGTTGTCAGACTTGAGGCCAATGGGAGGAGGCTGCAGGTAGAGGTGATCAAATTAGAGGCCACATGATAGAGGGAGTATGGATTTATTGTTGACCACTTTACCACATAGTTACAAGATGCCAAGAGGGAGAGAGATTCCTTACAGGTCGAGTTAGATAGGATGATTGGGGACTGAGAGAGAGTATAGGTAGAGGTGACCCATTTGGAGGTGGAGGTGGTGAGGGATCGGGAGGCAAGAGATTCAGTGAGATGGGAGAGGGACTGACTAGAGGCTACTGTAGTGATACTGCAGGCAAGCTGTCAGCGAGAGGCTAGAGGAGGGTCAGAGCAGATATCGACAGAGGCTGTGGAGGAGGGAGAGAGATATATGGAGGACTTGAGGAGGCAGGTAGAGGGACTGCTGAGAGAGGAGTGGGATGAGCTTCAGGGTGAGAGTGGAGGTGTCAGAGGAGACAGTGTGGGATATGGGATTGATACAAGAGAGAGGAGAGAATGAGGGCTCATGTACAGGTGATGGAGACAAAGAGCGAGGCCCTACAAACATAGATGTAGGTGCTGCGAGAGGAGAGGGATACAACAGTGGTACAAAGACAGGTTATGGAGAGAGGTGTAGCACAGGGGCAGACACAGGGGTCGTGGGTAGAGGAGAGGAGAGTCCTTATCCGAGATTGGGACATATATAGACAGGAGTGGAACATTCTCCAGGGTCATGTGATAGAGAGAGATGAGTACATGAGAGAGGAATCCTTCTGGATGATCGCTTATCAACATGCGATTCTAGATCCGTCGCAACATATGTTTCAATTAGAGCATCAGGCTTTGTAGATGCCCGCGCCATCCCAGACACTGGGGACACAAACCCAAGAATTCAGTGGTTCTCAGATGAACCCCCATCACAAAGGGTCAGTGCTTGAGTCACCACATAGATTAGATGTGGGCAGTTCATGGTTCAGACCAGACAGGCAAGATCCCGACCATTGACAGGTGCATGATGAGACATAGTACAAAGTAGCATAGATTAGATTAGATCCATAGCCATGTACTTGTACTGTATTTTTGATCACAGATGATATGTATTGTGATTATGATGGACATTTATTATGGATGTCATGATGGATATTGTATTTTATTGATTTCTTGATATGATATGGGAGAGCCCTTATTTCCATTATATGATGTGTATGTGAGGGATGATTTATTTATACATATGTGTATGTTTATGATTTTATTATGAATGATGTGATGTATGAAATGCTTATATGGATGTATGATTATGATGCATAATGATTATGTTTATTCCTAATGTTTATGACATAGGATGTGATGGATGACTTACGATTATTCTATATGGACGATTATTATGATATGCAGGATGTCTAATCTCTATGATGTAGGGTGCGATGGATGATTTCTATCCCTATGTGGATGACATGATATGCAAAATGAGATGGTTATTTATGAATGTATGATATGTAATGGATGTGATGTTATGGATGTTAAGAGTATTGCTATTGTGGATGATTTAATATGACATGCATGATATTTAATGTGTATGATGATATGAATGAATGTTAAGATGTATAGGATGAAAATTAACCTATATGACTTAAGTGATTATGCAACTTAATGAACCTAGAATAATAATGTAAAATGCAATGTGATGCCAATAAGGGATTGCATAATGATAGAAACAAAGAAGGTGATGGGTGTGTGATGACACCTGTCAAGAACCATAGGACTCCTGAGAAGAAAGGAGAAAGGTGGAGGGAATCATTGTTTGCACAATCCAAAATCTTAAGTTAGGTGAAAAAAAGGGTGAAGGATATATGAATGCAATGGAGGATAAAAATGAAATGAAAACCAAAGGCAAGTTGCCATCTTCGGAGCACTGGTTTTTGCTATACCATAAGACACTTGTTACCGTGGTATATGGACCAAGGTGGATTAGTGTCAAATGCATAAACAAACACAACAAATAAGAAGGCCATCCCAACACCCTGAAGTCACGATGACTTCGGTTAGGCTAGGTGTTGGGATAACCACAAGCACAGAAGGATGTCCCAACGTAATGCAAGACCTCAGAGGTCTTGGTGGGTACTACGCTGGACAACTAGGAAAACAGCAAGAAAAATAAAAAATCAAGATATGCCCCTATGAAAACCAGTCAAAACACATCATAATATGAGAGATTATGACGAACTTGACAAGTGATGATAGGGTGCTCAAACGATAAAAAAAAAACAAAAGCGTCAAAAGATTGTAATCAATTTCACAAAATCATTTGCCATAGGATCAAGATGATGGATGAGGTTGATGAGGTCTGTTAGGAAGGATACATCCTATTGAGACCAAAGATGGATACTAAACTAAATGATCGATTAATGATATAGGATATTAAAAAAATTTAAACCTCGTGATACAAATAGATTCTATTTGTGAGGTACCAACGAGATAATGGCATACCTCGATAACAAGACACAGGATTGACTCACCCTAACAACCTAAGGGCTCGGGGGTTGATCAAAGATCAACCTTACCTACATGAAAGCGTAGAGCCCTCATAGTTTAGGAAAATACCATGATAAAAGCGAAAAGAGGACAATGATCAGAGAGACTGACCACAAAATAAAAACAAAGAAAAGCCCTGGGGGCGGATCAAATGATCAACTTGCCTACGTGCAAGCACAGGGGCAGCGTAGTTTGGAAAGGATGAAAGACTGACGATGGTTAAGATCAGAAAGTGGACAAATGGTGATGGATGATGGAGGACAAAGTGCCCCAGGGGCGGATCAAGTGATTGGCGTTGCCTACGTCAAAGTGTAGGGGCAACGTAGTTTGCCAAAGACAGATAGATAAAGAGAAGAGACAAAACAAAGCCCCGAGGGTGGATCTAATGATCAGCCTTGCCTATGTGAAAGCGTAGGGGCAACGTAGTTTGCCAAAGACGGGATGGGATCTAGATGGAGACATACATGATGAATGACCTTAAATGGAGATGATCAAAGTGTTGAGGCGACACACAAGCTCAGATTAGGATAGAAGCTCAGGATGTTGGATACAGGATGATGTTCATCCAATGCTCAACCAAAAATATACCAAGCGACCAGGGGATGCAAATGGGAGGATATGATAGGATGATAGGGATATTGAGATTTGGATGGATAAAGCACAAAGTAACTAGGACGTGAGGTAGATAATGATTAAGCCCTATACAAAAGGCACTTGTTGCCAGGTTTTCACCAATCGTACATATCCAAGGCGCTACACAGGGGTAGTTTTCACCATAGGATGAATTATTTCTCTTTACTATTTTTTGATTTTTTATAATTTTTTACTTTTTTCGTATTTTTAAGATTTTACCAAGAAGGATACCCCAGCTAACCTAAGTATATAATTTCTTCAGATGCATGATGTTGATGGGTTCTTCCAGGGGCTCTCCTTCAGGGGTAGATAGCCTGTACGTTCCAAAACCATATTTTGTTGTGATGACATAAGGGCCTAACCTGTTAGCTTCAAATTTTCCTTTTTTATCTCGATCTTATTGGTTTCACTGATTTCTTTGAGAAATAAGTCACCAAAATTAAATTGATGAGGGAATACATTATTATTGTAGCTTCTTTTGAGCCGGTGTTGATAGGCTTGCAGATGGTTATAAGCCTCGAGCCATTTTTCATCCAACAATTCTAATTGTGCAAGTCGTGCCACTCGGGTGTCTTCGTTAGTGATGAGATTCTTGAGTGATATTCAGAGTGAGGGGATTTTGAATTCAATTGGCAAGATGGCTTCATCACCATAGACAAGGGAGTATGGAGTAGCACTAGTGGGGGTGTGAATGGACGTGCAGTAGGCCCAAAGGGCAGGATGGAGATGAAGGTGCCAATCTCAGCTAGTGTTATCGACCATCTTCTTAATGATTTTGATCAGTGTTTTTTTTGTTGCCTTTGCTTTTCCATTACCTTGGGGGTAATAGGGGGTGGACCAACGATGTTTGATATGTTATGTTTCACAAAGGAACTTCATGCACTTATTCTTGAATGGCTTCCAATTATCAGTGATGATGGTGGAGGGGATACCATACCTGGAAAGGATATGGTAGAGGATGAACTTAGAGATCTGAACATCGGTGATTTGAGTGAGTGGTATGGCTTCTACCCACTTGGTGAAGTATTCAGTGGCTGTGATAATGAAGGTGTGACCGTCGAAGGATGGAGGTTATATCTTGCCAACCAAGTTGAAACCCCATTGTGAAAACGACCAAGGTATTGTGATAGGTTGTAACTCTTGCGTCGAGGCGTGAATCAAATCTACATGTTGTTGACATGGAAGACATATTTTGACAAACTCACAAGCATCATGTTCTATCATAGACCAATAGTACCCTTCTCTTAGAATCCTTTTGGCTAAGGCCATACCATTAGAGTGGGCCCCACAAATACCACTATGCACTTCTGCTAATGCAATGCGGGCTTCGGTTTCGTCTAAACATCGAAGGAGATTTCCATCATACCCACATCGATAAATTATATCACCAATGATGGTGTAGCAGGCAGTGCGTTGGATAAATGATTTACATTGGTTTCTTGTGAGGTCATATGGTATGGTGTTATCACGAAGATAGGTATAAATGTCTTGGTACCAAGGGGATTCAGGGCCTACAATGTCACATACCGTTTTGCTTTCAGGGATGTCGTATGCAAGGATTAACAGTTGTTCTACTAGGAACTCGCATTCAGTACGATCTTCGAGCATATCCAGAAGGGAACCAATAGTGGCCATGGCATCAACAACTTTATTTTGTATCTTGGGGATTTGGTGAAACTGGATGGAGATGAAGTATTTCTTGAAGTCGTCCACCATGCATTTGTAGGGTAATAGCTTGTCATATTTTGTGAGGAATTCATCATTGACTTTCTTGATCACCGGTTGAGAGTCACCAAAGACGTGCAAGTGTGAGATACACCATTGAACAACAATCCTAAGGCCCGTGAGGAAGGCTTCACACTAAGAAATATTATTGGTGCAAGGAAAATCTAGTTGGAATGATTTAGGTATACAGTCACCTTGGGGGGTGATGAGCAATACTCCTGCTATTGATCTGTTGTTAGTGTGGGACCCATCAAAATACAATGTCCATGTGGTGGATTTCGACATCGCAAAGACTCCTTCATCTAGAAACTCTGTCTCTAAAGGATAGGCATCAATCAGTGGAGTATCTGCTAATTGATTTGCAATAACCTGCCCTTTGATTGCTTTGCCATCTATGTACTCTATGTCAAATTCATTGAGTAGCATGACCCATTTAGCCATGCAACCTATCAGTGATGTTCTTGATAACAAATATTTTAGGGGATCAACTTTGGAGATGAGCTTGATTGGATGGCTGAGCATGTAGTGTATGAGTTTTTGGGAGCTAAAGATGATGGCAAGGCCAGCCTTTTCCATTGGATAATAATTGAGCTCATAATTGACCACAGTCCTGCTGATATAGTAAACTGCTCGTTCTTTGGAGGATTCATCATGTTGTGCCAATAATGCCCCCAATGCCATGAAAGTATCTGAAATATAGAGGAGGAGGGGTTTTCCTGGGATAGGTGGCATGAGAATGGGCGGGTGAGCCATGTATTCCTTAATTTGATCAAAATCAAATTGACATTGCGGGCTCCATTTGAATGCAGTGTCTTTCTTTAGGAGGTGTACGAATGACTGACATTTATTGGCAAGTTGAGCAATGAATCTACAGATGGACTGGAGCTTACCTTGTAAACTTGGTAGCTACTTCAGATTACGGGGTGGAGACATTTCCATGATGGCCTTAACCTTAGTGGGATCAACCTGAATTCCTCTTCTAGAAATGATAAACCCCAAGATTTTGTCGGCTGTGACATCAAACACACATTTCTTTGGATTGAGGTATAATTTATACTATTCTAGGCGATCAAAAATATTTTTTCAGGATAGCTGGGTGCTCTTCTCTTGTTTTGGATTTGATTAAGAGATCATCAACATAGTCTTACATGATTATGTGGATAAGGTCGTGGAAGATAACCGTCATAGCCCGATGGTATGTTGCCCCCACATTTTTAAGGATGGAAGGCATGGCATTATAGCAGAATGTACCCCAGGGTGTTGTGAAGGCAGTCTTTTGTTGGTCCTCAAGGGAAATCTTGATTTGGTTGTAGCCAAAAAAACCATCCATGAGAGACAACATATCATGTCTTGTAGTGAGGTTGACCAACATATCAATGTTTGGTAGGGGGAAGTCGTCTTTTGGACATGCTTTGTTGAGATCTCAGAAGTCTGTACAAATATTGATGTCTCTGCTAGGTTTAGCAACTGGGACTATATTAGATATCTAGTCAAAGTAGTTAATCGATCGGATGAACTCTAATTCTAACAACTTTTCCAAATTTTTCTTCACCAGGAGGGCTACTTGAGGGTGCAGTTTTCTGAGCTTTTGTTTAACAAGGTTTGCGTCAGGACAAACATCCAGATGATGTACCACCAAAGCTAGATCAAGGTTGGGCATATTAGAATATGTCTAGGAAAAATTAATGATTCCTTCTTTCAAGAGATTGACGATGGTAGAAATTTCTTCTTCTGATAGTGCCTTAGCCACATAAGTGATCTTAGGGTTTTCTTCTATTCCCATTTTTATGACTTGTGTCTCTTCGATCAGGATAGATGATCGACCGAATAAGTGAGTTCTGACAAGGGGAAGATGAACGTCCCATCTTCTACTGCCTCTTTGAGGTTTTCACTATCAGATACGCCTTTTTTTTTTACTTTTTCTAAGTCACAAATTACCTCATGGAGGTTTTCACTAGGTGACCATTTTTTATTTTATTTCTTTTTGTTTTTGCGACTAGGGCATTCATCTTCCCCCAATCCCATAAGGTGCACATACTGATCCACTAAGGGAAATGTGTTGGGAGGTATGGTACCTTGTAATTCATGATCTATGAGTTCGGGATGTTTGAGGGATAAGGTTATGGTGCAAACGGATAAGCATTCAAACATGGCAGGGAGGTCAAAGTGATCCAAATCATTGTACGTGTGTATGATGGACTCTTCTTCTGGTATGTCCTCAAGGGAA